>CM040129.1:151140502-151823006 GCA_022559845.1 Amorphophallus konjac
CCGGGAAGTGGGAATAGGAAGAGGAGTACAGAGCGGTAGGAGTACCGCTTTTCGTAGTTGGGTAGCACCTTTGAGAGTGTTTTGCCCGGAGAGTAGTGGGACGAGTAATGCAGAGAGAGAGGGCAGAACTTGATGTAATTTTTTTTGGTTTTTGGAATAAAATACAAGGTTCGGTTTGTTTGTTTTTCACATTTGCTTCTGTTGGCTGAATCCCTGCACATATTACTGAAACAAACAAATCAGAATTTCTGTTCTGACTTGGCCCCTTACTCAATAAGCAAATGGTCACTGTGACTGTCCTTGATGACTGGTCAAGGGGCCAAGCCTTTATTTTAACGAAGGCAAGGGAAAAATGTGGTGACGATAAATGCGACAGGCAAGCACACGGATGCAAGCGGTATTAAAGTGAGATGCTGCACGCAAATATAATCATGCAAAATTGATTTATTTTCTTTTTTTTTATATTTGACATTTTTTTATTTTATAAAAAAGATTTTTTTGCTTGCAAATATGTACATTTTCTCTTTTCCATTTTTTTGTTATTTTTATCATTTCGATTTTTTTATTGCTAACGCCCGGCAAGCACCCAAATGGCACCTAACCTTCGTGAGAACAGGGGTTTCTTACTAACCTCCCAGGTATCCTAAGTGCACATCTAGGTTGATTTGGGCCTCTAGACCCCTCGAATGATGATCCCGCCGGCTAAGACTTACCCTGATGACAATACCGCCATGCCATGCTTAGGCTCCCAGTCGCTTCCGACCACAGGGATTCACCCAAAAGGTGTTCGAGGTAAATGATTTACCCGACCCGGGTCTGTTTCCTCACAACTCTAGATGGTATATGATGGAACACCTTGGAACCCTAACGACCAACCGCGCGACGCTGACCCAGAATCAGACGCCGTCGCACCTATAGGTGACGCGCTTGCATTGGCCTAAGCCCGAGGTTAAACAAGAAGACATCTTGGTGGTAAACAGGGGTCTTGACCAGCCAGAAACACGGAGACTCCTTCGCAGCGATAGCTTTTGCTTTTCAAAGTAGGCAACCATATGTGTATATTAAAATAAGGTCGCAGACCCTGGGCAGTTTTCACCCTTCAGAAACTCCATCGAACGTTCATCTTTAGAGGAAGAAGGAAGAGCGTAGGGGATAAACCTCCTGAGAGGACCGACAAAGCCGTTAACCCGGCGAGCGAATAAGGGCCCATCAACTCTTTCCTTTCAGACAACTTCGGACCAAATCTCGAGCATTTACATTCCACGGCCCTCTTTGTGGATTCAGACTTTTGCTTTGAGGGGTTCTGTTTATCGCACCAGGCACGGTCACGACCAGGCTTTTCTTTTGATTTTGTATTTCTTTTTGTGAGGGAGATAAAGTCGTTTGACGTTTGTGGGCTCCCTTTTCGTATGCCTGCGGGGACACTGCCCTCTTCTCGTGCTCTGATCGATGCTCGAGGAAATGGATCCTACTCTTGCCTTTGGGGTTTGAGTTTCGGTTTCTCTTGCTCAGCGTTTTAAGGGTGCCGACTGTCTCATTTGGTCGAAGAGAAAAGAATAAAGATTACAGCTTCCGGAGATCTTCTGGGTGGGGCCCCACCGTAGGTGATGCCACCGACTTTTTTTTTTTGAATAAAATACATAAGTGAGCACATGTTAGCTTCCTTCGAGCGAGCATAGGCTGACGTGGCCGGACAGGGATCTCCACGGTTCTGGCAAACCAAGACCCGATGCCTACCAAGCCTTAATGGGCCCTATCCTAACATGAAGGTTAAATGCAGGGACTTAACTATATGGTGACTACCGGGCATCGGCATTTTGAATTTTTCATATTTTTAGTGGTTTTCGGTATTTCTTTGTTTTTTGATGTTTTTATCTTTTCATCATTTTTTTTGTTTGGTGTTAAGGGTAGTATTTCTTAAGATAAAGCCCATTCCAAGGGTGGGATAACTCGGTCCCTTCGGCGTTGATTAGCTTGTAGGCGTTGCCAGGGTACACGGCTTGAATTACAAATGGTCCTTCCCAATTGGGTTGGAGCTTAGAACGCGGACCTCCAGGTTTGACAAAAATTCTTTTTACGACCATCTCACCGACTTTGAATTTTCTCTCAACGACTTTCTTTTGGTAAAAGCGAGCGAGTCTATTTTGATACACACGCGCGTGTTCGGCAGCGGCCAGCCGTTTCTCATCCAAGAGTTCCAACTGGGCGAGGAGTGAATTACGACGATCGTCGAGGGGAAATTTCTCGTCCAATTGTACCCTGAGAGAAGGGATCAGAGTCTCGTACGGGACTACCGCTTCCATACCATAAGTAAGGGCAAATGGAGTCTGCCCGGTGGGGGTACGGATTGAAGTGCGATAGGCCCATAGAGCTTCGATAAACTTTTCTGGCCAGTCTGAAAACTTACTAGACTCGCAGGTTTTTTTGATGATTTTGAGCAATGTTTTATTGGTGGCCTCCGCTTGACCGTTACCTTGTGGGTAATAAGGTGATGAATGATGCAATGCAATTGGGTACCTTTTGCAGAGGTCCTGTAGGTCCTGAGAAATGAACTGTGGCCCATTGTCGGTGACGATCGTGCTTGGGACGCCGAATCTGGCGAGGATGTTTTTCATGATGAACTTGCAGACTGTTGACGCCTTGATTTCCGCGTAAGCTTCGGCTTCGGCCCATTTGGTGAAGTATTCCGTCGCAGTAAGGATGAAAGATTTCTGCTTGGTGAGGGAATTAGGATCACCTAGGGGACCAATAATGTCGAATGCCCACATGGAGAAAGGCCACGGGGAGGATATTGGATGAAGTGAGGAAGATGGTGAATGGATTTTATCGGCGTGAAGTTGACACTTGACACACCTACGGACATAGACAGTACAATCTTCTTCCATAGTGGGCCAATAAAAGCCTTGGCGAATGATCTTCTTGGCGAGCATCTGACTATTCACGTGGCCACCGCACACGCCCGAGTGCGTCTGTTCTACACATTTCCAAACCTCATCGTCACCAAGACATCTTAACAGAATACCAGTAAGGCTCCTCCTATAGAGTAGACCTCCAACCAAAGTATATTTCTGAGCCACCCTTCTTATGGCTTTCTTGTCCTCTGTGGTGGCCCCTTCAGGATAAGACTGATCTTGGCAGTATTTGACAATTTCATAGAACCATGATTTCTCTTCATCAGCCAGTTCTTCTTCGGCCTCTGCCAACATGATTTCCCTCTTCTCAAGGATATCTTCCTGCAGGATCTTCCTTGCTATCCTGTCTTTGATATTTACGTAGGAAGCATCATCGATTGCAGGGACGTGAAGTTTATAGATGGAAATGGACTTAAACCATCTTCCTAGAGGGAACCTTATGGATGATGCCAACGAGGCGAGGGCATCGGCGAGAATATTCTGATGACGAGGGACATGAACAAAGATCAGTTTGGCGAACAGTTTGGCAAAGGCAGCAGTGAGTTCTTGGTATGGCTTGAGTTTGGGATCGCGAGTGCGATATTTAGTGAGCACCTGGAGAAGGATGAGTTGACTATCACCTACGACTCGCAACTCAGTGATACGAAAAGAATGAGCGAGTTCTAGGCCAGCTAGAAGAGCTTCATATTCGGCTATATTGTTGGTGACTGGAAATTTGAGCTGGTATGCCAATGGGAATGTGAGGCCTTCAGGCGATAGGAGGGCGATGCCGATTCCTCTCCCTTGAGAATTCAGAGCTCCATCAAAATATAGCGTCCACATTGGCTCATCTGATTGGTTGATGGACATTAGTTCCTCATCTGGAAACTCTGATTGGACGGGATCGAACTTGGGAAGAGGATGGTGAGCGAGATGCTCGGCTATGGCATAGCCCGCCTTTTGCTGAATGTAGGTGATGTCGAACTGAGAGAGAAAACTTTGCCAACGTGCTAGCCTATCCGTAACGACGGATTTCTCCAGAAGGAATTTGATAGGATTCATTCGAGCAATCAAGTGGACCTCGTGAGCCAAGAAGTAGTGCTTCAATTTCTGCACTACCCAAACGAGGGCAGCACAGGTTTTCTCCATGCCGGTGTACTTCTGCTCACAGGGATTGAGAAGTTTGGACAAGTAATAGGTTGCCCGTTCCTTGCCTTCTTCATCAGCTTGTGCGAGGACGGCTCCCACGGAGTCATCCAAGACTGAGACGTAAATGATCAGAGGTTTTTCCGGTTTGGGTGGAATGAGAACTGGTGGACTAGCTAGATATTCCTTCAACCCTTCAAAAGCTTTCTGACATTTAGAATTCCAGTGGAATTCTACTCCTGGCTTGGTCAACTCGTAGAGAGGTCTACACCTTTGTGAATGTTGGGACACAAACCGACGAATAAACTGCAACCTCCCGATTAAACCTCGGACTTCCCTCAAATTCTTGGGAGGCGGCATATCCCTGATAGCCTTGGCTTTGTCGGGATCTATCTCGATCCCTCTTTTACTCACGATGAACCCCAGCAATTTACCTGACGACACACCAAACACACACTTCTTCGGGTTCATTTTCAATTGGAACTCTCTTGACCTTTGCAAGACCTTAGCCAAAACTTCTGGATGTTCCATCCTGGTCTTTGATTTCACCAATAAGTCATCCACATACACTTCCAGATATATGTGCATCATGTCATGATATATGGCCATCATCGCTCTTTGGTAAGTAGCTCCAGCATTCTTTAATCCGAACGGCATGACCACGTAATAATATGTTCCCCAAGGGGTAGTGAATGACGTCTTTTCCTGATCCTGTTCTGCCAAACGAATTTGATTGTATCCTGAAAATCCATCCATGAAAGAGAGGGTTTCGTAGCCTACCGTGTTATCAATCAGCACATCAATGTGAGGTAAGGGAAAATCATCCTTTGGACACGCGCGGTTAAGGTCCCGGAAGTCGATGCAAATCCTGACTTTCCCATCTTTTTTCATGACCGGGACAATGTTCGCCACCCATTGAGGATAAAGAACGACTCTAATGAACCTGGCTTTGTGGAGCTTATCGACCTCTTCCTTCATTTTCAAAGCCATCTGAGGGTGGAAACGCCTTAACATTTGTTTTACCGAGATGGACCCTGGTTTTAGGGTTAAACGGTGTTCGACTAAGGTTGAATCCAGACCCGGCATATCCTCGTAGCTCCATGCAAACATGTCCTTATATTCCTTGAGAACCTCAATTAATGCCTCTTCTTCAGAGGGTGGTAGGTTGTCACTTATGAGGATGATCTTAGGGTCTTCCTCAGTTCCCAAGTTGACTTCTTTGGTGGATTCTTCTACGGCGGTTGACGGCTCGTCGAATCTCCTCATTCCACTAGCGTATGCGCCCGTCGCATCCTCATATTCTTCACCCTCATCTTCAGTGGGGCATTCTTCATCCGTGATCTCGTAGACTCCATACCCTTCATCAGATGCACAGTCGCCCTCGCATTCTATTTCGGGTAGCTGGATGGGATTTTCTAACAACTGGGGGATGGCAAGAAGGGCCTGACACCTGGCGGCCAAATCTAGAAGGAATCGACGAGGGATCTGCCTACCCTTGGATTTCTTCCTAGGTACTACCCTTGGCCTATCATTCCTAGATTGACTGACAATATTTACAGAAGAAGAGGAAGACGAAGAGGATGGTGTAGAATGTACAGGAGAAGACCCCTCAGAGGAGGGGTAGAAAAGGTCACTCATCGGACCTTGGACGGGTGGTCCGCAAGGCGGTACGCACCCGTGGGAGATGTAGGAGGTTTCCTCAACGAAGATGTGTTGTTGGGGAGTTTAAAAATTGACGTTTTTTTTTTCATTTTCATTTTTAATGACAAAGCAGTGAAAAGAGATTGGAGGAGAGAGGAAAGTGGTTATGGCTAGAGGATTGTGAGGCTCATAGAGCAGATCATGGTTGAAGACCTGGCGCGGGTCGAAAAGTCCGCGTAGGTATGTAAGCAAAGAAGGGGACCTGGGAAGATCATCAGACAATTGTCTAGCCCAGGAAGAAGATATCAGCAAAGGCTGAGACGAGTGGATGGAGAAGATGGCGGCTAATGAGCCGTCGACGGCAATGTTGAGGACGGATGAAGATCCGTCGATGACAGGGTCCTTCTGGCGAGGACGAGGATAGTTTGGAACCTTGGCAAGAGTGGTAATATTCTCTGGTATTTCGGAGATCAATGGCGGTCCTTCAAGCTGCAGAGACGAGAACATCCTTTCCAGTGCAACGGAAATGTCCCGTATATCGAACCATTTGTCCCGTATCTTTGATCTTGCCTCTTTTGGTGATCCTCGGACATTTTTCAGCCAAATATACAGCATGTGATCCCCCATATGCTTCTCGTGGGTGATCTCCCATCTGAACAACGGGCCCTCTGTTGAAGTGGTTTGATAGAGTCCACGAGGGGCTTCCAATCTGCCTTGAACGGTCCTTTGAAGCCTAGGCCAAACCTGCGGTTCGGCCTAATTTCCTTTGGCGGTTTGAGCATACCCTGTAACTATGCGCCCAGACCTTTTCCTTGTTGATAGCCGATGTTCCTCATAATCTCCCAACCTTTGGAGTGGAAAGGGAGACATGATGTTGTGGTTGCCCTGACCGGCTCCTTTGGTGCTAGTGGAACATGAGATGGATCACGTACGTCCAGCAGTAACAATATGGGCCGATGAGACGGCCAAACAGAAGGTAGAGAGGTGTTGATAGCATCCACTATGTGAAGGACAGGTGTACTGACCACTTTAATAATTCTCCCATTGTAAGGAAACTTCAGGCACTGATGGTTGGTGGAAGGCACAGCGTCCATGGCTTCGATGTAAGGGCGACCCAGTATAGCCTTGAATGTGGGGTCCATGTCGAGGACATGGAATTCCATGGGAATTGACATGGGGCCTAGTTCTGCCTTCAGAATAATCATCCCCTGCGGCGGCCTTTTGCTATTGTCATAAGCCATGACCGTGATCGAGGAAGGTCTTATTTGTTCCTCGTTGACCCCACACAACTGAAGAGTGCTCATGGAGATCACATTTATGGATGCACCCGTGTCCACAAGACACGGGTTTATGGATACCCCATTAATTTTTATTGAAATGCACAATACATATTTTCGAGCTTCCTTGGGAGCGAGCTCGTAGTTGTGAAACATGATGGCTGGTTGTGTGTCTGTTGGGGTCAGGACGGTCGAAATCTTCTCCACGGGGAGGTCTTCATTAACCATGACCTTTTGAAGATATTCCATCAAGGCCGCCTGGTGGGATGTGGATCTTTGAAGTAGCTCTAGGATGGAGATCCGGGCAGGTGTTTTGTCCAAGTGTTTCAATAGATCATACTATGTTCCAGGGATAGCTCTTTCTGGTTGTTCTGCATCATCCTTCTCTGGCTGAGATTGCTCGGGATTCTGACTGTTGTGGGGGAAAACCCTGTGGAAAATCCTTCCACTCCGGAGCACCATTGCCTGCGGCTTTTGTACCTCTGTGGGGGTAGCAGTGGGTCTTAACAGGGGTTTGAGGGGTAGTAGTGGAGGAATGGTTGATGAAGTAGGGGTGATGACGGGAGCAGGGATTCTGATGAGGGGTTTGTTAGGTGGCGGCATGGTGGAGGTAGAGGGGATATTGCGCGGATTATGAAGGATAAGGGGTCTAGAAGGTGGCGATGGAGACGAAGTAGGAGTGGGTAAGGTTTGAAACGGGTAATGGTTTTGAGGTGGATGGTGGGTGATGAGTGGTTTTGAAGGCATTAGTGGTGATGTGGTGGAGAAAGACGGGGTTATGTATGGTTGACGGATGACAAGGGGTTTAGAAGGCGTAGGGGTAAATGTGGTAGAGGTGGATGGTAAAGTGGGGGAGTGAGAGAAGATGAGAGGGTGTGAAGGCGTAGTGGAGAGTGTCGGTTGATAGGAGGTCGAGGTGCGGATGAGAGGGCGTAATGGTAGTGGAAATGGTGATGGTGATACTGACGCGGGTTGATAAGAGAGAGGTGCTACCCGGGCAAGGTGAGGGGGTTGCATGACGATAGGGTTGGAGGTAGAAAGAATGGAGGTACTTTCCTGGTGCCACACCTGCTCTCTCCCGACTTTCGGGAAGGAGGAGATGGGGTTAACCTGATGATTGGGCTGTTGGTGCTCCGGTAATGGATTCTGGATTATGCCCATGTCAGGCTGTTGTTGTAGGGCCTGCTGAGCCTACTGTTGTTGTTGTGGTTGCTGTTGCTGTTGCTGTTGTAACTGCTGCTGTGGCCTATGAGGAGGTCTCCTAGCCTTGAGAGCCGCGACGTATCGTCTCATCTCATCCCAATCTATTTGATGTTCATCATTCATATCATGGATGTAATCTTTGAAATGGAAGCAGTAATCTACTGTGTGTCCCGGCTGCCTGTAGTAGACGCAGTATTTGGAGGTGTCAACATTGGGGGGCCACGCGGGCCTTTCTCTGGGTAGGGCGAGTTGGTTTGATGCCATGAGGGCATTAAAAATGTCTGCTAAGGTTTCCGGCAATGGTGGATAGTAAGCTCTCTTGGGACCGAGCGGCCTCCTTTGTTGCTGTTGGGCACCATAGTTCCCCGGAGGTGGAACTTGGTTGTACTGAAGTGGTGGTTGTTGTTGCTGAGGTTGTGGTTGTTGTTGCTGGGGTTGGCGTAATGGAGGCATATTATCCTGGGGTGGATTATTTTGGGGTGGAGGACAAAGAGGGAAAGGACCTGGTTGAAGGGGAAGTCGGGGCATTTGTGGAGGCCTTGGGTTGACTGCATAGTTGGCATTGTTGACCGCACTGACTTGCTCATTTGTCACGACCCCTTCTGTGGCTCCGCCCGGGACACCAGCGCCTGTCTTTCTGACCACTTTGGGCTTCGGCGACTCAAACATGTTCATGATGGGGGAGTCTTTTAACTGGGTTTGGATGTACCGGGCCCTTTCATAGAGTTCCTCCATTGTAGTAAGTTTATTCATGGCCAGGACATGTCTGAACTGTGGGGTTGCATTAGACACAATCATTTTCACTTGTTCTGGCTCAGAGAGGGTATCCCTTATTCTTTCCGCCAGAGACCTCCATCTATCAGCATATCGGACAAAATCCTCGTCGGGTTTCATCTTTTCGGTCACTAGGTCGGTAATGGAGAGTGAGGGACCGACCCTATCCCTATATTTCTGCAAGAACCTTCTCTGGACTATTTCAAAATTCTCGGCCTCGCGGGGCTCCAAGGAATAGAACCACTCAAGCGCGGGACCATCCAATGATCTCCGAAAGAGGTATGTTAGGGACCTCTGATCGTTTTGCCAATAGGAGGATTCATACATGAAATCCTTGAGGTGAATGAAGGGGTTGCCAGTACCGTTGTATCTGCGGCACGTGGGCATTTCGGAGGGAGGAAGATGAATGACGGGAAGGATTGGCAAAATAACCTCCGCGGTGGCTTTCACATCCACCATCCTTCTCAGATTTTGAAATTGCTCATCCATGCGATTGAACCTATTGAGGAGCGATTGGGCGAGCTCCTCTGGAGGTGAAGGTGGTACTTGTCACTGGGGGAGAAACTGTCTCCAGGAGACTTGAGGGGGGAACCCCGAATGGGAGGGAGCTGTCGGACCGCCGACAGTTGGCCCTGGCTGGAGCGGTGTGTGGGGAACAACGGGAGTTTGAGATTGTGACGGGAACTGGAATGAGGGTGGTTGTTGGCTCGCTTGTCCTTGAAGCGAGGGAGACTGGATGGCTTGCGCCAGTGAGGGAGATAGAATGGCCTGCACGGACTCTTGGAGAGGTGCAATGACCGGAGTTGATTCCTGGGGCGTGGGGGAAACAGATTTCCCCTTTAGAATGGCCTGGAAGGCCCGGAGCTGTTCAGAGGTAAGCTCCATGTTGGCGAGGACGCCCAGTAAAGAAGAGATATCCTGTGGTGGGGACGTGTCCCCGGCAATAACCTGCATCTCATGCGAGGGGTCATGAGAAGGACCCGAGTCCATAGCATAGACTCGCGGGTCGGCTGACAAACCACGGCTAGGGTGGTTCTCCTCAAAAGACTCGTGAGACATGCTCACAGTTTTCCCAGAACGTAAAAACATACACTAGCAAGTAGGTAGCAGAGATTATCAAACAAGTGGATGCCTTTACGCCCTTTTTTGTGTTTTGATTTTGATGATTTTTTTGTATTTTTAGCGAGATCCGAAGTTCACACAAAATGGGGACCCTAGTTTGTTTTTGTTTCACCGCCGTGTCAGCTAGGGTCTCTCGTCTCACCACGAATGAAATGACTAACTCCGGGGAACTTCAATGGTACAACCAGCCCAGTGAACGAAGAGGAGATTCTTCGATGTCGGGGACTTACGGAGGTCCCAGTGTAGGAGATTCTAGTCCGTTGAGAGGAATTCCCAAACGGAGAGTCCTTCCTTCACCGGGAAAGGGTGATCCTCAAAAAATGAAAAAAAGGATAGAAAAGAGGAATGGATGTATGCAATGGAATGCTGACAGATATATAGCGTAAGAAAACAACAGAAATAACAGACATATAATAAACAAATAACCAATCACAACTGATAGTGCTGCCGTGAGCACAACGGGGGCGCGCACGGGCGCCAAGGTGGAGAGGCACGGATGGTGCCGAACTTGCAAGGGTAGCCGAAAGGAAGCAGGAGAGGTCCCACCGTGATCGCCAATCTGTGAGCGACGTCACGCGGTTCGGGGAAGAGCGGAGAAGACGCGGAGCGCGCGCGGGCTCCTCTTTCTTTTGTTTGGTGTTTGTTTGCTGTAACACAGAAATAAGAGAAGAGAGAGAAGGGGCCACCACGGGAGATTACTCCGGCGGGGCGAGCGGGACAAGTGTGATATAGCAAGATATGGGGGTTAAACGGCCATAGCGGGAAGTGACTCGCCGCGGCCTCGGGGGGATGGGGATGGTGCATAAATTAAATAACAAGAATTGAAACGGCCATTGGGGAAGTGACTCGCCGCGGCCTCGAGAATATGTGCAGATAATAAGATGACAGAATATAAAGCGAATACAAAGAGCGGGAATTTAAACGGCCATTGGGGAAGTGACTCGCCGCGGCCTCGAGAACGTAAACAGATAAGAATATAACGTATAAGAACGTGAATTTAAATGGCCATTGGGGAAGTGACTCGCCGCGGCCTCGAGAATATGAGCAGAATATAACAGAATATAAAGAGAATATAAGAACGAAAATTTAAACGGCCATTGGGGAAGTGATTCGCCGCGGCCTCGAAAATAAGATGTGATCGCCAGGGGCCGAAAGACCCCAAAATAAGAAAGTGATCGCGCCTACCTCAAGAGCGGGAGATAGCGGGTTGCTTCTTCCTCTCCCTCCGGCCGGCCGACGGAGAGGGCTTTCCTCGGCTACCCTTGCAAAATAACGACAAACAAATGATAAGTGGATTAGAAAGATGGAGGTGTAGTATTCAAATCCTTGCGATAAAAATAATGAAATGATGGCAAGACACACACCTGGTTGGTGTTATCTTTTAAACCCCTCTCGGATTCGAGTAGGAGGGAAATGAGATGATGGATGTAAGAAGTGTATAAGAAAAGGCGCCCATATGAAGGGGGATAGGGGATGCAAGATGATGAATGCAAAAGAACTACGAAGAAAAGGAAAGAATTGGCTTATTGGATGTGCCGATGGTGAAATCCGGTGGAGCTCCGGCAGCGTGGGGACGACGTGTAAGCGCGGTGGATGAAGACGACCTTCCTCTTGCGAGCGTGAGCACCCGAGAATCCGGCAGAACCTCCACCTACAAAAGAACCCACGGGTTAGAAAATGACTCCGTAGCCTCTGGGCTCCGGCAGCCTATCGGATCACTTCGAAGCTCTCCCAGAACTGAGGGGGTGGGCCTCTATTTATAGAGCTCCGGAGGGTGGAGGCGTCTAGGACCCTGGACACCTCCATCAGGGCCGAATTAATATTTTATTCTATTTTTTATTAATTTTTTTTTGGAATACTTTTGTGGGGGCGTCCAGGGTCCCGGACGCCTCTAACAGGTCCACCGAATACTGCTGACGGTCGCACGCTGTTTGGCACAACGCGTGATTTTGTGAGCGGCGCCTCGTGATTCAGAAATGGGCGCGTCCAGGTGGCTGGATGTCTTCAAAATTTGGATTTTTTCACACACGACAAACCGTCATTCGGTGGCCGGCGCCCGTGAGAGAGTTGATGGAGGCGTCCAGGGGCCTGGACGCCTCCATAAATATATTATTTTATTTTTTTATTTGTCTTTTGTGCCAAGGCTGGCATTTTGATTTTTTTATAATTGTTTTTATGGAGGCGTCCAGGGGCCTGGACGCCTCCATTAATATATATATATATTTTTATTTATTTTCTAATTTTTATCCCAACTGGTATTTTACACATACATTTTTTATTTTTATTTTTATGGAGGCGTCCAGGGGCCTGGACGCCTCCATTAATATATATATTTTTTTATTTAGTTTTGGGCCCTGAGAAAAGAATAAAATAAATTAAAAAGATGGGGGCGTCCAGGGGCCTGGACGCCCCCATTAAGACCCACCCGGGTCCTCAATCGGCGGCCGCTCGGCAGACACCTTCTTGGTTCCGGAACCTCTTGATGTGTCTGACTGGTGTTGACGCCGTCCGAATGCCGTGACGAGATGATTCCGGATGCCGAAAAAGGCAGAAGAAGACCCAAGAAAAGGAAGTGCTCAAGTGATTCGAAATGCGTAAGCCGTCGCGGGGCGTCGTATAGTAATATGAGACTTTCTCAGGAGACGTCAAGAATGGCGTGTCTACACTAGTGTGTATATGACACAAATGAGACGACTAGCCCTACCAGATGGAGCAAAATGTTGTGACACATGCATTCCTATCAAGATGGTCCCATCTTTTGGTGGGGGTTGATTTGGGGGTTTCCACTCATGGGGGTCTAAGGGGTCCCAGAAAGTGGACATCTTGGGATGGGTCAATTCCTCATTTCCTGGGTGGCTGTCACCCTTGGTCATGGCTCTCATAGTGAGGGCTAAGTTTTGGAATGGGTGGTTTAGGTTCGACATGGTGGGTAAGGGTAGGAGGGAGTGGATGGTGAGTGATGAGTACTCGGAAGCCCATATGAAGTGGCGAAAAGGATCAAGATGGGTTAGGGGGTGGGTGACGTGGGGGTGGGCTTTAATCCTAGGGTCCCTAGCGCACATTGGGAAGTGGAAGTCATGAACCTGGTTGACCCCAATGCAATGCTCCTTGCAAAGGGGAGAGGGGTAGGGAAAGGGGTAGGAGGGCAAGGGGGTGGTATAAAACTCTTCGGGCTCGGGTAGAGACAATAAGAGCTCATTCGTGCAAGGACCCTTGGTGTAAATGGAGATGATGGACCCGATAGTGGGCTGTGAGAAACTAAGATACCCCGTATCACTCGCTCCTAAGCCCCGCATGTTTGTCACCTCTATTTGCCTTAGTATGCCTTTAATCAAGTCCCTCATGGCTCCTACAAAGTAGGTCGATTGGTAGGTTGTGTGGAATGGTGGGGTAGACACAATTGGGTAATGATTTTCCATAGGGGGGTGCATGATGTGGAGGATGTGGTCTTGCTTTAGCCACTCAATGAGGGGTTCCCCTAAAATCACAATTCTCATGGAGGGAGGGGTGGGGGGACTTGGTTGGCCGTCTGGCAACTCTAGGGGAGGATGTTCCTAGTTAGGCTCGCTGGGGTCTCTTTGGATAAAGATGAGCCTTCTTGACCCAACCCTTGGCATTGGGCTTCATATTCTTATTCCCTCTCTAGGGGAACCTCATGGATTTCAATCACTTTCTCATCCCTTTGGGGTGTTGAGATTTTACTCTCTAATGGAAGGTCGTTTGGGGATGGGGTGATGCTAGTCGGTGTGGGATGCACACGGGGTGGTGAACAAGGATGGGACTCCGGTGGATGGGAGAGTACAAGGTTGTTGTTGAATTTGAAGGCTCCCGGAAGGTGTGGCGGGTGCACTAGGCAAGTCCGACGTGTCGGGTCGATGTTGGCATTCCTTTCATCTAACCATCTCTTACCTAGGATGATGCAAGGGCCCGCCAAAGTACCAATTTGACACCAAGCTCCATCACAGTATGTGGTCTTCCCGAACCATTTATGGAATTCAACGAAGACTTGGTCTCCGTTGTGCACAATTTATCCGATCCTAGAAAGAGTGGCAACGATATCGGGGGTACCCAATTATCAGACTCCAAGTCAATAAAATCAATTTCCGTAGGCTCTCCATTGGGTAGGTATGCAAGGGATATGATTGGGAGAGGGATCATTTGGTCCGTCGACTCATTGACAGTGGGTGGTGGACAATGCATGGGACGGTCTGTCGGGGACTCTAATGCAAGCGTGCCCATGGACTAGACTCGTAGAGACAAGTCTAAAACTTGCTCTGATACCACTTGATGTGACACACTAAGGAGGTATGCAGCAAAGAGACAAAGATCCTTGGACCTATTCCGCAAGCACAATCACAAAGCAATAAAGCACTAGATTGGGGCCGAATCGCCGTCGCATACACACGAACCCGGGTGACTTGATGATGCTAAGTGGAGGTGATGGATCAAGACCCTAGCTGGTAGAGTGCCAACAGGGCTAGGGTTGCCCTACCGAAGGTACGAGGCCCACGCTTAAGGGGCTAGCCAGGTGCCAATTGGGGCACTAGGTCACTCTCTCTCACAGCCCACGGTGACCGCTCGTAAGTGGAACACACGGGGTCGTGCGCTCTCTCTCTTGCTCAACGGAGCAATTCCTCTCTCTCTTGCTCAACAGAGCAATTCCGCGGATATTAGATGAACAAATACAGATAATGGAGCAAAGTTCAGAGCTTACCCTGGTTGGTTTGAAGAAACCAACCCCGTTCGGAGACAAGGGCGAGCGGGGAAGTGTGGGTTCCCCGCACACTGCGCTGATGACGCTTGATCCCTGTTTAATAGTACAAGCACTACACCTCATACAGGAGGGTGGACTTGGGGTGGGGATATCTGTATTACAAATCAAACACTACCTCCGCACAGGGAGGGGCGTTAAGCCGGCCAGGCGGGGAGGGGAGAGTTGCTCGGATTGCGCCGACGGAGCACCCGGCCGAATCTGCCCAGGTCTGAGACAGCAAGATAGGGGGTCGGTGTTGCCACCGCTGTGAGCTCCCCCAGACTCAGAACTTGATGAGCCTTGTGCCAAAACGTTGCTGACGTACCCAGGCACGACTGTGAATTTTCGTGGGCGAATCCAAAGTCGTCACCGGCAGGGGCAGGCTCTGGAACAGGGTCCCTGCGACCAGGCTCGGACTGCTCCCAGGATGCAACAGCAGACAGATGAAGTCACCACGATCACTCCCGAAGTCCAAACGAGGTGGACCAAGACGAGCACGACCGTGGGCGAGTCTTCTTCGAGCAGCAAGAAAGAACGGCACCGGAGGAGGTCAGGGCCGAGAGCAGCAGTCCGAGAAGTGGAAGGGTGTCGGAGCAGATCCTGACTGACCTGAACAGCGTCCCGGTGGTAGAAAATTCGGTACAATTAGCTCCGACCTCTGATTGAGTCCCCTCTGGCTGCGTTGGACAGAGAGCAGGTGGATCTTTGCCCCGGTCAAGTGGCGCGCCAAGGGGAGCACTGGTGTGGTCGCAGGAGCTTCTGCAATTTGCTTCTGGTTGCAGGCCGGACTGGTTCTGCGCAGTTGGCGAAGGACGGCTCTCCTGTGCAGCTCCGACCTCGGATTGAGGCAAAACCACCTCGCCTGCGAAGACAGCCGGAAGAGCTTTCCGTCGATGTAGGCCAAGCCCCCAGGAGCTCTGGGGTGGAGTCTGAGACGGTGCTGCAATAGACCATTGATCTGCAGGTCCTCAGATGCACACAGATTGGAAGAGAGAAATGGTGGAGGGGGGGTTTCTTTGGTGGAGGGGTAAGGGATATGGGTGCTTTGGTGGTGGGGTGGGGTTTGGAAGGTGGGAAGGTGTGGTGAGGGTGGAGGCCAGGGGGGGAGCTAGTAGGGAGAGGGGTGGGTGCGCAAATGGCCCAGGGGGAGGTGGTGGGGAGATGGGGGCGCAAGTGGCTTGGGGGAATGGGGAGGGCTCCTCTTGATTTGGGTGATGGGTTAATGGGAGGGTGTAATGGAGGTCTAGGGAATAGGAAGGGGTTGCTTTGGGGATGGGAAGGGGTACCTAGGAGAAGGGAGTCTCCCTTGGGAAGGTGAGAGGGGTGTATGGGGAATGGGAAGGGTTGCTTGGGATGTGGAGGTACTAAAGGGGAGTAATGGTTCTAGGGGAGGTGAAAGGGTGGGGGGCTGAGGTGGTGGATGATGTGGCAAGGGAGGGAGGTGAAGGGGCAGGTTCACCCAAGGGAGAGAAAGAGAGAGGAGGAGAGAGAGAGGGGTTCGCCCCCTTTAGAGAGAGAGAGAAAGATAGAGATAGATAGAGAGATATAGAGAGATAGAGGGGGAAGACAATTCAAGTGGTTAAACTTTCTTCAATACTTCATTCGCCTCCCCAAGAGGGGATTGGGGTCCTATTTATAGGAAACCCACAATTTACAAAAAGTCCTCACCTTTTGGACTAATGACAAATGACCAAGAAGGGAAGGGGGTGCCCATGGGCCAAGCTGATGCGGGACGAGACCACGGACACGACAAACTCGTGAATGGCCCTTGACGAGGGAAGCGTCGGACGTGCGCGGTTGAGAAACCGGCAAGAGCTAGGGTGGTCGGCTCTCTATTTCGTGCCTGGATCGGGTCACGGGACGGTAACGCTCTCTCTCGCAGTAGCGGTGATATAAATAGAAAGCGAGCTAATTACCCTATCATGCTCTCTAGCAGCGGCATAAACAAGCATATATGCAATGAAGCAAAATGCCAAGTGAGGGAGCGAATGCGATACCTCCACGCCCTCGGCGTGGGGAAGACAGACCCGGCCGAAAACTCGTACTCTCGGGAAACTTAACACACAATAATTACAGCAATGGGAACATGCCCACTCCATGTAGGGAGGTAAAGGGCTATACAAATGGGCTCGGGAGGACCGAATTCGGGTTGACGGGCAGCTTCGGGTGTTGATTCGGCTACACGCGTGTTCACGACCGTGGGGCCCACGTGCTGTCCGGAGGGGCCGTGTGGGACCCGGTGGCACCGCTGTAGTGGAGACACATGGAGAAGCGCTCCCCGGGCTGGCGGCACGCTGGTTCGCCGGCCGGAGGCCGGGCGGCTCCGTTCGGCACCGGTCGGAAAAACCGATCGGAAATCTGCCGGTTCTGTATTTCAGCGCGCGCTCCGGCGAGAACTGACGCTGCGATCAGCACCGATGTCGGAATGCGACGAGATCAGAGCCGTTGGAAAGCTGCTTCGAAGTACTACAATCTAGTGGCCTTCAGAAAAATTCACCAGATTTGTACTTTGTGTTGGCGAATTTTATATGCTGCTGTTATACAGTAACCGAAGACTCAGATCTGCAGAGGACTTTCCTGTTGATTACCTTTGACCGTGCAGTAGATGTCCGAATTTGAAGATGTGTTCTTCAGCAAGGTTGTAGAAAATCAAACAAGAAAACCAGGAATATTTTTGGATTTGGAGTTGGAGGTGGTGGTGATTTGTTCTGATTTTTTAAGTGGAGGGTGGTCGGATCTGGGATCTGACTAAAAACACTGTATCAGAGGAAGAACACGAATTTCTAAAAATAGCTAGAAGGCTGATAAAAAATTAAGAAAATGTTTGGAGGTGGAGGGTGAGGGACAGAAATCTTAGTAAAATTGGGAGGGTTTGAATAAATAAAAAAGATGGTCGGAGGGGGAGAACTCAGAGGTTCTATCACTGTAGACAGAAACCTGGCAGATTTGGGATGACAGATTGGACGAAAATATAAAAATACTAAATGATGGAATTTTGGCGTGAAACGTTAAGTGGATCTTGGGATGCAAGGGTTGAAAACACCATAAAAAATTCAGATCAATCCAAGCTCGTGGCTGAGACAGACAATTCGTGGAAGCTGCTGTGGTCGGACGAAGATAGAACTACAGAGGCGGCTCGATGGCGGCGTGATGGCGGCACGAACGGCGGCGGCGACGGCACCGATGATCACCGAAGATAGAGGGGAGGGGATTGAAGATAGAACCACTCTAGAATTTGGGGTTGGAGAAGGAAGAACACCAGTGGAGAGAGGGAGAGAGGGCACACCCTTCTTGCTTCAAGCAATTTTCACATAATTTCTTCATTAATCTCTAATGACACTATACATAGGCTTATATAGAAAATGGCAAGGGGTGGGGGGCTGGGAATTTCGTGGGAAATAAGTCATTTTCTTCCCCCATGTGGTCAAAACTCAAAAAAAATAAATTACATATGAATGGAGCACTCCTTTGACTAGGTAGGTAAGGTAGGTGGCCAACCTTTGAAATTTTAACCCCTTTGTCTCCCATGTGGTCAATTAGCATTCAAACCTTCTAGATGGCCACCTAGGATGGTTGACCAGCCCCACATGGATGAGGTGGACCAATGGGGAAGAGGAGGGGGCCCCCTAACTGGACCTACTACACATTTTCATAAAACCCCACACAATCCTAGGGAATGACACATTGGCTTACAAAGCCTTACAATTGTACATATACTTTCCCAAGGATATAAAAGTAAATAAAAGGACTCAAATGTAAAAATAAAAGTTAATGCTCAGCGTCGATTCCCATCAACTCTCCCCGGGTGGGAGGAACTCGACCACGTCGAGTAGGGGTATGGATGCTCGAGTACTCCGGTGGATCCGTCACCGTGTCGAGTAGCGCGGGTATGCTCCACTCCAAGTGCCCGTCACCTGCTCAATCCATATATAATCGATATGCACAAGCTGCTACGGGCTAGAGGTGGACACTCCGGGTGGGGCACTCTCAAAAGGGAAGGAAGCAGCTCGAAGACTCACTAGGAATCACCGCTGAGTCCCTGTAGGTGACTGATCCAGGTATAGATGTAGAACCGATCCCATACTCATCGAGTGAGTCTACTCGCTTTCACACTCATAAGGGACTGACATCGACGAGCTTACACACGACATATGCAGACTCACCATGCACTAACACACATATGCAAACCACACAAATAAGAAACCGACTCATACATGACTCTAGACACACCTATTGTTAGTCCGACCCGTACATAGGTGACGGCGGACCAGGACACCCGAATGTGTGCCATGCATGCATGTTATGTAACCGGAGATGGGTGGTATGGGGAACACCTAAACATCCAAGTATGACCCAGTCATGCATGGACGGCCCTTTGGATTTGGGGGACTTGAGAGGGCTAGGAGGGCCGAATGTTGTTGTATCGTGGACGGGCTTGGTGGGTGTAAATGACCCGGCCCGTGGGGTAGAAGTGTGATAGTGGACTCCCTTGAAGAAATGAACTATATAAGGTGGGTCATGGGGTCCACTAAGGAATGGGTCAAAGGGATCGAAGAAGGTATGACCCCTTGTGGTGGGCTCCCCCAAGTCACGGTCCCACGTGTAGAAGTTTTGAAGGTGTGGATAGTCACCTTCTTGCATTGTGATGGGTGGGACGGGGACCGTAAGCAAGAAGTATGATTCCTCCCTCGGACAAAAGGGTATGGATTCAGGCTCGGCCGGTAAGGGAAAGAGTAAGAGGATCTCCGTGGTGACACAACCCACGGTGCACTCGGAGGTAATGGACCCATAGGCCGGATGGGTGAAGCTAAGACTAGCGGGTTGGTCGAAGCCTCGGGCCAATAAATGTGTAAAGGTCAACTGCCGGTCTAACCCTTTAAGAATGTCGTCCAATGTCTCCACATAGTGACGAGACCGAAAGGTGGTATGAAATGAGTTGCTTGACACTAGTGGTAGTGTGGGGTCCATTGATGGGAAGGGAGGTGGGACCAAGCCATCCTTGAGCCAACTAAGAAGCGGCTCGGCTATGAAAAGCGTACCCGTTAGAAATACGGGTGGCTCGGGCCTTGGTGGTTCCAAATGAGAGGATTCCGAATCAAATTCGGAAATAGAGATGGATGACATTGGAACTCTCTCGAGTGGTGAAGGCCATGGTGTAGGCGGCTGGGAGGTGGATGCTTGTCGAAAGCCACCATACCGAGAGAAGTGTGACTCAAATGGTTCGACCACTAGAGCAACCGTATAGGATTCCGCTAGAGAGAATGCATTGCGGATAAGACATTCCAATTGGAAGTGAAGGCGCAAACCTCTCCGGAACTGAAATGCGGCCGTGTTGCTCTCATCTCCCAAGCCATGTTCCAACCAATACTTATGATATGCCCGAATGTACTCGGACACGGACCTATCACCTTGGACGGGTCGACATGGGTGGGCCATAGTTGCCAAAATACGGGAATGGATACCTAGGAATGGATATGCAAGGCCATTTGGGCAAGACACTAGACACAACCCTAAGTAATGCAAAGTTGGAATGCATGCACACTAAGGACCCTAGACGTAAACCAAGACTTGGTAGGTGGCGGAGATAATTGACCCGAAGGTCAATCACGCAAGTGTGCGGCCTTCCCGATAGGCGTAGCCTAACGTTCGGACAACACCTTTTGATATACCGAGTAAAGGGATGTAAATGTAAAAAGACACTTTTTTTTTGTGTTTTAGAAATATGATGATCCTAGACTCGACTTAAACCGACTAATGACTAGACGTAAATGACACTCTTTTTTTTTATTTTTGGACACCCTAGACTCAAACTCGCTCTGATACCAAATTGGTGCGGGACGAGACCACGGACACGACAAGCTCGTGATTGGCCCTTGATGAGGGAAGCGTCGGACGTGCGCGGTTGAGAAACTGGCAAGAGCTAGGGTGGTCGGCTCTCTCTTTCGTGCCCGGATCGGGTCACGGGACGGTAACGCTCTCTCTCGCAGCAGCGGTGATATAAATAGAAAGCGAGCTAATTACCCTATCATGCTCTCTAGCAGCGGCATAAACAAGCATATATGAAATGAAGCAAAATGCCAAGTGAGGGAGCGAATGCGATACCTCCACGCGCTCGGCGTGGGGAAGACGGACCCGGCCGAAAACTCGTACTCCCGGGAAACTTAACATACAATAATTACAGCAATGGGAACATGCCCACTCCACGCAGGGAGGTAAAGGGCTATACAAATGGGCCCGGGAGGACCGAATTCGGGTTGACGGGCAGCTTCGGGTGTTGATTCGGCTACACGCGTGTTCACGACCGTGGGGCCCACGTGCTGTCCGGAGGGGCCGTGTGGGACCCGGTGGTACCGCTGTAGTGGAGACACTTGGAGAAGCGCTCCCCGGGCTGGCGGTACGTTGGTTCGCCGGCCGGAGGCCGGGCGGCTCCGTTCGGCACCGGTCGGAAAAACCGATCAAAAATTTGCCGGATCTGTATTTCAGCACGCGCTCCGGCGAGAACTGACGCTGAGATCAGCACCGGTGTCGGAATGCGACGAAATCAGAGCCGTTGGAAAGCTGCTTCGAAGTACTACAATCTAGTGGCCTTCAGAAAAATTCACCAGATTTTTACTTTGTGTTGGTGAATTTTATATGCTGCTGTTGTACAGTAACCGAAGACTCAGATCTGCAGAGGACTTTCCTGTTGATTGCCTTTGACCGTGAAGTAGATTTCCGAATTTGAAGATGTGTTCTTCAACACGGTTGTATAAAATCAAACAAGAAAATTAGGACTATTTTTGGATTTGGATTTGGAGGTGGTGGTGATTTGTTCTCATTTTTTAAGTGGAGGGTGGTCGGATCTGGGATCTGACTAAAAACACTGTATCAGAGGAAGAACACGAATTTCTAAAAATAGCTAGAAGGCTGATAAAAAATTAAGAAAATGTTTGGAGGTAGAGGGTGATGGACAGAACTCTCAGTAAAACTGGGAGGGTTTGGATAAATCAAAAAGATGGTCGGAGGGGGAGAACTCAGAGGTTCTGTCACTATAGGCAGAAACCTGGCAGATCTGGGATGACAGATTGGACGAAAATGTAAAAATACTAAATGAGGGAATTTTGGCGTGAAACTTTAAGTGGAACTTGGGATGCAAGGATTGAAAACACCATAAATAATTCAGATCAATCCAAGCTCGTGGCTGAGACAGACAATTCATGGAAGCTACTGTGGTCGGACGAAGATAGAACTGCAGAGGCGGCTCGATGGCGGCGTGATGGCGACACGAACGGCGGCGGCGGCGGCACCGATGATCACCGAAGATAGAGGGGAGGGGATTGAAGATAGAACCACTCTAGAATTTGGTGTTGGAGAAGGAAGAACACCAGTGGAGAGAGGGAGAGAGGGCACACCCTTCTTGCTTCAATCAATTTTCACATAATTTCTTCATTAATCTCTAATGACACTATACATAGGCTTATATAGAAAATGGCAAGGGGTGGGGGGCTGGGAATTTCATGGGAAATAAGTCATTTTCTTCCCCCATGTGGTCAAAACTCAAAAAAAATAAATTACATATGAATGGAGCACTCCTTTGACTAGGTAGGTAAGGTAGGTGGCCAACCTTTGAAATTTTAACCCCTTTGTCTCCCATGTGGTCAATTAGCATTCAAACCTTCTAGATGGCCACCTAGGATGGTTGACCAGCCCCACATGGATGAGGTGGACCAATGGGGAAGGGGAGGGGGCCCCTTAACTGGACCTACTACACATTTGCACAAAAACCCACACAATCCTAGGGAATGACACATTGGCTTACAAAGCCTTACAATTGTACATATACTTTCCCAAGGATATAAAAGTAAATAAAAGGACTCAAATGTAAAAATAAAAGTTAATGTTCAGCGTCGATTCCCATCACAAGCCCAATGAAGTGGCCCATTAACCCACTAGGCCACTTGATGATACATAGACTTAGATAGATGACTCACTATCTTAGGTACTTGACTCAATAAAAGGGAAAATTACATGGTTAAGACTCACAGAAAGAAATGATAATTACATAGCAAGACTCAGAAAATCAAGATGAACATAATGGCGAGCATCAGGACCCTTGGAGAAATGGGAAGTGGTAAGCGATGTCCCCATCACTCTTTGGCCAGTCCTAGGAGTAGTCTTCCACTCGCCAGTCCCTCTGAGTTTTTCGAGGTTTTATTAGGGTGTTGCCGCTCTCGGGCGCCCACCTCCAGTTGTCGGGTTCCGCCACTCCTTGTGGGCGCGTTCCCTGTATCTCCCTTACGCTCGGGTCAAGGGGAGGTGCTGCTGAATTTTTGTTAGAAACAATAACATGTTAACAAGATAAAAGAAAAAATAACAAACAAATAAAAAGAGAACAACTGTAAAACGCTTTAACCAAAGCAAAGGGACTGCAACCAACTCAAAGAGAACCAAATCGAACGACAACTAAACAACTTGAACATTCATCCTCATGGGAGAAAAAATGGAAGTTAATCAAGAGAAGAAAAGAAGAAACCCAAGCAAACTTAATAAAATCAGAAAAGAAGAAAAAGAAAAGAATTAAAAGAAACGGAGGAGTGGGCTCCCCATGCCCTTCACCGGTACGCCCCTCTAGCCACCCTTGGCCGGCACGCCCTTCGCCGGTACATCCTACAGCGCTCTTCGCAGGTACGCCCCAGCCCAGCTTCTCCCGGCACGCCTCGTTTGGCCTTTCGCCGACACACTCCCCCTGCGCTCAGCGGCACGCCTGCTCCAACCCTTCGGCGGTACACCCTCAAGCTCCTTCGACGGCACGCTCCCGTGACCCCTTCGCCGGCACGCTCTCCCCTGTTCAACCCTTCGCCGGCACGCTCGGCCAGGCCCTTCGCCGGCACACCTAAGGCTCCTTCACCGGTACGCCTCCCATAGCCACCACACCTGCCCCTTCGCCGGCACCCTTGGCCAAGCCCTTCCCCGGTACACCTCCCGCGAACCTTCAGCGGCGCACTCCCTCAGCCCCCTCAGCGGTGCACCCTTCCACCTTCAGCGGCACGCTCCTTCAGCCCCCGTTTGGCCCTCTAGCGGCCCACTCTCTCTCCAGAAGAATATGTATAATAATAATAATAATAATAATAATAATAATAATAATAATACTAAAATTAATAAAAACTATGATGAATAAATAAACCTGAATATATATATATATATGAAACAAACAAAAAAATGTGAAATAATAATAATAATAGTAAACAAACAGGGAAAATCTAATAGTAATAATAATAAACAAAACAAAGAAATCATTCAGAACAAATATATAAAAGGGAAATAACCGATAAAAAATATATATAGAATTTGAAACCCAGATAAAAAAAATGGTAAAAATTTATATCGCAGCCCCGACTCTCCCGTGGCCCGGTGCTGAAGGAACAACAATGCCGCCCTTCTAGGTTGGGTCTGAGTCTCGGGAATGATCCCGAACTGGCCATGACCCGACCTCGCCTCGGGCCGACATTCCGATTAAACCGGACTCGTTTCTCAGGCCGGATCCCTTCCGAGCCACTACTAAAATTGCCGCACGTTCGGCAGGCATTTGAACGGGTTCACCTCGATTTCCATCGCGTTTCTATTACGGACCTGTGTCTGAACATGAAAAGACCCGTGAGCAACCAACATGGCCGACGGCTCCCACCCCGACGTGGTCGTGACCCGGCATTGCTCTGGGCCGATAGCTCGCCAAATCGGATTCACCCAATCAGGATTCGTTCCCGCCCTTTCATTGAAATTGCCACAAACTCGGCATACATTTGTACGGGGTTGTTCCTATCCACGTTGCACCTTCAATATGGACCCTTTTCCGAATATCAAGTGGTCCGCAAGTGACCGATAGAAATCTGAATAGAATGAGATGGCTCCTATCATCCCTGGATCCTATATACGGGAATATCAATAAGGCCTTTGTGGGCTGTGCTTGGACCTCGGGTCCGTCCCGATTATGGTCATTTTCTTACCCACACCCTCGGCCTATAGCTCACTTCCTTCGAACATGTTCTGATTTTGGAATCTAGTCCCGGGACTCTTCCCCGTTGCCCTCCGGAACCTGGAACATTAATGATGCCCACGCAAGCCCCGTTTGGACCGCAGGAGGCGCCCCCGGTATGGTCCCGACTCGATCTCGCACCAGGCCAATAAATTCGCTAGTTTCCTGCTACACTAATCGAGATTTAACCGAATGTTTTCAGTGTCTCGGAATAATGTATTTGCCATATCATGGCATACATATATTCCAGGTCCTCCTGCGACGATTATGATACTCTCAAGCCGGACACCCGTCCGAATATTAAACGGTCTCCCGAATGACCGACACGTTTCGAATGTCCGCTTCCCTAGACATAGGGCTTTCTAGCCGATTCAAGGGATATTCCCTCGTTGCCCCTTGGCACCGGAAATATTAATGACGCTCATGCAAGTCTTGTTTCGACCGCGGGGGGCCCACCGCAGTATGGTCGCAGCTTGCTCTTGCACCGGGCCAGCAGATTTACTGGTTTTTGACCGCTCCAACCGAGGCTCAGTCGAACGTTTTTCGCTCTTCCGAACAATAAATTTGTCGTACCTCGGCATACATGCGTTCCTATTTTCCCGCGACAATCGCGATTTTCTCGCCGGACATTCGTCCGAACATTAAATGGTCAGTACACGACTGACATGACCGCGAATGGTTTTCTTCTCGCTCTCGCGCGAGGATTTCAATACCTCATAATAGACCTTCCATGTAATTGGTTTCTTGGCCATGAGGCCCTGAATCCCGGCGATTAATCAAGGGTGTTCCCTCGTATGGGAGATGTAAATGACGCTGTGACCTTCATGGCACGGCGGGTTTTGGTCCCGACATGAACCACACAATCGTCTGGCCGAGTCAGATCGAGCGCACCATGGGCTCTTCGGAGCCCGAATAAATTGTCACTCAGTGACTGGCACGCCCACGCACTTAACAGACGAACCACCTGAACAAGCGAAATTTAGTGCGTCCACAGTAAGTAAGCCGCTATTCTATGAAATGATGCCAAGAGGTATGTCGTCAGTTAACTGTAAGTGTCGGCGCTCCATTCCCTGTTCGAAAACGAATTGCCAGAGGCTCGTTCGACTCAACCTCAAACTGCACTTGTCTGACAACGGCCAAAGCACCAAAACAGTAATAAAAAGAGTGACTGTCTTCTGCTAACCCATCAGACCGAAAGTTTCAACTGAGCACTCAGTAGAGAACTGAATAACAGTAAATAGGGATTTTCTTCATCCATCGGAAGAATGAGATGGATAGGATGATGATGCAAAGGCCTTCAAAGAAACCTAGGATTGGGTTTCCTAAGATTTCTGAGATCACAAGCCACATTAGCGGGAGAATAACTATGGGCCAAGTAAGTATTGATTTTATTTTAAGCATTTATTCTACCCTTCCTCTTTTCTCAAATTCTGATCACATTCTCTCTTCTCCACTTTTCTTTCTTTCATTTTTTAGGATTATCCAAATATACCGGGGCCTAGATGGTTTTTGAAGATCAAGTGGTTACCTCTCCTCCTTTCTAAATTGTCATTGGACATGAGATCCTTCCTTTCTAGATGGCACCTTCTTGGCCTAGTTACCCATGCTACCCATTACAATGACACCCACCTTGATTGGGCCTCCATTGGAGCTTTAGTAGAATTATGGCATCCAAACACTCATACCTTCCTATTTCCTACTTTTGAAGCCACTATTCTTCTAGAAGAAGTGGAATTGCTCCTTGGGTTGAAGATGATGAAACAAGGTGATGAGACCAAGATGGCTAGTTTGGCAAGACCAATAAATGCTCATGAGATGCTATCTAGCCTTATACCTAGTCCCAACCTAGTGAACCAAATCAAGGCCAATAAGGGGATCAATCTCTTAAAGCTAGCATCATGGGTTTACAAGAGGATGGACCAAGCCCAAGAAGATGAGGATTTGTTGGAGAGAGTGATGAAGGGCTTTGTTACA
The DNA here is from genome assembly GCA_022559845.1 of Amorphophallus konjac. Lineage (NCBI taxonomy): Eukaryota > Viridiplantae > Streptophyta > Magnoliopsida > Alismatales > Araceae > Amorphophallus > Amorphophallus konjac. The sequence continues at coordinate 151,167,296 of CM040129.1, forward strand.
TGCTTAGTGGGAGCTCTTCTCTTCCCTTCAATGGAGGATTACTTAGAGGAGTGCCACTTGAGTGCAATTGCTAGTATGCGGGAGGGCAAAAGGATTGGGCCGACGGTGTTAGCCAATCTCTACAACGGTCTTACTTCCGCTTCCTTGGGGCATCCTCTCTATGGGTCAATGCTCCTTCTTTCTTGCTGGGTGGACCTCCACCTAAAGTTTGACCCATGCAAAGAAACTCAAACAGCCTCAAAGATCTTCTCTAAAAGCCCCCTCTGATATATGACGGATTCTTTAGGCTTATGTGAGAGGATGACAAATCTAGTCCCAAAGCTCAAAAAGAGGATTGATTGGAGGAACTATTTCAAGACAATGCCAAAGGATGGCTTCACATGCACACCGGGGTTTCTCAAGACCCAAGAGCTCCATTCAAGACTCTCCTCTAGCATAGAGCTACGATTAATCGGCGGGACCAACTTCGTGCTATACAATGCTCACCGGTGCCTTCCACAACTCGGTCTTCCTTGGCACATATTTGAAGAAGCTTCTCACCTTCCACCACTCAAAAGGAGAGAACTAGGCTCAAGTGGTGACCAAGAAGAGATCAAGACAATCATGGCACAATGGAGGGTTGGACTTCTTCACCGGCCCAAGCAACATGTTGAAGAAGAAGAAGAGAAATGCAAACCATATGTAATAGCTCTTAAGAAATTGAGGCCCAAAGTGGCTCATTGATGTAATAATTTTTTTTTGATGAAATAAAGGATTTTTGCTTAATTGAGCCAAAAAAACATTTTATAATCAAATCTTCCAAGTTCAATGCGATTCTGTCCAATTAAACCGAGCTTCGGTCTCTCTATACTGAGCCGCGATAGCCACAATGGCGTCAATTCATCAAACATCGCCTTATACAACGTCGTCAATCGCTTTAAATCAATTTCCTTAAAAATAAAAAACAACAATTAATGCCCAATCATACTGGCATTAATTAATTAGCGCCCCAACTTAAGGCGTTGATTGCTTTAAATTTCTTAAATTCTTTTCTTTGATTTTCCCAAAAATAACGCCTTGACCAATGTCGCGCCTTATTCAACTGACACCCACTTTCGTTGTCGTCAATTCCAAACAGTAATCATGACTTCCAATCACGTCAATCAATCTCCCATTAATGCGTCTGAAGATAGTTCAAGTTCCCATGCAAAGTTAAATAACGACCGGCCTTGTGTCGTCATATCTTGAAATCACGCCTTGATCACAAGCGTTAATTAAACGAGCGACGATAGCCATTAGGGCGTCAATTCTTTTCGAACGTTAAACCCTATTTCTCTCTTTCTTCCCCTTCCTTCGTTTACTTTCCCTCTTCTTTCTCCTTCATCTCCTCTGCTACGAACCCTATCCGAGCCCCATCTCCCATCTCTATCTCTTCTCATCTCTGCTCTCATCTCATCTCTGCTCTCATTTCTCTCTGCTATCATAGTGGGCCCTGGCAAGCGCCAGAGGGTGACGGCCCCTGAGGTGGTCAACCTCAGCGACGATGGACCCGCCGTGGAGGAGGCTCCTCCCGCGGCGGCCGAGGATGCTCCGGTGGAGGAGCACGGCAAAGGAGCTGCAAACGAAGAACAAGGAGAAGAACAAGGAGACCAAAGAGAAGATGAAGGTGGAGACGACGAAGACGGAGACGAAGAAGAGGGTGAAGATGAGGAAGAGGATGACGACGAGGACGATAAAGAGAACAAGGATGAGGAAGAAGAGAACGAGGGAGAAGAAGAGAACGAGGGGGAAGAAGAGGCACCGGCGGAAGCCCCTCGACCTCGTCAACCTCGCCAACCCCGACAGCCGCTCCGTGGAGGGCTCCTAACACCTGAGCGAAGCAAGGTAGGTCTCCCTACCCTAGCCCTTCCATTTCTCAAATTTTTTTATTTTTTATCAAATTTTCATAGCCCTCGGTGAAGGGAGAAATGCCGAACCAGTTACACAGTTAAATGACGCCCCATGGGGTGTCGTCAATTCAAACAACGACCCACCTCGGGTCGTCAATTAATTTGTTTTTATTTTTTGAAAATGGATAATTCATGAAACCACGCCCTGAACCCTGTCGTTATTTTAAAAATCACCATGTTAATTTATCATTTGCTGTTGTTTTCCATGCCATTTTATTTTTATTTTGATATATCTTTCTGTTTTTATTTTCATTTCGTGCACGGTCATCTCAAAACATTTCAGAAAACAACGCCCCCCATCGGGGTGTCAATTAAACATACAACGGCCACTTGGGTGGTCGTTAATTAAAAACCTTCATAATTATATTTTCAAGACAGCAAAAAAACCTTCAAAATAACGCCCCCCATAGGGGCGTCACTTCAACAATCAACGATCCAGGGTTGGTCATCAATTAAAATTACGCATAAAATCACCAAAAACATATTTTGAAATAGCGCCCGCCCCAGGGGCGTCAATTAAACAAGTAACGACCACAGATAGGTCGTCAATTCAGACAGTGAACAATACTTTACACAGCAAATGAATATCCACATAAGAAACTTATATCAAAATGTTCTTTTTGTTGGCAGGGATTGATGAGGACTCGGATCTCATGGGTCCAAGTTCGAGCAGCCTACTATAGGCTCCCAGACTTCCAGAGGGATAGGGTAGAGGCTATGGGGTTCGGACCCTTCCTTAGTATAGAGCCTATGCGACTTGACCTACCCTTGATCTAGGTTCTTAGGGATAGATGGGATAGGACTAGCCGGGTATTTCTGATGCCGTAGGGTCAGATGGTGCAGACCCTAGAGGATGTTACTAGGATTACTAGGCTGAGGGTAGATGGAGAGGTTGTGAGCGGAGTCACCCTACCTGACTATAGTGAGTTGGCCCAGAGACTGCTAGGGTTAGAGACGATAGCAGAGATGCCTAGTGAGTGTAGGACCATCTATCGCACCGACCTTACCATTGCTATGGGGTTGGGAGACTCTAGACAGAGATCGAGGGAGTCTTTGGAGGAGTTCTCTCAGAGGCTGATTTGGAGAGCTAGGGCTTCCTGTTGCCAGGACCCGGCCCAAAGGGACAGAGTGGACCGAGATCAGAGGCGATTCCTATTCCTGATGCTCGGGAGGTTATTGCTCGGCACGAAGGGCGACATCATCAACTCCCGATTCTTAGAGAATCCTCGAGGACTTAGAGAGCATCGACAGATATGCATGGGGAGCCGCCTTGCAGGGACACCTGATGGCCGATCTATCTACAGGGACCGATCGAGAGACTACTGTCAATGGGTTCTCACCTTTTCTTTAGGTATGCATTTTTCTCTTTGTTCTTTTTTCTTCTTTTCCTTTGATTTAAATGCTTACGCATATGAATGCTTACTAATGCAATGGATGGATGTAGGTGTGGAGCCACCTGTACATGTCGATGGGGCGTGCCGACCCTCGACCCGGAGATGAGGGAGTGTTCCCACTGGCATGATGCTGGCTGCCTATTGTGACTAGGGCGCCACTTGCCTACGAGGTGCGAGTGCTACGACGGGAGTTCCGCGACTACCCCGCCTCCATGGTACGCATATTAGATATGATGCAATTTCCTACTTTATGAAATATATATGAAATGATGTGTGATGTGATGATATGCATGTTTGTGAATGCAGGTGGTGTGGAGACCCTACGAGGGGATGACTGATGAGGGCCAGCCTTGGGTCGTAGCGGGCCGACCTCATTTTGGGCATGAGCTTTGGGTTCATTGCTTGAACGAGATCGAGCCGTTATGGCTTAGGCTGGTCATGAGGACCCTCGACCTACACCAGGAGTGGGTCAAGGTTGGAGAGCCTCGGGGTATTGGCAAGAAGACTCACAGTCGCACGAAGGTGACCGACTAGAGGATCCGGTTCCCTGACCAGCACGCTGACTGGCAGCGTGGTGGGACCCGGGTCACTTCACAGGTGGCAGACAACTCCGAGTACCTCCGACGCTACTGGGAGGCTTACGTCGGCCGACCCCAGATGAGGGTCATAAGGGTATGTATGAATGCACTTTCTTTTAATTTCTTTTCTACAAAGTTATATGCCTATTATGCGACTGATATGTGTGATGAATGCAGGATGCACGAGACATAGCGGCAATGGACATACAGGTCCACCTTCACAGCCTGGAGGCCCAGCTTGCTACCACTCGGGCAAACTTAGAGACCCTGGTGAGTGTTTAATTATCTATATGCAAATGATTTCCTGAATTATTAATGATTAGCCACTAACAATCTCAATGAATGCAGCGTGCCCAGCAGGGAGCAGCGGTGAGAGAGACCGGAGGATCCTCCAGCTCGAGGGGGCCTTGTGCGGAGACGACTGCACTAGCAGAGCAGCTTGCAGGTGCGGTTGCTCATGTCGAGGCAGCGGAGCGCGACCTCGCCACACGGGTAAGCTCAAATTCAAACTCAAAAATGCCCTTGATTATATTTCATTATGTGTGTTCATAAAATTTTTTGTTTTACAGACTGAGGAGCTCCGAGCCTCGCTTACTTGTATCGAGGTAGGACATCGTGCGATGGCTACACGGGTAAGTCAATAAAGATTTATTTTAGTTGTTTATGAAATTGAATTAAATGTGAAGCTGATGATTTGTTTGATTGATTGCAGACTATAGAGCTACAGGAGGCGCTCACCCAGGCTGCACTAGCCTGGACGGAGCTGGCCATCCGCGAGCAGTGAGTCGAGGAGCTCGAAGGGGGTACTGAGGCAGAGAGAGGAGCTGCCCCAAGTCGTGACAGAGCTGAGAGTCTTCCTCGACATCGAGTGGAGGGAGCGTGCCAGAGAGCGGGAGCAGCTGACCCGCGAGAGGGACACGCACAATCGTGAGCTGGCAGACACCCGAGCGCAGCTAGCCATTGTACAGGAGCGGCTACGGGCGACAGAGGAGCGCCTCCAGCGAGCCCGAGAGCGGGCGCGGGCTGCGGGGTACTCGTTCACCAGTACTACCTACGTGGCGGGTTCCTCTCTCCGGCAGAGGAGAGAGGCAGAGGAGCAGGCTCGAGCTCCAGCTACTTCCCGGGGGTCCATGCCCCCTCCACGGGCACCTCGTTGGGACGACGAGGGTGAGGTCGAGAGTAGGAGAGAGGAGGGTGGAGGCGAGAGCTAAGAGAGAGACTTGTACTCCTCCACCCTCATACTTGTACTCAGATATTCATTGTATATATATATGAGATCTTTTTTGAGTTACCTGAGTTTGAGCACTTGTGTACTTGTGTACTTCTGTGTTTGCTTTTCCTTCTTCTTCTTTTTTTTGCTTTTCGATCTTGCCCTGTGCCTGTAAATCACACTTAAACAAACAGATTAATTCATATGTTCGGCTTGGCCCCTTGCTCAATAAGCAAAGGGGGTTGTCACTATGTTGACCTTGTTGACGGGTCAAGGGGCTAAGCCTCTAATTAATTAAGGCAGATAACAGAAATATAAGGAAATGCAACATGCAAGCAAGCAGATGCAAACTTGAAATAAAACATGTCTATAGATTATGAAATTAAAACCCCCCCAAATTAAATGATTTGCATGAAAGATGACTTGACAAGATATAGAACTACAATTGATGATAAAAGGGGGGTTACGTGTAATAATCAAAATCCGTGATCGCCACTGAGGCCAACAACATGCCAAATAATATAAAGATCAAGATAGGGCATGTTACATACCTCAGAAATTCAAGATGGCCAAGGGCTGGCCTGGGGATGAACGCGTTGTATCGTCCCAGCGCGTTCTTCAGATCACGCCAGGAACCTATAGCGCGATATCAGACAGGAAGCGGGGTTATTTGGATTCGTTCCTTCCTTGCTCCAAGGCCGGCCAAGGTGCAAGGGCTCCACGTATTAGTCTTCTAGTGCCTGCAAACAATCATAAACAGCAAATAAAAGGCCCATTAGAACGAGATTTTAGTAGAATCTACCCCTATTCTTAATCAAAAGCATGCAAACGGGGGGCTCGATTACCTGGGGGTTTGGTGGTTTTTAAACCCCTATGGAAGGGCCAAAAGATAGGTGTGGTGTGTGTGTATGCATGTGTTTTGTAAAAGAAGTATCTTTTGAGATCGATATGCAATGCTATGCAAGGATTGGGATGAACAAATTGGGGAGAAAAACTAAGAACTAGGAAGAACACAATATGCCGCTAAATACTCCCTTGGATGTGTGAGGAGCGAGGAGTTGTTGATTTGGAACGAAACGCAGCCTCCCCCTCGTCAAGATCTCGAGTTGCATCCCCCTGAAACGACGGCCAAAGGGTGCAATTTATAGGAAAAAGATCAAGAAGCAACCCTAGGTCGGAGTTCAATTCAATCCAAAGGTTTGGCGGCTCAACTTGAGGTAATCCTGCCGATTAATGAGGGGGAAAGACTCCTATTAGGGTTTGGAACCTTCCTTTGGAAGGAATATGATTGGAAACTTACCAAATAAGGACTCTGAGATGAAAGAGGGGAGTCCGGGTCGGACTGGGTTTTTGACTGAGAGCGCGCTACAAGCTTATAGCGCATTCATGAAGAACGCGCTATGACGATATAGCGCGATAATTAAAGGCCCATCAAATGATTTAGAAAAAGGAGAAAAAACCTTTGGGCAGTCACTTAATCAAATGTTGAGTGAGAATAACATCCAAAGTGGATGCTATAATAATCAGATGTCAAGAAAATAACAACTGTTCAAATGATAACTTCAATTAGATCCACAACGCACTATGAACAAGAAAGCGATAAGAGCGGATAGCGCGGGGATGCCAAACTCCAGACGAGATCCAAGGTATGGAATTGAAATGTTGGGCCAAGCATAGAGAGACATCCCAAAAAATCAACCAACTAAGGATCAATTGGGGCATTAACTAGGAGAACAAAGAAAATGCCCAATTTATCGGCCGAAATTGGGTGTCTACAGATGCCCCTCCTTGATATCCACTTTGCAGGGGAGCGAGACGGAGGTAAAACGGAGGCAAAACGGAGATGACACAGAGTGGTAGTGACGGGGAGATGAAGTGGAAATGCAGTGGAGCGGACTGATAAGTGGATATCAAGGAAAAAAAGACACCCATCACAACCGACAAATGATAGGAATAATCCAAAAAACTCTGTGCTAACCACAAAATCGAGCTAGCATCAGCGACTCCTGCCTAGAACGATAGGCGCGGAACAAAGAAAAGGGAGCTGATCAACCTCTTGCACAAAAGAGGTATCCGCAGTGCGTAACAACTACGAATTTCACTCAGTCAGTGGAATGGATGCGAGCCCGGCGGATCCATCGACGCCATCGTGCGGTTCACAGCTAATGAGTGGATCAAAAGGAGGATAAGTTGAATTGGATTGAAAGGGGATAAGCAAATTCTAGGCAAGGGTCACATCAACCAGCGAGATCCAGTGTCCAACTAGGAGTAGTCTTTCAAATTCGGAATGGAATTGAATTTCTTTGTTCAAGAACATAAGCATTATTGATCCTTAATTAGGAAGAAGAGTTGGGCATTTATGAATGCAAAAGGCATGATGCGTGCAGGGCTAAAATAAAATAAATTGTTAAAACAAATGTAAAGAAAGAATAAAATATAAGATACTCAAGGATAATATTATTAAATCAAACAGACTTGGGTCAGGAGTTATCTGCAACCACGACGTGCGAGATGAAGTCCATCGTCCCCAAATTTGTCTGACCTAACGGCCTATCCGACGATTAACTGCATGTTTCTAGATCATCACTATTTTTGGTAGAGGGGAACTCAAATCCCGAAACATACGGAGAACCAGCCGGTCCTTGAGATAATATAATAATGTAAGTATCATATAGTAATGCAATAAAGGAAGATGGTGATAGCAATGAGCATGAGGGAACTGGGAGATGAGATGCAAACACCGTGGGACTTGGATGATGATGCCCAGTCGGTGGGACCAAGAGCTTCTTTCCTACGCTCAAAACTCCATTAGCCAAAATATAAGGAAGATAACAAGCAATGAATAAGACATTTAAGCATAGTAAGCATAGCATGAATCAAAGCATCAATAAGCAATCACAACATAGTCATCAAAGCAACCAAAGCTTGGTGTGGATAGCATTCAAGCATGTATTAGCAAGGCGAAGCATGTTTAGCATGAATAGCATGAGTTAAATCATAGCATTGCAAAGCATCTGTAGATCGTGATAAATCCACACATGAAGAAGAGATTTAAATATGAGAAGTCATAATAATAAAAATAAGGGGGGAGATGATATAATAATAAGGGAAAGAAGCACGTGGTGCTACAAAGGAGGGTGATCGCCAGAGGGGTTACCTCAAGAAGAAACAAAGAAGATCGCGAATACCTGGTGAAAAATAGAACGCGGGATGGATTGTGAATTCCTCCTCCTCCTTCAACTGGCCGGCCGATGAAGGGGGTTTTACTTTATTGATTACCTTGCAAAAAAAAAATAATAAAACAAGCCAAGAGAAGTGGATCAGCCAAAAGTGTGTAGTATCAACTCTCAAATAGAAAATATGATGATGAGGATAAAAACATGCGCACCTCTTTTTTTTTGTTTTAAAACCCCTAAAGAAAATAGGGAGGGAGGAGATGTGTGATAAAACTAATGCAAACGTGAAAGAAAGAAAAAACACAGTGGACGTGATGAAGCTAATGTAAAAAAAAAAAGAAAACGACACAGTGATGATGAACGGTTTATGAAGACAAAGCAACAACAGAACAAAAGAACCCTTACTGTCCCTGACGACAGTAAAGGGAAACAAGATGGACGCGGTTGATCGGAAGCAGAGGAAGCAGAGCTTTTAAACGATCGCGCAGGAGGGAGATGAAGCTCTGTAACTCGTAAACCTCCAATCGTAAACCTGTAAACTCTCTGACCCATCAACCTCTGCCTAGATCGACCATAGCATCCTTTTATAGGATTTCAATTGAAGATAAGCTCAAATTTGGGAAGATAAGGATAGGCAATGATCAAAGAAGGCAGGACTCTAACTCCAATTTGAGCAAGGAGACCAACGGAGGCAGGGAACTCTCTAGGAAAGTTGAGTTTAAGCAGGACTCGAAAGGTGAAACACGACCTTGCGAAGGGCGTCAAATCACAAATTGATGACCCACATCAAGACGGTACTCAAAATACGACCATGACCAAGGGCGTCACTTCTTGGATTAAATTTTGGCAATAAAACTTACTTTATTTGAAAATTGTGAGAACACGCCTGAGGTGAAGGCGTTAATTGAAACCACACCCTGAGGAAGGACGTTAATCAATAATTTGAATTTATTTTGAATTTATTTTGAAACCGGATAATACCAGGAATTGACGCCCTGACATTTGGTCGTCCTTTCTTTGAACAAGCCCTCGATAAGGTCGCTATTAAAAACATGCCCCCCTTCAGGTCGCGAATCACAAAAATGCAAGAACAAATCAAAAAACACACAAAAATAAGAAAAAACTTCATATTATGAATATATTGAAGTTCACTTTGGGGCGTCAACATAGTGACATGACATTTGATCAACATAGCGTCAATTTTGGCGTGTCTACAGCTGCCCCGCCTTGGCGTCTGCTTTGCAAGGGAGTGAGACGAAATGGAGTAAGAGCGCAACAAACGGAATGAAGTAGAGCGAACTAATAAGTAGATGCCAAGGTGTGATGTGACACGCCTCAGACACTAAGCTTTAGAAATCTTTCCAAGATTCAAAGTGAAACAACTCCGGGTGATTCCAAGGAAGTATCGATTTGCTGGATAAAGGAGATTAAACTAAATAAGTAAAATGTGCGCATGGCACGATAAGGAGATACCATTGGAGAGCGGTTACCAGCCAACGTGGACGTGCTACAACCAAGGTGGATTTGCAGAAAAATAAAGGGAATTGAGATGAAGATCCAACAAAGGGACATTTTCAAGTAATCAGCCTGAGCGGCTTCAAAGAGAATAAAGTACTCAATTTGGAGTGAAATATCTCATGTCAACTCAATCAAGAGCGAGTGACCTTCATTACAACCATAATATGAAAATTTTCAGCATGAAGCTCAAAGTCCTACATGATGCATGCTGGGCTAAAAGGGAAAAATAAGATAAATTAAAAGATAGAAAACAACCAAGGATAATATTGCTAAGCCATCTAGATTTGGTCAAAAATCCAGATCTCTAAGCTGACACTAAGCCGGAGCCTGTTTGTCCACGCATCAACTCAGAAAAGTGGAACCATCGTCCCAGACCTTTAATGACTCAACGGCCTATCCGTGTGATCAAGACTCTCCTGGAACTATCACTGTTTTTGATGAAGGGGAACTCAAATTCCAGGTTCATCAGAACCACAAGGTCCTTGATATGCTATAATAGCGTAGACCATATAGTAATAATGCTTACAACAAGATGATGTTACCTCCACATTAGTCCGGACATTTCGAAACCTGCAATCTTCTGCACTCAAAAGTTCATTAGTTCTCTCAAAATTTCAATATAAATAATCCTCAATTCAAAGCATGACATGATCATAAGTGCATAATAAGATAAAATTCCAATGAAATAATAGCACTTATAAAGAAGCCGTCAAAATGATAAACACGCCTTTCACTGAGGCGTTAAATGCACCAAGGGTTCAAGAAGAAAACGACCCTGGAAAGGGCGTTACACAAAACACGGCCACCGTCAGGTCGTCAATTCAACTATTGACGCCCTAACAGAAGGCGTTAATTAAGCACGAACTTCCGTTTCTGATTCGCAAACTAAACCCAGTCATAATGGCAGTCAACTTGCTAACTCCGAACAGCCTCGAGACTCCCCAGACTCCTATAAAGGAAAGACAATTCCTCTCAATCAAAGCAATCTTCGGAGCTCTGTTCTTCTGCTGTGCTTGTTCTTCTGTCTGTTCTTCTGTCTGTTCTTCTGTAGGCATCGCAAACGTCAGAGCTTCTTTGGCAAATCGAAGATGGAGAGGGCGATTAAGAGGTCCAAGTCCTCTACTCCCAGGTTGACCGATATCAACGGGCATATTAGCAGTAGAATTTCTATGAACCAGGTAGAGAGAAAATCCGTCTGTTCTTGTCTTGTTTTGTCTTCTCTTGTCTTTACTGAAACATTGTACTCTCTTCTGTATGCATATTCATTCTTCTTTCTGAATTGTTCTTCCTTTCTTTCTTCCACAGGACTTCCCAAATGTCCCAGGAGCAAGGAGATTCACAAAAATCAAGTGGCTTCCTCTCATACTCTCCAAATTTTCTTTAGATATGAGAGTGTACTTAACAAGATGGCATCTTCTGGGTCTAGTCACCCATGCCAAACATTATGATCAGATTCATCTTGACTGGGCAGCTATAGGGGCTCTTGTAGAGATATGGCATCCTTCCACCCATACCTTTCTCTTCTCTACTTTTGAAGCCACGATCCTATTAGAAGAATTGGAGATAATCTTAGGCTTAAAGAGAACGAAGCAAGGAGATGAGGAAAAGATGGCCATCATGCCAAAACCAATTGCCTTTCATGAGCTACTAACAAGCTTGATATCTAGCCCCAACCTAGTGAATCAAATCAAGGCCACTAAAGGAATCAATCTTCTAAAGCTCGCCTCATGGGTGTACAAGAGAGCGGATCAAGCTAAAGAAGATGAAGAGATAGAGCGAGTAACAAAGGCTTTCGTGGTGTGCTTGGCGGGAGCACTCCTATTCCCATCCACGGAGGACTTTCTAGAAGAGGCATAGTTAAGCACCGTAGTGAGCCTATGGGAAGGAGATAGAGTGGGACCAGCGATTCTAGCCTATCTCTATAGCGGGCTTACCTCGGCGGCGATGGGAAGGCCCATCTACGGATGCATGCTAGCACTCTCTAGTTGGGTAGATTTCCACTTCAAGTTTGATCCATGTAACGAAGCCCAACAATCCTCAAGAATCTTCTCAAAAAGCCCACTCTCTTATATGACCGGTTCACTTGGGATAAGCAATAGAGTGACGAACCGGATTCCCCAAATCAAGAAGAGAGCGGAATGGAGAGAGCACCTCAAAGTAATGCCAAAGAATCTCTTCACTTGCGCCCCGGGAATACTCAAGACTCAAGAAATCCGTGCGAGATTCTCTCCCGGTACGGACCTTCGTCTCATAGGCGCTTCAGAATTCGTCTTGTACAATTCATACCGATGCCTCCTTCAACTCGGGCTTCCACGGCGAGTATTCGAGGACCCATCACACCTCCCTCCTATCAAGAGACGGGACCTTGGTAGCAATGAAGATGGAGAAGAGTGCACAACTATTCAAGCTTTATGGAAAATCAACAAGGCTCATCAACCTGTAGAGAGCTTGGAAGAAGACAGAGATGAATGAAAATCTTATGTAATAGCTCTTAGAAAATTGAGGCCCAAAATGACTTATTAAGCATTGTAATCTTTTTCTTCCAATAACTCAAAGATATTTCCTTTATTGAGCCATCTTATTGTGATCTGATCAACTCTTCCAACGTTCTGATTCTGTTGCAAATAACGCCTCAAGCAACGCCGTGAATTCATAAAAGGACGCCTTCAGCACAGGTCATCTTCAACATTCCAGTTCACAAATTTGACGCCTTCACCAATGGGCGTTAACTGAAAAATGTCCTAGGGCAAGGCGTTAATATGATTCATATTCCAAAATATATTCGTTGAAATTCCAAAAATAACGCCTTCAAGACAGCCACGTTTCATATAAATAACGCCTCAATCGTAGTCGTTACTCAAAAACAGTAATGATTATTCCCATCAAATCAATCAATTGCCATTAAATGCGTCTGACGACGGTTATCATTCCCCATGCAAACAAAAATAACGCCTTAAGAAATGTCATCAATTATTAAGAAACGCCTTAATGTCAGTCGTTGATTCCACAAGACGCGGCCTTGCTTAAGTCGTTAATTCTTTTTGACCGTTTGACTTAACTTTCCCTCCTTTCTTCTTCTTCCTCCGTCCATTTCCCCTCTTTCTCTCTTTCTTCTGCAACCCTAACCGAGAAACTCCCTCCCTCTCTCTCTCAATCTCTCTCTCTATCTCTCTCCCTTCTACACCCTTCTACACCCTAAGCTATGGCCGGCGGAGGCTTGAAACGGCAGAGGGTGGCCGCCCCCGAGGTGGTGGACTTGGGCGATGATGCCCACGGCGAGGAAGACGATGCCGTGGCGGCTGTTGAAGACGCACCGGCGGTGGCGGTCGGCGACGAGGCTGAAGGAGACCAAGAGGCCAACGACGGAGGTGAAGAAGATGCCGGAGAAGAGGGAGAAATTGAAGAGGGAGAAGAAGGCGAGGACGGTGAAGAAAGAGAAGAAGAAGATGGCGATGAGCCACCGCCCACGGCGGCGGCTCCTCCCCGTGCCGGCTAGCTCCGACGGCCTCGCCAACCACGGCCTCAGCCACAGGAACCCAAGCACAAGAAGGTAGGCCCCCTGACCCTAATTCCCATTTTTTTAATTTTAATTTCATTTCTATGCAATTTCCATAGCCCTCGGGTATAAACCCTGCAATCCAGAAAGAAGGCGCCCTCAGGGGTGTCACGTTTCAAACATGACACGCCCAACCCAAGGGCGTTAATTAAATTATCTTCTTGAAGAATAATTAACCCAATGAGAACACACCCTAAAGCATGTCGCCCATTTAAATTTATCATTTTTGATATCATGGCGTTAATTTTCATTAATTCCCATGCTTTAATTATTTCAAATATTTTTCCATGAATTTGTTCCGCATGCCATTATTTTCATTTTCATTTTCTAAAAAACTTGAAAACAACGCCCCCCACTAGGGCGTTAATTCAACAACAGACGACCAAACCAGAGGTCGTCCATTCATTAATTACTGATTAAATTAACGGACCCATTTTGGAAAACGCCCCACCCAAGGGCGTGATTTGAAATATTTTTTAGGAATTCAGAATTTAACCATAAAACCACGCCCAACACAGAGGCGTTTCTTAGATGAACAGCGACCTAGGATCGGTCGCAAATTCAACACACACTTAGAACCACGCCCTCCTCAGGGGCGCTAATTTAACAAACCACGACCCGAGGATGGTCGTTAATTAAATCAAACACCAATATAATCCAAGGCAATCAAAATGAGATTAAGCATGAATAATCAACATAATTAAGTGAAAATTCTTTTCTTTTTCTGCAGGGATTGATGAGGACACGGATCTCCTGGGTTATGGTCCGGGCAGCATACTACGGCCTCCCCAAGTTTCAGAGAGCGAGGGTAGATGCTATGGGGTTTGGGGCCTTCCTTAGCATAGAGCCAGTTAGGCCAGACCTACCACTAATCCAGGTTCTACGGGAGAGATGGGACAGGACTAGCCGGGCATTCTTGATGCCATGGGGGCACATGATTCCCACCCTAGAGGATGTGGCTAGGATCACCGGGTTGAGGGTAGACGGTGAGGCTGTGAGCGGGATCACCTACCCTGACTACACCAAGCTCGCCCAGAGGCTGCTAGGGCTAGAGATGGTCTACGAGACCCCCAGCGAGTGTAGGACTATCTTCCGCACCGACCTTACTACAGTGATGGGCTTAGGGAATGCTAGGAACAGGTCCGGAGAGACCTTAGAGCAGTTCTCGCAGAGGTTGATAGACGGGGCTAGGGCAGTCTACTGCCAGGACCCGGCTGACAGGGAGAGAGCAGACCGAGACTTGAGGAGGTTCCTGCTGCTGCTACTGGGGAGGCTATTACTCGGGACAAAGGGCGACGTCATCAACTACCGATTCCTGGGGATACTCGAGGACCTGGAGGCAGTTGGCAGCTACGCCTGGGGAGCGGCGCTGCTGGCGCACATGATGGCTGACCTGTCCACGGGGACAGGTCGAGAGACGACCGTCAGTGGCTTCTCACCTTTTCTTCAGGTATGCATTTTTCATTTTTCTTTTCTTTTATTTTTATCATGCTGGTGAATGCTTCACTAATATGATGCATGGATGCAGGTTTGGAGCCATCTATACATGCCGATGGGGCATGCTAACCCACGGCCTGGAGGTGAGGGAGCTTTCCCTCTAGCACGGCGCTGGCTGCCGATAGTGTTTAGAGCCCCACTCGGCTACGAGTTGTGGGTGCTGCGGAGAGAGTTCCGCGACTTCCCTCCCTCCTTGGTATGAATGAATGTTATGCATCTCTCTTTTGCGTTTATTTTGAATTTACTATGATGATGATGATGAAATGATGACATGTATGTTTATGAATGCAGGTTCAGTGGAGACCCTATGAGGGAATGACGGACGAGGGCCAGCCGTGGGTCGTAGCGGGCCGTCCTCGTTTTGAGCGTGAGCTTTGGGTTCACTGCCTGAGCGAGATCGAGCCGTTACGGCTTAGGTTGGTAATGAGGACGCTAGGCCTCCACCAGGAGTGGGTAGAGGTAGGCGAGCCGCGGGGCATCGGGAAGAAGACGCACGGTCGTACGAAGGTGACCGACTGGAGGGTGCGGTTCGAGGAGCAGTACGCCGACTGGCAGCGAGGCGGGACCAGAGTCACCTCCCGGGCGACTGACAGCTCCGAGTACCTCTGGCGTTACTGGGAGGTTTACGCCGGCCGACCCCAGATGAGGGTCTTAGGGGTATGTATGAATGCAATTATTTCTAAATTAAATGCAAATGCTCTCTATCATGTGACTAATATGTAATGAATGCAGGATGCACGGGACATAGCGGCGATGGATGCCCAGGCCCACCTACACAGCCTGGAGGACCAGCTGGCCGCCACACGGGCTGACCTAGAGACCCTGGTGAGTGTTCAAATTATTCCTATATGCACATGTATATCTCTTTTTTTTTGTTGAGTTATTGATGATTAGCTACTGACGATCTCAATGAATGCAGCGTGCCCAGCAGGGAGCAGTGAGGAGAGACCCAGGAGAGGCCTCCAGCTCGAGAGGGCCCAGTGCAGAGGTGACTGCACTGGCAGGGCAGCTAGCCGGAGCGATCGCACGAGCCGAGGCAGCAGAGCGCGATCTTGCTTCATGGGTAAATTCCAAAACATAGATCCATTCAAATATTGATTATATAACTGTGCACTGATGAAATTCAAATATTTATTATATAATTGTGCACTGATGAAATTCATTCTACAGACTGAGGAGCTTCGAGCCGCTCTCACTTGCGTCTGCGAGGGACAGCAGGCGATGACTGCCCAGGTGAGTTTTTATTTAGTCATGTGTTGCTTTATTTCAAAAAAGTTGAATTGTTGATGATTTGTTACCTGTTTGCAGAGCACACAGCTACGGGCGGCACGTACCGAGTTGGCGATCCGCGATCAGCGGATCTCAGAGCTTGAGAGGTCCCTGAGGCGACGAGAGGAGCTTCCTCAGGACGTGGCCGAGCTGCGGGTAGCTCTTGAGCTGGAGCGACGGGAGCGTGCCCGGGAGCGCGAGGAGCGTACTCGTGAGCGGGAGGAGTACCAGGCGGAGCGTGCTCGGTACCAGGAGCAGGTAGCAGCACGCGAGCGAGAGCTGGCAGACTCGAGGACCCAGTTGATCCTTTCTCAGGAGCGGCTACGAGTGTCCGAGGAGCGTCTCCAGCGAGGGCGCGAGCGAGCACGGGCTGCGGGATACTCCTTCACCAGCTCCACTTTTGTGGCGGGCTCTTCCCTCCGAGAGAGGAGCAAGGCAGGGGGTCAGGTTCGGGTTCCAACTTCTTCACGGGGGCCCATGCCTCCTCCGCCAGCGCCAGCTCGGGACGGCGAGGAGGAGGTTGAGAGTAGGAGAGAGGAGGGTGGAGGCGAGAGCTGAGCGACTTACTTGTACTCCTCCACCCTCACACTTGTACATGATAGACATTCATGGTGTATATATATATATGATTGAGATTTCTTTGTTACCTGAGCACTTTGTGTAGTCGTGGTCTTGTGTTTGTGTACTTTCCTCTTTCCACGTTCTTCGTGTTTGCTTTACTGTGCCCTGTTTCTGCAACTATAATCCACACTTTGAATAAACAGGTTAATTCATCTGTTCGACTTGGCCCCTTGCCCAATAAGCAAGAGATAGTAATATTGACCTTAATGAGGGGTCAAGGGGCCAAGCCTTTAATCAAATAAGGCAAAAATAAAATAGCTGATAGCGGGGAGATGCCTTATGCAAAGCACGCATATGCCAACCATAAATAAAAGATGCCCATGCAAGCATACATCGTGAAGAAATGCATTTTTTTCTTTTTTCACTCATTTATATTTTTTTTGTTATTTTTCCTGAAAAACGCGTCTTAGAGTAGGTCGTGATTCGCATAAAGACGCCCTATAAGACGGCGTGAATTTGAAAAGGAAATCTGATTTTTGAAAAAGTAACGACCAGATCAGAGACGTTATTCAGAAAGAGACAACCTAATCTAGGACGTTAATTATATAAAAAGCGCCTTAGCCGAAGGCGTTAATTGAATTATTCTGCAAAAAGGTTGTCAAGGCTATCAAGACCACGGGTCCTGCACGGTCACCATCTAAAATTCATTAACATTTCTTGAGTAATTAAGAGGGGGTTGACGTGGTCATTGTTGACTTGTATTCGAGATTTCGCACAGTGCAATTTCTTTAGTCCGTCTTGACCATCCTGCCAGTTCGTGACTTACCACATAGAAAGGATGGAAGAAAATATAAGGGAAGCCCATAAGGGATTCTGAGATGCTCAAGGTAAAGTTACCTCCCCTACCCTATGCCTGTTGGGGTTCGGTCTTTGGCGTAGGAAAATTTGTTGCCTTTTGCCCCTTTTATATTGCACGCATACGCCCAAGGTTTTCCTTGCAGAGACTTTGCCCTCTTGACATACTTTTCTTTTCATAACTTGACTTTCACTTTGGAATTGATTTGCATTGATGAATAAAAACCTAATTATACTTGGGCTTTCATGGCATTTGCTCCCTTTTGGGCCCTGACTTCCACCTACTAGGGCGGCGGATAGGCTTGGTGTGTCTACCTCAAGGTCTCCCTTCCTCCCTTATGGGCCGAAGAAGAAAAAGAACGGGTATCGTCTTTCACTTTTAGTCAGGTTTTTGACTTTCCATCGGATTTTACACTGCTTGAGTTCAAGAATAAAGCGTGTAGTGTGTGCGGGAGTCAACCCCCTTTTAAGTTAGCAAGACTGATGAATGAATTCTGAATTTTGACCTTTCGGACCTTGATCCTTCGTGTGCCATGGCACCAATTTTGATCTCTTCTATTTTTTTTGTTTGCTTTTTGGAATTTCTATTTTTTTTTTGGTTTTGGAAATATTCCACTTTGTTTTGGATTTTGGAAACAATTTTTATTTTGTTTGGATTTTGAATCAAGGGTAGTATTTCTTAAGATACAAACCGTTCCAAGGGTGAGTTAACTCTTCTCCTTCAGCATTAATCAATTTATAAGCATTGCCTGGAAAAACGTCTTTTATAACAAACGGTCCTTCCCAATTGGGTTGGAGTTTTGAGCGAGGGCCACCCGGCTTTACGAAAATTCTCTTGATTACCATCTCACCGATTTTGAATTTTCTCTCAATTACTTTCTTTTGATAAAAACGCGAGAGCCTGTTTTGATAAATGCGCGCATGCTCAGCGGCGACCAGACGCTTCTCATCTAGGAGTTCCAATTGGGCGGGGAGTGAATCACGACGTTCATCCATAGAAAATTCCTTATCCAATTGTACTCGTAAAGAGGGAATGAGAATCTCATAAGGGACTACTGCCTCCATCCCATAAGTAAGGGCGAAAGGGGTTTGCCCATTGGGGGTTCGAATGGAAGTTCGGTAGGCCTAGAGAGCTTCAACTAGCTTGTCTGGCCAATCCGAAAATTTATTAGCCTCACACGTCTTTTTGACAATTTTTATCAAAGTTTTGTTAGTTGCCTCTGCTTGGCCATTGCCCCGCGGATAATAGGGAGAAGAATGATGCAATGCAATGTTATACCTGTTGCAGAGATCCTTGATTTCTTGAGAGATAAATTGAGGTCCATTGTCGGTGACGATGGTGCTTGGGATGCCGAACCTCGTGATGATGTTCTTCATTATAAACTTGCAGACGGTTGACGCTTTGATCTCCACGTAAGCTTCTGCTTCCGCCCACTTGGTGAAGTACTACGTTGCCATGATGATGAATGATTTTTGCTTGGTCAGGACGTTCGAATCACCAAGAGGTCCAATGATATCAAAAGTCCACATGGAGAAAGGCCATGGGGAGGATGTAGGGTGGAGTGAAGAAGCAGGAGAATGAATTTTGTCGGCGTGCAATTGGCACTTAACACACCTTCGAACATAGATGGAACAATCCTCTTCTAGAGTTGGCCAATAGAAACCTAGCCTAAGGATCTTCTTAGCTAGCATCTGGCTATTCACGTGACCACCACACACTCCAGAATGCGCCTCTTCCACAACTTTCCATGATTCATCATCGCCAAGGCATCTTAATAAAACACCGGTGAGCCCTCTCCTATAGAGCACACCTCCAACCAAAACATAACGCTGAGCCACTCTTCTAATTGCTTTCTTTTCTTCTGCGGTGGCTTCCTCGGGATAGGACTGATCATTGCAATATCTGGCAAACTCATAATACCAAGGCTTCTCTTCGTCAGCCAACTCTTCTTCCCAATCTAACAACATGACCTCTTTGCCTTTAAGAGCTTCCTTTTGCTTAATCTTTTCAAGCACCTTATCCCTAATATCGAGGAATGCACGATCCTTGATAGCTGGCGTGTCACGCTGATGAATTAGAGGAACATGAAAATCACGCTCAGGAGGGAAGACTAAAGCAGAGGCTAAAGAAGCAAGAGCGTCAGCTAGGATGTTCTGACTACGAGGAACATGGACGAAAATCAATTTGGCGAAGAGCTTGGCATAAGCTGAAGCAAGTTCCTGGTAGGGTTTGAGCTTAGGATTTATAGTGCGGCATTTGACCAACACCTGGCGCAGAATGAGCTGACTGTCACCTACAATCCTCAAATGGGTGACACCATATCGATGAGCGGTTTGAAGACCGGCTAAAAGAGCTTCATACTCAGCTATATAATTGGTGGCGGGAAAAGTGAGCCGAGCAGCAAATGGGATGGTGACCCCTTCTGGTGTTAAAAGAACCATGCCGATTCCTCTTCCTTGGGAATTTAGAGCTCCATCAAAATGTAATGTCCACATAGGGTCATGGGGTTGATTAATGGACATTAGTTCTTCATCTGGAAACTCCGAATTGACAGGATCAAAACGAGGTAGAGGGTGGTGAGTAAGATGTTCGGCAATGGCGCAACCTTTGATAGCTTTCTGTTGAATGTAAGTGATATCAAACTGAGAGAGGAAGCTTTGCCAGCGTGCTAATCGATCAGTGAGGACAGATTTTTCAAGGAGGAATTTAATCGGATTCATGCGAGCAATGAGGTGAACCTCGTGAGCTAGGGAATAACGTTTTAACTTCTGAACGACCCAGACTAAAGCAGCGCAAGTTTTCTCCATGGCGGAATACCTCTGTTCACAGGGGTTAAGAAGTTTAGATAAATAGTATGCTGCCCTCTCCTTACCTTCTTCGTCCCCTTGAGCTAAGACAGCACCTACAGAGTCATCCAGGACAGAAACATAGAGAATGAGTGGTTTGCCTGGAATCGGCGGCCTCAGGACAGGAGGATTGGCCAAATAATCCTTCAATCCGTCAAAGGCTGCCTGACACTTGTCATCCCAATTAAACTTGACTCCCGGCTTAGTAAGCTCGTAAAACGGCCTACATCTTTGTGAATGCTGGGAGACGAAGCGGCGAATGAATTGCAACCTCCCGATCAATCCTCGAACTTCCTTCAAATTCTTGGGAGGAGGCATATCTCTAATGGCCCTTGCCTTGTTGGGATCAACTTCAATTCCCCTCTTGCTAACAATGAAACCGAGCAACTTCCCTGAAGAAACACCAAACATGCACTTCTTGGGGTTCATCTTCAATTGATACTCTCGTGATCTTTGCAAGACCTTAGCTAGAACCCCAGGATGTTCAATCCTTGTCCTTGATTTCACAACCAGGTCGTCCACATACACCTCGATATAGATATGAATCATGTCGTGAAAAATCGCCATCATAGCCCTCTGATAGGTGGCTCCAGCATTCTTAAGTCCAAAAGGCATGACCACATAACAATAAGTACCCCATGGTGTAGTGAATGATGTCTTCTCTTGATCTTCTTCAGCCAGACGAATTTGATTGTAACCCGAGAAGCCATCCATAAAAGAGAGAGTCTCAAATCCTGCCGTGTTATCAATCAAAACATCAATATGAGGGAGGGGGAAGTCATCTTTAGGACACGCGCGGTTGAGATCCCGGAAGTCTATGCAAATCCGAACTTTTCCATCTTTCTTCATAACCGGGACGATGTTAGCCACCCAATTGGGGTAGAGGACCACTCTAACAAATCTAGCCTTATGGAGCTTGTCGACCTCTTCTTTCATCTTTAAGGCCATATTAGGGTGGAAACGCCTCAACCGTTGCTTGACCGACACAGACCCTGTGATGGGAATCGACGCCAAGCTAGTACTTCTCATATTGCATTTATGTCCTTTAGTTTATTTGTATATCCATGGGAAAGTATATGCGCAATTGTACGGCTTTATAAGCCAATGCGTCATTCCCACGGATTGTTTGGGTTTCTATGTAATTTGTCAGTAGGACCAGCAAGGGGGCCCTCAGCCCTCTCACATTGGTCCATGTCATCCATGTGGGGCTGGTCAACCATCCTAGGTGGCCATCTAGAAGGTTGGAATGCCAATTGACCACATGGGAGACAAGTGGTCATATTTTTCCAAGGTAGGCCACCAACCATTCAACCTTCCATTCAACCTTCCATTCAAAACCTACCCATAGTCAATAGGCCGCCCCCCCTTCATTTTGTAATATTTTTTTTTTTTTTTGTGTTTATGGCATGCAATCCCAGCCCTTCAATCCCCATCCCTAGATCTAAGGGTGGACAATTGATTTGGTTGGAATCATATAAAAGATTGTATTTTTATGTGAAAATCAATGAAAATCAAAAAATTTTGTGAAATTGTGAAGCTAGCTGCGCCCCCAGCTCCTCTCCCTCTGGTTTCTCTCTTCCCAAACCTCCATTCTAGAGTGGTATCACCTTTCCCCCACCTCCGGTGCCGCCGCCGCCGCCGTTCGTGCCGCCTTCGAGCCGCCACAGGATCATCTTCGGTGTTCTGTCCTGCTGGACAGAAGTGCAGCTCGAAAATTCCTCAAGCCAGCCACGAGTTCCAATAGATGTGAAATTTTGAGGGTTGGTTCCTACCTTATAGCCCCTTCCCCACAAAAAAATTCAGGTCCAAATTCCCCCTTTTCATAGTGTTTTCACTTCGTTCATTCCCCAAACTCAGATCAGATCTGTCTCTGTCTACAGTAACAGACCCTTTGAGTTCGTCCTCTTCTACCACCATTTTGAATTTATTTTGACCTCCCAATTTAACTGGGAATTCTGTCCATTTTTCCCTACCTCCATAATTTTTATTAATGTTTTTTGAGTCGTTTACCTATTTTTCAAAATTCATGTTCTACCGGAGCTACAGTACTTCCAGCCAGATCCCAGATCCGACCTTCCTCCAGTAAACAAATCATAGAAATTTATAGACACATCCAAACGTGTCCAAACCAACTTTGCCATCTTCCCAACTCAAAATCCTACAACTTTCATGAAAGAAGTCGAAGTCTGAATCCAAGTTCTTCCTAGCGGTCAACGGCCGTTATCAGAGATCAGCTCTGCAGATCTGAGTGTTTAGTTACTGTACAATAGGAGGTTGTAAATTCCATAAGTCAAGATCAGGGAAGATCCAGGCCAGATATCTAGGCCTACAGTGAAGTACTTCGAGTCAACTTTCCAACGGCGCTAATTTCGTGTCAATCCGACATCGGATCTGATCGCAGCGCCCATTCTCGCCGGAGCGCGCGCTGCAAAACAGCAGCAACCAGCCCGTGGACAGCAAACCCGACGGGTGCCGATCGGAGCCGCCCGACCTCCGGGCGACGTTCCAGCGTGCCGCCAGCTCGGGGATCGCCTCCACCAGTGTCCCCACCACAGTGGTGACACCGGGTCCCACACGGCCCCTCCGGACAGCACGTGGGCCCCACCGTCACTAGTTCGGGTGTTGCCGAAGCTACGCGGAAAGCCGCCCGTCAACCCGAAATCGGCCCTCCCGGGCTCCATTGTGTCACCCTTTACCTCCCTGCGTGGAGTGGGATTTACATCATTGCTGTAATCTTTATGTATTAACTGTCCCGGGAGTGCGAGATCTGCCGGGTCCGTCGTCCCCACGCCGAGCACGTGGAGGTATCGTCTTCGCTCTTTACTTGGCATTTTGCTTAATTCTCATATATGCTTGTTTATGCCGCTGCTAGAGAGCATGATAGGGCAACTAGCTCGCTTTCTATTTGTATCACCGCTGCTGCGAGAGTGAGCGTTACCGTCCCGTGACCCGATCCGGGCACGAAAGTGCGAGCCGACCACCCTAGCTCTTGCCAGTTTCTCAACCGTGCACGTCCGACGCTTCCCTCATCAAGGGCCGATCGCGAGCTTGTTGTGTCCGTGGTCCCGTCCCGCATCAATTTGGTATCAGAGCGAGTTTGAGTCTAGGGTGTTTGCATTCAAAAAAAAAAAAGAGTGTCATGTAGTCATTAGTCGGTCTAAGTCGTGTTTAGGATCATCACATTTTTAAAACAACAAAAAGAGTCGTTTTTGGGTCGCATACATCCCTTTACTCGGTATATAAAAAGGTGTTGTCCGACCGTTAGGTTATGCCTATCGGGAAGGCCGCACACTTGTGCGAGTGACCTTCGGGTCGATTGTCTCCGCCCCGTACCGAGTCTTGGTTTACGTCTAGGGTCCTTAGTGTGCATTAGTTAGTGCATTCCAACTTTGCATTACTTAGTGTCGTGTCTAGTGTTTTGGTCCGAGTGTCGGCATGGCCATCCACTAGTTTCCCCGTGTCCCATGGAGTCCCAAACTCCCGGATGGTGGCGATACTATCTCAAATGGAAGGACCACCCGAACCACCCCACGAGACCCGAAACCCGGGATTTCTACGGGTCCGATGACCCGAGTGTCTATCTAGAATGGGAAGCCATTATGGATGATTACTTCGAGGTGTACATCATGTACAGGCCCATGCAAGTCGATGTTGCCAAAAGGTGACTTTTTGGTGAAGCCGCTGCAACTTGGAGGGACATCAAATATTGGAGGGAGGATAGGAATCTAAGGCCCATCGAGTCATGGTGGGAAATGAAGAGAGTGCTTAGGAGGGCCTACGTTCCCCGCCCACCTACCTCCAACCACGGAGGTCATTCCACTCACCAACCCCACCAACTCACCCACAATCAAGTGGGCCACACCTCTACCCAATCCCACCCCTTCACCGCCGTCCAAGCCCACCAAAGTGACCCCAATCTAGTGGCCCGCCCATACACCACCAACCAACCTCCCCTTGGCACTCCCATCCCAACCCACTCAAGCACCTCCAACCGAGTGGAAGTCCCGCTTATAACCGAGCCTAGGCCCACACCCGAGCCGAGAGTTAAGGAGCTAGTCCACCCCAAGGTCCCTCCTCCAACCCGCTCCTTAGAGGAAATAAAGAAAATGATTTCGGATTGGTGGGAAAGGACACAAGCTACTCCACCACCCATGGATGCTCCATTGTTATCTACCTCCGGTCTTCATTCGAAACCATCAAAGTGGGAAATACCAAAGCCCGAGCCACCCGTGTTTCTTACGGGAACACTTTACATAGCCGAGCCACTTCTTAGATGGCTCAAGGATGGCTTGGTCCCGCATCCCTTCCCGTCCATGGACCCCACCTTACCTTTAGTGCCAGTCAACTCATTCCATACCACCTTTCGATCTCGTCATCATGTTGACACATTGGACGATCTTGTCATGGGATTGGATTCACAATGGGAGTTGACGCACCTTTTGGCCCGAGGCTTTGACCAACCCACTAGTCTTAGCCTCACTCATCCGGTCTTAGGGTCTATTACCTCCGAGTGCACCGTGGGTTGTATTACCACGGAGGTCCTCTTACTCCTTCCCTTACCGGACGAGCCTGAATTCATACCCTTTTGTCCGAGGGAGGAATCATACTTCTTGCCTACGGTCCCCGTCCCACCCATCACAATTCAAGAAGGTGATTATCCACACCTTCAAAACTTCTACACGTGGGACCGTGACTTGTGGGAACCCACCACAAGGGGTCACACATTCTTTGACCCCTTTGACCCCTACTCTAGTGGGCCCCGTGACCCATCACTTCCCTCATACCTTATCGGGGAAGTCCATCTTCATACCCCTTTCCTACGGGCCGGGTCCTCCATACCCACCAAGCCCGTCCACGATACACCACCACCCAGCTCTTCCACACCCGGCTTTCCTAGCCCTCTCAAGTCTCCCAAATCCAAAGGGCCGTCCATGCATGACTGGGTCATACTTGGACATTTAGGTGTACCTCATGCCACCCATCTCCGGTTACATAACATGCATGCATGGCACACATTCGGGTGTCCTGGTCCGCCATCACCCATGTACGGGTCGGACTAACATTAGGTGTGTCTAGGGTCATAGTTGAGTCAGTGTGTTTTCTTGTGTGGTTTGTTTGTGTGGTGTGTTTGAGTCGATTGTTTGTGTGTATTGCATGGTGAGTCTGCATGTGTCTTGTGCAAGCTCGTTGTCGTTCTCTTATGAGTGTGAAGCGAGTCATCTCACTCGATGAGTATGGGATCGGTTCTACATCTATACCCGGATCAGTCACCTATAGGGACTCAGCGGTGATTCCTAGTGAGTCTTCGAGCTGTTTTCTTCCCTTTTGAGAGTGCGCCTTCGGAGTGACCACCTTTAGCCCATAGCAGTTCGCATATCGAGTATATATGGAATGAGCAGGTGACGATCACTTGGAGTGGAGCATACCCGCGCGACATGGCACGGTGACGTATCCGCCGGAGTACCCGAGCACCCGTACCCCTACTCGACGGGGTCGAGTTCCTCCCACCCGGGGAGAGTTGATTGGAATCGACGCCAAGCTAGTACATCTCATATTGCATTTATGTCCTTTAGTTTATTTGTATATCCATGGGAAAGTATATGCGCAATTGTACGGCTTTATAAGCCAATGCGTCATTCCCACGGATTGTTTGGGTTTCTATGTAATTTGTCAGTAGGACCAGCAAGGGGGCCCTCAGCCCTCTCACATTGGTCCATGTCATCCATGTGGGGCTGGTCAACAATCCTAGGTGGCCATCTAGAAGGTTGGAATGCCAATTGACCACATGGGAGACAAGTGGTCATATTTTTCCAAGGTAGGCCACCAACCATTCAACCTTCCATTCAAAACCTACCCATAGTCAATAGGCCGCCCCCCCTTCATTTTTTAATATTTTTTTTTGTGTTTGTGGCATGCAATCCCAGCCCTTCAATCCCCATCCCTAGATCTAAGGGTGGACAATTGATTTGGTTGGAATCATATATAAGATTGTATTTTTATGTGAAAATCAATGAAAATCAGAAAATTTTGTGAAATTGTGAAGCTAGCTGCGCCCCCAGCTCCTCTCCCTCTGGTTTCTCTCTTCCCAAACCTCCATTCTAGAGTGGTATCACCTTTCCCCCACCTCCGGTGCCGCCGCCGCCGCCGTTCGTGCCGCCTTCGAGCCGCCACGGGATCATCTTCGGTGTTCTGTCCTGCTGGATATAGGTGCAGCTCGAAACTTCCTCAAGCCAGCCACGAGTTCCAATCGACGTGAAATTTTGAGGGTTGGTTCCTACCTTATAGCCCCTTCTCCACAAAAAAATTCAGGTCCAAATTCCCCCTTTTCATAGTGTTTCCACTTCGTTCATTCCCCAAACTCAGATCAGATCTGTCTCTATCTACAGTAACAGACCCTTTGAGTTTGTCCTCTTATACCACCCTTTTGAATTTATTTTGACCTCCCAATTTAACTGGGAATTCTTTCCATTTTTCCCTACCTCCACAATTTTTATTAATGTTTTTTGAATCGTTTACCTATTTTTCAAAATTCATGTTCTACCGGAGCTACAGTACTTCCAGCCAGATCCCAGATCCGACCTTCCTCCAGTAAACAAATCATAGAAATTTATAGACACATCAAAACATGTCCAAACCAACTTTGCCATCTTCCCAACTCAAAATCCTACAACTTTCATGAAGAAGTCGAAGTCTGAATCCAAGTTCTTCCTAGCGGTCAACGGCTATTATCAGAGATCAGCTCTGAAGATCTGAGTGTTTAGTTACTGAACAATAGAAGGTTGTAAATTCCATAAGTCAAGATCAGGGAAGATACAGGCCAGATATCTAGGCCTACAGTGAAGTACTTCGAGTCAGCTTTCCAACGGTGCTAATTTCGTGTCAATCCGACATCGGATCTGATCGCAGCGCCCATTCTCGCCGGAGCGCGCGCTGCAAAACAGCAGCAACCAGCCCGTGGACAGCAAACCCGACGGGTGCCGATCGGAGCCGCCCGACCTCCGGGCGACGTTCCAGCGTGCCGCCAGCCCGGGGATCGCCTCCACCAGTGTCCCCACCACAGTGGTGACACCGGGTCCCACACGGCCCCTCCGGACAGCACGTGGGCCCCACCGTCACTAGTTCGGGTGTTGCCGAAGCTACGCGGAAAGCCGCCCGTCAACCCGAAATCGGCCCTCCCGGGCTCCATTGTGTCACCCTTTACCTCCCTGCGTGGAGTGGGCTTTACATCATTGCTGTAATCTTTATGTATTAACTGTCCCGGGAGTGCGAGATCGGCCGGGTCCGTCGTCCCCACGCCGAGCGCGTGGAGGTATCGTCTTCGCTCTTTACTTGGCATTTTGCTTAATTCTCATATATGCTTGTTTATGCCGCTGCTAGAGAGCATGATAGGGTAACTAGCTCGCTTTCTATTTGTATCACCGCTGCTGCGAGAGTGAGCGTTACCGTCCCGTGACCCGATCCGGGTACGAAAGTGCGAGCCGACCACCCTAGCTCTTGCCGGTTTCTCAACCGTGCACGTCCGACACTTCCCTCATCAAGGGACGATCGCGAGCTTGTTGTGTCCGTGGTCCCGTCCCGCATCACCCTGGCTTAAGTGTAAGGCGATGTTCAACGAGCGCAGGGTCTAAACCAGGCATATCTTCATAACTCCATGCGAACGTGTCCTTGTATTCTTGCAGGACCAAAATGAGCGCCTCCTCTTCAGAGGGCGGCAAATTTTTGCTTATGAGGACAATCCTAGGGTCTTCCTCGGTACCCAGATTAATTTCTTTGGTAGGCTCTTCTACGGAGGCTGATGGTTCGTCAAATCGTCTTATGCCACTAGCGAAAGCATCAGCCTCGTCCTCATATTCTTCATAACTCTCATCCCCCTCTTCAATAGGGTCTTCATCATTCATAATTTCATAGACACCCAAACCCTCATAAGAAACAACAGCATCCTCATATTCTGACTCTGGCATGATGATTGGATTCTCTATAAATTCAGGAAGGGCTAAACAAGCCTGGCATCTGATAGCTAACTCCAACAGAAACCTATGGAGAATCTGCTTACCCTTGGACTTCTTATGTGAATCTACCCCTTGAATTTTATTAGAAGAAGAGGAGGAGCAACTAGCTTGATCGGAAAAAGGAAGGGAAGGAGGTGAAAAAGTGGATACAGGAGGTAATACAGAGGAAGTCCCCTCACCAGAGGGGGAGAAAAGATTTAGCAATGAATCTTGAAGGAGCGGCCCCTGGGTCGGGACGCACTCAGAAGAGAAATAGGAGGTCTCCTCAACAGAAATGGAGGATTGGAAATTTAGGAATTTGGCGTTTTTTTTTGTTTTTATCTTTTTCTTCATTTTTAGTTTCTGTTTTGAGAAGAAAGCAGTGTGAAGGGAGGATAGCAGGAGGAATGGAAATTGCCAGATTAGAGAAAGATTGAATCAGTGATGGCCCGCGAGGGGGCGTGATGGAGAGTTTAGAAAATCGCTCGAGGAGCGAAGAAGGAATTGTGAGAGAAACTTGGATTGAATCTGGAGATAAATTGATTATAATCGGAGGTGGTCTTGGCACGCGAACTTGATGAGAATATAGAGAAGCAAGCACCGATGGATGCATGGAAGTGAGAGAAAAGAGGCCGGCCCATAGCCTGTCCACAGTGAATCCTTCTTCAAACGGAACATCTGGCTCTCCAGTATCAGTGTAGTCACTCAGCAGCTGCCTCTTATCTGTAATTGCAGCTGGCATCTCAATCAATTCATGAATAAGTGGCGGCCATTCCGGGTCAGTCGGCATGAAGAGGCGGCTCAAAGAAATAGTAATATCCTGCATATCGAACCACCTGTACCAGTCACATTCTGGATCATCCATTTTTCTTCTTTTGTCAGGCCTTAAGGATTCCAGGGCTTTGTATGTGGCCAACGGGGCAATATGACGAGCAAACTGTCTAGCATGAACATCCTGACAGTCTAATATGGAAGTGATTATGGTAGTTTGCTCATTATTTTGAAAGCCACCCGTGACAAAATGTGTCTTCAATGTCCAGGTGAGCGGCTGGCGATCTTTTTTTAATGTGGATGTCATAAATGCCCATGGTTCATCTTTGTTTTTGCCTGGCCCTTTGTAACCTAGGCCACCTCGCGTAATCAGTTTCTGAGGTTTAACAGGCCTAATCCTGCCTTGACAATTGGCACCCAGACCTTTACCATTTTGATACCCCATTTTCATTAAGATGTTCCAGCCAGAGGTGTTCATCATTGTTCTCTTCTTTTTTTCCTTGGCAGGCAGGGGTGTCATAGCAACTGTTGTGACTTTTTCTGGCATTGGTCGTGGGCAAGGGACGTCCAGCACAGATAATAGTGGCTTGTTGGCCGGCCACATGGATGGAACTGATGAAGCCACATGAATATCTTCCTCTGGCAGAATCGGCATACTGGTAACTTTAATAATGCGGCCCTTGTGTGGGAATTTAAGGCATTGG
The DNA here is from genome assembly GCA_022559845.1 of Amorphophallus konjac. Classification (NCBI taxonomy): domain Eukaryota; kingdom Viridiplantae; phylum Streptophyta; class Magnoliopsida; order Alismatales; family Araceae; genus Amorphophallus; species Amorphophallus konjac. The sequence continues at coordinate 151,197,148 of CM040129.1, forward strand.
TGATTTGTAGAGGGCACTGCATCGAGTTGCTGAATGTAAGGGCATCCCAGAATGCCATTAAATGTCGGATCCATATCCAAAATATGGAAATCTGCTGTGATGGCGGCAGGACCCAAACTTACTTTTAACGTAATCATGCCTAGAGGAGGTTTCTTCGTGTTATCATATGCAGTGACTGTGATAGTAGACAGCCGAATTTGGCTTTCCGGAATGCCACACAACTTCAAGGTGCTAGGTGGCAAGACATTGATGGATGCCCCAGTGTCCACCAGACATTGCTTAACAGCCACCTTATTAATGTCAACTGTGATGCATAGAGCATACTTTCTTGCTGGGAGTGGCGCCAGTTCATGTTCATGGAAAGTAATCGCCGGCTGACTGTTAGCGGGCGTTAAAACCGTGATTATCTGCTCAACTGGAATGTCCTCATTGACCATCACCTTTTGCAGATATTCTTTCAACGCTAGTTGATGAGTGGTGGACCTTTTAATTAGTTCCAAGATTGAAATCCTTGCTGGTGTTCGGTCCAAGTGCCTTAGCAAATCATACTGAGTCCCTGGCACTGACTCTTGTTCTTGTTCTTGCTCTTGTGGCCCCTGCGCGGGCTCTAGCTCTCTCTGTGGAAAAATACGGTGGAACATCCGTCCACTATGGAGCGGCGCCACGCCTTGACGTGCCTCTGTCGGGACAAGTGTGGGAGGGGGATTAGAAGAAGAAGAAGGTGTGTTGGTGTTAAGAAGTGGTGGAGTGGGAGTTCCCGCAGAGGGAATCCCTGGAGAGGGTGCTGGTGTCCTGGTAGGAGGCGTAGAAGTACAAAGGGATACCCGAATGCGGGGGGAATTGGTGGGAGGTGGAATGAGAAGGGTTCTGAGTACAAAAGGTGGCGGAACCGATGGTGGGGGGATCCTTGCCAGTGAAGGAGTAGTGGTGGCGGGTGCAGTGGGCGTTGGTGATGGGCGGATGAGGAGTGGCCTAGATGGCAGTGGCGAAGGGTTGGTGGTGGACGGGTTCTGTTGTAGCGTAGGCTGTGGAGGTGGTAAGCGTGTAAGAAGGGGGCAAAACGGCAGGGTTGGAGAATTGGCGGTAGGAGGTGAATTAACGGGGCACAGAAGAGATCGGCCCACTTGAGGGGTCGGAGAAGAAGAAGGGGTGCGCAAGAGGCGCGGAGGTTGATTTTGATTATGATAAAGTGCCCCGACAGAGGCGTCTTCTTCATGCCATCCCTGCCCTCTCTCCACCTCATAGAGAGATGTGACAGGGTTTACGTGCTGGTTTGGCGGGTGCTCCGACAGTGGATTGTGGACAATCCCCATATCGTGCTGAGGCGCTGGAGCTTGTTGTTGCTGCTGTGGAGCTGGTTGCTGTGGCTGCTGAGCTTGTTGCTGCCGAGGAGACCTTCTTTCTTTCATGGTGGCGATGAATTATCTCATCTCATCCCAATTGATGTCACCTTGGTCATTTAGGTCATAAATGTAATCTCTGAAGTGGAAGCAACGATCAAGGTTATGACCAGGTGCACGATGGAAAGCGCAGTAACGGGACGTGTCAACATTAGCGGGCCACGCTGTTCTTTCTCTTGGTAATATGAGCAAATTGGCGGCCATTAAAGCATTGAAAATATCCGGGAGACTTTCTGGTAATGGAGGGTAGTGGTCCCTTTTGGGGCCAAGTGGTGGTCTCCGTTGTTGTTGTTGGCCATAGTTGGTAGGTGGTGGTACCTGGTGGTACTGTTGCGGAGCTGGAGGGTTAGCGCAGGGCGCTTGGTTTGGTGGTGAAGCAAAGGAATGTTGGGGTGCGAATTGGCGTTGTGGGGTGGAGTTGAAATGGGGGCTTTGTGGTGGAGGTGGGTTAGGACGTGTGTTAGCTTGATGGGGGTGGCCAACTACGCCAACCTGCTCATTTGCAATAGTGCCCTCTGTCGTGGGCCCGCTGTTGTTGACAGTTGTGGTTTTCTTGAATAGCCGTGACTTCGGCTCAAACATGCCCATAATGGGCGAATCCTTCATCTGTGTCTGGATATAATGAGCTCTCTCATAGAGCTCCTCCATGGTGGTTAACCGGTTCATGGCCAGTATGTGCCGGAACTGAGGAGTGGCATTGGAAATTATCATCTTGACTTGTTCCGGTTCAGACAATGTATCTTTCAACTTTTCGGCCATAGACCGCCATCTATCAGCAAACATTATGAAGTCCTCCTCGAGCTTCATCTTTTCCGCGACCAGATCTGTGAGCGAAAGGGATGGTCTGACCCGGTCTCTGTATTTTTGCAAGAACTTCCTTTGAACAATATCGAAGTCACCGGCATCAGCGGAATCCAGTGAATAGAACCATTCAAGGGCTGGCCCCTCCAAAGATCTCCTGAATAAGTAGGCCAAAGAGGCCTTGTTGTCTTGCCAGAAGGAGGTCTCGTACCTGAAGTCCTTCAAATGAATAAAAGGATTACCAGTCCCATTATATCGCCGAAAGTTCGGCATTTCAGATGGTGGTAAGTGGAAGACGGGCAATGTAGGGAGCGAAATTTCTGGGGCATTCTTAGCCGTGGTGACCTTCTTTAGTTGCTCCTCCATGCTGGCCAATTTCTTGAGTAATAGCATATTAGTGTCGGCCTCGGCTGGGGTCGGATTTTGAATAAAAGAATGTGGTATAGGTGTCCGCAGAATTCGGGGAGGTTGGAACTGAGGCCTAACTGCTGAATAGCTCGCCTGTTGGGCCGGCATGGCCGTACCGGGCATTGGTGGACGAGAGGGGGGTTTGTGCAAGACTGCCTGGTCATTAGTGAGGTGATGGCCACTCTCGGCCGGAGGGGGATTGGAGGATGAAGAGGGAACAAACTTCCCTTTCAAAGCGGCCTAAATAGCCTGCCGCTGGGAATCGTCTAACTGAGATAAAGCATTAATTAAATCCGTGACATTGAGGGATGGAGAAGAATTCCCCGAGGTGTTGGAGGGTAAAGTTTGGGAAGAGGGCACAACCTCTTAAGGAGTGGTATCAACCACATGGATTTGAGGATGATGGGACTGAGGAGGAGGGTAATTTCCCTCATAATAGATGGAATCCTGGAGGGGGGTCTCATATTGACCAAAAACATTCTCATCCTCATCATCATAAGAATACCCGTAGCCTGCCATGTTGATGATTTTTCCTGAACAGAGTTGCATGTTTAAGAGGAGAGACGACTTTATAAAGGCAGTATCAAACAAACAACCACTCAATCCAAACAAGTCTAAACAAATCAATCCAAGCAAGTGTATGCAACCAAGTTGAGATGAACGCAAGGTTTTAGTGTTATGCTTGAGATTAGAGTGGATTAAATTGTTGAATAGTTCACCTCCGTTTGCAATGTGAAACCTAGTTGATCCAAGTGTAACCTCCGGATCAACTAGATTCTTTCTCTCTCCTCACTAACGATAGGTTCTCTATACTCCGGGTACTTCAAGGGTACAACCAGCCCGGCGTCCGTGAGGGAATCCACGGGTGCGGGGACTTACGGAGATCTTGGAAAAGGGATTTCCGGTCCAAAGAGACGGAATGCTCAATGGAGGGTCGTCCCGATTCCAAGAGAGGTGTGTGGAATCCTAGTGTAGAGAGAGGAGGTCTCTCAACCAAATGCCACAATATGCAAAATAAGATGATAAGATCACAGCAATATAGGCAAGCAATGTAATAATCAATTCAACAATCACAGGCAGCAACAGGAAGCAGGTTTCTGTAAAACGCAGGAAAGAGACGACCTGGGGCAGGTCGCTATTAACCAAAGAGACGACAGGGTCACTGTCGTGAATCACTGTGGTGGCCCACAGATAGTGTGAAACACGCGCCTTGGTGTGAGGCGCGTAATATGAAAGGATGCCTCTACGAAAGGGCGTCAAATACCAGTGGTGCACACGGTCGAGGAAACACGCGCCTTGGTGTGAGGCGCTGGCAAATAAAAAGACGCCCAAAGTTAGGGCGTGAATTATCAAACAGAACAAGAAGACAGCAGATATGATAAAAGACGCCTTATGGGAAGACGTAATACAGAAAATAGACGCCCTAAACTAAGGCGTGAAAAGAAAAAGCGCCTCTGGGTGAGGCGTTAATTCAGGAAAATAATCAAACAATCACAAACTGGCTTATCCCGGGAGTGTGCGGCGTGCACGATGGAGGGTGCCCGTGGGGCACAAAAGGAGGGGTACCGAGGGTACCGAGGGGAAAGGGGACACGTGGGTGCCGGAGGGGAAAGGGCACACGTGGGTGCCAATAGGAAAGGGCACACGTGGGTGCCAATAGGAGATGGTAATCAAAAGAAAAATAGTGGAGGTCCCACCGTGATCGCCAATTTGTAGATCGTGATAAATCCACACACGAAGAAGAGATTTAAATATGAGAAAGCATAATAAAAATAATAAGGGGGGAGATGATATAGTAATAAGGGAAAGAAGCACGTGGTGCTACTAAGGAGGGTGATCGCCAGAGGGGTTACCTCAAGAAGAAACAAAGAAGATCGCGAATACCTGGTGAAAAATAGAACGCGGGATGGATTGTGAATTCCTCCTCCTCCTTCAACCGGCCGGCCGATGAAGGGGGTTTTCCTTTATTGATTACCTTGCAAAAAAAAAAATAACAAAACAAGCCAAGAGAAGTGGATCAGCCAAAAGTGGGTAGTATCAACTCTCAAATAGAAAATATGATGATGAGGATAAAAACATGCGCACCTCTTTTTTTTTGTTTTAAAACCCCTAAAGAAAATAGGGAGGGAGGAGATGTGTGATAAAACTAATGCAAACGTGAAAGAAAGAAAAAACACAGTGGACGTGATGAAGCTAATGTAAAAAAAAAAAGAAAATGACACAGTGATGATGAACGGTTTATGAAGACAAAGCAACAACAGAACAAAAGAACCCTTGCTGTCCTTGACGACAGTAAAGGGAAACAAGATGGACGCGGTTGATCGGAAGCAGAGGAAGCAGAGCCTTTAAACGATCGCGCAGGAGGGAGATGAAGCTCTGTAACTCGTAAACCTCCAATCGTAAACCTGTAAACTCTCTGACCCGTCAACCTCTGCCTAGATCGACCAGAGCATCTTTTTATAGGATTTCAATCGAAGATAAGCTCAAATTCGGGAAGATAAGGATAGGCAATGATCAAAGAAGGCAGGACTCTAACTCCAATTCGAGTAAGGAGACCAACGGAGGCAGGGAACTCTCTAAGAAAGTTGAGTTTAAGCAGGACTCGAAAGGTGAAACACGACCTTGCGAAGGGCGTCAAATCATAAATTGACGACCTACATCAAGACGCTACTCAAAATACGACCATGACCAAGGGCGTCACTTCTTGGATTAAATTTTGGCAATAAAACTTACTTTATTTGAAAATTTTGAGAACACGCCTGAGGTGAAGGCGTTAATTGAAACCACGCCCTGAGGAAGGACGTTAATCAATAATTTGAATTTATTTTGAATTTATTTTGAAACCGGATAATACCAGGAATTGACGCCCTGACATTTGGTCGTCCTTTCTTTGAACACACCCTCGATAAGGTCGCTATTAAAAACACGCCCCCCTTCAGGTCGCGAATCACAAAAATGCAAGAACAAATCAAAAAATACACAAAAATAAGAAAAAACTTCATATTATGAATATATTGAAGTTCACTTTGGGGCATCAACATAGTGACATGAGATTTGATCAACATAGCGTCAATTTTGGCGTGTCTACAGCATCATTGTTTGTTGTTTTATCATGAGGATGACAACCTTGGCATGTGAGATTGAGATTGGATGATCAGAATCAAGTAATGCCCAGTGGCAAAGTGATCAGCATGAGTTTATTAAAAGATTTGGAGAAATGCCTAGTGATCATTGTGAATATGGGGAAAATCCAAAGGTAGATGACAATGAATGGAGAGGACTCCTCCCGTGCTCTCGGTCCTTACAAAATTCTTGTTCCTGCAAAAGCACCATCAGAAAATACAATGCAAAATTTTTTGGATTTTGGAATATGCAAGTTTTTGTGGGTTTTGAAAAAGATATTCAATTTTAATGTGTTTTTTTTGGAAAATATGTGAATTTTTTATGAATTTTGAAAATATTCAATATTTTTGGATTTTGAGAAATATTCAATTTTTTTTGGATTTTGGTGTAGGAAATATTCAATTTTTTGTTTTTTTTGGATTTTGAGAAATATTCAATTTTTTTTAGAATTTGGCTTAGACATTGCTAGTGCAGCATCAACGGATGTTTAAACCACTGGCTAGGGGTCCTTGTTCCTTCCCCTTTCGCTAAAAACTACCCAAAGCTGGGCGTGCATTGAAAGGTGGCGCCCTACGACCGGCTACCCTTGTATGACGATGCCCCTACCAAGGCCATACCCGAGAAACATTCGGTCTTAGAGGGAGGAGAGAAGAATAATTGAGGATAAGCTTTATGCAGGATGGGAGATGTCGGGACTTGAATTTCTTCCAAGGTTTTTTCCCCTCAAAGAGGTAATCTGTTATGCCGGGGCTTTGTGCCTTCGATTTTTAGACCCTTGACATGCATACGACCAGAGTTTTCCCTGCGGGGACTTTACCTCTCTTGACATGCCATAATTCATACTTTTATATTTATCGAAATTTTGACTTGATTTTTCATAATAGCCCTTTTGGCGAGATGTATCATGAAATTCATATTGATTTTGGGTCAAGACTGCCCCTATTTGAGACTTCTCTCGTATTGGGGATTACCGAAGTTGGTCATCTCATCTGTCAACCTCTTGCCCCTACATTCGGCCGAGTAAAGAAGAGAAAAGACTTTCAGATATACTCATGGCATGGCCAAAGTAGCAACGGTGTTTTATCAAAGGAGCCGGCTAAGGACGCCGTGAAGTGTGTGCGATGCACAGCTAAGGGTTGCGCTTAACAAGCGGGGAGAGAACGTTGAATTCCCAACGCGGGGTTTTTATTAACCAAAGGTGCTGCAGAAGCAAGCCTAATTTGGAATAATTTAATTAAACAAAATCCTAAGATAAAACCCCTCTTTTAATCTTTGTTAAGAAGCACTGCATTTTGAAAATCACGCGTGAAGCAATAAGGTAATGATATCATAAATGCGTACTTACGCCAATACGTTACCTTGCAACCTTTGTAGAAGCAGCTATCAGAGGCGAGGTTGATCATCGTGAAATAGTCCTCTTTTAGCGAATAAAAGGATTGGAAGCAAAGGATTTGGAAGTGGCTTAACAAGAAGGAGTGGTGCTCAGACCAGACTCAGATGAATAAGGAGAAAAGGAAGAGAGGCGAGGGCTAGAACTCCCTCACTAAGGTACAGAGACCCTGATCGCAAGGCACGGTTTATAGAAGAAGCGGAAAATTAAGAAGAGGAGTGAGGACTAAAGCCTCGGAAGCAGTGGGAGAAAGGGCAGATGCCCAGAGTCGTGGATGTGGAAGAAGTTGGGTCGGACCCGGGATCAGGAGGAATTAGAAGAAGAAATTGATAGATGGAAAGAGGCGGATCCGGAGGGTCCGGAGGCAATGGAGTAGAATCATGATAGGAGGAATCAGAATCTGGAGAAGGAGAATCTCGAGGGACGCGATGCCCTGGGAAGAAATAGGGAAAAAGATGATGGAAAAGGAAGAAAAAAATGAAGGATGTGATATCCCGGAGGAGCAGAAAGATGAATCGGAAGAAAGATGGAGGGTCCGGAGGTTCCGGAGGGAGGAGATAGAAAGGGGTGCGATGCCCTGAAGGAAGATAGAGAGAATACGATGGAGAATCCGGAGGTTCCGGAGGGAGGAGATAGAAAGGGGTGCGATGCCCTGAAGGAAGATAGAGAGAATAAGATGGAGAATTCGGAGGTTCCGGAGGAGGAAGATACCATGGGACGCGATGCCCAAGGAGAAGAGAAAGATCCGGGGGTTCCGGAGAAATGGAATTAGAAGGGTCGGGATGCCCCGAAAGAAGAGAGAAAGAATAAGATGGAGAATCCGGAGGTTCCGGAGGGGGAAGATACCATGGGACGTGATGCCCGGGGAGAAGAGAAAGATCCGGAGGTTCCGGAAGAGTGGAATAAGAAGGGGCGTCATGCCCTAAGAGGAGGGATAAAACACATGGAGGTTCCAGGGAAATAGCAGGAAAAGGGACGCGATGCCCCGGGGAGAGTGGATTAGAAGAGGATGAAGATGAATAAGATGGGAAATGCGGAAGATCCGGAGGTTCCAGAAGGCGGGGAAGATACGGGTCCGGGAACTCGGGAAAGAAGAAGTGCAAATGTATGCGAATGCAATGCAACAGATGCGATGAATGCATGGATGTATCAGAATGCATGAGATGCAAAGAATACGAAGAACATGAAGGGCGAGAGGATGAGATCCCCCTCCTTACCCTTGGAGTGGCCCATGAAGAAAATGTGATAGACAAGAATGTGGATGACATTGAATAGAAGGTGGATGAAATAGTGGAAGGCCCCTTAGCACCAAGATAACCGCCCCTCCATGGCAATGAAAGTGTATAGCCAGTTGGCCCAATGGATAAAGCAAGAGCCCATGATGAAGCTTCAATGGTAAATGACAACTCCCTTGAAGAGTAAAAAGTAATAGTGTGAGAGAGTTGGAAAGTCGGGATAAGAAGCATTGTGTTGCCCAGGGGTTGTGGCGTATAGAGAGTGTTGAACAAAATGGTCATTCGCCCCTTGTATGGAAGAAAAGGTTCAAGATTTGAAAGTTGGAACAAGGGGTGCCCTGCCCGGCCCTTGGACACAAACTTACACGGCATCAAAGTTTGACATTCTCTCTTAGTGAGCAGTGGCGGGAACTTGGCTTCTTCGACCATGCTTGGCACAACAACCCGGATCGGCATCCGGCATATAAACTCTTGCATCTTGAATAGCTCGGCTGTAGCCAAATCCTTCTTGCCCGACTCTTGGTCATCTTCGGTACAAATACTTGCAGAAGCACTCCCATTCCGAGTAGTAAAGAGGTGTGAAGCGGAGGCGGAAGGCTCCATGGACGGTGGAGGTATAATGGAAAGTGTTGAAGAAAGGGTGAGTGGAGGTGGAGGTTCAAACACATCGAGCTTCTCCCTTTGCTCGGAAGCAGTCGGGGTTGGCTCGAGTGCAAAAAGGGGTGGACCTTGCTCAGGACTAGCCACGGGTAAGGGTGAAGGGTTAAGTAGTGGAGTAGGGGTTATAGGCATAGTGGGTTTTGGGGTTAAAGGGATAATGGAGGGTTGAGGTGGCGAACAAGGAGGAGGAGTAATAGAAGGCTCGGCAGAGGCCGGCGTAGTGGAGGGTGATGGAGGCTCGGCGGAGGCCGATGGAATGGAGGATATTGGTGTGGTTACGGGAGGTGAAGGTTTAGTGCGTTGAAAATGCCGGATGGGGCGAGAGGTGTTAGGGATAGGATGAGACTCATGATGCGGCGGTATGGGTGATTGGAATATCAACTCATCATCGTAACACCAAGAGGTCTCATAAATGGGGGTTGGATCGGGGACTGTGGCATAGTCCTGAGCATAGGGGTCTTCTGGCAGTAGAGGAAGGGGACGGCGAAGGAAACTCGGAAGAGGTGCCTGCAGAGCTTCGTCGTATGCCGTCTCAAATTCTTCAATTGCCGGTTCTTCATTAGTAGGTTCAAGTGGACACCGTAGTGAAGGCGTGTATGTGAGTGGTGGAATGTAATGGCATTGTGTATGTGTATGTGGAGGTGGAGAGTCACATGCGTGAATTGGGTGAAGGAGTGGAGGATGGACGGCGTCCACTTGAACGTTGAAACCCGCCGGCTCTTGGTTGCTCGTACTGTCGATGCCGTAGTCGCCACTCCTATCCTTCCAAGCTTGCTCCATCTTTGTGATGTCATTCAGAGCGGCGCGAAGGGGATTGACTGGAGTAGAAGGAGCGGGCCGTGGGCTCGTAACCCTCTTAAATTGTTCCTCCAACGAAGTGACTTTGTCGAGAAGCATTTGTTGGAGGGGTGTGACCTGAGTAACAGAGGGTTGGCAGGGCCTTGAAGGAGGGGCCGCATAAAAAGGCCGTGGTGGAGGATTAATGGGATGACCCATAGAAGAACCCAGATGGGCCGGGTTGCAAGGAATAAATGGGCCTTGGGGCCGTGGTGGAGGAGGAATAGAAGGAGGCGGGTATTGGACCACCCGAGGAGAAGGGTGAATAGGAGGAGATGGGTGATGGGCTACCCGAGTAGGAATGTGAATAGAAGAGGGAAGTGGGTGATGGGCCACCCGCGTAGGATTGGAAGTAGGATGAGAGGAATGAGATGCACCCTCAACAACGGCCTTAAGGGCTTGGATTTGTTGAGGGGTGAGATGATCTAATGCATGCAAGATCTGGGAGACCTTCTCATCGTCAGGAGGAGACGGTCCCGTAGGAGTAGTGGCTCGTGATTGAATCGAGGGGCCACGATATTGGACATTGCCCATGGGTCGGGCAACGCCATAAGAATGAGGGCGTGGTCCCTTGAAAATATGATGAGAATTATGACGAGCATGTTGAGATTGAGGAATATAAGATGTGCTAGGTTGTGCATCCTCATTAAAGTTAAACATGTTATTTTGTCTATCAAGGTAAGCCATTATGCAATCAAAGTTCAAGCAAAATAATTTGCAAAGAAGCACACAATTTGGAGTGGTTACCGTTGATTTTTGTTTGTTTGAACCTTGGTGAATTAATGATTTTTAACAAATTGACGTGATCACTCAAGGGAAGAACCTAGTTTCAAATGTGGTACTCTGGTGCCAACTAAGAACACTTTCTCACCATGCATAGGCCAACTAAACCCGGAACTTCAAAGGTACAACCTGCCCAGCGTCCATGAGGGAATCCACGGGTGCGGGGACTTATGGAGGCTTGGTTTAGGAATTTCTGGTCCAATGAGACGGAATGCTCAATGGAGGGTCCTTCCTTCACCAAGGGGGTGTGAGATCTCCTAAAAGTGTGGGGAGACGGGGTCTCCCAAACCGAATGCAAAGATGAATGCTATGTTATGCAAGAATATCTAAACTAGAACTAGCAAATAAAATGAAAAATATATTAAAAAAAGAATACACAGCAGGAAATGTACAAGATGCAACCAGAGAAGATGACAATCAGAACCCCGACAGAAGGTGTGGGTGAAATACCCTCTGGTGATTAACGCGCTATATGTCCATAGCGCGATCTGATAGAATGCGCTATGGATGTATAGCGCGACCAATGATAGGGTGGGGGAACCCCAAAAGATAAATAATCACACACACTTTGATGGATTAACAAGCAGGCAACCAAAAGAACGAACGTGGTGGCACAAAGAGTCCCACCGTGATCGCCAATTTGTAGATTATGAAATTAGAACCCCCCCAAATTAAATGATTTGCATGAAAGATGACTTGACAAGATATAGAACTACAATTGATGATAAAAGGGGGTTACGTGTAATAATCAAAATCCATGATTGCCACTGAGGCCAACAACATGCCAAATAATATAAAGATCAAGATAGGGCATGTTACAAACCTCAGAAATTCAAGATGGCCAAGGGCTGGCCTGGGGATGAACGCGATGTATCGTCCCAACGCGTTCTTCAGATCACGCCAGGAACCTATAGCGCGATATCAGACAGGAAGCGGGGTTATTTGGATTCGTTCCTTCCTTGCTCCAAGGCCAGCCAAGGTGCAAGGGCTCCACGTATTAGTCTTCTAGTGCCTGCAAACAATCATAAAAAACAAATAAAAGACCCATTAGAACGAGATTTTAGTAGAATCTACCCCTATTCTTAATCAAAAGCATGCAAACGGGGGGCTCGATTACCTGGGGGTTTGGTGGTTTTTAAACCCCTATGGAAGGGCCAAAAGATAGGTGTGGTGTGTGTGTATGCATGTGTTTTGTAAAAGAAGTATCTTTTGAGATCGATATGCAATGCTATGCAAGGATTGGGATGAACAAATTGGGGAGAAAAACTAAGAACTAGGAAGAACACAATATGCCGCTAAATACTCCCTTGGATGTGTGAGGAGCGAGGAGTTGTTGATTTGGAACGAAACGCAGCCTCCCCCTCGTCAAGATCTTGAGTTGCATCCCCCTGAAACGACGGCCAAAGGGTGCAATTTATAGGAAAAAGATCGAGAAGTAACCCTAGGTCGGAGTTTAATTCAATCCAAAGGTTTGGGGGCTCAAATTGAGGTAATCCTGCCGATTAATGAGGGGGAAAGACTCCTATTAGGGTTTGGAACCTTCCTTTGGAAGGAATATGATTGTAAACTTACCAAATAAGGACTCTGAGATGAAAGAGGGGAGTCCGGGTCGGACTGGGTTTCTGACTGAGAACGCGCTACAAGCTTATAGCGCGTTCATGAAGAACGTGCTATGACGATATAGCGCGATAATTAAAGGCCCATCAAATGATTTAGAAAAAGGAGAAAAAACCTTTGGGCAGTCACTTAATCAAATGTTGAGTGAGAATAATATCCAAAGTGGATGCTATAATAATCAGATGTCAAGAAAATAACAACTGTTCAAATGATAACTTCAATTAGATCCACAACGCGCTATGAACAAGAAAGCGATAAGAGTGGATAGCGCGGGGATGCCAAACTCGAGACGAGATCCAAGGTATGGAATTGAAATGTTGGGCCAAGCATAGAGAGACATCCCAGAAAATCAACCAACTAAGGATCAATTGGGGCATTAACTAGGAGAACAAAGAAAATGCCCAATTTATCGGCCGAAATTGGGTGTCTACAATGTCCACACACGAATGCAAGCAAGCATATGAAATGGGAAAGCAGTGAGCTTAGTTTTTATTTCTGTTTCCATTTTTTTCTTTTCTTTTTCTCTTTTTTTCCTTTTGTTCAAAATGACGCCCCTGGGCACGGGCGTTAATTGGAAAAATATTTTTTTAATTTTTGTTTATCAAAATGACGAAATTTAGACCGTCGCGAAGAAAGTGAAAGACGCCCCTTCACATGGGCGTGAATTGAAATTTTTTTATTTTTTATTTATTTTTTATTTGTTTGAAAATGACGACATAGACATTGTCGTTAATAAAGAAAATGACGCCCCTACAAGTGGGCATGAATTGAAAAAATATTATTATTATTATTATTATTATTATTATTTGTTTGAAAATGACGACATAGATACTGTCGTTAATTATGGAAAGGGCGCCTGAGCATGGAGGCGTTGATTAAAGAAAACATTTTTTTGTTTTTCTTTTTGTGTGTGTTTCTTTTTGTGTTTTTTGTGTTTTTTGGATGAGAGTGAGCATAGTACAAGGGTCTTAAACCTTACACAATCACCATCTTAAATTCATTGATCTTTCTTAAACGATTTAACAAAGGGACACCGTACTTAATGACTTGTGCTTTTACTCATATTCTCTCACGGCCCATCCTTCTTTGTAGGTCTTTGCCATCCCTTGAGCTTACAACCTACTGTGGACATGCAAAGTTGCACTATTGTATGTCCCAACTAGTCCAGCATCAACAACAACGTCAATTGAAGAGGCTGTGAAGAAGGGAAGGCCATCCGGACTCTCTGAATACACACACACCACCGTGAAGCCGTCTCCGGAGTCACGACAGTGAAGAGAAATCAACCACCAAGGGCCCCCACGATCCATGGGCCTCGAAGAAAATTAAATGGGCCACAACTCGTGCTCACAACGGGCTCAGAACGCCCATTTAGCCCTTCAGCGGCACACCCTCTGCCCTGTTCGGCGGCACGCCCTTGAGCTGTTCAACGGCACGCCCTTTGCCCTGCTCAACGGCACGCCCTTCAGCGGCACAGCCTTTGAGCTCTTCAGCGGCACGCCCTGGCAGCCGTTCAACGGCACGCCCCTCAGGCCCTGCATTGGCACGCTCTCCACACCCCTCACCGGTACACCCTCCAACGGCACTCTCTCTCTTCGGGAAATATACACATATAACATATAATGATAATGATATTGGTGATAATAATAATAATAATAAATAAATTAATGGAAATTGTGATAAATAAAGAAATCTGAATATATATATATATATAGGAAACAAACAAAAATCTGGAATAGTGATAATAAAAAAATAGTAATAATAATAAACAAAAAAGGGGGGGGAGAAATCATTCGGAACAAATGCATAAAGAAGAAATGAACAGCAAGAGGAAAGAGAGGAACATATAATTAAAATATCAGATAAAATAAAAATGCTAGGGTTCACATTGTATCCCCATCTCCCCCCGTGACCCGACACAGAAGGAACAACAATGCTGCCCTCGCAGGTCGGGCCTGAGTTTGGGGAATGATCCCGAACTGGCCATGACCCGACCTCGCCTCGGGCCGACATTCCGATTAAACCGGACTCGTTTCTCGCCCCGGATCCCTTCCAAGCCACTACTAAAATTGCCGCACGTTCGGCAGACATTTGAACGGGTTCACCTCGATTTCCACCGTGTTTCTTTTACGGACCTGTGTTTGAACATGAAAAGACCCGTGAGCAACCAACATGGCCGACGGCTCCCACCCCGACGTGGTTGTGACCCGGTACTGCTCTGGGCCGATAGCTCGCCAAATCGGATTCGCCCTATCAGGATTCGTTCCCCCTGTTGGGTCCCGTGAGGTGTAAATGGATCTAGAAGGGGGGGTTGAATAGATCCTATCAGAAACTTTGGCCTATTTAAAAACTCTTAGCTAGCGGAAGCTTAAACCACTCTTATTAAGTGAATGAATCACTTAGGCACGATGCAAAGCGGAATTAAGTAGAGTGGCTCAAATGAAAAGACTTGAATTACAAGCTATGAAACGTCCACACTTCTTTAAGTGAATTACAAAGCATAACACATAGATGAACATGCAATAATTTGTAACAACCGTGCGTGTGTGTGTATGCTATGTTGATCACTCAAAGTGCATATGTATGTGAGCAAGATAACCAAGTATGGAAGCACACGAACCTGCGAATGGGGTTAGAAGATATAGAGCAATCACACAAAATAAACAACCCACAACACAGGGATTTTAAGGTGGTTCGGTTGCAACCCCGCAACCTACGTCCACCCCTCACCAAAACCCGGTGAGGCTTCCTTGCTGGCTCACAGCTTGACCCGGGGACACGCCCCAAACCACAGAACAGAGAAATCCCTCTTTCTGTCTTCCTACACACAAAGCCAGCAGGGACGGCTACACCGCAGATCAGAGAACTCCTGATTGCCTTCCTACTAACCACCTGGTAGGGACGTCAACCGCAAATTGGAACACCCTCCAATTGCCTTCCTACTAACCACCGGTAGGGACGAATCACGACTTCAATGTTTAACAATATTGAAAGTAAAACAAATGTGAAGGAACTAAAACAAGAGATTGAGTAAGAAGGAATTGGCCCTTGAATAGAAATGATTTGTTGATCAGCAACAGGGATCTCTTCTTCTTGCAAATCAATCTTCTTGATTCACCCTTGAATGGATGAATGTTCTTCACGGAGTACTGTTCATGTGAACAGTAACTGTTCTTCCAATCCTCCTCTTTTGATCTTCCTTTTGATCTCTTTGAATGGATGAAGAAGTGAATAGATGCTACCTTGATCCTTGCTTCCTTCTTCACAGATCTTGGAAGATGATCTCTTTGATATGAGCTTGAATACCTTGGATTGGATGAAGATGTTCGTCACGGAGTACTGTTAACGTGAACAGTAACTCTTCCTTCAATCTCCTCTTTTGATCTTCTCTTTGTATCTTCTTGAAGTGGATGAAGAGAGTAATTGATTCTACCTTGAATCTTGTTTCTTCAATAGCTTGTAGGAGATTGATTGCTTCAAAAATCACCTTGGATGAACTTGAAAGGATGAAGAAAATCACTTTAAGAAATGAGCTTCTTGGATCACCTTGTAAGCTTTGCTTCTTCTCCTTCTTGGAATTTGATTGAAGAGTAGAAGGTGATTGCTTCAGGATTGCTTCAGATCTTTACTTGAAACTCTTGAGTGGATGAAGAAGTCATTCACGAACTACTGTTCATATGAACAGTACTTCGTCTCCTCTCTCTTTGAAAACCCCTCTTGCAGCCACTCTTAATCCCAAATGAAGCAACAGGGTTTGCCTCCACCAATGTGTTGGTTTTATAGACCTTGAATGGTCCTTGGAGAAGCCCTAGACCAGATCCACAATTTGTGGGTGAATGGGAGACTTTGGGGTTCTTTGGGATTAAAGAAATCATGAGAGCTAGGCAGCCCACGAGGTGGAATTCGAAGTCAAACATGGTTGGCTCGGGGCTGGCGGTCGACCTGCAGCTCCTGGCGGTCGACCGCTACTGTGAAATGCTGTAGACGAATGGCCCCTGGGATTTCCGGTCGACCGCCACTGGCTGGCGGTCGACCGCCACTGAAAGACTTTCGGCCTGGGCGGTCCCTGGCTGGGGCGGTTGACCGCCCCTGTGCTGGCGGTCGACCGCCAGCTGGGCAAGGCTCGGGTTGGTCCGTTGAGTCTCCGATTCGGTCCGTTAAGTCTTGAACTCCATTAGCAGCCCGTGCATGTTTGTAGCATCACCCTTGACTGTCTTGAAGAATTCTGTTGATTATATCATTCATATAATCAGAATTTTATTCCGGGGGCTCCGCCCCCGGAAACCCCCGCAAGGGGCACTGCCCCCTTGACCCCCGCGACCTGACTGGGCAGGTCGATCCCCACGACCTGACCGCGCAAGTCGATCCGCGTGAGAGGGCGCAACATTGAGCTTTCACATATGTCTCTACTAAGCTCTTCACTTGGACAGCCTTCCCTTAAGCTCTTCTTGAGATCCTTGCTTGATTGGAACTCCTTGGCTTTGGAAGATGACTGAATGGCTTCAGTTGATGCTTGAATTGTGTGTTGCAAGCCATTCTTGATCTGCAAGTGCACTTGGCATCATGAGTTTCCACGTTGCATCTTGAGTGATCTTGGAGCCTTTGGATCTATCTTGATTTCTGTGCGGCCAATTGGCTAAGCGTTGCAAGCCATTCTTGATATGTTGAATTGGCAATATAATGACCTGAATTATATGCAAATGGACTTTATCAAATGCATAGCAAAAGTAAAATGCATATCTAATTGATTTTATCAAATGCATAGCAAATGCATAATGAATAGCAAAATGACTCTAAAGACATACATCATCAAAACACTAGAAATGAGTCATAGTTGAGTCATAGTTGGAATCACATCAAAACAATAGAACCAATCATTAGTTGAGTCATAGTTGGACATCATCAAAACAATAGAAACACTCACGTTTCACACATGCCCAACTTTAGCACAACATTTTCCCCAACACCCCCCTTTCATTGAAATTGCCGCAAACTCGGCATACATTTGTACGAGGTTGTTTCTTTCTACGTCGTACCTTCAATATGGACCCTCGTCCGAATATCAAGTGGTCCGCAAGTGACCGACAGAAATCCGAATAGAATGAGATGGCTCCTGTCATCCCTGGACCCTTTACATGAGAAGGTCAACAGAGCCCCCGTGGGCCATGCTTAGACCTCGGGCTTGTCCCGATTATGGTCATTGTATGACTCATATCCTTGGCCTATAGCTCGCTCCCTTCGAACATGTTTTCGATTTTGGAATCTAGTCCTGGGACTCTTCCCTATTGCCCTCCGGCACCAGAATCATTAATGATGCCCACGCAAGCCCCGTTTGGACCGCGGGAGGCGCCCCCGGTATGGTCCCGACTTGATCTCGCACCGGGCCAATAGCCGGAGTCGTTTCTCACCCCAGATCCCTTCCAAGCCGTTCTTAAAATTACCGTGCATTCGGCGGACATTTGGACGGGTCTACCTCGGTTTCCGTCACGTTTCTATCACGGACCCGTGTCCGAATATGAAAAGGTCCACGAGTGACCGACATGGCCAATGGCTCGTATCCTAATGTGGACTTTAGTGTGATTTATTCCTGTCTCTTTCTCGCGCAGTTAGTATTATTTCTTTCGGCCGCAGGGCCCCTAATTTTGGAAATTAATCAAGGGTGTTCCCTCGTATGAGGGATGTAAATTATGTCATGACCTTTATGGCATGACGGGATCTGGTCGCGACACGAACCACACAATCGTCTGATGAAGTGAGGTCGAGCGCACCTTGGGCTCTTCGGAGCACGAAGAAATCGTCACCTCGGTGACTGGAACGCCCACGCACTTAATAAACCACAATGAACCAGTGAACGATCGACGACAACCGACGGGTCGAAAAGTCCATCCACAATTCTGGCACGTCCGGTGGGACCAATCCACCCTTCATCTCTTTGCCGAGACTGGGGGCCCTGCGGCCCCCTTCTTGTAATACTAATCGCGCTACTTTCTCAAATACAGGAGAATCGCATCATGGGGCCGACAATGGCAGTCACTTGCGGCCCTCAGGTCGTCGGGAACCATGTTCGGGGCGGCTATCTTGTTGTCCCCCTCAGCTTCGGGAGCTTTCCTCCCACGGTGGGCTTCCCCAACTTCTTTGGGGTGGCCTTCGTCAACATACTGGACGTGAAAGCACCTGACGAGCCCCATACCAATGCTCCCACTCTGGGGGCCACTGAAGCTGTCATCGGCCAAGCTGTGGCCAAGAACAACAACGGCGTCCCGACAACGACGCTGAGCTACAATGTACACCATGTGCACCAGACTGCTGGCCCGTCCCATCAAGGATCGGCATCTCACCGAAGGAAGCTCCGGAGGAACAACGCTGGCGTCGTCTTAGGGCGCCGCATATCTAGCTCTGGAAAATCCATGGCCGTCGGGACCATCCGAGTCCACTTGGATGGGCAAAGGTCCCAGGTGATACCGGACCGCGTTGTCCCGACTATCCCAGTCCACAACTCTTTTCAAGGACTAGAGAAGCTAAAAGAGAAGGTGACACTCGCAGCCCCGGTCGCAGCATCGAAGAATGCGCTGGCTCACAGGCCGGCCAAACTGAAACAAGTTTGGGTTCCCAAGGAGGCCCAGCCCACTGCACCCGCCCAGGAGGGATCTAGCACTTTCTGCCCGAGGAGGGCCCGAGGAGATGAAAGGGTCCAACTGACGACCCCAACCCGCCAACCAGCACCTGTCGTGTCGATGCTGTCCGAGAATGCCCACCGCCGTCGCCGTGGGCGCCGACACAATGTTGCCCGCCCGGCACTCAGGGCCTACTCCCCTCCTGCCACTACCACCGGCACGCAACCACATGCTGCTCTCCCCGACCAGGAGTGGGAAGGGATCGAGCAGGCCATGAGAAACTACCTTAGGGGCCCAGGTAGCACTCCCTCGGGTCGCCAGAGACTGCTGGGGGCAGTAGCCTCCGCTTTCCAGAAGGAAGAAGCCCGACCCGCACCTAGTGTAGAGTCGAGGAATCTGTCGGAGGAGCCGCGCCAGTCCCCTTCTCGGGAGAAAGCGCCATCCCGACGATCGGTCTTCGACATGTTGGTGTTCCCAGGGAGATCATCCCAGAGTGCGATGAAGAGAAATAGGAGCTGGAGGATTTCCACCTGCAATATGGCAGGAGTTCTCGGTCGGTATGGGGCCTTACCTACCGACCCTGAAGAAATGGCCAGACTCGCCGCCAGGCCGGGGCCTCTCACTAGAAGGGGAAGAGCGGCAGGCGAAGCGTCACAGGCAGGCTCCGAAGAAACTTTCCACGAGGCACCGCCCGCGGCCCTCACGGCCAATGTGGTCACCACCGGCGACACGAGCGGCGGACCCTCTACATCACCCAAGGACGCCCCGGCCAAAGAGACAGGGGGCATACCCAATCTCCCCACAAATGACCTGGCAATGCTGTTCATGATACAACGATTCCAACAAGAAATTGAGTCATTAAAGAAGCAACTGAATGAGCGGAACACACAACCCTCGATGTCCGGACAGACCGAGGTCCTGCTCGGAGCGTCCGGGGGCAACGGGCAATCTTCAGGGGTAACTCCACAGCCTGCAACATTCCCAGCGACTTTCGGCTCCCCTCGGGGCACGACCCCGCAGCAAACACATCACACAGCACCGGTCCTGCCCCAGATCCCGCCTTCCCAAGGGTCCCCCATGGCCCCCCAGGCGACCGTGCTAGCGACCCCGAGCGCGCAGCCCGCCCATTTCTATCCAAGCCCCGTCATCCCAGCAGCAGTTAGCCGGTTGATGCTTGAACAAATGATAGACATGAAATTGGCAGAGAGAGGTGACGGGGATCAGACGCCATTCGACGTCTATCGGGTGCCCTATCCGGCTCACTACGCCCCAAAGAAGCTGCCGGTTGGCGTCACCAAGCCACCAAAGTTCGAAAAGTTCAATGGGCAAGGGTCTCCCAGGGAGCACATTGCCTATTATGTGAATGTCATGGGGGATCTGGCTGCTGATAAGGCTTACCTCCTGAAGTTTTTCGGCTCAACACTTACCGGGCTTGCCTTTGAGTGGTACTCCAGCTTGCCACCCGGGTCTGTGGCTGACTGGCCCGACATGCAGAAGAAGTTCAAAGAAAGATTCTACGTTACAGAATGGGAAGTCACTGTGGCAGAACTTTATGCCACAAGGCAGAAGAATGATGAGTCGGCCCTCGACTACATCAAAAGATTGGGGAACCTCATCATGAGGTGCAGGCGTCCCCCGCACCAGGAGGATGCGGTGCAGATCTGCAAGCAGAACCTGAAGAAAGAAATCCTGGAAAGAATGATTGGCACCGAAGTCAAGACATTTGATCGCCAGAATAATGGTAGTAGAGATTGAGGCATTTCTGGCCCGATATTCCTCTACTCTGGCCGTGTCAAGCCAGAGAGCCAGGCAGGCCGAGAAGAAGCCAGCTCCCCCTGAGGTGCACACACTAGATTTCTGGGGCTTTGAGAAACAGAAGGAGAAAGCCAAGGGGGCTGCCAACCTTCCCCCGCCCAGAACCACAGAACGGTGGGAAGGCCCCTCACTGAGGGAGAAGATGAGAAACAAGCTATATTCCTTCTCCCAAGACAAGTCCAAGCTCCTATTTGAGTGGGCAACCAGTTACAATAAAATCACACTGCCAGAGCCGAAGAGGCCCGGTGACCTGAAGAAGAAAGATGACCCGCGTTTCTGCCTGTACCACCGGATGCTCGGGCATACCATTGAGGACTGCTATGTCTTCAAGGACGTTATTGAGTCCTTAATCAAGAATGGGGAGCTGGACATGGGGGAGCACAAGGTAGACCCCCCGCAACCGCATGAACTGCCCAACATAACCTCCACCGTCAACATGGTCTCGTTATATTAGGAATTGCCTGAGGAGTGGGCGGAGGCCAGCACCCGCGCCACTTATGAGACTTTTATCATGACCCCGGATCCAGACCAAGGGGATTGGTAGACTTTACCCAGGAAGAACAGAAGGGCACGCGTCCCTCGGCCCACCCACGAGTTCACCTGAGGGGTGTGACACCCCTGCCTGCACCACCCCCGATGAGCCCAGTCTGGCACGACACGGCCCCTCGGCTGGTCGTGAGGCGGCCCACCCACAACAAAAAGAGATGTGTCCCGCTGTGGATGCATAAGAAGACCAGCCCAGCGGTTGAAAGACTCCAGGCTATTATTGATGGGCTTGAAGATTATGAACAGCCCGAAATCTAGCCCATGGAGCTGAAGGAGTATGTCCCCTCGGTGGAGTTCGAATCGCTCGAACTGGCTCCAGGAACAAAAGCTGAAGCAGAGAAAGAGCCTCCCCTATGGGGTGAACTTCCCCAAGAGCAGCCGCTGGATATAGCAGGAAAGAAGAAGAAGAAGAGAAGACCCAGGAGCAAGAAGAAAAAGGAGGTCGTCATCACTTGCAACACCCTCTCGACGCTGTTCGACACTGCCCTCTCCATGGAAGAAAAAGAAGAAGAGTTACCCCATGAACCGACGGAGGTGAGCCAGGCTGAAGTGTCCACTTCCCAACACGCCACCAGGTCGGGAAGGAAGTAGGGGCGCCCTCCTCAGGATAACCTCAACATCATGTTCAGGGGAGAACATCCATACCAGGTCCCCGACCCCGAGGTCCGAGGCACAGAGATCCCTCCTCCGTCGGGTCTCTATCCCGGAGGGGCCAGAAGCCGAGGCACCCCTTCATTCACCAAATTCCTGTCAGCCCGAGCAGGGGGGCAGGCACGCTCCCAAGGGTCTCCTTCGACCAGAGGAGCAAGCAGTCCTCAAGCTCCACCGGCGGCGACTCCTCCTCAGCCAGAAGAAGAATTTAACGGCATCCCAAACCTTGCCGAATTCATGCAAGAAACGGGGGAAGCCCAGCAGGCCACACAGGCTCAACAGGCTGTGACAGAACCCGCAAAGGAGGCATCCCATGATCTGACCCCCAGCCCCAAGGTGGGGGCAGGCGCGGCAAGGCCGAAGAGATGAAGTTACTCAAGGTGCGAGCTGCCGACCGAATAGTCAGACAGCTCAAAAAGATCCCGACCCGATTCATCGTATGGGAGATACTGTCTTTGGATGAAGAAACACGGCAAGCCATCATTGCCGCACTCCAAACGCCAGCACACCATGAAGCTTGTCTGGCAGAAATATCACCTGAAGTGGTTGTGGCTTTTACATAAGATGACATGCTCCTGCCCACCTGCAGTCATAACAGACCCCTCTACATGAAAGGGCAGCTGAATGGCCAACCTATCAACAGGGTACTGATTGACCTAGGGGCGGTAGTGAATATACTCCCTTACCGGGTGTACCAAAAGCACTACTTTGACGTACACCTGGTTGAGGTCAAGAATGTCAAGATTGCTAGTTTTAACCAGAAATGCGAGGTGCCCATCGGTGTCGCAGAATTCAACTTGACCTTTGATGATTTTACCATCAAGGTCCAGTTCCACGTCATCAACTCCAACACCTCCTATAAGGCGCTGCTTGGCCGGCCCTAGCTACACTAGAACAGAGTGGTGCCCTCTACCCTGCTCCAATGTATCAAGTACCCTTGCAAGGGGAAGGAAGTCAGAATCTTCGCCGACCTCCACCCGTTCGAGGTGTTCGAGTGTCATTTGTCGGATGCCAATCTCTATTTAGAAAAGGCGAAGCAAGCTCCCCAGGCCACACAAGACAGGGGAAAGAAGAAAATCGAGGAAGGTGGCTGGTTTCCTCCACCACCCCCAGGCTATGTGGCTCCCCCACATGTACCATTCATCGCACAAGAAGGGGGGGTATTCAAGGCAGCTCCTCTCACCATCTATCGTACACTGGGGACGCCTTGCCTCGAAGACCTGCTAGAGGATGTCAGAGTCCCGCCAGGGATCATCAAGCCTATAACAGGAATTGAATGTCAAGCAGCCGAGCAGCTAAAAACTTTTGAGGTGCCTAACCCTGAGGGGCAACCCACTATCTTTTATGTCACCGGGGAAAAGCCAGTCAGGGAAGACGATGATTGCCGGTTCCCTGACGAGTTGCATGACCCGTACGTCCCCATCGCGGGACTTCCTTACATGACTGACCGGGCAGCCAGAGTGGTCAGAAAGCAAAAGATTCCCCCTTATCAACCCGCCGGCTGGAAGAAAATGTTTGAAAGGATGTGGAACCCACCAAACCTGGATCGACGGCTGCTACAAGTCACCAAGCACCCCGGTCTGGGTTTTTCACTAGAAGATTATTATGAAACTGATGTTATATCGATTTCGACTCTGTCCGGCGATGACCCCGCAGAAGCTACAGACTTGCAGGAAGCCCACCAAGATGTATATTTCACGCCTCCGACTGAGGAGGCGCAAGACGAAGAAGTGTTCCTTTAGAACCCTCTCCGCCACCGCTGCATGGGGAAGACCTCCTCCTTTTCCGGGGGACTAACCTCGAAGGGTCACACCACCGAGGCGCCCTCACTCTGGTCTGCTGGCGAAGCAAGGAGCAGTAGCATGGGCCATGCTCCGGATTCTACTCGATACGACCCCGTCATGTACGCCTTGTACCATAGGCAGCAACGGAAGATCGAGATGTTAAAGGCACGGCTGGCTGAGTTGACCTCGCTAGTGACCGACCTGATCCAAGGTTCTCTCCGCCCGTGGGGTAGCCACATGTCTCGGCCCTGAGACACCAGCCCTGACGCCTCCGTCTGGTCAAGAAGGGAAACAAAAGATACGGCAAGCCCATTAACCGGGTGGCCAGCCAGGCGAGGCCTGACACTCCAAGAGAAGCTGTAGAAGCCCTACTCCTTCCCAAGAGAGAAGACTCGGGGTATCTTTGACTGGGCCTGCCATTACGGCAAAGTCTCCCTCCCAGGGTCCAAGAGGCCGCAGGACTCCCGAAGAAGTGGGGACCCACTGTTTTGTCCCTATCACCAGATACTGGGTCATGCCATCGAAGACTGCTATGTCTTCAAAGACATTGCTCAAGACCTTATTGACAGGGATGAGCTCAGAATGGGAGACTATCTGGTGGCCCCGCCGGGCCCCCACGTGACGGATAGCCCCAGAAGAGGAGCCTACACAGTATCTATCCAGTACCAGGCGCCTGAAGATGCCCCGGCCCCCGTCGGAGTTGTCTATGATGAATACACAGAAGACCCCGAGGTGGCCCTGTGCCTTTCTGCGCCAGCGGACCCCGTAGACCCAGCGGCTATGGCCCAGGAGGAATGCGCGGTGAACGCAGCCTCCGCGCCCAGTCACGAGGAACAAGAAGAGGAGGATGGCGTCCTCGAGCCCGAGGACAATGAAGACCAAGACTTTGTCGATTTGTCACCAGCCCCGCCGAAAATTGAAAATGGCGGCCAGGCCACCGTCGACGAATTGATTGAGATCAACCTCGGCACAGAAGGTGACCCCAGGCCGACCTTTCTGAGTGCTCTTATGTCCCCGCAGGAGAGGGAACAATACACGAAGCTGCTGCAAGAATTCTGGGATTGCTTTGCCTGGAACTACAAAGAAATGCCCGGGCTCAGCCCTGAAGTAACTCAGCACATTTTGGCCATTGATCCCAAGGTGGAGCCAGTGAAGCAGCCTCCCCAACGTATGAGGCCGGAATTGATCAGCCAGATCTGCAAGGAGGTCGACAAGCTCATAGACGTCGACTTCGTGCCAGAAAACCAGTACACTACTTGGTTGGCCAACATCGTACCGGTGAAGAAGAAGAATGGACATATCAGGATTTGCGTGGATTTCCGCGACCTGAATAAAGCCTGCCCGAAAGATGACTTCCCAGTACCTATCACCGAGGTGATGATTGATGCAACCACTGGTCATGAGGCCCTATCTTTTATGGACGGATCATCTGGCTATAACCAAATTTGGATAGCCGACCACGACCGGATCCACACGGCCTTCAGATCGCCCAAGGGGATATTCCACTACAAGAGGATGCCCTTCGGCCTCAAGAATGTCGGTGCTACATATCAGCGGGCAATGACCAAGATCTTCGACGAGCTACTATATAGCAAGGTCGAATGCTACATTGATGATCTAGTCGTCAAAACTAGGAAAAGAGATGAGCATCTGAGTGACCTTAGGGTCATCTTCCAAAGGCTCCGGCTGTACGGGCTGAAAATAAACCCCATGAAGTGCGCCTTCGGCGTATCTAGCCGGAAGTTCCTCGGCTTTATTGTCCGACATAGAGGGATCGAGATTGACCCCTTCAAGATATAAGCCATCCAGGAGTTGCCCCCTCCGAAGAGTTTGGGAGAGCTCAGGTCCCTACAGGGCCGTTTAGCTTACATCCGCAGGTTCATTTCCAACCTGTCGGGGCGTTGCCAACCCTTTCACAGACTAATGATGAAGAATGCACCCTTCAGCTGGGGTCACAAATACCAGCACGCGTTCGACCAGCTAAAGGAGTACCTGAAGACCCCGTCAGTCCTGGGGGCGCCTGTCAAAGGCAGACCGCTTATTCTCTATATAGCGGCCACCGAATATTCACTGGGGGCAATGCTTGCCCAGAATAATGATGAGGGAAAGGAGCAGGCTCTCTACTACCTTAGCCGAAGATTGGTGGGGGCAGAGGCCAAGTATACCCCGATTGAGAAAGTCTGCCTTGCCTTTGTCTTCGCAGTCAAGAAGCTGAGGCATTATCTGTTGTCCCATGAAGTAAGTTTAATATCCAGAGCCGATCCCATCAAGCACAATCTCTCCCAGCCAGTCCCGAAGGGGCGCCTTGGCAAATGGGCCGTGCCGCTCATGGAGTTTGACATCACCTACGTGCCGCAGAGGGCCGTTAAGGGACAAGCCGTCGCGGATTTCTTCGCAGCACACCCAGTGCCCGAAGACTCTCCGTTGGCCACCGAGCTACCCGAAGATGAAACAGTAGAGGTTGACCAAGTCCAACAAGCCATATGGCAGTTGTATTTTGACGGGGCCTCGAGAACAGAAGTGACCTCGTCCGGATGCACCAAGGTACGGGCCAGAGCCGGCATCGTCCTCAAATCGCCAGACGGAGAAGTGCTGCACACTTCCTGCTGCATTAGCAAGCCCTGCACAAATAATGAAGCAGAGTATGAAGCTCTGATCATCGGCCTCCAGGTGGCCCTCCAAATGGAGATCAAAATGCTCCAAGTATTCGGCGACTCACTGCTAGTTGTCAAGCAGGTCCAGGGGCAGTTCGACGTCCGGAAACCTGAGTTGCTCCCTTATCACACTAAGGCAAAGGGGCTTATGGGGCGGTTCTACCTCCTCGTGATGGGCCACGTCGCCAGAGGGGAAAATGAACAAGCCGACGCCCTGGAAAAATTGGTGAGCTCACTAGCAGTGCCGCCAGATGGATCTCTCAATATCCAAGTAATAAATCAATGCCAAGTGCCCAGCATGATAGAAGAAGAACCAGAAGAAGAAGAGCTAGAAGTCACTGCAGCAGAAGCCGTCGGCCTACCTGACTGGAGAGACCCCCTGATGCAGTGGTTCAAATACCGGCAACTACCCGAACGAAGAGAAGAGAAGGTCAAGCTAATCAGAACCAAGGACTCCTATGAGCTCCGAAGCGGAATATTATTCCGAATTGTGGCCGACGCCAAACAGAAGCTACTCCTTCGATGTCTCTCCATTGAAGAGGCCTGGAGGGTCATGAAGGAAGTCCATGTCGGGAGAGTTGGTGCACAACAGGCGGGACCAAAAATGTAGATTGAATTAAAGAAGCTTGGTTACTACTGGCCGGTGATATTTGACGACTGCTGCAAGTATGCTAAGTCGTGTCAGAAGTGTCAGGAGCATGCCACCATACCCAGGAGGCCGTCCGTGCAGCTGCATCCAACGGTGCCCAGTTGGCCGTTTACCCAGTGGGGAACAGACGTCGTGGGTCCCTTACCTGCGTCATCCACCAGTTGCAAGTACATTTTGGCGGCAACCGACTACTTCTCCCGTTGGGCAGAGGCTGTCACCTTAAGGGAGGTCACCAGAGAGATCGGGGCCAGGTTTGTCCACCGTAACATCATATTCCGATTTGGCGTGCCCGACCGGATTGTGTCAGACAACGGCAGCCACTTCCGCAACCAGAAGGTCTACCGACTGGTGTTGATTTGTCTTTTTTAATTAGATTAGATTCCTATCCCGCTCCCTTTAAATACATATATGCATAAACATGTGAATCAAAGACAAGGGGGATGAAAGGATGAGAAATACTAACCGTGATCGCCACCAAGGATTAACAACGCCAAAGGATTAAGACGTGTAAAGAACGGCGTCGTGTACCTTGGAACTTAAAGACTTGATCGCGCTTGAAACGGGGTGCGGGGAACTTGTGAATTCAAACCACCTCTCCTTCCAGCCGGCTAGAGGGAGAGGGCCTCACGTTGTATTCATGCTCTCCTACGAAACAAAGATGAAACACAAAGGCAAAAACCCATTAGAACATGAAGTGTAGTATCAATCCCAAAGTGATAAAATAATGTGAATAAAAGGGGGAGAACGCACCGGAGGAGGTTTTTAACCCCTATGGAAGGGTGGAAATAATAGGTGGGTGTGTTGTGCATGCATGAGATTTGAAATCACGAGATTTGATTGAGAGAATAGAGAGAAAATGATGATGCAAAACGGAGAGAAACGCATGCGTAGCAGAAAGTATAGAAAACTGTGATGATTTGTGATTTTGAGGAGACTAGAACTAAGAGTGTAATCAAGCCCAGAAGGATGGAATTGAAAGCCAATACTTCTCTCTTCAAGCCAAGGTCAAAGGATTGAGTCGGCGGTGCAGCATGGCTTCGCCCCACGTCCGGAAAGAGCCCCCCGTCGCGACTGCGAACTGGGCAGTTTTTATAGAGTTTTGTAAGAAAGCCTCATCTTCTTATCACGATCCCCGGAGATAGAGTCCAAGATAAATCGAGTTTTCTAGATCAAACTCGAGATAATACTAAGGACAAGAGATAGGAACAAACGGGGATCAATTCGGAGGAGGATTCTAGAAGATATGGCTCTTGGAAGGTAGCCCCGGAGCTTAATCTGCAGAGTTTTAGTTGAACTAGGATACTTAAATCCTGATCTTGTGACCCAGATCTCAAGAGATATTGCCAATGAAAATTTGATTCCTATGAACCAAATTCAAGATAATACCAAGGGCTAGAAGTAGGAAAAAATGGGGATCAATTTGGATAAGAATTCAAGAAGTTATGGACTCTTCAAGAGGGCCACGGCGCACAAAAACGGAGCAGAGTCCAGCACGAATTGGACTCTCTGGTGCATGTAACGGTCTATCGTAGGACCGTCAGAGTGATGTAACGGACTAGGGTAGGTCCGTCACACTATGGGGGTCAAATGGGATGATTTCGGGCAAGTTTGGATGTAACGGTCTACTGTAGGACCGTCACATGTGAAGTAACGCATCTACAGTAGACCTTCACATTGAAGTAACGCATCTACAGTAGACCTTCACATTGATGAAGGTAGATTCTGGGCAGACTGCGCGCGACTTTAGAAATTGAAGCTTATCTCTCAAACGGGGCAGAACTAGACAAAGTGGTAAACATAGAAGTTGTAGATAACTGAGAGAGGAACAACTTTTATGAAGAAAGAAATTTGAGAAAATGATTGAAAGATGGAGAAAATGGGGCTGGAAGAGAGAGGAAAATTCTGGAATGTAGGTGAACAACATAGTCTGCTGGAAAAACGTGAATAACTCACAATCGGGGCAGAACCGGACAACGGTGTAGAAGAAGAAATTGTAGATATTTGAAAGAGGAACAACTTTGATGAAGACAACTCTTTGAATAGAGGAAAAGAATAGGGTGAAAAAGAACCACTTTTAAGACTACGCAGTGAGAGAGAGCCGATTACTTGAGAGAAGCCGGCCTAAATGGGCCGTAAGTCGACTTGGAAGCCAGAATTTGACAAGATAAGCTTCGGGGCTATAAGAAATCATGATCTCCAAGACTCAAAGGATATGAAATGGTAAAAATAGGCTTGAAATCTATCCGAGAAAGCTCCAAAATAATGGCTAATTGGGGACATCAAAAATGATGAATAAGAGAAATAACTCAACTTGTAGGCTAAAATGGGTGTCAACAGATGCCCCTCCTTGATGTCCGCTTTGCAAGGGAACGAGCGAAAGTGGCGCGGAGATGAAATGGAAAGGAGATGGAGCGAAAGTGCTAGCGACGTGAAATGGAGATGAAGCGGAGATGAAGCGGAGAGAACTGATAACCGGGCATCAAGGCAAAAAGACACCCGTCACAACCAACAAGCGATAGGAATTCTCCCGAAAATGCTGAACTAACCACAAGGAATGATTGACAAGGATGAGACATGTCTGGAGAACTAACTAAGGGAAAGGAAACACGACCAGCCTCATTGGGGACACAATCCACGGACAATGAGTGGGTCAGAAATAACACAGCGTAAGTGCTGGAAAGGAGAATAAGATTGAGATAAAATCCAGACAGGAATCACGCTGGCCAAACAGACCAAGCGGCAAGATCAGAAAAATCGTTTGAATTCAGAGTGGAATGAGGAATCTCTTACCCAAGAGAGCTTAAGTGCAATCAACCATTGCTGAGGAGAAATCCTTGAATGGATCACGAGGCATGAATGCTCAAAGTGACATGATGCATGCTGGGCTGAAATAAAGAAATCATTAAAATGAATGCAAAGAAAGATAAAATAGAAAGTACTCAAGGATAATTTTGCTAGACTGAGCCAGGACGGAGTCAAGAGTCTTCTTGCAACCACGGCGTGCGAGAAAGAGTCTATCGTCCCCCACTCGACTCAACCGAGCGGCCTATCCAACGATTAACCGTATGCTCCTAGATCATCATCGTTTTTGTTAAAGGGGAACATCAAATCCCAGAACACACGAGCAACCAGCCGGTCCTTGAGAGACTATAATAAGGTAGATATCATATAGTAATGCAACAATGAGAAGGGATAGAAAGCCATACCTGACTTACCTGCCAAGCGACATGGCATCTTTTTGAGAATTTTTGATTTCTGCTTTTTATGGATTTTCATCATAAGACAACAACCACATGACATGACATGATGTGAACATGAACGAATATGAACGAGCATGACATGAACACAACATAATAAGAGAAATATGAACGAAACATGGCACAACATAACATAACGAAGATGGATGAAACATAACACACAAACAAATGGCAAGCATACATGCGACTAAAGGCACGGTGGGACAAGAGAACATGCACACGGTGGAATAGCACACGCGGTGGTATAAGGACATGGTGGGACAAAGACACGTGGGATGACAATACCATGGAGGACAAAGACACGTGTGATGAATGACACGGCGGGATAGGGACACGTGTAACGAATGACACGACGGGACAAAAGACATGGAGGACCATAGACATGATAAAGATAACAAACATATTCTTCAATCAAAGCCCAAGATCAGATGAAGTAGAACCGTCAGGTTCAAAATCATGAGATATTGCCCACTCATGGAGACATGATTAAGTAGATAAGCGAAAGCTGGGAAGGCCATGAGCTTCAAAAGAGATATTGAAGAGATGAGAACAGATCGAAGAATATGAGCGGGAGGCAGAGCGAAAGATAGAGCAAAGAAAGCTTGAACTTGCGACCTGCACACTTAGCAAACAGATTACGTATCTGTCCTTAAGATAAAATAAAAGGAACAAAAAAGAAGTATTTTTGGATTTTTTATATTTCTGATTTTTTTTGCCATATTCAAATTTTTGTTATTTTTTGACATATTTGATTTTTTTTTGAAAATTTGACATTTATTTTTTGGAATTTTGACATATTTGATTTTTTGGGGGGGAATTTTGACATATTTCATCTTTTTGGAATTTGACAATATTTCAATTTTTAGAATTTTGACAAAGCAATCTGCAGCACCCAAAGACAGGCTCGAACTACTGGCCAGGGATCGCTGTCCCTCCCCTCTCATTAAAGACTTCCCTTGAGCAGGGCGTGCATGTGAGGGTGGCTTACTACAACCAGCTGCCTCTAAAGAACGGTGTCCCTACTAAGGCCATACCCGGGATACAACCCAGCCTATGAGGGAGAAATAGAAGAGAAATTGGAGACAAGCTTTATGCAGGATGGGAGACATCAAGATTTGAATTCCTTCCAGGGCACCACCCCTCAAAGAGTAGGTCTGTTGCGCCGGGACTTTGTGTCTTTGATTTTGAGACCCATATTTATCAGGCACGCATGCGACCGGGCTCATGACGTTCCGCGGGGCTTCGCCACTCTTGCCATGCCTTTGATTTCATAATCTTGTTTTTGATTCATCATTGATTTTGAAAGCCCTTATTGACCAGATAAAGCATGAACGCTCATTTTCGAGGGTCAAGGCTAACCCTATTTGAGACCTCTCTCGTATTGGAGAGCACCTAGGTTGGTCATCTCAATCATCAATCTCTTGCCCCTACACTTGGCCGAGTAGAGAAGAGAAAATGCCTTCATGCATACCCAAAGTATGGCCAAAGCAGCAACGGTGTTGCACTAGAGAGATTGGCTATGGCTTGCCGTGTAGTGTGTGAAAAACCCATGCTCAAAGGTCACCCTCAACGATCGGGGAATGAACTGGACTCCCAGCGCGGAGCTATCACCAGCCTAAGGATGCTGCAGAAGCGAACTCATTCTAAATGAACTAAGCAAATTTCTAAAAGCCACTTAACCATGTCGAGGAACCAACGTTATAAGCATGTGCAGGAGTAATAAGAGTAATAGCAATTATAACATATTCTTGCACAAAATACCTTTGCAAATCCGTGGAGTGATCTTGACCATCGAGCTTTGAGGAGTGTGAGCTTTATTTTCCTTACTTGACAGGACAAAAGGGAGAGGATAGCAAAGGGATTGAAAGATTCCTTGACATGGAGGAGCGATAGACACCAAACTAGACGAAGGAGGATAAAAAGGAAGAGAGACGAGGGATAGAACTCCCTCGTTAAGGCACTGAGACCCTGATAACAAGGGACCAGATACAGAAGAAACCATATTAGCTTAGATCAAGGCGGACTAAAGCCTCGAAAACAGTAAGAGAAAGGGCAAAGACCCCGAAAGGGTGAGGAAGAATGAGTAGAAAGATGAGAAGAAGAATCATCTGATATGATCAGAAAAAGAGAATGGTAGACATCTGACGAGGTCGGCGAATAAGAAGAACCCGGAGATACCGGAGGGGAAGAATCAGAGGCAACACCTGGAAGTCTCGGGGAAGAATAATCAGGTGATGTCCCGATATTAGGATGGAATGATGACATAGGCCAGGGCCTAGAATCGTGAGAGGAGGGAAAATCTGGAGGATCCGGGGAAAAAAGAGAGGAATGGGGACGCATGGACCTATGGAAGGAGGAGAAAATGATGGAGATAGGATCAGATGGAGGAAGATACACCACCCAAGGGTGGGAACCGAGTAGAAGGAAGGATGAATGAAAAGAAAAGGAGGAAGTGGTGGACCCCTGAATGCACAACCGATAGCCATTGAGTTTACGTCGCCGCCTCTTATTGGCAGAAATTTCTTGAAAATGGACCCACCTGGTGCGGGCTTGGACCTTCGGGCTTCTTAATCTGTAATACCTTCTCAAATAATGGGCCCACCTAGCAGATGACCTGGCCCGACTGTGAACATGCAACTTCATCGGTGCGGTTGCCCCTAGACACCCGATGCTAGCAATATGCGAACACTCTTGAGCGAGTAACCCTTCAGAGTGATGAATATCACAAACCCACGGGGTTTTGTCTCTCGGCACTAGAAGCATGAGATTCGGTAACTCCACTCGGAACTCAGTCTTGAAGCATAACTCCCTTGATAGAAGAGACGGGTGAAGCTGAGGGAGAGTAATACACGGCGTTGACATGGCCGGTCTGCTAATAAACCGAGGAAGATTACATAACAGGTGCAGAATATCCTTGGAAAGTGTAGAAGATACGGCCAATTGCCCCTTGAACATAGAACCCATAATCTGCTTGATGGCCATATGTGTTAGCACAACCTGGGTAGAGAATCCTTCTTGGCCTGTCATCTGAACAGCAATAGAGTGAGGAGAAAAAATAGCATCAACGGTGAACTCTCCGGTGAGCAAAGAGATTGCCACCGACCTCGCTCGGGAAGAAACTGGCATCAACTCAAGGGAACTCTTCTTAGCAACTGTCATCTTTGAAAGTAGAGGCGCATCATCCCCAAAATAACTAGGGACGAGGACACGAACCGGCATCCGACAGATAAAATCTTGAATCTTGAAATGCACGGCCGGCACTGAATCATCCTGACTTGACTTATTGTCTCCCTGGGGATTAGACCCGAGGGGCACCAAAGGAAGCGCACACCCGCTCCGTGGGGTGGTAGTGGTTGGAGAAGTAAAGGGAATATGTTTGGGTGGAACATGTGAAGGTTTGGAAGGCATGGAGGCTCCAACGGGAGTGGTGATGGAAAGTGAAGGCGCAAGTGATGTGCCGATGATAGGCTCGGGTGGCGATAAAGGCGACGACGAAGGCGTGGCTGAGGGTAGAGATAAAGGAGAAGGTTTGGCTTGCTCAGGCTCGGGCAAAGGTGATGGCGGAGATGGAGGCGAGGGTGGAGATGGAGGTGGTGATGGAAGCATTGGTAGTGGAGATGGAGATGATGGTGATGGCAATGGAGATGGTGAGGATAGTGATGAAGGCGATGGGGGTAGTGGACATGGAGGTAGAGAGGGTGAAGAGGGAGGTTGTGGTGTCCACCGTCGACGTGTCGACACAACGCGTCGAGCGGTGTTAGGGATAGAAGTAGTGGTAGTGGCGGCAGGGGAAGAAGGGGAGGCACTAGCCTGAGCAGAGGCTTGGGTTTGTGGCGGCGATGGAGCCGGGGTAAGAGATGGTGGAGGTAACGGAGTAGGTGATGGAGCGAGTGCAGCACTAGACGAGGAATAATAGGGGTGCCCCTGACCTTGAAGTAACAGAGACGGCTGCCCGGGTGGCACTTCTTGCTGCTGTTGTTGGTTGCGAAGATGTAAAATAACTTTATGCATAGCGGCCCAATCAATCCTTTTCTTAGCTTCCAGATCATAAACATAATCCCGAAACTCGGGGCAATCCTCAACCAAATGCCCCTGCTGGCGGGAAAAATCACAGAACTGAAGCATATCTCCGACCGCGGGTCGGCAAGGCACAACCAGAGGGAGCGATAATGCCTGAGTGGCCATCAAAGCCCGAAATATATCTATGAAACACTCTGGCAATGGAAGATGAGGAGCCTGCTTCGGGCAAGGTGGATGCCGAGGGATATGTGATGGATATGGTTGTGGAGACGGAAGTGGAGGTTGTGTGGGCAAGAGTGCGTGACTAGTGGTGGAGGGATTTGGTGATGGCATGTGTGGAACAGGATGAGGAAGTATGTAGATGGCATCTACTTGTTGGGGATGTGGTGTTCCCTTGACCGGAAGTGGAGATGGATACGTGTATGTGGATGCGGGAGGCTGACTCATGGAAGGTTGATATGCGGAGGCGTTTGGGTATGTAGAGGTAGGAGGTTGGCTCGTGGAGGGATATGCAGTGGAAGGCTGACTCATGGTGGGCCGACTCATGGGAGCGTAGGGTTGGCACGTGGAGGGTGAAGGTTGATATGTGGAGGTGGATGGTGGAGACTCAAGGTCAAGGGAATCTTGGATTTATTGGCGAATGAAGTGGGCTCGGCTATAAAGTTGTTGCCAGGAGGTGATGTCGTTGAGGGCTAAGATGAACCGATACTCGGGTGTTGCATTTGATATCAGCATCTTGATTTGTTCTCCCTCTGGAATGTGTCCCGAGACTTGCGCGGCAAGGTGACGCCAGCGGTCGGCAAAGGTGCAGAAATCCTCTTCAGGCTTCATCATCTCATGGGCCAGATCCGCGATAGAATACTTGGGCCCAACCTGGTCTTGATACTGCTGAATAAACTTTTCTTGAACGGCATGAAAACGCACAACTTGCTCTTGCGGAAGAGAGAAGAACCAATCCCGAGTCGGGCCTTCCAATGACACACCAAACAGATAAGCCATCAAGTGTTGGTCATGTCGAAATTGGGCCGACTCATAAATGAACTCCTTCAAGTGCACATATGGGTCACCAACTCCACTATAACGGTGATATGCGGGAATTTGTGAAGATGGCGGAAGCCGAAGACCTTGAAATGCGAATGGGATACTCAAGGAGGATTTGGGATTGATCCGGCATTGAAGCTCATCAAGCTGGCGTTGGGTTTGAGCAATCATCTCCTGGGTAGGGAGAGATCGAGAAGAATATGGGCCAACTTGAGCAAGAGGGTGTGAATTAGGACCAGGAGCATGGTATTGGGCCGAATAAGAGGATCCGGGCTGAGAAGAAGACGGGCCCATTCCGAGAATGGAAGGATATGTGGGCCTGGAAGAGGCATGAGCATATGGGTTGAATGGGCTGGCAGCAACATGGGCAGAAGGATGAGGCCCATTAAGAGAATAATGGCCATTAGCAATTGGGCCAGGAACATATGAAGGAGAAGGAGGAGGCCCATGAATAGGAGATGGCCCATTATGAGAAGAAGGCCCATGAAGATGAGATGCAATAAGACGTTGGGCCTGGGCCGGGTCCATTTGGAAAACAAGGCTTGAAATACGGGCCATGAGATTAGCATGTTCCTCAGATGGGTCAGAGGGACCACGAGAAGATGGACCCACGCGGGAACAGGATTCCACGCGGGAATAGGAGGCAGATTGGGAAAAAGAATGATACAAGGGGTTAGAATGATGCTCCATGAGGGCAAATGGAGACTTAATACAAGGATGTCAAGGAGAATACAAGTGGGGAAGCACTGGCTTAATGGGCCCAAGGACAAGAGGGGACTGACCCACTAATGCAAAGACGAATGGACAACGGATCACGGGACAATGGACTAGACAATGGACACACAAAATGGGGTAACGTAAGTGGGCCTAATAATGATGAAAGACGTGGGTGCAACACAAAACACCACTAATGGGCTTGGACAAGCCCAAATAACACAATCAATGCAATGTAAGAGTTTTCACCCAAGTCAAACAAGTTGATATGATGGGAAATATTTTAGAGATTTCAATGGACCTTTTAATGATTTGAATTAATAATAATTCCCTCGAGATAGGAATCCTATGGGAATAAGATCCAAACTTTAGGTTGACTAAGGTTAACTCCCTCACACTTATGCAAATGCAAGCCTAAGGGGTGGAAAGGTACATCCGGCCCGGTGTCCGTGTGGGAATCCACGGCTCACGGGGACTTATGGAGGTCCTTGATGTGCTTTCCTGGTCGGCTCTAAGGAATATGGAGACGAGAGGTCCACGCACCAAGGTAGGAAATGCAACTATGATATGCAACGTATGGCCCTATGTGCACCGGAGTGCATGCAAATTTCTAGCCTAAAACTAGAAAATCAAGACTAGATTAAACTATGCAAACATGATCCAACTAAAACAAATAGTATATGGATGGAAAGACAATACAAAGATCTGCACAACGGCCCCAAGAACAGATCAATCTGACCCCGGGAGGTCAATCAAATCACTAAGCAAAGATGCCCCCGTCAACCTATGCGCAGACCACATGCATATTTTATGGACAAAATGCTAAAATGATGACAATTTATAACTAAGCAAATGAGACCCAAATGATGCAAATAAGCTATGGATGGAAAGACAATACAAAGGACTATCCAATGGATCAAAAATCAGTGTAATCAGACATCGGGAAGGCAGTCAAATCACTCATTAAAGATGTACCTGTGAACCTATCCCTGAGCCTGCCTGCAGAACTTATGCACAAAACTCAAAAAGTTGGACAAGATTAGAATATGCAAATGTTAACCAAATGATGCAAATGATATATTGATGGAAAGACAATACAAAGGGCTATCCAACGCAATAAGAATCAGCTCAATCGGACTCTGGGATCAAAAGTTTTGCCCCGATGAATACGGCCCTGTGAGCATGCACGCAAGACTGCGAGAAGCTGTGTAACGGTCTACCAAAGACCGTTACATGACAGTGACGGTCTACCATAAGACCGTCACATAACCAGAGCCCGTAAAACACCAAAAATAGTGGAAAAATGTAGGAAATATCACCTAAACATGAACATGCACCCACCCAACTATCAAAAGAGCATGAAAACAAGTGTGATGGGTATTGTCGTCCCACCGTGATCGCCAAAAAACTGTTGATTTATCTTTTTTAATTAGATTAGATTCCTTTCCCGCCCCATTTAAATACATATATGCATAAACATGTGAATCAAAGACAAGGGGGATGAAAGGATGAGAAATACTAACCGTGATCGCTACCAAGGATTAACAACGCCAAAGGATGAAGACGTGTAAAGAACGGTGTCGTGTACCTTGGAACTTAAAGACTTGATCACGCTTGAAACGAGGTGCGGGGAACTTGTGAATTCAAACCTCCTCTCCTTCCAGCCGGCTAGAGGAAGAGGGCCTCACATTGTATTCATGCTCTCCTGCGAAACAAAGATGAAACACAAAGGCAAAAACCCATTAGAACATGAAGTGTAGTATCAATCCCAAAGTGATAAAATAATGTGAATAAAAGGGGGAGAACGCACCGGGGGAGGTTTTTAACCCCTATGGAAGGGTGGAAATAATAGGTGGGTGTGTTGTGCATGCATGAGATTTGAAATCACGAGATTTGATTGAGAGAATAGAGAGAAAACGATGATGCAAAACGGAGAGAAACGCATGTGTAGCAGAAAGTGTAGAAAACTGTGATGATTTGTGATTTTGAGGAGACTAGAACTAAGAGTGTAGACCATGAAATCAAGCCCAGAAGGATGGAATTGAAAGCCAATACTTCCCTCTTCAAGCCAAGGTCGAAGGATTGAGTCGGCGGTGCAGCATGGCTTCGCCCCACGTCCGGAAAGAGCCCCCCGTCGCGACTGCGAACTGGGCAGTTTTTATAGAGTTTTGTAAGAAAGCCTCATCTTCTTATCATGATCCCCGGAGATAGAGTCCAAGATAAATCGAGTTTTCTAGATCAAACTTGAGATAATACTAAGGACAAGAGATAGGAACAAACGGGGATCAATTCGGAGGAGGATTCTAGAAGATATGGCTCTTGGAAGGTAGCCCCGGAGCTTAATCTGCAGAGTTTTAGTTGAACTAGGATACTTAAATCCTGATCTTGCGACCCAGATCCCAAGAGATATTGCCAATGAAAATTTGATTCCTATAAACCAAATTCAAGATAATACCAAGGGCTAGAAGTAGGAAAAAATGGGGATCAATTTGGATAAGAATTCAAGAAGTTATGGACTCTTCAAGAGGGCCATGGCGCACAAAAATGGAGCAGAGTCCAGCACGAATTGGACTCTCTGGTGCATGTAACGGTCTATCGTAGGACCGTCAGAGTGATGTAACGGACTAGGGTAGGTCCGTCACACTATGGGGGTCAAACGGGACGATTTCGGGCAAGTTTGGATGTAACGGTCTACTGTAAGACCGTCACATGTGAAGTAACGCATCTACAGTAGACCTTCACATTGAAGTAACGCATCTACAGTAGACCTTCACATTGATGAAGGCAGATTCTGGGCAGACTGCGCGCGACTTTAGAAATTGAAGCTTATCTCTCAAACGGGGCAGAACTAGACAAAGTGGTAAACATAGAAGTTGTAGATAACTGAGAGAGGAACAACTTTTATGAAGAAAGAAATTTGATAAAATGATTGAAAGATGGAGAAAATGGGGCTGGAAGAGAGAGGAAAATTCTGGAATGTAGGTGAACAGCATAGCCTGCTGGAAAAACGTGAATAACTCACAATCGGGGCAGAACCGGCCAACGGTGTAGAAGAAGAAATTGTAGATCTTTGAAAGAGGAACAACTTTGATGAAGACAACTCTTTGAAAAGAGGACAAGAATAGGGTGAAAAAGAACCACTTTTAAGACTGCGCAGTGAGAGAGAGCCGATTACTTGAGAGAAGCCGGCCTAAATGGGCCGTAAGTCGACTTGGAAGCCAGAATTTGACAAGATAAGCTCCGGGGCTATAAGAAATCATGATCTCCAAGACTCAAAGGATATTAAATGGTAAAAATGGGCTTGAAATCTATCCGAGAAAGCTCCAAAACAATGGCTAATTCGGGACATCAAAAATGATGAATAAGAGAAATAACTCAACTTGTAGGCTAAAATGAGTGTCAACAACTGGTAGAAAAATACAGGATTGATTGGAGGACATCGACTCCTTACAATCCATGGGCTAATGGGCTGGCTGAAGCTTTCAATAAAACACTCTGCACCCTCCTGGCCAAGATTGTTAGCTCTAACAAAAGGGACTGTGAGGAGAAGATGTATGTGGCGCTATGGGCGTACCGAACCGTATACAAGACCCCAACAGGCTGCTCGCCTTTCTCTCTAGTATACGGCTCGGAGGCAATCGTCCCCATTGAATTGGGGATACCTTTCCTCAGAGTCGCCATTCAGCACGGCCTTGTCCATGAAGGGCCGACCAACGTAGAGCGAAGGCTCGAAGAGCTCTCCAGCCTGGAAGGAAAGCGGTTTCAGGCCCAACAGAATATTCAGGTCTACCAGGCCCGAATAGCGCGTGCCTTTGACAAGCTCGTCAAGGAACGCGAATTCAAGAAGGGCGACCTTGTCATGGTCAAGAGAAGAGACGTCATGGCCGCCAACCCCAAGGGCAAACTGAATGAGAACTGGCTCGGACCCTACGTAGTCCAAAAAGTCTACGAAGGCGGAGCCTATGTAATTGTCAGCCACCACGGGGAAGTTCAATTCCCGCCTCTTAATGGAAGGCACTTGAGACTGTACCACGCTCCGGTGCCCCCATTCAATCAATAATATTATTCTCCGCCCTATTTTGGGCGGATTCGCGTGATTGATGTCCGAACGACTTGATCGCTATACATGTTTTCAAAAAAGAGAAGAGAAGAAAGAAGGAAAAAAAAGAGAAAAGAAAAAGAAGAGAAAAGTAAAAAAAGGGGGGGAAGAGAAAAAAGAAAAAAAGAAGAGGAGAAAAAGAAAGAAAGAAGAGAAAAAAGAGAAAAAAAAGAAGAGGAGAAAAAGGAAGAAAAAAAGAAGAAGAGGAAAAGAAAAGAAAGAAGAAGAGAAAAGAGCAAGGGAAGAATAAAAGCTAAGAAGAAGGGGGAACGCCCCCCCCCTCCATTTCCAGCCATTGCCCCGTATCACCGGAGATACTAAAAACTAAACAAACTCTTCTCTCCGTCCTCCCCGGGCGGTGAGTACCCCTTTGGTTTGGACCTTTCGTCCAGGCCATTGACTAAACAAACTCTTCTCTCCGTCCTCCCCGGGCGGTGAATACCCCTTTGGTTTGGACCTTCTATCCAGGCCATTGACTAAATAAACTCTTCTCTCCGTCCTCCCCAGGCAGTGAATACCCCTTTGGTTTGGACCTTCCGTCCAGGCCATTGACTAAACAGACTCTTCTCTCCGTCCTCCCCGGGCGGTGAATACCCCTTTGGTTTGGACCTTCTATCCAGGCCATTGACTAAATAAACTCTTCTCTCCGTCCTCCCCAGGCGGTGAATACCCCTTTGGTTTGGACCTTCCGTCCCGGCCATTGACTAAACAAACTCTTCTCTCCGTCCTCCCCGAGCGGTGAGTACCCCTTTGGTTTGGACCTTCCGTCCAGGCCATTGACTAAACAAACTCTTCTCTCCGTCCTCCCCGGGCGGTGAGTACCCATTTGGTTTGGACCTTCCGTCCAGGCCATTGACTAAATAGACTCTTCTCTCCATCCTCCCCAGGCGGTGAGTACCCCTTTGGTTTGGAACTTCCATCCAGGCCATTGACTAAACAGACTCTTCTATCCGTCCTCCCCGGGCGGTGAATACCCCTTTGGTTTGGACCTTCCGTCCAGGCCATTGACTAAACAAACTCTTCTCTCTGTCCTCCCCGGGCGGTGAGTACTCTTTTGGTTTGGACCTTCCGTCCAGGCCATTGACTAAACAGACTCTTCTCTCCGTCCCCTCCGGGCAACGAGAAACCCGGTCTCTGACCAAGGCTCCCCGCCTGAGGCCAGTGCGCGGTTCCAACGTTATGGCGAGACCGGTAAGTCACCCATTTGGTATGGTGGAGTGGTTCCCTCATCCTCCCCCTGGGAGGGCGAGCACTCTCCCGTGCCCTGACATGGGTTCCTGCCTGGTTCTCCCAGAACGAATCACCGCGAAGATTCACACCCTGCCAATGTGTTTTGGCACAACAAAAGGGAGGAAAGAGGAAGAAGAAGACAATATACACAAAAGAGAAGGAAGGAGAAAAGAGGTCCCCCCTGGGGTGAACGCACACTGAAAGGACATGCGAGGTAGTAAATGCTCTGTTCTATTCAAGAAAGATTAAACTACATGTGCTTCGGGGCATACCCCTGGGTTACATCTCAAAAAGAAAGAAGAAGAGAAGAGAAAGGAGCAAGGGAGCGGCGCCTAGTCAATGCCCCTGAAGATGTCCTCGAGAGGGAGGATTCTGACACAAGGGAAGTTTGTCATGTCGCGCAATCGGCCCCTCCGTTCTTCGAGTCGAGCGAGCTCCGCCTCCACGGACGCCGTCTCGACCTGGGTGACGGCAAGAGCCTCGCCTTCCGTCTCGACCACTCTTTCGTCTTTGGCAAGGTCAGACCTAGCCGCAGCAAGGTAGCTCTCCAGCTTTGCGACTCGGCTCTTGAGGGAGCGAACATTGCCCTGGCCTTCCCCCAAGGACTTCCCATGGCGCTCTTCATCATGGCGCCGTGCCTCCAAGGTCTGTAAATACTCGTCTGCCTGGGCATCGAGGGCGGCGCATTCGTCGGAGGCCTGGGTCTTGAGGAACTCGTGACGTTTGACATACTTCAGCAGCAACAAGACCCGCCGCGACCATTCCCCTAGTGGACAGCCCAGCACTTGCAGTGCCCCGGTCAGCTGCGTCACTATACTCTGCACCTCCCGGTATGACAACGAAAGATCGACGAAGAGCATTGTCTGCAGTGTTACCAACATCTATCGGACCGGTGCGCCTGACGAGGTGTGGCTGACCGAGGGCACAGCCGGAGGGACGAAATCTACAGAGCTATCCACCTCGGACCACAAATTAGCATCCACGGTGACTGAAGAAG
The DNA here is from genome assembly GCA_022559845.1 of Amorphophallus konjac. NCBI lineage: Eukaryota > Viridiplantae > Streptophyta > Magnoliopsida > Alismatales > Araceae > Amorphophallus > Amorphophallus konjac. Next base: position 151,239,473 of record CM040129.1, read on the forward strand.
ATGGAAGAGCAAGGGCCAAGTCCCCTGGCCAGCGCAGCTCCACAGAAGACCCCTGGCGGGTCATCGCCAGGGGAGTGGATAAGGCCATCGCCGAATCGCTTGGCGTCGTCGCCGTCTCCCTGGATGGGGATGCAGGTGCCGCTGCTACAGGCAAAGGAGGGGCTTCGAGCAAAGCCGGGCTCGAAGCCATCGCTGGTCGACCCCTCTCCTGCGCTTGGGACCCCTCCAGATACGCACGGAGTCCCGTAAATATCCTCTTCAAGAGCCGTTCCTCTACCTGGGCCGGGAGCTTCGGGAGAGGCAGAAGCGGAACCATCAGCTGGGGTATGCCTCCCGCTTGCACAAGTGCTGCGAGGCTCTCTGCCCCCAGGCCCGAGACTGGAGCCAGCCCCTCCACCGCTATCGGACCAATGCTCGGCCTCCGTTTGGTGACAGCCTTCCGGACATGGCCAGACGTCTCCCCTGGCGTCGGCATTACCTAATCATGGGTAGCGGAGTTAGCCACCCGCTACCTGGAATGAATCATGCAAGATCAAAAGGCGGGGAAGAATCATAAGGCCCACGTGCTAACCTTGGCCACCAGGGCGGCGCCGCCTTCGGGCGCGATCTCCCCCTCCTCTAAAGGCTCGTCCGCCATTTCGGGAGCACTTGAAGTCTCCGCGGCCGACTCCTACTGAAGGGCTTCGAATAAAAGGGCTAGCTTGCCCAAGCCCGCATCGGCTCCCACCGGGCGGTCGACCGGCATAGCTGGAGCAGCTTCCTCCACAGCCTCCGGCTCGATTAATTCTTGAAAATTCGGGCATAACGATAATGAAGTTAGTGGGCGACCACAGAAGGAGTCCTGCGCGAATAAGCTCACACTTACGGCAGCCTCCTCCATTAGGCTTAAAGAGCTAGCAAGTGAAGGGGCCTTGAAGATCGGCTCGGGTGGCTCAAACGTCTTAGACATGCCCTCGCCAAAGGCCACTTCGTCGGAAGAGTAGTCATAATCTACCTCTTCGCTCGACGAAGACTCAACTGCCACGGGTTCTTCGCTCGCTGGCAAGGGGGCCTCCACCTCGAGATCGGCAATCGGCGCGTCCTCACGCGGGCTGGGCGATGTGAATCATGGAAAATCCACTCTTAAGGGAAAATAATATGTATATGCATAAGAGAAAAGAAGAATAATGATGAAAAAGGGAGTAAAAGAGCACGTGGTGCTACTAAGGAGTGTGATCGCCAGAGGGGTTACCTCAATAAGAAGAAAAGATGATCGCGAATACCTGGTGAAAAATAAGACGCGGGATGGATGTGAGTTCCTTCCTCCACCTTCTATCGGCCAGCCGATGAAGGGGGTTCTTCCTTTTGATTACCTTTTTGTTTGGTTTTAAAACCCCTAGAGAATTAGGGAGAGGAGGAAGATGCAATACTAATGCAAAAGAAGAAAAGTATGATGATCGATGATGATACGATGAAGACAAACACACAAGGGAGAGGGAACCCCTGTTGTTCCTGTAAACAGTAAAGGGGAGAACCACCGGAGCAGCAGAAAGCAGAAGGAAGATGATGAAGAGATCACGCGGATGAAGAGAGTAGAAACTCTTCTCTGCGCAAAAGAAAACTGCTCTCTGCTCTTTCTCTGATTCGTGGCTAATGGCTCCAGCAATACCGTAACCTCGCACGAGACTGACTAGGGAATCCTTTTATAAGGTTTCAGTTAAGATAAACACAGATTTGGGAAGATAAGAATAGGCAGTGATCGTCAAGGGCAAGGACTCTAGTTCCCCGATCGAGCAAGGTGATCAAGAAAAGCAGGGAACTCTTCAAGAAAGATGAGTTTAAGCAGGACACGAAAGGGTGAGACACGACCTACTCAAGGGCGTCAATTCAGAATTGACGACCTGCTCAAGGGCGTTAATTCAAAACACGGCCAGGATCATGGCGTCACTTCCTGGATTCAATTTTGGTAATAAAAAACTTCTTTATTTGAAAATTACGAAGAGACGGCTGAAGCAAAGGCGTTAAACAAAACACGTCCTATGGAAGGACGTTAATCTTTGATTTTCAATCGGGGTGGGACTCGTAAAACACTAGGAATTGACGCCCTTACAATTGGTCGTCCTTTCTTTAGAACACGCCTCAAGCAAGACCGTTAATTGAAACACGCCCTAGGAAAAGTCGTGAATCACAAAAAAATGCACAAAATGTGAAGAAAACACATAAAAATAGAAAATCTTTATTTTATGGAAATATTGAGGTTCACTTTGGGGTATTATCATAGTGACATGAGATTTGATCATCATAGCATCAATTTTGGCGTGTCTACAGCTGCCCCGCCTTGGCGTCTGCTTTGCAAGGGAGTGAGATAAAATGGAGAGAAAGTGCAACAAGCGGAATGAAGTGGAACGAACAGATAAGTAGATGCCAAGGTGTGATGTGACACGCCTCAGACACTAAGCATCGGAAATCTTTCCAAGATTCTGAGTGAAACAACTCCGAGTAATTCCAAGGAAGCATCGATTTGCTGGATAAAGGAGACTAAACTAAGTAAATAAAATGTGCACGTGGGCACGACAGGGAGGCACCATTTGGAGAGCGGTTACCAGCCAATGTGGACGTGCTACAACCAAGGTGGATTTGCAGAAAAATAAAGAGAATTGAGATGAAGACCCAGCAAAGGGACATTTTCAAGGAACTAGCCTGAGCGGCTTCAGAGAGATTAAAGTACTCGATTTGGAATGGAATATCTCATGTCAACTCAATCAAGAGCGAGTGACCTTCATTATTACCATAATATGAAGATTTTCAGCATGAAGCTCAAAGTCCTACATGATGCATGCTGGGCTACAAGAAAAAGATAAAACAAACTAAAAATAGAAAATAATCAAGGATGATATTGTTAAGCCATCTAGATTTGGTCAAGAATCCAGATCTCTGAGCTGACACTAAGCCGAAGTCCGTTTATCCGCGTACCAACTCAGAAGGTGGAACCATCGTCCCTGACCTTTAATGACTCAACGGCCTATCCGTGTGATCAAGACTCTCCTGGAATTATCACTGTTTTTGATGAAGGGGAACTCAAATTCCAGGTTCATCAAAACCACAAGGTCCCTGATATGTTATAATAGCGTAAGAATATCATATAGTAACAATGCTTACAGGAAAATAAATACAAGAGATAGAATGATGTTATTCCTACGAGTGACCCAGGTTCCTCGAACTCTGTAATTTTCTGCACTCAAAAGTTCATTAGTTCTCTCAAAGCAAAGCAACATATGATCATAAGTGCTTAATTAAAAAGCAATTCCAACCAAAGAATATCACTTAAGTTCATTAAAGCACATAGAGGAGTCAAACATGTGAGCAAATGAAATCACTACTGGAGGGAAAGGCGTTAAAATGCACCGAGAGTTTCAAGAATAAGACGTCCCATACAGGGGCGTGGAATAAAACACGACCTTTGTTAAGTCGTCAATTTAACAATTGACGCCCCAACAGAAGACGTTAATTAACCACCCGCTTCCGATTCCAAATCGAAAGCAAAACCCAATCCTAATGGCAATCAATCTTCCAACTCCGAACAGCCTTAAGACCCTTCATACCTCCATAAAAAGGAAGGAACCTCTCTAGATCAATCAAAACAAATTCATCGAATCCTGCTTCTTTTGCTTCTTCCGTTCCTTCTACAGGCACTGCAACCGTCCAAGCCCTTCCTACAGACTGAAGATGGAGAGAGCCATCAAGAGATCCAAGATTTCAACTCCTAGATTATCTGAGATCAACGGGCACATCAGCAACCGCATTGCATTAAATCAGGTAAGTTTAACTGGTTGATGTCCCTTCTGTTTTATCTATTCTTTGGTTCTACTATTCCAATTCTTCTTACCCACTGCTCTGCTTGTCCTTTCTGTTTCCTTTCTTTTCCACATGAATATCCTAATATCCCAGGAGCCCGGAGATTCATCAAAATTAAGTGGCTGCCTCTTATTCTCTCCAAGTTTTCTTCAGATATGAGGGTCTTTCTCTCTAGATGGCATCTTCTAGGCCTAATAACCCATGCAAAACACTATGACCAAATCCACTTAGATTGGCCTGCCATAGGAGCTCTAACTGAAATATGGCACCCTTCCACTCACACCTTCCTATTCTCAACCTTTGAAGCCACCATCCTATTGGCAGAATTAGAGTTGATCTTGAGCTTGAAGAGGATGAAGCAAGGGGATGAAGAGAAGATGGCCATCATGCCAAAACCAATCTCCTCACATGAACTATTAACCACATTGATACCTAGCCCAAACTTAGTGAACCAAATCAAGGTCACTAAAAGAATTAATCTTCTAAAGCTTGCCTCATGGGTGTACAAGAGAGCGGATCAAGCTAAAGAAGAAGAAGAGATCGAACGGGTGATGAAGGCCTTCGTGGTATGCTTAGCAGGAGCACTCTTATTCCCATCCATGGATGATTTCCTAGAGGAGGCCCAATTAAGCGCAATAGTGAGCTTATGGGAAGGAGAGAGAGTTGGACCGACTATCCTAGCCTATCTCTATAGTGGGCTTACCTCGGCGGTGATGGGAAGGCCCATCTACGGATGCATGCTAGCTCTCTCTAGTTGGGTAGATCTCCACTTCAAGTTCGATCCATGTGATGAGGCCCAAAAATCCTCAAGAATCTTCTCAAAGAGCCCACTCTCTTACATGACCGGTTCACTTGGGATAAGCAATAGGGTGACGAACCGGATTCCTCAGATTAAGAAGAGAGCGGAATGGAGAGAACACCTCAAAGTAATGCCAAAGAACCTCTTCACTTGCGCCCCGGGAATACTCAAGACTCATGAACTCTGTGCAAGATTTTCTCCCGGGACGGACCTTCGACTCATAGGCGCTTCAAAATTTATCTTGTATAACTCACACCGGTGCCTTCCTCAACTCGGGCTTCCACGGCGAGTATTCGAAGATCCATCTCATCTCCCTCCGATCAAGACACGGGACCTTGGCAGCAATGAGGATGGAGAAGAATGCACTACTATCCAAGCTCTGTGGAAAATCAACAATACGCATCAACCTGTGGAAAACTTGGAAGAAGACAGGGATCAATGGAAGTCTTATGTAATAGCTTTAAGAAGCTTGAGGCCTAAAATGGCTCATTGAAGCAATGTAATCATTTCCTAATGATAATATTCTAATTGAGCCAATAACACAATGTTTCTGATCAAATCTTCCAATAACCTGTAATTCTGTTGTAAATAACGACTCAAGAAATGTCGTGAATTCACAAAGTGACGCCTCAGCAAATGTCGTCTTCAATGATTGCTCTCTCATAATTGACGTCTTCAAATGTGGGCGTTAACTGAATAATGTCTTAAGACAAGGCGTTAATTCGATTTATATTCCAAAAAGTATTCGTTGAAATTCCAAAAGTAACGCCTTCAGAAAAGTCACGTTTCATATAAGTAACGCCTCAGACATAGTCGTTACTCAGAAACAGTAATCATCACTCCCATCACATCAATCAATCCCCATTGAATGCGTCTGACGACGATTATCATTCCCCATGCAAACAAAAATAACGCCTTAAGAAATGTCATCAATCATCAAGAAACGCCCTTGTTTCAGTCGTCAATTCCATAAAACACGGCTTTCCTTAAGTCGTTAATTCTTTTTGACCGTTCGACTTAACTTTCCCTCCTTTCTTCTTCTTCCTCCGTTCTCTTTCCCTCTTTCTCTCTTCTCTCCCACTGCAACCCTAACCGAAGAAACCCTCCCCCATCTCTCTCATTCTCTTTCTCTATCTCTCTCTCTTCTACACCCTAGCCATGGCCGGTGGACTCAAGCGGCAAAGGGTCTCGGCCCCGGAGGTGGTGGACTTGGGCGAGGATGCCCATGCCGAGGATGCTCCCCCTGCGGCGGCCGAGGAAGATCCGGCGGTGATGGCCGGCGACGAAGAAGAACACGGCGATGAGGCCGTGGGAAATGAAGAAGACGACGGTGAAGGAAGAGGAAATGAGGAAGAAGAAGAAGGTGGTGAGGACGAAGAAGGAGAAGACGAGGAGGAAGAAGATGAAGAAGAAGAAACAACAACGGTGGCCATGCCTCGCCGTGGCCAACTCCGACGGCCACGGCAGCCACAGCCCGAACTTCGGGGAGAGTTGACTGGGCCTAGACGACAGAAGGTAAGCCCCCAAACCCAATCTCTAAATTCTTTTTGAAATTTATTTTATTTTTACCTCAATTTCCATAGCCCTCGGGCTAGAAAACCTGCAACTCAGAAAGAAGACGCCCCCAGGGGTGTCGCAGATTAAAACGAAGACGCCCAACCTTGGGTCGTGAATTCATTTTATTTCCTGAAAAATAATTAACATTAACACGCCCTAGAGCATGTCGTCCATTTAAATTATCATTTTTCATATCAATCATGCAGTTAATTCCGTGCATATATTCAATTATATTTTTTTTCATGATTTATATCGCATGCTATTTTTATTTTATTTTCACAACCCTGGAAAACAACGCCCCCCATCGGGGCGTCAATTCAACAGATAACGACCATAGGGATGGTCGTTCATTTCATTAATTCCAAAATAAATTATTAAAACCCAAAATCCATTTTAACAGAAAACGCCCTACACAGGGGCGTTACTTAATGAAAGGACGACCCTGGGACGGGCGTCAATTGAAAATCCTTTTAAGAATTTAGAAATTAACCTCAGAACCATGCCTCCCACCGGGGGGTTTCTTAGATAAACAACGACCTAGGGTAGGTCGTTAATTACATCAAACATCAACATCTCAAACCAAGGCAATTAAGTGAATTTCAACAAGAATAATTGAACAATTAAACCAAAATTTCTTTCTTTATGTGTGCAGGGGTTGATGAGGACACGGATCTCCTGGGTCATGGTCCGAGCAGCATATTACGGCCTCCCCGAGTTCCAGAGAGCCAGGGTAGATGCTATGGGGTTTGGGGCCTTCCTTAGCATAGAGCCAGTCAGACCCGACCTACCACTTATCCAGGTTCTGAGGGAGAGATGGGATAGGACTAGCCGGGCATTCCTGATGCCTTTGGGGCATATGGTTCCTACCTTAGAGGATGTAGCTAGGATCACGGGACTTAGGGTAGACGGGGAGGCAGTGAGCGGGATCACCTTACCAGACTATACCGGGCTCGCCCAGAGGCTGCTAGGGCTAGAGATGATCTACGAGACACCTAGCGAGTGTAGGACTATCTTCCGCACCGACCTGACTACAGTGATGGGCTTAGGGGATGCTAGGCATAGGTCAGGGGAGTCCTTAGAGCGATTCTCACAAAGATTGATCGATGGGGCTAGAGCAGTCTATTGCCAGGACCCAGCCGACAGGGAGAGGGCAGACCGAGACTTGAGGAGGTTCCTACTGCTGCTGCTCGGGAGGCTATTGCTCGGCACGAAGGGCGATGTCATCAACTGCCGATTCCTAGGGATCCTCAAGGATTTAGAGGGAGTCGGCAGATACGCCTGGGAAGTGGCGCTGCTGGCGCACATGATGGCCGACCTGTCCACGGGGACAGGGCGAGAGATGGCCATCAGTGGCTTCTCACCTTTTCTTCAGGTATGCACTTATATATTTTCCTCTCTTTCTTCTTCTTTTTTTTATGCATGTAAATGCCTTACTAATGCAATGCATGGGTGCAGGTTTGGATCCATCTGTACATGCCTATGGGGCACGCCGACCCACGGCCAGGAGGTGAGGGTGCTTTCCCTCTAGCACGGCGCTGGTTGCCGGTCATTTTCGGCGCCCCACTCGGCTACGAGTTGTGGGTGCTACGGAGAGAGTTCCGAGACTTCTCTCCCTCGCTGGTATGAATGATGCATTTTTTTTTATGTTTATGTTTATTTGAATTTATTATGAGTATGATGAGATGACATGCATGTTCATGGATGCAGGTGCGATGGAGGCCTTACGAGGGGATGACTGACGAGGGCCAGCCATGGGTCGTAGCAGGGCGACCTCGCTTTGAGCATGAGCTTTGGGTTCATTGCTTGAGCGAGATCGAGCCGTTACGGCTCAGGCTGGTGATGAGGACCCTGGGCCTACACCAGGAGTGGATAGAGGTCGGGGAACCACGAGGAATCGGGAAGAAGACGCGCGGTCGCACAAAGGCGATCGACTAGAGGGTGCGGTTCGAGGACTAGTACGCCGACTGGCGGCGAGGCGGGACCCGAGTCACCTCCCAGGCGACTGACAGCTCCGAGTACCTCCGGTGCTACTGGGAGGTTTATGCCGGCCGACCCCAGATGAGGGTCTTAGGGGTATGTATGAATGCAATTATTTCTAAATTAAATGCAAATGCTTATGTTTCTATCATGTGACTAATATGTAATGAATGCAGGATGCACGGGACATAGCGGCTATGGATGCACAGGCCCATCTACACAGCCTGGAGGACTAGCTAGCTGCTACACGAGCAGACCTAGAGACCCTGGTGAGTGTTTAAATTATTTCTATATGCAGATGAATTTTTGTTGAATTATTGATGATTAGCCACCGACGATTTCAATGAATGCAGCGTGCCCAGCAGGGAGCCGTAGGGAGAGATGCAGGGGAAGTCTCCAGCTCAAGGGGACCCAGTGCAGAGGTGACCGCACTAGCAGAGCAGCTAGCGGGAGCGGTCACACGGGCCGAGGCTGCAGAGCGCGACCTCGCCTCACGGGTAAATTCCAAAACTCAAACCTCATTCAATTATTGATTATATTTCAATGTGCACTGATGAAACTCATTTTTCAGACTGAGGAGCTTCAAGCCGCTCTTACTTGCGTCTGCGAGGGACAGCAGGCGATGACTGCCCAGGTGAGTGATTTACTTTATTGCTTATCTCATGAATTATTGAACTGTGGAACTGATGATTTGTTTACCTGTTTGCAGACCAGATAGTTACAGGCGGCACGTACCCAGGCTGCCCTGGCCGGGACAGAGCTGGCGATCCGCGAGCAGCGGATTACAGAGCTGGAGCTGTCCCTGAGGCGACGGGAGGAGCTACCTCAGGATGTGGCAGAGCTGCGGGTTGCCCTTGAGCTGGAGCGACGAGAGCACGCTCGAGAGCGGGAGGAGCACCTGGCGGACCGTGCCCGTCACCACGAGCTACAAAAGACAGACCGTGCCCGGTACCAGGAGCAGGTGGCGGCGCGTGATCGTGATCTGACAGACCTAAGGACGCAGCTGATCCTTTCTCAGGAGCGGCTACGAGTTGCTGAGGAGCGTCTCCAGCGAGGGCGTGAGCGAGCTCGTGCTGCGGGGAACTCCTTCACCAGCTCCACCTTTGTGGCGGGTTCTTCTCTTCGAGAGAGGAGCGAGGCAGGGGGCTAGGTTCGAGTTCCAGCTTCTTCTCGGGGGCCCATGCCCCCTCCACTAGCGCGTCCTCGGGACGGCGATGACGAGGTAGAGAGTAGGAGAGAGGAGGGTGGAGGTGAGAGCTGAGAAACTTACTTGTACTCCTCCACCCTCACACCTGTACTTGAATATTCATGATGTATATATATATATGAGATTGACATTTTTTTGTTACCTAAGCACTTGTGTAGTTGTGTACTTGTTTCTTTTTCACGTTCTTTGTTTTACCTTACTCTGCCATGTACCTGCAGCTATGGTTCACACTCAAATAAACAGGTTAATTCATCTGTTCGACTTGGCCCCTTGCTCAATAAGCAAGGGGTGCCTTTACTTTTGACCTGGATAGCAGGTCAAGGGGCCAAGCCTTTAATCAAATAAGGTAAATGAAATAACCAATAAAGGGAGATGCAACACGCAAGCACACGTATGCAAATAATAATCAAGATGCCCTATGTAATAATGCAAGCACGCACATGAAGAATAAACCCCATTTCCTCTTTTCTTTTCTTTTTATTTTCTTCATATTTTATATTTTTTTCTTTCATTTTTCGAAGGACGCGCCTTAGATTAGGTCGTTATTCAAACAAAAAATGCCCTAGGTGACGGCGTGAATTTGAAAATGTTTTTGAATTTTGTTGAAAAGACTGCCCCCACAAGGGCGTTATTAAAAAAAAAAGACGACCTTCTCCACAGGCGTTAATTCATGAAAGGCGCCTCATTTAAATGCGTTAATTTTTCCGCTTTCAGCATTAGGTTGACAAAGCTACTAGGGCACTGGGTCCTACACGGTCATCATTGAGGATTTATTGACCTTTCTTGATTAATCAAAAGAGGGTCGACGTGCCAGTGGTTAAACTTATACACAAGATCTCGCCCGGTGCAATCTCCTAGGTCGGTCTGGACCATTCTGCTGGTTTATGACTTACCACAAAGAAAGAGATGGAAGAAAATATAAGGAAGCCCATAAGGGATTCTGAAAAGCTCAAGGTAAAACTACCTCCCCTACCCTATGCCTGTTGGGGTTCGGTCTTTGGCATAGGGAAATTTTATTACCTTTTGCCTCTTTTGTATTGCATGCATACGCCCAAGGTTTTCCTTGCGGGGACTTTGCCCTCTTGACATGCTTTTCTTTTCATGATTTGACTTTCACTTCGAGACTGATTTGCATTGATGAAAAAAAAAACCTAATTGTACTTGGGCTTTAGTGGCATTTTGTTCCCTTTTGGGCCCTGACTTCCACCTACTAGGGCGACGGATAGGCTTGGCGGGTCTACCCCGAGACCTTCCTTCCTCCCTTATGGGTCGAAGAAGAAAAGAATGGGTATTGTCTTCACCTTTAGTTAGGTTTTGACTTTCCATCGGATTTTGCACCGCTTGAGTTCAAGGGTAAGCGTGTAGTGTGTGTGGGTGTCGACCCCATTTTGAGTTAACAAGACTGATGAATGAATACTGAATTTTAACCCTTCGGACCTTGCATCCTTGCAATCATGTCAACCATCTGGAAAACTCATTCTTTTTGGTTTTTGAAGAATTTCTATTTTTTTTTTGGATTTTAAAAATATATTATTTTTTTATTTTTTTTTTTAGATTTTGGAAATATATATATTTTTGGATTTTAGAATTAAAGATAGTATTTCTTAAGATACAAACCATTCCAAGGGTGAGTTAGCTCTTCTCCCTCAGCATTAATTAATTTGTAAGCGTTGCCAGGATAAACAACTTTTATGACAAAAGGTCCTTCCCAATTTGGTTAGAGTTTTGAGCGGGGTCCACCAGGTTTTACGAAAATTCTCTTGATTACTGTTGACACCCGTTTTATACCCAATAAGTCGGGTCATCTCCTTGTTTCATTCTATATGATGCTCCGAGTTGTTCACTCTTCATTGAATCTCTTGATCAGTTGAGGCATGTTTCTTGGGTCTTAATTCCTGAATTAAGAATTGGCTCCTGGTGGCGTTTCGTTGGCAACAGCTTAGCAACCCTTCATTGCTATTCTTGAAACTCAATGGTAATAACAGTCCGAACCAGGCGCGTTGTTTCATTATAACGCATGGGGCCTGGACCGTTACTCTTTGAAGAGTCCTAAGGCTTAAGGCCTCATTTTCAGTGCTTATCCTTTTGATTCCACGTTGATAATAACGGTCTATCGTGCAGCCGTTGTTTCATTCTGACGCCCTATGCCTTGGCCGTTGCTTCCTTGAAGAGTCCAACTTGTTGGGTCTTCTTCCCATTGATCTTATCTTTTAGGGATAAGGTTGATAGTAACGGACAGTCCTTGATGCGTTGCTTCCAAGTGGCGGTCTGTCGTGCAGCCGTTAATTCCTTCCGAGAGTCCTGGCAGTTCAGGCCTTTTCTCTGCTACTCCGTGGTCGAGATAAGGGTTTGGATTGATGATATCTCTTGCAAATCTGATCCTCAGGACCTTCCGTTCGATTCTATGGACTCTTGGTGATATTATCTTCGAGGATTTGCTAAGAGTTATTTCTTTATCTTGCTTGATTATCCTCTGCTCGACCTGAGAGTTTGAGGGTCTATAAATAGAACCCTTGACTTCATGGCCCGGAGAGAGGAAGATTTGAATTCACGACGAAGTGCTGCCGAACTCAGGAGCCATCTTCATCCAGGAGGAACTACTTCCCACGTCCATCCATCTCATAACCAAGGGAGTACTTTGGTTTTGGTCTTTCAAGTTCATCATTGCATGCTTGAGTTCTTCCTTGGTTTTTCCTCAATCAAAGCATTGTCCCTCCTCTTTCTCCACGTTTTTCGCTGTCCTCTAAGCATACAAACATCTTCCCAAGCTTTTAAAAAACCCAGAGGGGTTAAAAAACCAAAAACTCCTCGGTAATCCACTCTCCTTTTGATGATGTTAAGTCCTTTGAGAATTGATGCTATGCTTGTGAAAAAGGACTAATTGAGGTTATTGTGTTTTGTCTTTCTATATCTTTGGCAGGTTTACAGGTTCATTAATGCGAGGCCCAGGTCTTCTAGCCAGCTGGAAGAGTTGGAGTTAAAAGAATTCAAGCTTTGTTACTGCAGGTTATCTGACGGTCTTGTGCAGGCGCGTCACTCTATTCTGGCGGTCTATCGTGTGGCCGTCACTTCCAAGTAGCGCACAGGGTTCTGACTGTCACTTCTAAGTTGATCTGCAGGCTTTCTCTGGTTTTCTCTCCCGTCGGCGGGTGTTTCATCCACCTATTTCCAAGGTATATTCAGGTCTTTGACTTGTTTTTACTTTGGTGGCGATCACATCTTTCCTTGGTATTGGGCATTAGCTGTCTTCTTCATCATATCTTTCTATTTTTCTTGCTTGTTCCACCTTCACGGTGTGTTTTTGTTTACTCCTTGCTCCACGCCTCGGCGTGTGTTTTCCTTTTCTTAGCGTAGTTTGATTGAGATAGCATGCCCGTGCTAGAGCTAGCTATGATTGCCTAGGTTCATGATCACATGTTCATAGGTTTGAGTAGATCTTTGATTGCTTGTTTGTTATATTACCATATCACTCTTCAAACCTCAAAAGAAAGATAGAAGATAGATAAATAAATATCAACAGATAATTTTTTGGCGATCATAGTGGGACAACTTGTGCCAATCGTGCTTTTGATTCTTGTTTAAACCTGCCATCATCTGCTTGTTGAGTTGCCTTTTGTTTCCCCTTTGTTTACTGCTCATTCTGGTTTTCTGAGTTCTCTGACGGCCCGGTGTCCCCGCGTCACAGTCCTCTGACGCAGGGGTATTAGACCGCCGCTTTGGTTCTGCTGTGTGAGCTTCCACGGGCTTTCCGGTTACTTCTGTCTGGTTTTGGTTCCCTGGCTCATCTGACGGTCTCATCCCCCTGCGTTATATATTATCTGGCGATCTGGCCTTCGACCGTTATTGTGCTCTGACGCAGTGATGTAAAACCAACCTTAGACCTATTTTGCAAGCATTCAAGTTTGAGCAGCGGACTCACACTAGCGAGCTCACCCGTATGGCACACACTAGGGCCCGAAATCAACTAGGCGATGTTGGAGAGGGTCCGAGGTGGGACCATGAGGCTCCAAGGGTTGGCAAGCTTGGGGAGAACCCAAAATGGGCCTAGGATGACCAAATCATGGGCGGCCAACACACCAATGGTGTGGGTTAAGTGGATTCACTCTCAACTCGCCCGCGGTGGTCACTCAATTTGGTGGCAATGTAAAATCAGACACTCTCTTACCGCCGACGGAGTAACTATAGCAATACTAAGCTAAGCAAGTCCAATACAGCAATGAGGGATGTTCAGGAGCTCACCTAGCCGGCGTGAAGATGCCGACTCCGGCCGGAGACGGGGGCGAGCGGGGAGGCGAGGGTATGTACCCGCACGCCGCGTCGGTGTCGCTTCAACCTGAAAGTGTAAAGAGTACAACACTACGCCTCTCGCAGGAGGGATGATCTTGGGGTGGAGATTAAGTTAATTACATCCAAAACTACCTCCACGCAGGGAGGGGCCATCAGACGGCCAAGCGGGTTGGGGATTACGCAATGAAACTTGACCTCCCGAGCTCCACCGGTTCTGCCCTGATTCAGGTTCACTGGACAGACAGTCGGAGACGGTGCTGCCACGGGTTCCACTGAACTCGGATCTTGACGAGACCAGCGCCAAAAGTTTCCCAACTGACAGAGGATGAAGCTTGAATTTTTGAGGAAGCTTTGATACTCGGGGCTGACCGCGCCGGCGACTGGAACAGGACAGCAGTGTCTGGTCTCTGGCGGGTACCGAACTGATGCAGCAGGTTGCAGAAGTCACTGTGGGCTCTCCCGGACTCCGATTGGAATGAAGCTAGCGGTGATGCGATCGTGGTCGGGGTAGCTTCGAGCCGGAGTTGACGGGGATGTGATCCGATGTCGGTGGAGAGAGGGATAACCGGAGGAGTGAGGACTGGTCTAACCTGGGACCACAGGGGGCAGTCTGCCATCTCCGACAAAGAAAATTGGAGCAGAGGGTTCCGTTGGCCGATTGAGTCCCTTCTTCTTGGAGGTGGCAGCTAGCTTGAAGTAGTTTCTTCCCTCCAAAAATGGCACTCAGAGCCTTCACGAGCTGGCCGTGGCAGAGTCTGGGACTGGACTGATTGATTCTGCCTCTATCTGGGGCAGATCAATGTGGCTGGTTGCAGAGGGTGCCACGATCTCTAACGAGCTCTGATTGAGGCGAGACCTGAACTGTTGGAACCGAAGTTAAGTCTTCTTTCTTTCGGAACTGACGGCGATGTCGGCAGATGTCGGAGAAGACCGGGACGATCAGATGAGTAGAGGGGTGTCGGTTCTGGCTCCTGTAAACTGACCTGACACACTTGGAGTAGAAAGTTTGTAACTTGAGATTCCGATGTCCAAATGCAGCTCTGCTTCTTTAGGATGAAAGAGGACTTGAGAGGGAAGAACTTTACTGAAGAACACTTGATCTGAATCCCAAAAGGTTCGTCGTGGTCGGGCTTCCAATCTCGCTCTGGTTCTCTACCTGGGGTCTTCTGCGCAGTCGTGGAAGATCAGCTCCTGCGGACAGCTCTGACCTCGGAAGTAGGCGAGACCACCACCGTTGGAAAGCTATCTCGATGACGATTCCAGCAATGTAGGCCTTGCCACCTGAATCTTTGAGAGACGGTCGTGGCTGCCTCTGCAAGTTTCTGCAACTCTGCTGTCTGAAACAGAGGCTGAATGAGAAGAAGATGAGGGGGTGGGGAAGGGGATGGCCAAGAGAGTAAGAGGTGGAGGGTGAACTTGGCTGGTATGGGGAAGGGGGGCTACGACTTTGGGTGGTTTGGGAGGTGGGGAGATGGAAGGGCACTGCCCTAGGGAGAGGGAAATTCGAATTTGGGCTTAGGGAAGAGCCCCTTCAACCTTGGGGAGAGGAAGGGGTGCTTAGGAAGTGGTGTTGGGTAGTTGGGGGTTGGGAGGTGGGGTGTGGATTGGAGGATGTCACCTTGGGTTGGGGGGGAGTTAAATGGGTGTATGGGGAAGGGGAGAGGTCTTAATGAGGGGTGAATGGGGAGGAGAGAGAAAATTCCGAAAATTGGGTGGAGGGAGAGAGAGAGAGAGATAAAGAGAGAGAGAGAGAGATAATGGGTGAGAGAGGGAAGAGAGATTTGGTAGAGAGGAGTAAGACTAGAGAATTTTTTCTATTCAAATGATTCTTCAAAAGTTGTTACATATGAGGAGTGGGGTGGCCTATTTATAGGCACATGACTTTTTCACAAAGGACCCTAACAAAAGACACAATGACTAATAACCGAAGGGAAGGGGGGGCATCCATGGGCCTAGCCCAATGAGATGGGCCCAATAACCTATCAAACCAACATAATGACTCAATACTTAGGAAAATGACTCAACAACCTAGGTACATGACTCAAATAAAGGGAAAATTACATGATATTGACTCAAAGAAAATGTGAAGATTACATGACTAGACTCAAAAATACATGACTAACATAATGGCGCTTGCCGACGAACAATCCGAGTCCGAGAAAATGTGGAGGGGCAAGGGATGCCCTCATCATACCCCCGGGGTGGGGAAAACTCGACCCCGTCGAGTATGGGTCCACCAGGGAAGTAGTACATCGAACTGCGGCTCTGGGTGATCCTCGATCTCCATACTCAACCCGCGACCATAGTCGGGGAACGGCGCTTCAGCTCGACAAAGTGACTCGGTCATACCCTCATGCTGGCGATGGGATCTTGCTTGCCTAGTATTGCCGCTGTGTGCTCACGTCGGGCTCTCAGGCTATTTGTGGTGGCACTCCGAGGGTGTCTCTCACAAGGGTAGGTGTAAGCTGGAGGCACTCACTAGGATCCACCGCGGTGCCCTTATAAGGTGCTAGATCCGTCACATGAGAAATGGGGAGAATCCCAAAACCCTTTTTGAAAGTTCAACCCATAAGCCGGGTTGCCAAAGTCACTCAGAACTTGGCAAGGTCCAAGTCCTCGTGCCCTCAATTTGGAGGTGACCCTGGGGTAGAGCCACTCCAAAGTCATCATCGTCAAGTTACCAACTTGGAATTCCAAGTGGCGCTCATGAGTTTTTGCTCACTTGTTGTGAATATCACCGCTTGTTGCTTGATATGTGCTTGGATGCATATGCCATGCTTGATGATGCGATGTGAGTGGGCAATGTTTGATATGCAAAGGTGGTCCGGGGCAGCCACATGTAGATCGATCATGCTTTGATGCTATGAAGATTGTGACAGACTCAGGGGGGCCGGGACATCTATAGATAAACCTTTTATGCATGGGTATGACAAATGTTGGGGGACCCAGACATCCATGTATGCTCCTCTCATACTTAAGACTCATGATGAATGAGGGTGGGCCAATACATCCAAATACGGTCCACTTATGCTTCCTACTTGACATGTGGGTGATGTAAATGAATGTACCCGACTTATGAATCATGCCAAGTGGTGTTGTATGCCAAGACTTATGCACTCTTGTGATAAAG
The DNA here is from genome assembly GCA_022559845.1 of Amorphophallus konjac. Classification (NCBI taxonomy): domain Eukaryota; kingdom Viridiplantae; phylum Streptophyta; class Magnoliopsida; order Alismatales; family Araceae; genus Amorphophallus; species Amorphophallus konjac. The sequence continues at coordinate 151,256,264 of CM040129.1, forward strand.
ATGTCTCCTATGTGTGGGCCTTTGGACTTCCATTGGAATGGGTCGAAGGGGTCTAGAAAGGTGGATATCATGAGATGGGGCACTTCCTCGATCCCTAGGTGTATACCACCCAAAGTCATGGTTCCCATGGTGTAACCTGGGTCTGGGATGGGGTGGATTGGATCAAACATGGTGGGTTGGGGTAGGGAAAGGTAGGTGGTAGTTAAGGTGGTTGGGTTACTTGGGTTCCTTGACTCCCATTGGAATGGATCATAGGGATCATAAAGTGGGTTACCAAGGGGCTCCATGTCCTCAAGGTCCTCAAAAGGTGATGAGTCGTCTTCTTCTAGTGGAATGGTTGGGCCGGTGTATGGGGTGGGCTGGTTGGTCAAGGTTTTAGGAATCACAATGGTAGGGGAGTGGACCAGGATGGGCTCTTCCACTATGGGGAGAAGGAAAAGGATGTCACTAGTGTAGCAACCAATAGTGCAAACCGAGGAGATAGACCCAATGCATGGATGGATGAGGTTAAGGCTCTTGGGTTGGTCCGCTCCTAGGGCCAATAAAGAAGTCAAGTCTGATTGCCACTTTAGACCTTTGAGGAGATCATCCCAATCTTCTACCTCATAGTAGGATTGGATTGTGGTGTGATAGGAGTGGAGGGGAACAATTTGGGATGGATATCCCAAAGGTGAGAGAGGTGGGGGTGAGCTAGGAAGGGTGGGTCCTTGCTTGAGCCATTGGAGTATATGCTCATTCATGGTGAAGGTGGGTGACTCTTGAGGATCCGGGCTATTTGAAGTGGTAAAGGGTTGAGGCTTTTCCTTACCATTGGTGTGATCTTGGGCTTCCTTATGGGTGAGAATGGGTTCCGGACTAGCATCTACTCCATGTGGAGGGTTGTGGAGGTTTCAATTCCTAGTGTTAATGGGTTGGGTAGGTCTAATGCGGGAGAATTGGTGATAGCTGGAGCATGGTGCACTTGGGGTGGTGGGCAAGGGTGGACTTGGATCGGAAGGGGAAGTAGAGGAGGCCTAGGTTGGGGAAAGATTGGTGTAGGAAGCGGGAGGTGAGTTGGGTGAGGGGTTTTGGGTTTGGGGATGGTGGCCATTATGGGCCTTGGTGGAGGGGTGGACACGGTGTCCACATGGTTTTTAATGGTGAGGGGTGGATGAGTGGTGGTCACCATGGAGGGAATTGGGTCGGTTAGGGGTCTCTTGCCCTTGGGATCATTTGGGGTGGAAGTGGGGGCTAAAGAGGCTTGACTAGTGTAGGTTAGTGAAGGGGGTTTTGGTTGGGGTGTGGGGGCCCTCATGGGATTAGGTGGGGAGGTGGAGGCCTTGGAGACTTGGGTTCTAGTGGTAAGGGTTTGGACGGGTGGGTTTGGAGGAGTGAGAGTGCTCCTCGAGTTTTGGTAACCCGGGTAGGAAGGGGACATATATTTTGCTCTAAGTTGCTCCTTCATGTCCTTCCAAGTGGTGATGGGAGTTTCCCTTCTAAGTATCTTTAGCCCGACAATTTGCATCCAATAAGTTTCCGCCCGTTTGGTAAGTTACATTTTGGCAACCAATGCCTTTTCATCCTCGGATATATGATACCAAGTGAAGTATTGGTCCATTGTAGCTTCCCAATCTAAATATTCTCTAGGAGAGGTTCCATCAAAGGTGGGAAGTGGGAAAGGGACCATTCTATCGTCTGTCCTTGGGGCGGGCCTATTTTCTCCAAGTTGGTTGAGTCGGTCCGATATGTTATCAAGCCGCTCATTGGCATAGGTCAAGGCTTTCATGAAGTAGTTGACATGGCCAGGAAGTTATGGGTGTTAGTGGTAGGCATCTCTTGGTGGCTTGGACTTATGGAGTGGGCCGATTGGTAAGGTTGATATGAGGTGGCCATACTAGGGGACAAGAGTGATGCACTTGAAGACTCTAAATGCATAGACATGCCCTAGGACCAACTTGATAGAGACAAGTTGTGAACTTGCTCTGATACCACTTGATGTAAAACTGACCTTGGACCTATTTTGCAAGCATTCAAGTTTGAGCAGCGGACTCACACTAGTGAGCTCACCCGTATGGCACACACTAGGGCCCGAAGGCAACTAGGCGATGTTGGAGAGGGTCCGAGGTGGGACCATGAGGCTCCAAGGGTTGGCAAGCTTGGGGAGAACCCAAAATGGGCCTAGGATGCCCAAATCATGGGCGGCCAACACACCAAGGGTGTGGGTTAAGTGGATTCACTCTCAACTCGCCCGCGGTGGTCACTCAATTTGGTGGCAATGTAAAATCGGACACTCTCTTACCGCCGACGGAGTAACTATAGCAATACTAAGCTAAGCAAGTCCAATACAGCAATGAGGGATGTTCAGGAGCTCACCTAGCCGGCGTGAAGACGCCGACTCCGGCCGGAGACGGGGGCGAGCGGGGAGGTGAGGGTATGTACCCGCACGCCGCGTCGGTGTCGCTTCAACCTGAAAGTGTAAAGAGTACAACACTACGTCTCTCGCAGGAGGGATGATCTTGGGGTGGGGATTAAGTTAATTACATCCAAAACTACCTCCACGCAGGGAGGGGCCTTCAGCCGGCCAAGCGGGTTGGGGATTACGCAATGAAACTTGACCTCCCGAGCTCCACTGGTTCTGCCCTGCTTCAGCTTCACTGGATAGACAGTCGGAGACGGTGCTGCCACGGGTTCCACTGAACTCGGATCTTGACGAGACCAGCGCCAAAAGTTTCCCAACTAACAGAGGATGAAGCTTGAATTTTTGAGGAAGCTTTGATACTCGGGGCTGACCGCGCCGGCGACTGGAACAGGACAGCAGCGTCTGGTCTCTGGCGGGTACCGAACTGATGCAGCAGGTTGCAGAAGTCACTGTGGGCTCTCCCGGACTCCGATTGGAATGAAGCTAGCGGTGATGCGATCGTGGTCGGGGTAGCTTCGAGCCGGAGTTGACGGGGATGTGATCCGATGTCGGTGGAGAGAGGGGTAACCGGAGGAGTGAGGACTGGTCTAACCTGGGACCACAGGGGGCAGTCTGCCGTCTCCGACAAAGAAAATTGGAGCAGAGGGTTCCGTTGGCCGATTGAGTCCCTTCTTCTTGGAGGTGGCAGCTAGCTTGAAGTAGTTTCTTCCCTCCAAAAATGGCGCTCAGAGCCTTCACGAGCTGGCCGTGGCAGAGTCTGGGACCGGACTGATTGATTCTGCCTCTGTCTGGTGCAGATCAATGTGGATGGTTGCAGAGGGTGCCACGATCTCTAACGAGATCTGATTGAGGCGAGACCTGAACCGTTGGAACCGTAGCTGAGTCTTCTTTCTGTCGGCACCGACGGCGATGTCGGAAGATTTCGGAGAAGACCGGGACGATCAGATGAGTAGAGGGGTGTCGGTTCTGTATCCTGTAAACTGACCTAACAGACTTGGAGTAGAAAATTTGTAACTTGAGATGCCGATGTCCAAATGCAGCTCTACTTCTTTAGGATGAAAGAGGACTTGAGAGGGAAGAACTGTGCTGAAGAACACTTAATCTGAATCCCAAAAGGTTCGCCGTGGTCGGGCTTCCAATCTCGCTCTGGTTCTCTGCCTGGGGTCTTCTGCGCAGTCGTGGGAGATCAGCTCCTGCGGATAGCTCCGACCTCGAAAGCCGGCGAGACCACCACCGTTGGAAATCTATCTTGATGTAGATTCCAGAAATGTAGGCCTTGCCACCTGAATCTTTGAGAGACGGTCGTGGCTGCCTCTGCAAGTTGCTTGAACTCTGGTATCTGAAACAGAGGCTGAATGAGAAGAAGATGAGGGGGTGGGGAAGGAGATGGCCAAGAGAGTAAGAGGTGGAGGGTGAACTTGGCTGGTATGGGGAAGGGGGGCTGCGACTTTGGGTGGTTTGGGAGGTGGGGAGATGGAAATTCGAATTTGGGCTTAGGGAAGAGCCCCTTCAACCTTGGGGAGAGGAAGGGGTGCTTAGGAAGTGGTGTTGGGTAGTTGGGGGTTGGGAGGTGGGGTGTGGATTGGAGGATGCCACCTTGGGTTGGGGGGGGAGTTAAATGGGTGTATGGGGAAGGGGAGAGGTCTTAATGAGGGGTGAATGGGGAGGAGAGAGAAAATTCCGAAAATTGGGTGGAGGGAGAGAGAGAGAGAGAGATAAAGAGAGAGAGAGAGAGATAATGGGTGAGAGAGGGAAGAGAGATTTGGTAGAGAGGAGTAAGACTAAGGAATTTTTTCTATTCAAATGATTGTTCAAAAGTTGTTACATATGAGGAGTGGGGTGGTCTATTTATAGGCACATGACTTTTTTCACAAAGGACCCTAACAAAAGACACAATGACTAATAACCGAAGGGAAGGGGGGGCATCCATGGGCCTAGCCCAATGAGATGGGCCCAATAACCTATCAAACCAACATAATGACTCAATACTTAGGAAAATGACTCAACAACCTAGATACATGACTCAAATAAAGGGAAAATTACATGATATTGACTCAAAGAAAATGTGAAGATTACATGACTAGACTCAAAAATACATGACTAACATAATGGCGCTTGTCGACGAACAATCCGAGTCCGAAGAAAATGTGGAGGGGCAAGGGATGCCCTCATCACGCAGGGTCCTTCGACCGTTATTCTCTTGGCAGGTACGCATCCGTGGTGCATTTATTTCCGCAGTTTTTGCTGTGATTTATTGCTTGGGTGATACTTGACCTCCTTCTTGCTTTGCTCATATCTCCATATCATTGTGTGCACCATTGATTGTTAGATTCTAGGCTAGACTTTGCATGCACTCCGGTGCGCATAGGGTCATTCATCTTTTCATACGTTAGATTGTGTTTTCCTACCTTGTTGTGAGGACCTCTCGTCTCCATATTCCTTGGGGCCGACTAGAAAATCACAGCAGGGACCTCCATAAGTCCCCGCGAGCCGTGGATTCCCACACGGACGCCGGGCCGGTTGTACCTTTCCTACCACGTGTCTAGGGTTGCATAAGTGAAGGAGTGATCCCACTGAGAGTCAAAGCAAGTCCCATATCCATCTCCTACTAGGAACCCATTGTTGAGAGCACATATCAATCAATCCACTAAAGTTCCAAAGGAGAAATCATAAGAACCTTGTTGCATCATCTTAAACAACTTGGTTGATTTTGGGTGTCTTCATCTTTTATCATTTACATCTTGTTAGAGTCACCTAAGTTGGTTGCTTATTGAGTGTTTTTGTGTTAGTTGTTTTTGCATTTGTCAAGGTTGTCCGTTGCATGTGGAGTTGTTTTCGTCCGTCTGAATCATCTCCTCGAGTCAGTTCCTTCTTCACATTCTATTCTAATCCCCTCTTCGAGTCCACCATGGCATCCTTCAATCCTCCTCGCTCCCAAGAGGACTCTCTTCCTCAGGGGCTCCTTGAAAACCCCCCTAGGGTTACTACATTTTTCTCTGGAGAGGGGACTGCCCCTCTCCCATCCTCCACTCCTATGGAAGGTGGCCAAGCTATCCCTCCTCTCTCTACTCCTTCCGCGGGCTCCGTCCTTCATATGATGGCCCAATTGGATCCAACCCAACTCCAAGTTCTATATCAAGCTATGCAAGGGTCCAATGCTTCTCCCTCTGCCACTATCCAAGGTCAATCTAATCCTTCCATTATTGGGTCGTCCGTTCAGCCCACTCCGATTGATCTCACTCTGGTCCAACCCCGGACCATCACTTTCGCTGGCGTGGAGATGGGCCAGTCTTCTAATTCAGCCCATCAATCTTTCGATAAAGGAAAGTCACCCATCCCTTCTTTTGTTCAGGTGGATCATCACAACTCTGGTTCAGTAGCTCCGCAGCTCCTTATGAACCCGTCCGATTTCTTACGCCCTCAGCAAGGAGTGGCCCAAAATCATTCTAATCTGGGTCTATCTCAGGCCCAACATCCTTCTTACGGGCCTCCTATTTCCACTGTCTATCCTCCACTCCTTCTTACGGGCTCCCGCCTGTTGCTACAGTCGTTCCATCTGCCCCTCAAATACAATCAGCATCCTTCACTACCCCTGCTCCCTCCCGAGAGCAGGACTTGCTTGACAAGTGGGCCACCATGCAGCAACAACTCGACTTTCTCCAGAAAAGGGTTGGCCCACAATCCTTGGCCGATATTCCTATTCCGAGCTTCCAGAACATCCGGTTCCCTCCGCAATCAGAGCTCCCCAACTATCGCAAGTACGATGGGAATAGCAATCCCTTCATCCATGTGAGGGATTTTCTTTATGAATCGGCGCAGTTCCAATATGATGATCGCCTCATGGCGTACTTATTCCGCCGATCATTGGACAATGTTGCTCTAGAATGGTTCTATTCTCTACCACTGGAAGAGGCCGAGAGTTTCAAGGTAGTAAAGATAAATTCATCCAGCGGTTCCAAGACATGGTCGGCCCTGAATATTCATTTACAGATCTAGTAGCCGAGAAGATGAAGTCAGATGAAGAGTTCGCCACCTATGCAGACAGGTGGAGACAAATGGCCGCCAGAGTACCGGGCCACATTCCGGAGGAAGAGAAGGTCAAACTACTGATTTCCAATGCCACCCCGACCTTCCGCAACATCCTGGCAATGAATGACATAGCCAACATGCATCAACTCTATAGCCGGGCGCGCTTCATCCAGACTCAATTCAAGGACTCCCCTATCCATTCCCTCTTCGAAAACCAAAAGCCCAAGTACCACAAGAAATCACAAGGGCCGGTTACTGAGGGAGTCCAAACAAATGAGCAAGTACAAGCCGTTGCTTTTCCATATCAGGCCGCACCTTTCCGCTACAACCAAAACCCCCGCAATCACAAAACTCCGCTCCGCAAAACTTCCAAGCCACTCCACAAAACCCTCCCCTCGCCTTCACCATTCCACAAAACACCTTCGCCACACCACAACAACCATCACCACCACCACAATACCATAACGTCCCTCCACCCAACGGCTACAACAACAACAATCCAAATAGCAAGCGCCCGGCTCCCAGGAGAGCCCAGTATCCTCCGTTGCCAGAGACACTTACAGATATCTTCTCGGCTCTCATGTCAGTAAATGCAATCCAACTTCCTCCGGAACGGCCCTGTTTGGAACCCGGCAGTCGATCAGACTAAGTATTGTATGTTCCACCGGCAGCCGGGCCATACCATAGAAGGATGTTTTCAGTTCCGAGATCTTGTGTATGACCTACATGAGGGCAGAGAATCGACTGGGCCGAAATGCATAGGGCCATTGTTGAGATTAAAGAAAAGAGAAGGCAGCCTCAGGGGCAGCAAGTGCAGCAGCATCAAGCACCGCAGCCGCAGCAGCCACCACAACAGCAGCAACCACAGCAAGTACAAGACCTGGGCATCCATCAGAACCCGATGCCGAATCATCCACCCGCTCCTCAGCAGCAGCCGCCAGCACCAGCGCAAGTAAACATGGTCCAGCCACCGGCCCCCAACGCCGGATGGTCTTTCGATGATGATGGCGCCACACCCCAGGTCATGGCCCTCCACCATAACCACCGCAATCCTCCCTTCATCATCCCTGCACAGCCGACGCCCTCTCAACTCATCCTCCCATTCACACCCGCTCCAGAAAATCCTCTACCACTCTCCATTCCATTGTACCCTCCATCACCCACTCCCATCACCGTCATCACACCACCATCCAATCCTCACCCATTCTTACCCATCTGCTAGCCTTCCCTCCACCCGCATCAACATTCATCACCACCTTGCCTTCCACCCATCCTTCACCCACCATCCGCGCACCGCCCACTAACCTCACCAACCCTACGCTCCACCAAACCGCCTCCCCCGCACCACCTGTTCCATTCATCCATCCCGCAGGGCCCATCACACTATCTTCAGATGCCGCGGCAAACTGTGCTTTGAGGAGCGGGAAGATGTTCCATCGAAATTACGCTACTACTTCTAATCCCCAATCCTCTCAGCCGGTGGCCGAGCAAGAAGAAACTGAACCTTTGCCGGGTACTCAATATGACTTGCTGCATCATCTGGATCGAGTACCCGCCAAAATATCTGTGCTGGAGCTGATCAAAAGGTCCACCCTTCATCAGGATGCACTGAGGGACTTCTATAGAAGGTAATGGTTAGCGAAGACATGGCAGTTGATAGCCTACCAACAGCACTGACAACTATCTCCAAAGGGCCGGCAATCACATTCTCTGAAACCGAGCTTGCACCTCCGGGGGCTCGGCAAATGCCGCTCTGCATAACAATTACCCTGAACAAAGTCGACATTGAAGCAGCGCTGGTTGACACAGGGGCCTTAATTAATGTTTGCCCACTCAGCACCCTCCGAGCATGCAACATATCTGAAGAGTTACTACGGCCTACCCCCACCACTATAGCAGCATATGACAACTCAAGGCGAGCATGTCACGGGTAGTCACCATTCAGGTAGAGCTCGGGCCCCTTACTATGGCCGTGGAATTCTATGTTCTTGATATCGACCCTATGTTCAAGGCTATCTTGGGTCGTCCCTGGATTGACACACTCGGCACTGTGCCCTCCACCGCACATCAGTGCATTAAATTCCCCTTCCAAGGGAGGGTCGTCAAAGTTAAGAGCTTATCCACAGTACAGTCAGTAAAGGCTATTTCAGAGCAGGTTCTTCCCACACTCTGGCCAAGCAGCCGGCCCGTTCTGTCAGTGTTGGATTTGAACTTTCCTTGGGCTTACACATCCCCTAAGCCCGTCGCTATTCCAGTTAATGTCAAGGTGAAGCCGCAGATTCAAGATTCAAAGGGGTGGAACATTATATTGAAACTGGGCTATCAACCGGGGAGAGGCCTCGGTGCGCAACTGCAAGGGATGACTAAGCCTATACCGAAGGGAAGAAAAATGGGTATGAGAGGTCTCGGCTACAAAGAGACAGCATTATCTATGATGGGTGATGCTGGGCCGCTCACCTGGGATTATCGTCAGTATTTTGTCAAAGGGCCTCTCCAGCCTGGCACATTAGCTCCAAAGCCGGTTCAGCAAGAAAGGAATACAGTTTGTCCAATTGCCAGTCCACCGCCCTTGCCAGGAGGGTCAGATGATGACATGCTCGACTACAGTCAGGCCTTGCAGGGGCTCTTTCATGAGGAAGAATGTCAGAAGAGGCAAGAGGTTCGACTGGTGCAATGGAGGCCGAAGAAGCAGCCTATTGTTGATTTACAGAAGGAGGGGAGCCCCCCAATTGCCTTTTCTTGGTCTCCCTCATGCCTCCAATCTATTTTCCAGCAAGGGAGTTTGTACCCCACCTTCCTCCTGTCATGATAAATTCATCTTTCATTGATCCACCGGAGATTCTATTCATTCCTTGTGCTTGCGGGAAATGTCCACGCATTGACCTATCCACTCTGTTTACTCCTCCTCCTCCCAACGCTCAGCTCCACGAAATGTGGTTCTCTTCTTCTGATCCCTTCTTTGATTGCATCTTCCCCGAGCTGTTCCCTAAGCAGCTCCCACCTCCTCCATCTTGCTGTGTAGTCTCCGCTGATCTCCAAAAAAAAATGTCAAATTTGAAACGGAGATTTCAGTGGAAGATTACGCTATCCTGTCTCCATCCTCCTCCTCCCAAGGGCACGAGTCCCCTGCTCCTCCCCTTCCACTAGGTCTTCTGTCCCCTAGGTTACGGTTAGGGTCCGTCGAGTCTAGAGGAGTAGAGTCAGTTAGGTCTAGAAAAGTAGGGTCTTGTTCTGGGTCGTCCAACCCTTCCCATTCTGAACCGCGCTCGCTTGCGCATCCTTCCCGATCTGTTCCTGATAGGTTCTTGCAAGATCTAGCTCAGCAGTGTCATGCTCTTTTGAAGTGTCCAGAATTCGTCGCTATAGCAATCGTGATTGAGGATGAAGAGGAAATAGAAGGGGAATGGAGCGATGACGGATTAGGCGTCTATGAGGTCTTGGATGAGAAGGATCCAATAGATGAAGACAGCGATGTAGATAACACTGCCGACTTATATGCACAAGGACTGAAGAGATTCGACCAGCCGTCGACGGCAGTGGATGAACCTACAAAGGAAATCAACTTGGGAATGGAAGAAGACCCAAGGCCCATCATTATTTCTGCTGATCTCCCTTCACAGGTAGAAGAAGATCTAATTAAGGTATTAAGGGAGTATAGTGATTCTTTCGCCTGGTCTTATGAGGACATGCCAAGTCTTGACCCCTCCTTAGTGGAACATCGACTCGTGCTTAAACCAGGGGCAACACCTGTGAAATAACGGTCAAGAAGATTTCATCCCCACATGGCCTTAAGGATCAAAGAAGAGGTCGACAAACTATATAAAGCCAGATTCATCAGAGTAGTTTTGTATCCTCAGTGGGTGGCAAACATAGTCCCTGTTCTCAAGAAGGATGGAAAAGTGCGCATATGCATTGATTTCAGGGATCTAAACAAAGCATGTCGCAAAGATGATTTCCCGCTACCCCATATAGACGTCCTAGTGGATAACACTGCCGGGTATGAGGCGCTGTCATTTATGGATGGGTACTCGGGCTATAATCAGATCCGTCTCGCTCAGGAAGATCAAGGGAAAACTTCCTTCACCACGCCCTGGGGCACGTATTGTTATGTGGTTATGCCATTCGGTCTGAAGAACGCAGGTGCCACCTATCAAAGGGCGATGATGGCCATCTTCCACGACATGATGCATATCTATATGGAGCTTACGTGGATGACATCTGGTGAAGTCAAGAACAAAGGAAGAACACCCCTCTATCCTGGCTAAGGTGCTGCAGAGAGCCAGGGAGTACAAGCTTAAGATGAATCCGAAGAAGTGTGTATTCGGAGTCTCCTCAGGGAAGTTGTTAGGGTTCATAGTGAGCAAACGGGGGATCCAGATTGATCCTAATAAAGCACAGGCCGTCATGGACATGCCTCCGCCAAAGAACATTTCGAAACTTCGAGGATTGATTAGTAGACTGCAATTCATTAGAAGATTTATATCTCAGCATTCTCAGAGGTGCCGTCCGTTTTATGAATTGCTTAAGGCGGGGGTCAAGTTCGAATGGAATCAATATTGTCAGAAGGCCTATAAGGACCTCAAAGAGTATCTATCCAATCCCCCGATTTTGCAACCTCCTGTCCCTGGGAAACCCCTAATCCTATACATCTCGGTTATTGAGGACTCCCTAGGGGCGGTCTTAGCACAAGTAGATGATGAAGGGAAGGAGCGAGCTGCGTACTACCTCTCTTGATTGTTTAATCCAGCTGAATCTAAGTACACCGCTATGGAGAAGACTTGTGCCGCCTTAGTGTGGGTAGCTCAGAAGCTTAAACATTACTTTCTCGCCCACCCAGTTAGGTTGATCTCTAGAATAGACCCGATCCGTAATCTCTTAGAAAAATCCGTCCTTTCTAGTAGGTTAGCTCGCTGGCAGAGCTTCCTCTCTCAGTTCGACATCACCTTTGTTGTTCAGAAGGCAGTCAAAGGATATGCCATTGCTGAGCATCTTGCACATCTCCCTATTCCTCGCACCGATTCTATTCAGGATGATTTCCCTGATGAGCATCTCTCTGTCCTTTCTCATCATCCCTTTTGGTCTTTGCACTTCGATGGTGCACTCAACTCCCAAGGCCAAGGGGTCGGTGCTGTCTTGCTTACTCCAGAGGGAGTAACCATCCCCTTCGCTTATCAACTTCGATTTCCTGCTACCAACAACATCGCTGAGTATGAGGCTCTCCTGGTCGGCTTGAAGCACGCCTATCTTCTAGGCGCGCGTTATTTGAACATCATAGGAGACTATCAGCTCGTCCTACGGCAAGTTTTGTCCACTTACCGTACTCGTGACCCCAAGCTCAAGCCTTATCAAGATTTGGTCACACTCATTGCTAAGCGATTTCGTAAGCTGATCTATATCCATACTCCCCGTTCTCTGAACATTCTAGCTGATGCTTTGGCATCTCTTGCTTCCTCCTTAGCTTTCCCTCTCAGTCGTAGCACTGAGACCATCGTCGTCCAGAGATTGGACGCACCCTCTCTTCAAGACCCTTGGTTCATCAACCTTAGGAAAGCTGTAGAGGCGAGAGCTGAGAAGGAAGATCTCAAGGAAGTTTCATTAACAGAACTAGAGGAGATTCTGGATGAAGAAGAATTGCCTTGGTATCATGAAATCGAATTGTTTTGCAAGGAAGGGTCATTCCCAGAAGGGGCAAAAGTCGAGCAGCGTAAAGTAATAAGAAGAGCCGCCGCAAGGTACACTATCATTGCAGGAGAGCTGTATAGGCGCGCTACTAATGGAATGCTCATGAGATGCTTGGATGATGTAGAAGCTTGGAAAGTGGCTGAAGCGGCCCATTCTAGTGAGTGTGGAGGTCATGTCAATGGCCAGGCTCTAGCGAAGAAGATCCTTAGGCAGGGCTACTATTGGCCCACTCTAGAGGAAGATTGCTCCCTCTATGTCCGGAGGTGTCTTAAATGCCAACTCCATGCTCATAAAATTCACTCTCCAGCTTCGTCTCTCCATCCTATGACTGCTCCTTGGCCTTTCTTTATGTGGGCTTTCGACGTCGTCGGCCCGCTTGGTGATCCTAATTCTCTGATCAAGCAGAAATCATTTATCCTCACCGCTACTGAGTACTTCACCAAATGGGCCAAAGCCGAGGCGTACGCAGAGATCAAAGCTACAACGGTGTGCCACTTTATCATGAAGAATATCATCTCACGGTTCAGAGTGCCAAGCAGCATCATCACCGACAACGAACCCCAGTTCGTCTCCCAAGAGCTTAAGGACCTCTGTAAGAAGTTCAAAATTACATTGCATCATTCATCTCCATATTATCCTCAAGACAACGGTCAAGCCGAGGCCACTAATAAAACCCTTCTTAAAATCATCAAAAAGACGTGCGAATCTCATAAATTTTCCGATTGGCCAGAAAGATTGGTGGAAGCTCTGTGGGCTTACCGCACCTCCGTCCGTACTCCTACGGGACAAACTCCCTATTCCCTGACCTATGGGATGGAGGTGGTGCTCCCATATGAGATCTTAATCCCGTCCCTTAGAGTGCAGCTCGATAAGGAACTTAATCTCGATGAACGTCGAGAGGCGTTGCTGGTTCAGTTGGAACTCTTAGATGAGAAGAGGATGAATGCGGCCGATCATGTTTCTGTTTATCAAAAGAGGGTTTCGCGTTATTTTCAAAAGAAGGTGATTGAACGTAAGTTTATGACGGGTGATATTGTTTTGAAATGCAAATTCATTCGATCTGCAGGTCCTAGGTCTAAATTGCAACCTAACTAGGAAGGGCCGTTTGTAATAAAAGAGGCTTATCCAGGGAATGCTTATCGTTTAATGAATGCGGAAGGTGAGGAGCTCTCTCACCCGTGGAATGGGTTGTATCTTAAGCGTTTCTTTCCTTAGAGTATAAACCACGTGCTTCCCCGGCAGCAAGATCTTCCTTCCTATTTTTTTCAAAAGAAGGGTCCCGAGTAAGGCAATCACACACCACACGACATCCCTGGTCAGGCTCCTTGTTTAAAAGACACCGTTTCTCCTTGGCCATGCCTTAGGGGAAAAGTCGAAGTCCCTGTCCGCTTCATTCTTCGGCTGAATCCAGGGGTAAGGAGTGAATAAGGAGGCGACAACCAATCCAAACACCCTAATGAGAGGAGGTCTCAAACAGGGGCAAGTCCGTTATGACCTGACGCCACAAGCAAGAAAGGAAAAGAAAAGAAAGGACTGCTTTTTACGACAAAATCAAAAGCGTTATCTCAAAGGTCTACAAATTCCGAATTTCTGAAAACTCCAAGGAGAAAAGGAAGCTAGGCATGACAAGAGTGGTAGTACAGTTCCCCGCGGGACGGTATGAGCCCGGTCGCATGCATGCCTAGGGTGGACAAAGGTTCGATGACGGACGCAAAAAGCCCCGGCGCAACAGACCAAATCTCCAATAGGGTTGTGCGGTGAGAAAATCAAGTCCTAAAAACTCCCATATCTGGCCTAAGCTTACCCCCATGATCTTTTTTTCTTTTAGGACTAAGATTAATACCCTGGGTATGGCATTGGTAGAAACACTGTCAGGATGATTAGGTCTTGGCCAGGGGTTGTCCCACTGTTACACGCCAATCTCGGGACTCAATCTAAAACAAGGAAGGGTTCGCGTTGCTAGAGAGGCACTGGTTTTTCAAAATCCAAAAAAAAAAACAACAACAAATATTCTCAAAATCCAAAAACAACAAATATTCTCAAAATCCAAAAATTCAAATATTCTCAAAATCCAAAAAATCAAATATTCTCAAAATCCAAAAATTCAAATATTCTCAAAATCCAAAAAATTCAAATATTCTCAAAATCCAAAAATTCAAATATTCTCAAAATCCAAAAAATCAAATATTCTCAAAATCCAAAAAAATCAAATATTCTCAAAATCCAAAAAATCAAATATTCTCAAAATCCAAAAAAATCAAATATTTTCAAAATCCAAAAACATCAAATATGTTCAAAATCCAAAAACATCAAATATTCTCAAAATCCAAAAACATCAAATATTTTTAAAAAAATCCAAAACAAAACAAATATTTTTTGTAAAAATCTAAAAACATTAAATATTTTCCAAAACTCCCAAAAATACCATCATGTGCATAGCATGCATTTACATTTTCATTATGTTTCCGCCTATTTAATAAAGGCTCCACCCATTGACCGAATATCAAGAAACGGTCATTATCTAACTTGCTTCAAGGCAAGGGGTTGAGTCTAAGAATAGATCTAACTTGATTCATGTTTAAAGTGTGTGCAGAATGTAGGGACAAGATTCAAAGCAAAAAGGTTCACGACTATGCAGGTTCAAGGTATGTAACGCGCCAACATCAGACCGTTACAGTCGCATAACGGCCCCCTCTTCGACCGTTATTTTCCTTCAGGCATGGGCCTTCTTTCTTTCACTAGCCATCACTATAACGGTCTGGAGAATACCGTTACTTGCTTATAACGGCCCAATGCCTATCCGTCATATCCTTCAGAGACAGGGTTCTATTGTTACTCTCATTCTGACGGCCTGTCGTAAGACCGTTATTTCCTTGTAGCGGCCCATTGCATATCCGTTGCTATCTCCAGAGGCTCTGCCTGTCTACATCATTCCAGCCATTCAAACCACGAAACTCAAGCCCATTCAACTGTGGCAATTTCATCTCATTCAAGCAAGCTTAATGAAAGATAATTCTTGATAAAACAAGCTCTGATGATCAAATACACATAACATCTCTCATGAACAAAAAGAAAATCAAGATACATTCAATTTCTTATCCGCAAGAGGGTGGATTCTTCTCAACTCTTTCACGTAATCTCGGCGTGTTTCATCGTTCTCTTCAACTTCTGCTTGCCACGGGCGCACCTTGCTGATCTCCCACATGATCAGCGCGTTCCGAACTGCTCGTTCATCTTCCTCGGTCCCCATCTTCCTAGGTAAAAGGGGAGGGTAGTGTGATAGTGCAGAAACGCCGGTTCGAGGTAGTCCAATCTGAAGATGGCACCGGTGCGGGTTGTAGATCGCCATGGTAGTATTCCCCACTAGCTGGAGGTCCAGGCCTTGACGTCGCGGTATTTTGAGAAGAGTGCTTCGAAGGATTCTTGGTCGCATAATGAACTTGTCCATTGGCAAAGTGTTGAAAAAGAGGCGCCATTCATCCCGAGTTTTCTTATCCGCCGTCCTACATTCAACCTGAGAAGAATATCCAAATGCCCCTCCAATGAAGAAGAGAGGGTGGCTCCTGAAGATTCGGCTAGCTGAAGTTATGTCTTCCCTAGGAAGGAATTTGATTCCCACTCCCATCCAGCACTCAAGGAGTATCATGGAGCCGAACAAAGGACCTCCTAGGCAAGCCGAGCTTAGTCCTTCATAGAGGTATGAGAGGACCGCTTGAGAGATAGACATTCCCCGCCACAGCCCGCTAATAATGCTAAGATTTTGGATATCTAAGAGGTGGTCGGTCGTAGTAAAAAGGAAGACCCCGCACAAGCAAACCGCCACCACCTTGGATATTGCTTCATGTCTCTCCCACTTGTTTTTACAATGAGACACTATCCATTGTGCCAAGGGTATCAAGTGAACATGATGCGGGCTGATTATGGTCCTCACATCCTTTGGATTATGAATGAAGTCGTTCAAGATCAAGGACGTGTCAATAGGCTCTATTATATAGCAAAGGTAGGTCTCTACCTCTTCTAATAGGACGGTTGCTTCGAAGGAAGGGAAGATAAAGGTATGAGTTTGTGGATGCCATAACTCCACAAGTGCTGAAATACTTGGCCAATCTAAGGATAATTTCTAGAAATTTTTGCCTAAAACCAAGAGTGGTTGAAGGTGCCAAGCTTTAAGGATTGATGTGACTTCTATAGGGAGGGCCTTTACCATGGGAGCCACCCACTTCAGATAAGAGTA
Organism: Amorphophallus konjac; assembly: GCA_022559845.1. Taxonomy (NCBI): domain Eukaryota; kingdom Viridiplantae; phylum Streptophyta; class Magnoliopsida; order Alismatales; family Araceae; genus Amorphophallus; species Amorphophallus konjac. The sequence continues at coordinate 151,272,607 of CM040129.1, forward strand.
GCATCTTGGGCCAGGAAGAGGCTTGAAGAAAGAAGGAGAAGAAGAAGTCATAAAACAGATTGAAGTGCAGAATTTTCTGAACTTGGATGTGTTGTTGAGGGACTTACCACCCTTTGAACATTGGAGCTTAAGTGCTTGAGAATTGATGTCAACCGTTGGAGCTCTCCATGTTCTTTTCTGGCAGCTTTAGGTCCGGTGTAGACCTTCTCCTCCGAGGCCATCACCTCAAAGCTTCTCTTCATCTTGATTTCTGCCCTTAGGAGAGGTTCTTCAACCCTAAAGTAGAGGTTTTCAGCAAAGATACGATTTTGGTTGAGTATCCAAGTTTTAAAGGTTTAATTTTAGCTTTAAAAGGATAAGACTTGAGTTGGAAGGCTTTATCTTCAATCTAGATAAGTTCTGGTAAGGGATTAGGTGGCTAAACCTCGGGTTTAAGTTCTCACGGCTTAATCCATCTCGGAATACAACCCAGGATCTAACGGTCTATCGTACGGCCGTTATTTCACTCCGACGCGCCAACCTTAGGCCGTCGCATTTTCCTGTGGGTTTAATTCCCCGATCATGTTATGTGAAGATTAACGGTCTAAGGCCTGACCGTCGTTTCTTGTAACGCGCGAATCTTGAGCCGTTATATTCTCATCCACTCAGTCCTTTCTCTTCTAGGCTAAGCACTTCCTGACGGCCCTGGTTTTGGCCGTTGCTTCACTCTGACGCGTCTCCCTCAGGCCGTCGCATTTTCTGATAGTTGTCCTGACAACCATCGTTCTGCCATGATCAACGGTCTAGTCTTTGGCCATTATTTATCTTTGACACACCTGCCATTGGCCGTCGTTTCTCCTGAAGCCCTACTACCAGGATGGGCCCTTGTTATGATTAACGGCCTTTCACCGGCGCGTCGTTTGATTAAGACGGTCTGAGCTTAGACCGTTACTTTCTCTGCTGCTGATTTCAAGCTATTCCTTCTGCCCTTGCCTAGACATGGCGGTCTTTCACATTATACACCTCATTCGCCCCACTGTTTTCCCCACGCGCATACGTTCCTGCATATGTCTCATACATTCATTCACGTCTCGTCCGCGCATGCATATTCAAACACACAAATCACTTGCCAAAGCCATTCATTTATTCATTTCATCCACCCTGAACATTCAAACCCATCTCCACCTGTCAAAAAAAAATTCATGCACATTCTGGCATACATTTCATTCATTCACACTTGCACAAAATAAAATGGAAAACCAAAAAAGAAAAAAGATCTCATTTCTTTTTTTACCACAAGTTCTGTACAAAAGATAAGAAAAAAAAACATAAAATCATTCGGTCGGCTTATCCGCCGGACCACCATCATCCTCTCTATCCTCGGGTCTCCTCGCAGGTGGTGGCGCTATGGAGGCACTCTCCTCCTGCAGTCCCCGCTCCGCCCTCTCATTCCTCCGTTGGCCGTAGGAGCTGACAAGGAAATCCCCTACCGAGCCGCTCGGGGCAGCACTCTGTCGTGCCCCACTCTGAGAAGCACTCCGCTCCGGTCCCCGGCCCATCATCTGGATCGTCCGCTCCAGTGTCCGCAGCTCGATCTTCAGCGTGAAGATCTGACGCCACGTCTCCCGCGCCTCGGTCCGGTAGCGATCCAGGTCCGCCGTCCCGATACGGAGCTACTCCACCTCAGCCTGTGCACGCGCTAACTCTGTCCGTAGTTGCTCCATCTCTGCGTCATCTGAGCGTCGCGGGGCCTCCGCTCTCAGCCGAGCCATCTCTACCCGTACAAGCTCTATCTCTGCTCGGGCTCGATCAGTCTCAGCCCGGCTTCTCTCTGCCTCTGCCCTCGCCTGACTGGCCTCGACCACTGCTGCTGCTAGCTCCCTCACCTATAGATTTCATTTTACATCATATCATTAATCATAAGGCATTTTTAGGCATGATCATAACCATGAGCATTTTTAGCATCTTACCCGCTCCGCGAGGGTGGCCTCCGCCTCCTCGGCCTGGGCAACCGCCCAAGCAAAATCAGCCTCCTGCTCAGCCCTGCCTCCCGCAGGCTGTGAGGAAGACGATGGGGCATCCGGTCCGGCTCGTTGGGCTCTCTCGGCCTGCTGCATTTTTAGGAACCATGGTTAATCAGCATGTGCATCATAAACATCAATTGTCATAATCATAAAGCATTTTAGGTCTCACCAGAAGCTCTAGAGCGGTCCGGTACCCGTCCCGCTGCTGGATGGTGGAATGGAGTAATCCCTCTAGTTCAGCGATCCGTCCCTCAGGGTCTAGCTGCATGTCGAAAGCATGAGTCAATACATCCATCACATGGCATTTTTGCATATAGAAAGAGTTTTGGGTTTAGAATTGCATACCGATCGTCGGGTACCTCGGTACACCCGGTCGCCTTAGAGTCGAGCAAAGGCCTTCAGATATGCCTCGTTGCTCTCGTCTCGTTCCTTCACCGCTCGGCCCCGCCTATTCCAGTCGTGGACGTACTTCACATTCCGGGCACACCAATCCACGTTGCCGCTGATGCCCCTTGCTGACTTGCCGGGGTGGTCATCGCTGTGGCGTGGAAAGGTCACCTCGGGCTGGTGAAGTCCCCGGGTCCGCAGGATCAGCCTGTAGTGCAGAGGCTCGATGATATGGATGCAATGCAGCCATATGTCTCGTCCCCGGTACGATAAAGCCGCCTCCACCCATGGCTGTCCCGTGTAACCCTCGCCGCGGTATGGGGTCCATCTCACCTGAGAGCATTTAGTTCAATCATCCGCATTAGCATATAGAAGCATGAGCATTTAAAAAGCATTTATTAGCATATAGAAATCATTTTGAGTTCTGGACTCACTGACTTATGTGGGAAGGAGTCTAGGTCATCCTGGATCGTCCGGGTCAGTCTGATGATCGACCCTGTGTCCCTCGCCACCGACCAACGCCTCGCGATCGGTATGCGATCGGGATGGAGTAGTGCACCTCTCCCGATGCCCGGGAGATACATGTAGCTCCAGATCTGCATTTAGAAATCAAGTCAGTCGCATGGCATAATCACAGCATAATCATAATCATATAGAAAGCATTTAAATTGCGTTTACCTGTAGGAAAGGTGAGAAACCGCCCAGCATCATCTGTCGGTCCGTGGTGCTGAGGGACTCGAACAAGAACGCGAGCACTGCGCTCCCCAGGCGTACCTCCTGACTCTGCCCAAATCCTCTATCATCGGCAGCAGTCTGCAGCTGATGACGTCTGCCCGAGTCGCGAAGAGGAGCTTCCTGAATAGCAGCATCAGGAAGCGTCTGAGCACTCTATCTCCCTCTGGTCCTGCCTCTGTCGCCACGCGAGGGCGCACCTGGTCTATCACTCTGCCCAGATGCTCCTCAGGTAGCTCTCCCACGGCGATCACCGCTCCTCTCAGTCCCAAGCTCTCCTGCAACACTGATCTCGAAAGCTGAGAGGAGGACTATCCCGGTCTGATCAAATCTAGCCCGAGCAGCTGCTGCGCCATCTCTCGGTAGTCGCCGTATGTCCACCCGGTCACTGCGGCTCCGTGGACTCTCAGTCCTGTAATCCTCGCTATATCTTCCAGCATGGGGATCATGTGGCCCCACGGGAAGATGAAGGCTCTGCTGATCGGGTCCCATCTCTCGTGCAAAGCGTACAGTAGCGGCGTGTCCATCCGGATCACCTCGATGCTGAGCACCTCGGCGAATCCCATGCCGGCTAATCTCTCTCTCTGGTAGTCGGGCAATGCCTGGTACACTGCCCGGATCTGTAGCCAGGAGATCCGCGATCGTCTCTTCCCTTGCATTGCACATTAGATCATTAATTAGTCCAATTTGCATCATATAATCATTACATAAACATTCATAATTGAAAACAAAACAAAAATTTGAAAACTAAAAACCCTAAAAAATAGCTTAAGTCCCTGGCATGAGTGACAGCCCTGGGGTAGGGCATCGCTTGCCTCTGACGGACTCAGCATAGTGCGTCAGACAAGTGACGGTCGCTGGCAGGACCGTCACATTGACTGCGTTTGGGAAATTTTTTCCCTTGCATCCCCGTGGTCTCCCACTATGGCCAAATGGCCTACAATTGCTCCTAGTGGGTTCGTAGACCCATTTCTACCCCTATTCCCCACATGCATTCATAAATAAAACACAAAAAATCAAAATTTGGAGTTAGGGCAAGGGGGGCCTACCTCACGGTCCATGCCTCTCCTCTTCTTCTTCTCTGGTTCTTTGGGCTCCTCTGCACCCAATGAGGCTTCTCCTTGATCCTCCACAGCCGTGGGGACTTCTTCTTCTTCGATTGGGCTTCTCCTCGTCAGTTGTTCCTCTTCCACCGGCGGGATCGCTTCCCGTTCGAGCCGGCAGTGGAACCGCCGTATGGCCATCTTCTTCCCTCTCCCCCTCTTCTGTGGTGGCGGCTGGGGTGCCTCGTCGCCGGCCATTGCGGTGGTGGGGGTTGGAATCGCCGGAGCTCTCTCTGTTTTGGTTTTTTGGGGCGTTGGGTTTGGAATGAATGGGCCGTGACCGTTCGGTTGTTTTTTTTTGAAAACTCAGGAAATGCGACGGTCTATCGACGGACCGTTACATCCTTCTGATGCGCCTTGAGATGACCGTTACATGTGTTGGACTGTTTTATTAAAGAATGTGAACCGCCTGACTTATGACGGACCAGGGGTGATCCGTTGCTTAGTGTGACGCCCTTTCATAAGACCGTTATATTCTTGCAGATTTCTTGATGAACTAAAAAGTCTAATTGATGTTAAAACAGTGCCATGTTCTGCATTAATGTTCCTTATTGATGTCCCTTGCACGTACAATGGTTATGCCTTGAGTTCCTTATCATATTTATTGTTGGCTAACCTATCTTTCATGAAGGAATTTATGAGTGAAGTCATGCATTGCCGATCATCAGGCAGGTAAGTCAGGTATTGTATTTCTTCCCTCACTCCCTTAATGCATTACTATGTGTTACTTATGATATGTTATCTCGAGAACCGGCGGGTCATTCATGTGTCCTGGGATCTGATGTTCCCCTAAAACAAAAATGATGATGATCTAAGTTCACATGTTTAATCGTTGGATAGGCCGTTAGATTGAAAAATTTGGGGACGATGGTTCTATCTTGCACGCCGGGGTTGCAGATGGTGTCCTGACTCTGATTTCTCCGATCTAGCAATATTATTCTCGAGTATTTTCTATCTTATCTTTCTTTGCATTTGTTTTAAAGATTTTGTTTTCCTTTAGCCCAGCATGCATCATACACATTCGTTGAGCATTCATGAGGCTTCATTTGTTCAAGGTGTCTCAATGATGGTGAACAGCTGTGTTCTTGATTCTAGATGAGGAGAATCATTCCACTCTGAATTAGAAGGTTTCCTTTGATCTCGTCGCTCGATTTGGTTGGCTGAAGATTCCTGTCTGGAGTTTAATCAGTTCTCTTTCCTTTCCGTTGCCTCCGGTGGCTAGCCGTGTTTCCTTTCCTTAAATTGTTAGTTCCTCCAGACTCGCATCCCTTTGGTTGGCTATTTCCTTGTGATCAGTTTAAAGTTTTCCAGAAAATTCCTATCACTTGTCGGTAAAGAACGGGTGTCGTTTACCTTAACGCCCTCTTTTTGATACACTCCGCTTCATTTCCGCTTCATCTTCATGTTCCATTTCACTTTCGCTTCACCTCCGCTCGCTCCCCTGCAAAGAGGACGTTAAGGAGGGGCATGTGTTGACACCCGTTTTATACCCAATAAGTCGGGTCATCTCCTTGTTTCATTCTATATGATGCTCCGAGTTGTTCACTCTTCATTGAATCTCTTGATCAGTTGAGGCCTACTTCTTGGGTCTTAATTCTTGAATTAAGAATTGGCTCCTGGTGGCGTTTCGTTGGCAACAGCTTAGCAACCCTTCATTGCTATTCTTGAAACTCAATGGTAATAACGGTCCGAACCAGGCGCGTTGTTTCATTATAACGCATGGGGCCTGGACCGTTACTCTTTGAAGAGTCCTAAGGCTTAAGGCCTCGTTTTCAGTGCTTATCCTTTTGATTCCACGTTGATAATAACGGTCTGTCATGCAGCCGTTGTTTCATTCTGACGCCCTATGCCTTGGCCGTTGCTTCCTTGAAGAGTCCAACTTGTTTGGTCTTCTTCCCATTGATCTTATCTTTTAGGGATAAGGTTGATAGTAACGGACGGTCCTTGATGCGTTGCTTCCAAGTGGCGGTCTGTCGTGCAGCCGTTACTTCCTTCCGAGAGTCCTGGCAGTTCAGGCCTTTTCTCTGCTACTCCGTGGTCGAGATAAGGGTTTGTATTGACGATATCTCTTGCAAATCTGATCCTCAGGACCTTCCGTTCGATTCTATGGACTCTTGGTGATATTATCTTCGAGGATTTGCTAAGAGTTATCTCTTTATCTTGCTTGATTATCCTCTGCTCGACTTGAGAGTTTGAGGGTCTATAAATAGAACCCTTGACTTCATGGCCCGGAGAGAGGAAGATTTGAATTCACGACGAAGTGCTGCCGAACTCAGGAGCCATCTTCATCCAGGAGGAACTGCTTCCCACGTCCATCCATCTCATAACCAAGGGAGTACTTTGGTTTTGGTCTTTCAAGTTCATCATTGCATGCTTGAGTTCTTCCTTGGTTTTTCCTCAATCAAAGCATTGTCCCTCCTCTTTCTCCACGTTTTTCGCTGTCCTCTAAGCATACAAACATCTTCCCAAGCTTTTAAAACACCCAGAGGGGTTAAAAAACCAAAAACTCCCCGGTAATCCACTCTCCTTTTGATGATGTTAAGTCCTTTGAGAATTGATGCTATGCTTGTGAAAAGGACTAATTGAGGTTATTGTGTTTTGTCTTTCTATATCTTTGGCAGGTTTACAGGTTCATTAACGCGAGGCCCAGGTCTTCTAGCCGGCTGGAAGAGTTGGAGTTAAAAGAATTCAAGCTTTGTTACTGCAGGTTATCTGACGGTCTTGTGCAGGCGCGTCACTCTATTCCGGCGGTCTATCGTGTGGCCGTCACTTCCAAGTAGCGCACAGGGTTCTGACCGTCACTTCTAAGTTGATCTGCAGGCTTTCTCTGGTTTTCTCTCCCGTGGGCGGGTGTTTCATCCACCTATTTCCAAGGTATATTCAGGTCTTTGACTTGTTTTTACTTTGGTGGCGATCACATCTTTCTTTGGTATTGGGCATTAGCTGTCTTCTTCCTCATATCTTTCTATTTTTTTCTTGCTTGTTCCACTTTCACGGTGTGTTTTTGTTTACTCCTTGCTCCACGCCCCGGCGTGTGTTTTCCTTTTCCTTAGCATAGTTTGATTGAGATAGCATGCCCGTGCTAGAGCTAGCTATGATTGCCTAAGTTCATGATCACATGTTCATAGGTTTGAGTAGATCTTTGATTGCTTGTTTGTCATCTTACCATATCACTTTTCAAACTTCAAAAGAAAGATAGAAGATAGACAAATAAATATCAACAATTACCATCTCACCAACTTTGAATTTTCTCTCAATTACTTTCTTTTGATAAAAATGTGAGAGTCTATTCTGATAAACACGTGCATGCTCAGCGGCGACCAGACGCTTCTCATCTAGGAGTTCCAATTGAGCAAGGAGCGAATCGCGACGCTCATCAATAGGGAGTTCCTTGTCCAATTGTACTCGCAAAGATGGAATGAGAATCTCATAAGGAACTACCGCCTCCATTCCATAAGTAAGGGCGAAAGGGGTTTGCCCTGTGGGGGTACGAATGGAAGTGCGATAGGCCCAGAGTGATGTGACACCAGATGCAGCAATAGATTTGATCCCTAGGACTTGATTCGCAATCACAACCACAAGATTGGGAGCAACTTGAGAGTCGCCGTCACACCGTGCGCACACGTTTCCCGGGGTGACTCGGTGATGCCGAGTCGAGATTGTGGAGAAAGCCCCTGGCTGGCTAGAGGACCAGCACCGCTAAGGTTGTCCCTCCCGAGGATATGAAGCCCACAAACAATGGCGGCCGGGTGCCTTGGGGGCACTAGGTCACTCGCTCACTATCATCCACAGTGACCACACAAGGGTTGGTGGCTCCGGGATCGGGCACTCTCTCACCGACCAGCAGATAGGTTTCGCAGATATGAAATGAACAGGAGTAAATGAGCAAGGGTAGAGGCTCACCTGGCTGGTTTGAGGAAACCAACCCCGGTCGGAGACGAGGGCGAGCGGGGAAGTGTGGGTCCCCGCACACTGCGCCGATGAAGCTTCAACCTGTTCAACTTAATACAACCACTACACCTCGCGCAGGAGGGTGACCTCGGGGAAGGGATGATCAAATACAATCAAACACTACCTCCACGCAGGGAGGGGCGGTAAGCCGGCCAGGCGGGGACGGGAGAATCGTCGGAGAACGGAAGAGGGAAGCCGAGGCTGTTTCCACGTGCAGGCTGTGATGGCTGACTGCCAGACGGTCCCGGGGCTGTAGATTGCGTTCCAGAATTTTTACGGAGGCCAGACCAGTGTGGGGATCTTCGTATCTGGTACGCGGATGACCCAGAATTTTCACGATTTCTTCTGCTGCAGCTGCGGGTCTGGGTCAAGCTTCGAACAGGGTGGCAGATTCTGGCCGCAGGAACTACCTGATACGAACAGCGACTTGAAGAAGCTACCCCGGTCGCTCCCGAGCTCTGAATCACGAGCCTCTGGAGTTTCTGGAACCGTGGTCGAGCCCTCTTCGCAGAAAAATTGACGGGGAAGCCGTCTGATGTCGGTGAGGATGGGGAGGCTCAGAAGAGTGGGGGCAGGTCGCTGCAGACTGTGGGAGGCAGATCCGACCTGCCGAGGGAGAAAAACGAGAACTCTGGCCTCCGGACCCCGAACACAATTCTACTTCTTGATCCTGATAGAGGACTTGAGGAAGGAGAACTTTGTAGAAGAGCTCATAGTCTGAATCCTTCACCGTTTGTCGTGGTGCAGCTTCTAACCGGGTTCAGGTACTCTGCAGAGGGAGTCCAGCGCAGTCAGGGGAGAATGGCTCTCCCGGACAGCCCCGAACTCGGAATGGGATGAGACCGCCTCGCCTGCGAAGCCAACTGGTCGACCTTTCCAGAATGTATGGTACGTCTTCAGAGGTCACCGTATGACTCCGTGAAAGCTTCTGCAAGACAGCCCTTTCTCTGCAACCTGCAGACTGATCAAAGGGGAAGAGAGGGGTGGAAGAACTTGGTTGGGGTAGGTGGGGGTTAGCAATGGATGTGGAGAGGTGTGGATGGTGGGTGGGGTGGGATGCTTCTAGGGTGATGAGAGGGGTTGAGCAGGGGGGAGAAGAGAGATCCAAGAGGGAGGGGGGTGAGATGGCCGCAGCTGGTAGGTGGAGGGGAGGGGAGAGGGGTGCGGCCAAGGATGGGGGTGGGGGCGCAAATGGTCTTGGGGGGTGGGGATGTTGCCTTTGGATTTGGAGTGGTGGGTTAATGGAGGGTTAATGGTAGTCTAGGGAATGGGAAGGGGCTGCCTTGGGGATGTGGAGAGATGTTTGGGAAGTGGTGATTCCTCTTGGGAAGATGGAAGGTTATATGGGGAAGGGGAAGGGTTGCTTGGGGAGTGGTGGGAGTAAATGGGGTATTAAGTGGCCTAGGGGAGGTGAAGGGGTGGAGGGTGAGGTGGCAGCTGAGGTGGCAGGGGGAGGGGAAGGTGAAGGGGCTAGTTCGCCCAAGGGAGGGGAAGAGAGAGAGAGTGGGGTTTGCCCCCTAGAGAGAGAGGAAGAGAGAGAGCTAGTGAGAGAGAGAGAAGAGCACTTAAGTGGCAATTTTCAACAATACTTCATTAACCTTCAAAAGAGGGATTGGGGTCCTATTTATAGGAAACCCACTTTTACATATAAGACCCTGACTTTTAACATACTAACAGATAACCAAGGAAGGGGCGGGTGCGCCCATGGGCCTAGCCCAAAGAAATAGGCCCAATAGCAAGCTCCATAGCCTAATGAGACTCGAAGTTAGGGAAATGACTGGATAACCTAGGTACAAGACTCAAATAAAAGGCAAATTACATGATTATGACTCAAGAAAAAAGGAGAAATCAACAAGATGACCAAATAGTAAGCACTCAGGTCCAATCCAGAAGAAGGGCTGCTTCCTAGCTGCCTCCGGGAGGGAGAGAGGTGCCAAGCCAGAGGGAATAGTGAGTGATGCCCTCATCAATTCTCCCGGGCTGCGAAGAGCTCGACTCAGTCGAGTAAGGGCCCTCCTTGCTGCGGTACTGCTCTAGAAGATCGGGGTCCAGCTGCTGGAGATCCTCCCGGCTCACCCAGGCATCGTCCGAGGGTGGTCGTCCCTTCCACCTGACCAGGTATCGCTCATACGCCTTGCTCCTTGTGTTGGTGACCTGTTCATCTAATATCCGCTCCACTTTATCACGCTAGTTTCTCAAGTTGGGTGGAGCTCTCTGAAGTGTGGGGGCGCTCTCAAGGGGTGGAATAGGCTGGATCTCCTCACTGGGTGTCACCGTGGGGCCCTTGTAGGGTACCAGGTCAGCCACATTGAATGTGGGACTTACTCCGTATTCTTCAGGGAGGTCCAACACATAAGCATTGGTGCCAAGTCGTCTTAGCACCTGGAAGGGGCCGGCTCCACGAGACCTTAACTTAGAGGTATTCCCAGGGAATAGCCTCTCAGTTCTCACCATCACAAAATCACCAACTTGGAATTCTTGATGGCGGCAGTGGGAATCAGCTGACTTCTTGTAAATCTCATTGCTCTTGTTGATGTTTTTGCGAATATTTTCATGCATCTTTGTGGATGTTGACTCACTAGTGGATAATGGGGGTCCTGGACAACCAAATGTGGACCTAACATGCAGTGGTGCTACGTAGATTTTGACGGACCTAGGAGGACCGGGACATCCATAGATGAGACTATCATGCAAAGGGGTGTTTGATGCCGGGGGTCCGGGACATCCATGAATGCTTTCTTCATGTTTTGACTTCACATGGATTGACCTGGTGGGTGAGGGTAGGAGGGTGGTGAGTGATGAGTACTTGGAAGCCCATAGGGAGTGGCCAAACAGGTCAAGATGGGTTAAGGGGTGAGTGACGTGGAGGGGGGTTTCAATCCAAGTGATCGCCCTAGGGTCCCTAGCACACATAGGGAAGTGGAAGTCATGACCCTGGTGGGACCCGATGCAAGGCTCCTTGTAGGAGGGTAAGGGGGTGATGTAAGACTCATTGGGCTCGGGTAGAAATAATAGGAGTTTACTCATGCAAGGAACCTTGGTGTAAATGGAGGTGATGGTCCCGATGGAGGGGTGTGAGAAACTAAGGTACCCCATGTGGCTTGCTTCTAAGGCCCACATGTTTGTCACCTCTATTTGCCAAAGTACATTCCTAACAAAGTCCCTTATAGCTCCTACAAAGGAGAACGATTGGAAGGTTGTGTGGAATGGAGAGGTGGGCACAATTGGGAAATGATTTTCCATAGGGGGGTGCATGTTGTGGAGGAGGAGGTTTTGCTTAAGCCACTCAATGAGGGGTTCCCCTAAAATCACAATTCTCATGGAAGGAGGGGCTTTCCATTGAGTGGGGTCAAAAGGATCATAGAAATTGAAACTCTTATGGAGGGATTCCTCTATGTCCTTGGATAGGTTGGCCCAAGTAGGACGTTCCCCGATGCATGTTGAACCTTCATCGACAAGGGGCAACAACGAGAGTGTGGACTCACTAGGAAGTGTGACCTTGAGGAGTGGAGAGCATTTTTTTGTGGGGTTCATTGGGTCAAGTTCCCCAGGGATTGGCAGGAAGATTAAAAGCTCACTAGTGCATTGTCCTATAGTGCAAATAGATGTAATGGAGCCAATGGATGAGTAGGCAAAGGCAAGGTACTTGGGCTTAATGGGTTCCATGGCCAACATGCTAGTCAACCCCATTTGATAACACAAACTCCTAAGTAGGTCTTCAAGGGTTTCCACAAAGCAAAAGGATTGATATATTGTGTGAAGAGAATGACATGGCACTAGTTGAACTTGCTCTATGGGGAGGTTGCATGGGGTTGAAGGGTACAAGATGGGACCATTTTTGAGCCAGGTAGCTAGGGGCTCTTCTATGGTTAGCTCATCAGTGGGTGGGATGAGTTGCTCATGTTGGGGTTCGGGTTGGTTTTGTGTAATGGAGATTTGAGGCTCATTTTCCATTTTAACTGACCGCTTTTGACTGGTTTGCTCAAACTTGGAGAGGGTTTGGTTATAAGAATTTGGGAAGTGGAACCTTTTCTTGTCTCCCGGGGATTGCAAGTGACACCCTTTTCCTTCGGGATCTATGATTGCTTGTTGTTCTTCCATCCATTCTTTTCCCAAAATAATATGTGACCCAAGGGGCCGAATTTTGCACCATGCCCCACTACCCCACGTAATGGATTTGGAGGGAATGCGGCTTACACAAGGTACGTAGAACTCTACGAAAACCCATTCCCCATGGATGACACATTTCCCTTCTTGCGACAAGGAGTTCACAAGAGTTTGGGAGACATAATTTCCCGATTGGTACTCATCAAGGAACACAGTGGTGATTTTGTTGTGGGGTAGGACTACTTTGAAGCTAAAGAACATGGTGAACAAGAGATTCCTAGGACCCCGATTTGGATAGAACAAATCGAACGACTTGCTCTGATACCATTTGATGTGACACCAGAAGCAGCAATAGATTTGATCCCTAGGACTTGATTCGCAATCACAACCACAAGATTGGGAGCAACTTGAGAGTCACCGTCACACCGCGCGCACACGTTTCCCGGGGTGACTCGGTGATGCCGAGTCGAGATTGTGGATAAAGCCCCTGGCTGGCTAGAGGACCAGCACCGCTAAGGTTGTCCCTCTCGAGGATATGAATCCCAAAAACAAGGGCGGCCGGGTGCCTTGGTGGCACTAGGTCACTCGTTCACTATCATCCACGGTGACCACACAAGGGTTGGTGGCTCCGGGATCGGGCACTCTCTCACCGATCAGCAGATAAGTTTCGCAGATATGAAATGAACAGGAGTAAATGAGCAAGGGTAGAGGCTCACCTGGCTGGTTTGAGGAAACCAACCCCGGTCGGAGACGAGGGCGAGCGGGGAAGTGTGGGTCCCCGCACACTGCGCCGATGAAGCTTCAACCTGTTCAACTTAATACAACCACTACACCTCGCGCAGGAGGGTGACCTCGGGGAAGGGATGATCAAATACAATCAAACACTACCTCCACGCAGGGAGGGGCGGTAAGCCGTCCAGGCGGGGATGGGAGAATCGTCGGAGAACGGAAGAGGGAAGCCGAGGCTGTTTCCACGTGCAGGCTGTGATGGCTGATTGCCAGACGGTCCCGGGGCTGTAGATCGCGTTCCAGAATTTTTCCGGAGGCCAGACTAGCGTGGGGATCTTCGTATCTGGTACGCGGATGACCCAGAATTTTCACGATTTCTTCTGCTGCAGCTGCTGGTCTGGGTCGAGCTTCGAACAGGGTGGCAGATTCTGGCCGCAGGAACTACATGATACGAACAGCGACTTGCAGAAGCTACCCGGTAGCTCCCGAGCTCTGAATCATGAGTCGCTGGAGTTTATAGAACCGTGGTTGAGCCCTCTTCGTAGAAAAATTGACGGGGAAGCCGTCTGATGTCGGTGAGGACGGGGAGGCTCAGAAGAGTGGGGGCAGGTCGCTGTAGATTGTGGGAGGCAGACCCGACCTGCCGAGGGAGAAAAACGAGAACTCTGGCCTCCGGACCCCGAACGCAATTCTACTTCTTGATCCTGATAGAGGACTTGAGGAAGGAGAACTTTTTAGAAGAGCTCGTAGTCTGAATCCTTCACCGTTTGTCGTGGTGCAGCTTTTAACCGGGTTCAGGTACTCTGCAGAGGGAGTACAGCGCAGTCAGGGGAGAATGGCTCTCCCGGACAGCCCCGAACTCGGAATGGGATGAGACCGCCTCGCCTGCGAAGCCGACTGGTTGACCTTTCCAGAAATGTATGGTACGTCTTCAGAGGTTTCAGTATGACTCCGTGACAGCTTCTTCAAGACAGCCCTTTCTCTGCCACCTGCAGACTGATCAAAGGGGAAGAGAGGGGTGGAAGAACTTGGTTGGGGTAGGTGGGGGTTAGCAATGGAGGTGGAGAGGTGTGGATGGTGGGTGGGGTGGGATGCTTCTAGGGTGATGAGAGGGGTTGAGCAGGGGGGAGAAGAGAGATCCAAGAGGGAGGGGGGTGAGATGGCCGCAGCTGGTAGGTGGAGGGGAGGGGAGAGGGGTGCGGCCAAGGATGGGGGTGGGGGCGCAAATGGTCTAGGGGGGTGGGGATGTTGCCTTTGGATTTGGAGTGGTGGTTAATGGAGGGTTAATGGTAGTCTAGGGAATGGGAAGGGGCTGCCTTGGGGATGTGGAGAGATTCTTGGGAAGTGGGGATTCCTCTTGGGAAGATGGAAGGTTGTATGGGGAAGGGGAAGGGTTGCTTGGGGAGTGGTGGGAGTAAATGGGGTATTAAGTGGCCTAGGGGAGGTGAAGGGGTGGAGGGTGAGGTGGCAGCTGAGGTGGCAGGGTGAGGGGAAGGTGAAGGGGCTAGTTAGCCCAAGGGAGGGGAAGAGAGAGAGAGTGGGGTTCGCCCTCTAGAGAGAGAGGAAGAGAGAGAGCTAGTGAGAGAGAGAGAAGAGCACTTAAGTGGCAATTTTCAACAATACTTCATTAACCTTCAAAAGAGGGATTGGGGTCCTATTTATAGGAAACCCACTTTTACATATAAGACCCTGACTTTTAACATACTAACAGATAACCAAGGAAGGGGGGGTGCACCCATGGGCCTAGCCCAAAGAAATCGGCCCAATAGCAAGCTCCATAGCCTAATGAGACTCGAACTTAGGGAAATGACTGGATAACCTAGGTACAAGACTCAAATAAAAGGCAAATTACATGATTATGACTCAAGAAAAAAGGAGAAATCAACAAGATGACCAAATGGTAAGCACTCAGGTCCACTCCAGAAGAAGGGCTGCTTCCTAGCTACCTCTGGGAGGGAGAGAGGTGCCAAGCCAGAGGGAATCATGAGTGATGCCCTCATCACAGAGAGCTTCAACTAGCTTGTCTGGCCAATCCGAGAATTTATTAGCCTCACACGTCTTTTTAATGATTTTGATCAAAGTTTTATTAGTGGCCTCTGCCGGGCCATTGCCTTGCGGATAATAGGGAGAAGAATGATGCAATGCAATGTTATACCTGTTGCATAGATCTTTGAGCTCTTGAGAGATGAATTGAGGTCCATTGTCGGTGACGATGATACTCGGGATGCCGAACCTCGTGATGATGTTCTTCATTATGAATTTGCAAACTGTTGACGCTTTAATCTCCACGTAAGCTTCTGCTTCTGCCCACTTGGTGAAGTATTCCGTTGCCGTCAGGATGAATGACTTTTGCTTGGTCAGGAGGTTCGAATCTCCAAGAGGTCCAATGATATCAAAAGCCCACATGGAGAAAGGTCATGGGGAGGAAATAGGATGGAGTGAAGAAGCAGGAGAATTAATGTTGTCAGCGTGCAGTTGGCACTTAACACACCTTCGAACATAGATGGAGCAATCCCCTTCTAGAGTTGGCCAATAGAAGCCTAGCCTAAGGATCTTCTTAGCTAGCATCTAGCTGTTCACATGACCACCACACACTCCTGAATGCGCCTCTTCCACAACCTTCCAAGATTCATCGTCGTCGAGGCATCTTAATAAAACACCTGTGAGCCCTCTTCTGTAGAGCACACCCCCAACCAAAACATAACGTTGAGCCACTCTTCTGATTGCTTTCTTCTCTTCCACAGTGGCTTCCTCGGGATAGGACTGATCATTGCAATATCTGGCAATCTCATAATACCAAGGTTTCTCTTCGTCAGCCAATTCTTCTTGCCAATCCAAAAGCATGACCTCTTTACCTTTAAGAGCTTCCTTCTGCCTGACCTTCTCGAGCACCTTATCCCTAATATCGAGGAATGCACGATCCTTAATAGCTAGAGTGTCACGCGGATGAATGAGAGGAACATGAAAATCTCGCTCAGGAGGGAAGACTAGAGCAGAGGCCAAAGAAGCAAGAGCGTCGGCTAAGATGTTCTGGCTTCGAGGGACATAAACAAAGATTAACTTGGTGAAGAGTTTGGCATAAGCTGAAGCAAGTTCCTGGTAGGGCTTGAGCTTAGGATTGATAGTGCGGCACTTGACAAGCACCTGGCGCAGAATGAGCTGACTATCACCCACAATTCGCAAGTGAGTAACACCATATTGATGAGCGGTTTGAAGACCGGCCAGAAGAGCCTCATACTCAGCTATATTGTTTGTGACAGGGAAAGTAAGCCGAGCAGCAAATGGGATGGTGACCCCTTCCGGTGTTAAAAGAACCATGCCGATCCCTCTTCCTTGGGAATTTAGAGCTCCATCGAAATGTAATGTCCACATAGAATCGTGGGGTCGATTAATGGACATCAGTTCTTCATCTGGAAACTCCGAATTGACAGGATCAAATCAGGGTAGAGGGTGGTGAGCAAGATGTTCGGCAATGGCGTAACCTTTGATAGCTTTCTGTTGAATGTAAGTGATATCAAACTGAGAAAGGAAGCTTTGCCAGCGTGCTAATCGATCAGTGAGCATAGATTTTTCAAGAAGGAATTTAATCGGATTCATGCAAGCAATGAGGTGAACCTCGTGAGCTAAGAAATAATGTTTTAACTTTTGAACTACCCAGACTAAAGCAGCGCAAGTCTTCTCAATGGCTGAGTACCTCTGCTCACAAGGGTTGAGAAGTTTAGACAAGTAGTATGCTGCCCTCTCCTTTCCTTCTTCGTCCACTTGAGCTAAGACAGCCCCTACGGAGTCATCCAGGACAGAAACATAGAGGATATGTGGTTTGCCTGGAATCGGCGGCCTCTGGACAGGAGGATTGGCTAAATAATCCTTCAATCCGTCAAAGGCTACCCGACACTTGTCATCCTAATTAAACTTGACTCCCGGCTTAGTAAGCTCGTAAAACAGCCTGCATCGTTATGAGTGCTGGGAGACAAAGCGGCGAATAAGTTGTAATCTCCCGATCAATCCTCGAACTTCCTTCAAATTCTTGGGAGGAGGCATATCTCTAATGGCCTTCGCCTTGTTGGGATCAACTTCAATTCCCCTCTTGCTGACAATGAAGCCAAGCAACTTCCCTGAAGAAACGCCAAATACGCACTTCTTGGGGTTCATCTTCAATTGATATTCTCGTGATCTTTGCAAGACTTTAGCTAGAACCCCAGGATGCTCAATCCTTATCCTTGATTTTACTACCAGGTCATCCACATACACTTCAATATAAATATGAATCATGTCATGAAAAATCGCCATCATAGCCCTCTGATAGGTGGCTCCAGCATTCTTGAGTCCAAAAGGCATGACCACATAGCAGTATGTACCCCATGGTGTAGTGAATGATGTTTTCTTCTGGTCTTCTTCAGCCAAACGAATTTGATTGTAACCTGAAAAACCATCCATGAAAGAGAGAGTCTCAAATCCTGCTGTATTATCAATCAGAACATCAATATGAGGGAGGGGGAAGTCATATTTAGGACACGCACGGTTGAGGTCCCGGAAGCTATGCAAATTCAAACCTTTCCATCTTTCTTCATGACCAGGACGATGTTAGCCACCCAGTTGGGATAGAGGACAACTCTAACAAATCTAGCCTTATGAAGCTTGTCGACCTCTTCTTTCATCTTTAAAGCCATGTTAGGGTGGAAACGTCTCAACCGTTGTTTGATCGGTACAGACCCCGGCTTAAGTGTAAGCCGATGTTCAACGAGCGCAGGGTCTAATCCAGGCATATCTTCATAACTCCACGCAAACGTGTCCTTATATTCTTGAAGTACCAAAATAAGCGCCTCCTCTTCGGAGGGCGGCAAATTCTTGCTGATGAGGACAATCCTAGGGTCTTCCTTGGTACCCAAATTAACTTCTTTGGTAGGCTCTTCTACAGAGGCTGATGGTTCATCAAATCTCCTCATACCACTGGCAAAAGCATCAGCCTCGTCCTCATATTCTTCATAACTTTCATCCCCCTCTTCAATAGGGTCTTCATCATTCATAATCTCATAGACACCAAAATCCTCATAAGAAACATTAGTACCTTTATATTCTAACTCTGGCAGGATAATTGGATTCTCCACGAATTCGGGAAAAAGCTAAACAAGCCTGGCACCTTCTGGCTAATTCTAATAGAAACCTACGGGGAATCTGCTTACCCTTGGATTTCTTATGAAAATCTACCCCATGAATTTTATTAGAAGAAGAAGAACAACTAGCTTGATTGAAGGAAGGAGGTGAAAAGGTGGATACAAGAGGTGATACAGATGGAGACCCCTCACCAGATGGGAAGAAAAGATTTATCAATGAGTCATGGAAGAGTGGCCCCTGGGTCGGGACACACTCGGAAAAGAGATAAGAAGTCTCCTCAACGGAGATGGAGGACTGAAGAGTTGGAATTTTGGCATTTTTTTTCGTTTTTATCTTTGTCTTCATTTTTATTTTCCCTTTCTAGAAGAAAGTAATGTGAAGGGAGAATAACAGGAGGAGTGGAGATTGAAAGCTTGGAGAAAGATCGAATCAGAGATGACCCGCGCGGGGGTGTGATGGAGAGTTTGGAGAATTGCTCGAGGAGCAAGGGAGGAATCGAGAGAGAAATCTGCAGTGAATCTGGAGAAAAGCTGACCATAATTGGCGGCGGTCTCGGCACGCGAGAGAATAATTGAGAATGTAGGGAAACAAGAAGAGACGGATGCATAGAAGTGAGGGAAAAGAGGCCGGCCCACAGCCTATCTATTGTAAAACCTTCTTCATATGGAACATCTGGCTCTCCAATGTCAGTGTAGTCACTCAGCAACTGCCTCTTGTCCGTAATCACAGCCGACTTTTCAATCAGTTCATGTATTAGGGGCGGCCATTCCGGATCAGTCGGCATAAAGAGACGGCTCAAGGCAATAGTAATATCATATATATCGAACCATCTGTACCAATCACACTCTGGGTCATCCATCTTCCTTCTTTTATCAGGCCTTAGAGATTCCAGGGCTTTATAAGTGGCCAATGGTGCAATATGGCGAGCAAACTGTCTTGCATGAACATCTTAACAGTCTAGAATGGAGGTGATTATTGTAGTCTGCTCATGATTCTGAACGCCACCCGTGACAAAATGTGTCTTCAATGTCCAAGTAAACAGCTGGTGATCTGTCTTCAAGGTGGATGTCATAACTGCCCATGGTTCATCTTCATTTTTGCTCGGCCCTTTGTAGCCCAGGCCGCCTCGTGTAATCAATTTCTAAGGCTTAATAGGCCTAGTCCTGCCTTGACAACTGGCACCCAGACCTTTGCCGTTTTGATACCCCATTTTCATTAGAAATTTCCAGCCAGGGGTGTTTATCATGCTTTTCTTCTTCCTCCCCTTGGAAGGTAAAGGTGTCATAGCAACTGTCGTGATTGTCTCGGGCGACATTGGCCGTGGGTGAGGGAGGTCTAGCATTGATAGCAACGGCTTGTTGGCAGGCCAAATAGAAGGAACTGATGAAGTCAAGTGTATATCTTCCTCTGGCAGAATAGGCATACTGGTAACTTTGATAATGCGGCCCTTATGTGGAAATTTAAGGCATTGATGATTTGTAGAGGGCACTGCATCGAGCTGTTGAATGTAGGGGCGGCCCAGAATGCCATTGAATGTTGGATCCATGTCCAAAATGTGGAAATCAACTGTGATTGCGGCCGGACCCAAACTGACTTTTAATGTGATCATGCCTAGAGGAGGCTTCTTGGTATTGTCATAGGCAGTGACTGTTATGGTAGATGGCCGCATCTGGTTCTCTGGAATGCCACATAATTTCAAGGTGCTAGGGGGCAAGACATTGATGGATGCCCCAGTGTCCACCAAGCATTGTTTTACAGCCACCTTATTGATGTCGACTGTGATGCATAGAGCGTATTTCCTTGCTGGGAGTGGTGCTAGTTCATGCTCATGAAAAATGATAGCCGGCTGACTGCTAGCGGGCGTCAAAACTGTAGTTATCTGCTCAACAGGGATGTCTTCATTGACCATAACTTTTTCATATACTCTTTCAGAGCTAGCTGGTGAGTGGTGGACCTTTTGATTAATTCTAGGATTGAAATTCATGCTGGAGTTTGGTCCAAGTGCTTTAACAAATCATACTGAGTTCCTGGCACTGACTCTTGTTCTTGCTCTTGCGGCCCCTGCACGGGCTCTAGCTCCCTCTGTGGAAAAATACGGTGGAACATCCGTCCACTGCGGAGCGGTGCCACATTTTTCCGTGCCTCTGTCGGGACACGTGTGGGGGGAGGATTGGAAGAAGAAGAAGGTACGTTGGTGTTAAGAAATGGTGAAGGGGTGTTTGAAGAAGGGGAAGCTCCCGTAGGGAGTACCGGTGAGGAGTTCAACAAAGAAGCCCACGTAGGAGGCATAGGAGTAGGAAGGGGTGCCCGAGAGTTAGCGAGTGGGATGACGAGAGATCTGGGCACAAAAGGTGGAGGAACTGACGGTGGAGGGATCCTTGCCGATGGAGGAGTGGTGGTAGCGGGTGTAGCGGGTGTTGGTGATGGGCGGATAAGGAGCGGCCTGGATGGCAAAGGCGAAGGGTTGGTGATGGACGACGGAGTTTGCTGTGTGGTAGGCTGCGGAGGTGATAAGCGGGTAAGGAGAGGTCGGGTTGGCAAGGATGGAGAATTGGTGGGTGCAGGTGGATTAGCGGGTCGCTGAAGGGATCGGCTTATTTGGGGGGTAGAAGAAGAAGGAAGGGTGCGCATGAGGCGCGGAGGTTGATTGGAATTGTGATGAAATGCCCCGACAGAGGCGTTCTCTTCGTGCCAGCCCTGCCCTCTCTCTACTTCACGGAGAGACGTGACAGGGTTTACATGCTGGTTCGGCGGGTGCTCCGGCAGTGGATTGTGGACAATCCCCATATCCTGCTGAGGCGCTGGAGCTTGCTGCTGTACTTGCTGAGCTGGTTGCTGCGGCTACTGAGCCTGCTATTGCCGAGGAGGCCTCCTTTCTTTCATAGTGGCGATAAACTGCCTCATCTCATCCCAGTTTATACCACCCTGGTCATTTAAGTCATAAATATAGTCCTTGAAGTGGAAGCAACGATCAATGTTGTGACCAGGGGAGCGGTGAAAAACACAATAACGGGACGTGTCAACATTAGCGGGCCACGCTGTTCTTTCTCTTGGCAACATGAGCAGGTTGGCGGCCATTAAGGCATTGAAAATATCCGGGAGACTTTCTGGGAGTGGAGGATAGTGGGCCCTTTTGGGGCCAAGTGGTATCCTTTGCTGTTGTTGTTGCGGTCCATAATTAGTGGGTGGCGGTACTTGGTGGTATTGTTGCGGAGTTGGAGGGTCAGCGCGGGGCGCTTGATTTTGTGGCGGAGCAAAGGAGGGTTGAGGTGCGATTTGGTGTTGTGGGGGTGAATTAAAGAGGGTGCCTTGTGATGGAGGTGGCGGGGGTCGTGGGTTAGATTGGTGAAAAGGTGTGGGGTTGCCGACCGCGCCAACTTGCTCATTTATGATGGTGCCCTCAGTTGTGGGCCCGCTATTGTTGACATTTGTATTCTTCTTAACCAACCTTGGTTTTGGCTCAAACATGCCCATGATGGGCGAATCTTTCATTTGGGTCTGAATATAACGAGCTCTTTCATAGAGTTCCTCCATGGTGGTCAATCTGTTCATAGCCAGTATATGCCGAAACTGAGGGGTTGCATTGGATATAATCATCTTAACCTGCTCCGGTTCTGATAAGGTATCTTTCAACTTCTCGGCCATTGACCGCCATTTATCAGCAAATATGATGAAGTCCTCCTCGGGCTTCATTTTTTCTGCAACCAAATCTATAACTGAAAGGGAGGGTCCAATCCGGTCCCTATATTTCTGCAAGAATTTCCTTTGAACCACATCGAAATCACTAGCATCTACCGGATCCAGGGAATAGAACCACTCGAGGGCTGGCCCCTCTAAAGATCTTCTAAACAAATAAGCCAATGAGGCTTTGTTGCCCTGCTAAAAGGACGTTTCATACATAAAATCCTTCAGATGGATAAAAGGATTACCAGTTCCATTGTATCGCCGAAAGTTTGGCATCTCAGAAGGCGGCATATGGAAAATTGGCAGTGTAGGCAGAGAGATTTCTGGGGCATTCTTGGTAGCAGTAACCTTGTTGAGTTTTTCTTCCATGCTAGCCAATTTCTGAAGGAGCAAAGCATTAGTGTCTGACTCGACCGGGGCCGAATTTGGAATGAAGGTGTTTGGCATAGGCGTCCTTAGAATTTGGGGAGGTTGAAAGAATTGGGGCCTAGCCGCTGAGTAGCTCGCCTATTGGGCCGGCATGGCCGCTCCAGGCGTTGGTGGACAAGAGGGGGGTTTGTGCAAGACCGCCTGGTCATTGGTGAGGTGATGGCCACTCTCAGCCGGAGGGGGATTGGAGGATGAAGAGGGAACGGACTTCCCTTTCAAAGCGGCCTGAACTGCCTGCCGCTGGGAGTCATCTAATTGAGATAGAGCATTAATCAAATCAGTAACATTGAAAGATGGGGAGGGGTTCCCCGAAGTGTTGGAGGGTAAAGCATGAGAAGAGGGCACAACCTCTTTGAGTAGTGGTATCAACCACATGAACTTGAGGATAATGAGAATGAGGAGGAGGGTAATTCCCCTCATGATAGATAGAATCTTGGGGAACCTCATATGATTGACCAAAAACGTTCTCCTCCACATCATCATAGGAATATTCGTAGCTTGCCAAGTTGATAATCTTACCTGAACGGAGTTGCATGCTTAAAAAGAGAGAAAGCTTTATAAATGAATTATCACACAATCAATTACCCAATCAAAACAAGCTTAAGTAAATCAACCCAACCAAGTTTATGCAAACAAGTTGAGATGAACGCAAGGTTTTAGTGTTATGTTTGAGATTAAAGTGGATTAAATTACTGAATAATTCAGTCCTCTTTGCAAAGTGAAACCGAGTTTGGATCCAAGTATAGCCTTCGTGTCAACTAGGTTCTTTCTCTTTTCTCACCAACGATAGGTTCTTCTAAACTCCGGATACTTCAAGGGTACAACCAGCCCAGCGTCTGTGAGGGAATCCACGGGTGCGGGGACTTACGGAGGTCTTGGAAAAGGGATTTCCGGTCCAAAGAGACGGAATGCTCAATGGAGGGTTACCCCGATTCCAAGAAAGGTGTGTGGAATCCTAGTGTAGAGAGAGGAGGTCCCTCAACCAAATGCCACAAAATGCAGTATAAGATAAGCCAATCACAACAATATAATCAAATACTCAATGTAAGTGTGAATCCAGCATGAATAGACAGAAACAGTAAGGCTCTGTAAACACACAGGAAAGAGACGACCTGGAGGCAGTCGCTACCAACAGAAGAGACGACAGCGTGGCTGTTGTGAATCACTGGGAGGGGTTCTCAGACAATGCAAAAACGCGCCTTGATGTGGGGCGCTAAATATGATAAAGACGCCTTTGACAGAGCGTGTCAAATATAAGTGGCGCGCAAGATCGAAGAACAACGCGCCTTGTTGCAAGGCGCTGTCAAATAAAAAGACGCCCAAGGAGAGGGCGCAAATTCACAGAAGCAGCAGATATGATGAAAGGCGCCTTCGTGGAAGACGTTAAACAGAAAACAGACGCCCTGGATAAAGGCGTTAAATAGAAAGGCACCTTTGTGAAAGGCGTTAATTAAACAACAACAATAGATTAGTCACAAGCTGGCTGATCTCGGGGAGTGTGCAGTGTGCACAGTGGAGGGTGCCCGTGGGGCACAAGGGAGGGGTACCGTGGGTACCAAAGGGAAAGGGCACACGTGGGTGCCAAAGGGGAAAGGGCACACGTGGGTGCCAAAAGGAGATGGTAATCAAAAGAAAAATAGTGGAAGTCCCACCGTGATCGCCAATTTGTGAATCATGGAAAATCCACTCTTAAGGGAAAATAATATGTATATGCATAAGAGAAAAGAAGAATAATGATGAAAAAGGGAGTAAAAGAGCACGTGGTGCTACTAAGGAGTGTGATCGCCAGAGGGGTTACCTCAATAAGAAGAAAAGATGATCGCGAATACCTGGTGAAAAATAAGACGCGGGATGGATGTGAGTTCCTTCCTCCACCTTCTATCGACCGGCCGATGAAGGGGGTTCTTCCTTTTGATTACCTTTTTGTTTGGTTTTAAAACCCCTAGAGAATTAGGGAGAGGAGGAAGATGCAATACTAATGCAAAAGAAGAAAAGTATGATGATCGATGATGATACGATGAAGACAAACACACAAGGGAGAGGGAACCCCTGCTGTTCCTGTAAACAGTAAAGGGGAGAACCACCGGAGTAGTAGGAAGCAGAAGGAAGATGATGAAGAGATCACGCGGATGAAGAGAGTAGAAACTCTTCTCTGCGCAAAAGAAAACTGCTCTCTGCTCTTTCTCTGATTCGTGGCTAATGGCTCCAGCAATACCGCAACCTCGCGCGAGACTGACTAGAGAATCCTTTTATAAGGTTTCGATTAAGATAAACACAGATTTGGGAAGATAAGAATAGGCAGTGATCGTCAAGGGCAAGGACTCTAGTTCCCCGATCGAGCAAGGTGATCAAGAAAAGCAGGGAACTCTTCAGGAAAGATGAGTTTAAGCAGGACACGAAAGGGTGAGACACGACCTACTCAAGGGCGTCAATTCAGAATTGACGACCTGATCAAGGGCGTTAATTCAAAACACGACCAGGATCAGGGCGTCACTTCCTAGATTCAATTTTGGTAATAAAAACCTTCTTTATTTGAAAATTACGAAAAGACGCCTGAAGCAAAGGCGTTAAACAAAACACGTCCTATGGAAGGACGTTAATCTTTGATTTTCAATCGGGGTGGGACTCGTAAAACACCAGGAATTGACGCCCTTACAATTGGTCGTCCTTTCTTTAGAACACGCCTCAAGCAAGACCGTTAATTGAAACAAGCCCTAGGAAAAGTCGTGAATCACAAAAAAATGCACAAAATGCGAAGAAAACACATAAAAATAGAAAATCTTTATTTTATGGAAATATTGAAGTTCACTTTGGGGTATTATCATAGCGACATGAAATTTGATCATCATAGCGTCAATTTTGGCGTGTCTACAGGCGAGGCTGGTACGCCAGACTTCAACCTCTTCCTAACATACATGTGTGTCGCCGGGAGATGTAGGCGGGGGCCTAATAGCCCAATAGCTGCCGCATCAGCGCCTGTCGCATAAAGGAAAAAGTGAGTCATATCAAAGCCAATGGGTTCCTAAAGAATGGAGGAAGTCAATTAAATGGACAAAGATAAATACCCCCTTCGACTTCTACAGCCCGGGGCGGCTCACGGGCTTCCTCGACGGGCAATGCCTCCCCAGATGCCGCAGCCGTGCCCTCGCCCGGGATCAGCACAGGTGTCGGCTCCCCCGTACCACCTGAATGAAAGAGGTGCAATTGTCATATGCGCATAAAAGGCCCTCCCGGGGAGGCAAATAAATCCGAAAGGACGTCGGCGATCGGTGAGCCTCACCAACACCATGACTCGGCTCAGTCCGGGTGACTTCAAACTCCTCGAAGGATAAAATGGGAGCCACCGGGGAGACGGCCGCCGGAGCCAGGGACCCCTCGGCCCGCCTTCGCTTCGCCGCTTGCCGCCCGGCCGCTTTGGCAGCAGCCAACGCCTTCTTAACGGGTGACTTCGCCCGGGACCTCCCCTTGGCTTGCGGTGGGGGAGTCAGAGTTGGCGCCGAAGTCACCTCGGCTGCGGCCGCAGTCTCACCCATATCGGGGATAGGCACAAATGCTGGCTCCCCTACGTCAGGAAGGGGCGCGGGTGCAGGCTCTTCCACGGCAGCTGAAACAAAAAAGGAAGAAATGCTCATGCGTAAAGTCCTTGCCCCAAAATGAAGCCAGAGCCTGAAGGATACGAAGGGCGGGAGACTCTAACCAGCGGGCTGACCCGGCTCAGCCCGGGCGGCTTCGAACTCCTCGAAGGAGGGAATTCTTGGCATCGGAGGAATAGTCACCAAAGCCTTAGTAGCCTCCATTTTGCTGCGCTTCGCCTCTCGTCGCCCGGCCACCTTGGCGGCATCCACTGCCTTCTTCACAGGCGACTTCGCCCGGGACCTCTTCGCAGCCTTGGGCAAGGGGGCCGTAGTCGGAGCGGCAGTGCTGCCTCAAAATAGGCGGGCTTCTGGACGAGCCGAAGGAGATTCCGGTACGTCGCCACTTGTACGCTGTCAGGATGGTCTGTCAAAATAGGCACACGCATATGATTAGCATCCGATAATCTGCTAAGGTCGCAGCAATGAGAATAAAAGAAGTCGAAGGATTAAATACCGTGAGGACCGGTATACAACCGAACGTTATCGGCCAATAGCTCAGGGCCGACTCGGTTCTGACTCGCTGGACAGCAAGGCACAGATTCCAAAGGAATGAAGCCCTCTTGAGGTCTTCCGAAGGCGCCGCTTGGCTGGGACGATGGCGGCATGTCCCTGATTGACTCCCTGAAGTGGCGGTTCCAGAAGTTGGCTTTTGATATTTTTGTACGAATTAATCCCGGACTGAATTTTCTAATCTGCCCAGAAAATAGATTGGCGCGCCTCGGGGGCAAGAATTATGGTGCTCAGATCCGGAGGCCGATCGAGGCGTGGCTAGTACCGTTAGAAAGAGCACTCACAAAAGTACAACATATATTTTTCACAGCTCCATCCACCGAAAGGACTAAAGATGAGAATGACTGTAACACTATTTTGTTTTCTGACCCGGACTGACAGACACACAGGGTAGATTATGTTTTTCCTGTGACTGACCTTTGACCGAAAGGAAAATGATTTTTATAGACTCCACGAAAATTATGGTGGAAGGAGGTATATGTGAGGAACACGGAAGAAGTTTTGTGATTTTTTTGAAAATTTATAAGTGGGTGGGAAAATTACAACATGGTGACTCTGTCCCGTAAATCTGCAGAATGGCAGATTGCATAGGGGAGAACAATAAATGTGGGAAAAATACCAAATGGTGTCCAAATAACACAAAATTTGAACTGGAGGTTAGGGGAGATGAGCAGAACAAACTCTGACACTATACATAGGCTTATATAGAGAATGGCAAGGGGTGGGGGGCTAGGAATTTCGTGGGAGAGAGGGGATTTTCTTCCCCATGTGGTCAAATGATCAAATTAAATAAAAAAATACAACATGAGATAAACTATATTATAAGGGGGAAGCATCTTGGACTTTAAGCGTTGGAATATTAGACTTTTAATCCAATTGTCCCCTTGAATGGTCAAGCGATCTAGAAGCCCACCTTGGACCTTTGACTGGCCCCACATGGGCCCTAAGGCTTAGGTGGACCAATAGGAAAGGAGATGGGGGCCCACATTGGCTTATAAAGCCTTACAATTATAAACATACTTCCCAAGGATATAAAAGTCTAGTAGGACCAGCAAGGGGCCCCCATCTAGCTCCCCTGTCTCTGTGTAGTTGCTTAGGAGCTACCTCTTGTCAGTAATCACCGCTGGCTTTTCAATCAGTTCATGAATAAGTGGCGGCCACTCCGGATCTGTCGGCATGAACAGACGGCTCAGAGCAATGGTAATATCATTCATGTCGAACCATCTGTACCAGTCACACTCCGGGTCGTCCATCTTTCTTCATTTATCTGGCCTTAAGGACTCCAGAGCTTTATATGTCGCCAGTGGGGCTATATGGCGAGCAAATTGCCGTGCATGTACATCTTGACAGTCCAGCATGGAAGTCACCAATGTGGTTTGTCCTTCATGTTGAGTACCCCCTTTTACAAAATGTGTCCATAGGGTCCATGTAAGAGGCTGTCGATCTGTTTTGAGGGTGGAGGTCATAACAGCACATGGCTCATCTTCATCTTTGCTTGGCCCTTTGTACCCTAGGCCCCCTCGGGGAATCAACTTTTGATGTCTGACGGGCTTGACTTTGCCCTAGAGGTTATCTCCCAAGCCTTTGGCGATTTTGTACCCCATTTTCATCAGAATATTCCTTCCTGGGGTTTTCAACATATTCTTCTTTTTCTTCCCCTGGGGAGGTAGGGGTGTCATTAAAGGTGATGCCGTCTTAGTAACTTGAGGCCTTAACAAATCCTGCCGCGGGTCGACAACATCTAACACTGAAAGCAAAGGCCTATTGGAGGGCCATATGGAAGGCACTGATGTTGCAGAATGTATATCCTCTGTCGGCAAAATGGGCATGCTAGTGACTTTGACAATGCGCCCTTTATGAGGAAACTTCATGCACTGATGATTAGTTGAGGGCACAGCGTCAAGCTCTTGAATGTAAGGGCGGCCCAGAATGCCGTTGAAAGTCGAATCCATGTCCAAAATATGGAAATCTGCTGTGATTGAGACCGGACCCAAACTAACTTTCAGAGTGATCATCCCCAGAGGAGGCTTCTTGGTAATGTCATAGGCCGTGTCAGTAATAGTAGATGGCCGGATTTGACTGTCCGGAATGCCACACATGTTCAAAGTGCTTGGAGGCAACACATTGATCGACGCTCCCGTATCTACCAAGCATTGTTTAACTGGCACCTTGTTGATGTTGACGGTAATGCATAAGGCATATTTTCTGGCCGGTTTTGGAGCTAACTCATGCTCATGGAAAGTGATAGCTGGCTGATCACATGCCGGTGTTAAAACTATGGTAATCTGTTCAGCTGAGATATCTTCATTAACCATCACCTTTTGTAGATATTCTTTTAAAGCTTGCTGGTTAACCGTGGATCAATTTATCAGTTCCAGAATGGAAATCCTTGTCGAGGTCTTGTCTAAGTGCTTTAACAAATCATAGTGCGTTCCCGGTATGGATTCTTGTTCTAGCTCTTATTCTTCCTGCCCCTACGCGGGCTCTAGCTCCCTTTGAGGAAAGACGCGGTGAAACATCCATCCACTGCGGAGCATCATGATTCGTGATGATCGCGCCTCTGTCGGGTTGGTGGATGAAGAAGTAGTTGGAATGTTGGGGTTCGGAGGAGTAACCAAAGGAGGAACCCTTATGAGGGGCCTCATTGGTTGGGGGATAGTGGTGACTGGTGAGGTAATAGTAGGAGGTGTAGTAGGTGCCTGAATGGCTGGAGAGGGTGTTGGCCGAATAAGGGAAGGCCTAGGCAAAAGGAAGGGTTTATGGGAGGCAGAGGAGTATGGATTGTAGTGGTGGAGTTAGGTGTTGGCGAGGGGCGAATGAGGAGTGGCCTGGATGACAATGGGTTTGTAGGGGGAAGAGCTTGTTGTGGTGTGGAAGGTGGCGGTGGTCGGATGAGGAGAGGCCTAGCCGGCGAGGGGTTTGTGGTGGTGGTAGTGGAAGGTATTTGTCCGGTAGCGCGTAAGAGAGGATGATATAGTTGGGGGGAAGACATTGAATAAGGCATCCTTAACAGACACGGAGGTTGAATTGGTTCTTGGTTTAAAGCCCCGACAGAGGCGTTCTCATGGTGCCACCCTTGTCCTCTTTCCACTTCATGGAAAGAGGTGATAGGGTTTACTTGTTGGTTCGGTGGATGCTCTGGCATTGGGTTTTGGACAATCCCCATGTTCGGTTGTGGCGCGGGATCTTGCTGCTACTGAGGAGGAGGTACTGCTGGTTGCTGAGAAGGCTGCTGAGCCTGTGGTTATCGAGGAGGCCTTCGTGCCTTTAAAGTGGTGATAAATCTCCTCATCTCATCCCAATCAATACTACCTTGATCATTCATATCATATATGTAATCCTTGAAGTGAAAATAGTTGTCAATATTGTGCCCCGACTGTCGATGGAAGATGCAATACCGAGAAGTGTCTATATTTTGCGGACACACCGTTCTTTCTTTAGGCAAGGTGAGCGCATTGGCGGCCATTAGGGCGTTGAAAATATCAGACAGACTTTCTGGCAATGGACGATATTTGACACACCCCGAGCCTTATATTACAGCGGAAGACTAACTCGGGGAGCGCGAACAGCCGGCATGGTAAGCCTCTTGCGAGCAAGAACGATCAGAGCACAAGACAATCACACACATAAATGCAATTACACAATATTACTCAAACTCCAACTTTATTTCAAAATAATCAAGTACAACCACTAATTCAATTTTCATTATGCACTAGACTCAAGAAATAGAAAAATTACATAGACTCAATCTAAACAATTTAGACTTCCTAAGTCTTCACTCTCATCTTGACAATACTTTCATTCGCTCTCGGACCCGCTACTTGTATAACCCGAATCCGAATTCGAATCACTTCCATCTCCTGAAAAGATTAGAAATAGGTAATGAGCACACTTGCCCAGTAGGTATCTTCGCATCAACATGAAGGCACTATTAAAGTAATTAACAATTTAGCTCTAAAGAATGAGGTAAAAATCATGCGAATGCGATCAATCATGCGATTAAACCAAAGTAACAAGATGATCAAGTAAGTTAGAATGAGAGCAAGTACGAACTAGCAAGAATGTAACAAGAACATGATATTAGCTTTTCATGAACAAGAATGTATCAAGAATGTACTAGCAAGCCACATAATCATCACTCTAGTATCTTTTACTTATGAGCAAGTACTTCGTGAATTTCTGTGGAATATCAAGCAAGAAAGTCATGTACAAGAATGTCATGTCGTGCCGTAGATTTTCACTTATTTATAGAGAAAGTACTCCCAGCGCAATGCGACGCAAGTAGCATAATATCCCATGGTTTATAAAATAGTATGTTTCCGACAATCAGCCGAGGGGACTAGTATAGAGCCCTTGAACACAATCAGTGCTCGATCGCATCTTCAAGTATAAATCAAGTTACTTCCACGCATGTTAACAATAAAATATGGCCAAGAATGTAATAAGTTCAATAAGCTCATGATAACAATAATTCAACGAATGAATGCTTCAATAAGAATCATGAGAAATCAAGAATGACTTAAGCAAGGTTATGCTTATGGAAATAAATCGGCAGCATAACGATACGTTCTTTATCTTCCATTCATTATATTAGGTTTCTTGATCAATATGATAAGTTCTAGATCATCAAGAGTCTATCTAGAACCTTGGAATATCGACCCTTGGTCAATCCTTGGGTTAAAATACTCAAGTAGTGTGACGGTCGTGTACTGGGCCGTTACATGATGTGACGCTCCAGTATTGGGCCGTTACATTAGTCTGAATCCAGAACCAAGAAATCGAACTCAGTGAATGTGACGGTCGTATATTGGGCCGTTACTTGTGCCTGACGGTCCAACATAGAGCCGTTACATTACTGATAACCAAAATCATCGATAGTGTAATCTAATCAATGGGCTTTAATGGTACAACCAACTCGGCGTCCTAGTGGGAATCCCAGGCTCGCGGAGAATTACGGAGGCCTTGAAACAAGATTTCCTAGTCCATTGGAAGGAATATCCAATAGAGAGGTCCTCATGTCCAAGAATAATGTTCCTATAGTGCAAAGTGAACTAATGGACAACATACCGGAATATGTGCCATATACTTAAAGAAATGACTCTATAGATAGGAAAGAATGTGTAACATTATGAAACCAAGATAAAACTCCGTCAATACAACTTTGGAAAATCATGATTTAGAATACAAAACTATAGAGTTTTAGCCAATGAAATTAGCATAACTTAAAATAACCTAAGACACATTAATCATGCAATTTGATTATAAATCAGAAACTAAACTCAAAGTCATGATAATAGGTCCAAACTTAGCTATCTAAGCTTATTTATAAGTAAACTTAACTGGTTATTATTCTGCCTTGGGCTGACAGAACACAGGTGTCTGACGGTCTAGGATAGGTGCGTTACAGTGTGTGACGGTTTATCGAGGGGCCGTTACAGTGGTGTAACGCTCCTGCTAGGGTGCGTCAGAGACAATAGAACAAATAAAAGCATAACAGGTTGTGACGGTCTATCGTAAGGCCGTTACATGTATGTGACGGTCTCACGTTGGTGCGTCAGAGAACCTGCTGGCAGTAAACTAAAGTAAAGGTTCATGAAAATATTACATGTCTGGAAATCAACATATTACCACTGTCCTAATCATGAATCGATGCATAGGCCAACTATATGCAAGGGTTTAGTGAATAGACAAGATAATACCTTTTTATTTCCATTTAGGGCTAAGAGATGCATGAATGTATAAAACAATGAAATCATGAAATTCTTAGTCTATAATGCATGAAATCAAGCACAATCAGAGGGCTTTTTTTCCTAACAAGTTATTTTTTCCAATCATGAGATAACCTACCTCTTCTAGAACTTTAAAACTTCGAATTTGATGCTAGGTGCTACCCTTAGTCCCTTGTACTTCTTGTGATAAATCAGCAACTTTAATCTGCTCTATTTCCTCAGCCTCTTGACCTAAGAATGTGAAATTTTGAGGGTAAGAAGATGAAACTATTGGGAATAAAAAGTTCTAAAGGATCGTACTCTAATTACCTCGTTTAGTCGTCCTAATGTCCTGATCTTCAGGGGACTTGCGTTCAGATTCCTGGGTTGCTAAGGTGGAATCAGCAACTTCGGAAGCTTCTATCTCCTTGGTTGCTTGATCTCCTAGCATGAAATTTGGAGAACCATTAGTCTAAAGTATACCAAACAAAAGCTTCTAAATAACTTACCCGAATTTATGACTCCTTACCTTGATTCTTCACGAGCCAAAAGTAAGGGTTGCCCAGTTCAGAACTAGGTCCTATTTATAGGGTTTTAACTAGGGTTTGGAGATTAGATCGATTCTAGAGTCCTTAATTTGCCAGAACCTAATCCCTAAGAGTCCTTAGTAATGTTATAAGCTTCCTAAGTCGATCTCTTGTAGATAGGATTTTAAAGTTCCAATCTTTTTGCAATTTCCTCACCTTACGGAATCTGCAGAATGTAACGGTCGTGTCTAGGTGCGTTACAGGGCTGTGGCGGTCGCCCGATAGACCGTTACATGTGACGTATATAGAGTTTCAATTTGATAAAACTCTTTTATTTGTTTATCCATATAATTATCTTATATAATTAGTATTTATCCTTAAAATACGTTAATAAGCCAATTACCCTTCTAGAATATGGGCCAAACTTAATGGGCTTTGTCCATTAACCTTTTGGATAATAATTAGATAGGCTAGGTTAACTAATTAGCCTAATTGAGCCTTATAATGACTTATTAATTTAATAATCCTTCATTAATTTATTTAGGCCTTTATAATTTTTAGAAAACTATTTAATAATTAAAAAATTATATATATAAATTCTGGGGTACTACACCCTCCCCCACTTAGAAGAATTTGGTCCCCAAATTTAATATATGGATTTCGGAGAGTGTACTTACAGTTAAATAATTCTGGAAATCTTTTCCGCATGGCTGCTTCGGTTTCCCAAGTTGCTTCATATGGCCATGTTTTCTTCCATTGAATCTTGACCATAGGAATAACTTTATTTCGTAGTTGACGCACTTCTCGTTCCAGAATCTTTATTGGCGTTTGCTCGAACGTCATATCCTTCTGAATCTCCAGATTGTCATAAGTGATAATATGGTCGGGATCATATACATACTTCTTCAGCATAGAGACGTGAAATACGTCATGAACTCCTGCTAATTGTGGAGGTAAAGCCAGTTTGTAAGCCACTTCACCAATCCGTTCAAGAATTTCAAACGGGCCTATGAATCTTGGAGTTAGCTTTCCTGTAATGCCAAATCTTCAAATACCACGACCTGGAGAAACCTTTAAATATACATGATATCCTACTTGAAACTCCAAGTCACGTCTTCGATTGTCAGCATAAGACTTTTGCCTATCTTGTGCCATCTTCATTCTTTCTTGAATGAGCTTGATCTTCTCTGTAGAATCCCTGATAAGATCGGGGCCTAGAAATTACTTTTCCCCTATTTCATTCAAGCATATTGCTGATCGACAGCTTTTTCCGTATAAAGCTTCAAAATGTGTCATTCGTATGCTTGCCTGATAGCTATTGTTATATGCAAACTCTACTAGAGGCAAGTGATCATGCCAACTACCTCCAAAGTCGATAGCACAAGCCCTGAGCATATCTTCTACTACCTGATTTGTTCTTTCCGTTTGACCATCTGTTTGTGGATGAAAAACTGTGCTGAAATTTAATCTAGTACCTAGTGAATGTTGTAGACCCTTCCAGAATTGTGATGTGAATCGAGGATCCCTATCAGATATAATAGTGATGGGGACACCATGTAGCTTGACAATCTCCTTTATGTACAATGCTGCCAGGATATCCACAGACCATCGACTCTTTATTGGTATGAAGTGTGCGGATTTAGTCAATCGGTCTATGATTACCCATATTCTATCGTGTCCACCTCTGGTCTTGGGTAAACCCATAATAAAGTCCATCCCTATACTCTCCCATTTCCATTCAGGAATACTCAAGGGGTGTAATTTACCTGCGAGTCTAAAATGCTCTGCATTTACTTGTTGGCAGGTGAGACAGCGAGATACGAAATCAGCTATTTCTCTCTTCATATTGGGCCACCAGAAATTTCTTTTGAGATCTTGATACATCTTTGTTCCTCCTGGATGAATTGTGTATTTGGAATTATGCGCTTCATCTAGGATTAGTTTCTTCGTAGCCTCATGATCTGGTACACATATTCGGCCCTTAAATAACAATCTTCCGTCATTGGAAATAGAAAAATCCGGCCTTTGTTCCATATTGGCTTTAATTTCTAGTAATATATGATCATCATTTTGCAGCTTGACCAGATCTTCTATCAATGTAGGTTGAGCTCGGATATTAGCTATGAAATAATCTTCTTCCTTTATGTCAATATCTAAGTTCAACTGAGCAAATTGAGGAACAATGTTAGTTACACTTATCATAAGACTTGATAGCATACCTATTGGTTTTCTGCTGAGTGCATCTGCTACAACATTAGTCTTGCCAGGATGATATTGAATAGCAAAATCAAAGTCTTTGAGATATTCTAACCAGTTTCTCTGCCTCATGTTAAGCTCCTTTTGAGAGAATAAATATTTCAGGCTTTTGTGGTCCGAGTAGACAGTGAACTTTTCTCCATAAAGATAATGACGCCAAATTTTCAAGGCGAAAATAACCGCTGCTAATTACAGATCATGTACGGGATAGTTTTCCTTGTGACGTTTCAATTGTCTTGAAGAATAACAGATTACTTTTCCATTCTTCATGAGAACGCATCCTAAGCCAATGCCAGACGCATCCGTATACACTTCGAATCCACCACCCTCCATTGGTAGTGATAAAATAGGGGCTGTCGTAAGATGATTCTTAAGAGTTTGGAAACTCTTCTCACATTCCTCTGACCAGACAAAAGGATTTTATTTTCTTGTGAGTCTAGTTAAAGGAACCGCAATTTTTGAGTAGTCTTTAATTATTATCCTATAATAACTAGCTAGACCCAGAAAGCTTCTTACTTCAGATACAGTCGTTGGCTGACTCCAATTCTTGACAGCTTCTACCTTAGAAGGATCCACAGCAATACCTTCTTTTGAAATAATGTGGCCTAGGAATGAGACTTCCTCGAGCCAGAATTCACACTTATTGAGTTTGGCATAAAGCTTGTGCTCTCTAAGTGTTTGTAAAGCTATTTTCAAATGTTGTTCATGTTCCTCTTTCATCTTGGAATATATTAAGATGTCATCAATGAAGACGATGATGAACTGGTCCAGATATGGCTGGAAGACGTTGTTCATAAGTTGCATGAATGCTGCTGGGGCATTAGTTAACCCAAACGGCATCACTACGAATTCATAGTGGCCATAACAACTTCGAAAAGTCGATTTATAAATGTCCTCTTCTTTAATTCTAAGCTGATGATAACCTGATCTGAGGTCAATCTTAGAGAAATATTCTGCTCCTGAAAGTTGATCGAAGAGCTCATCAATACGTGACAACAGATACTTATTTTTAATTGTGAGTTGATTCAGTCGCCGGTAATTGATGCATAGCCTGAGAGAACCATCCTTCTTCTTGACAAATAGAACCGGCGCACCCCAAGGGGATGTGCTAGGTCTGATGAAACCCTTGTCCAGAAGTTCCTGCAACTGCTTCTTCAATTCCTTAAGCTCCGTGGGGGACATCCTGTAAGGGGCTATAGAAACATGTGCTGCTCCTGGAATGAATTCAATGGTGAAGTTCACTTCCCTCTCGGGCGGTAAACTGGGTAGTTCTGATGGAAACACGTCTGGGAACTCGTTTACAATAGGGATGTCTGCTATGTTAATTTCTTTGGATTCGGTAATAATGACAGAAGCAAGAAAAGCTTTACATCCTCGCGAGATAAGTTTGCAAGCGTGAAGTGAGGATATGATAGTGGGGTGTTTCTTGTACTTGATGCCAAGAAAAGAGAATCTTGGAAGACCGGGCTTTCGAAAGGATATAATCCTATTTCGGCAATTGATATAAGCATCATGATCTACAAGCCAATCTACCCCTAAAATGGCATCATAACCTTTCATGTCAAGGCATACTAGGTTTGCGGGGAGATTATGACCTTCTACTATCACTTCGCTATCAGGATAATAGTCGGTAAGCTTTGTTCCAGAACCTAGGGGTGTGGAAATAGCAAGATCTGAAGGTAAGGGAACTGATGCGATTGGTAATGTTTTAGCAAAAGTAGTGGAGATAAAAGAATGAGAGGCACCCGTATCAAATAGCACAAATACAGGACGAGAACAAATTTGAAGAGTACCTTCCATAAGCCCATCATCCCTGGGCGCTTCCTCTCATTCTAGAACAGCATTGAGGCGAGCCTGCCTCCTGCATCCTCCACCAGATGACTGGTGCTTCATATGGGGACATTCCGGCATGCGATGCTCCCTGCTTCCACAACGTAAACAAGTGCCGAGACGCTTCCAACACTCCTCAGCCGAATGGCCGAATTTTTCACAAAATCTGCAAGCCGTGGCGACCTGCTCCTTCTCCTCCTTGATTTTCTTTTGCTTATGGGAACTTCCACCATTCCCATTCCTAGATCTCTTCTTACTATCACGGCTTTTGTAAGATTCCGTGATGCTGAATTTCTCTTTCTTATAACGCCACTCTGAGCGTCGGTTTGATTCTTCTCCTTTACCATTCAATTTTTTGACCTTCTCTAAGGTCCTTTCACATAGATACGCCCGCTGAACCATCTCCGCATAAGTACGGATGTTTTGGGTCCCGAGCTGCTGAATGAAACCGAGTCATAACCCGTCCATAAACCAATTTGCCTTGAGTAGATTGGTGCTGATAAGATGCGGTGCGTAAGGTGCAAGCCTTGAGAATTGTAGTTCATATTCAGCAACCGTCATCATTCCTTGCCGAAGAGCGGTGAACTCCATAGCCTTTCGTTCCTTTACGTGCTCAGAAAAGTACATGGCACGGAACAGGGTAAGAAAACCATCCCATGTATGAGGTGCATTGGCCGGAGGTGCCGGAACTGGCTTCCACCATGTGCGAGCATCTTTGTTGAGTTGAAAGGTTGCGAGACGTACCTTTTCCAGTTTTCTGCCTCGTCGGGATTAGATGAACCATAGAATAACGGAGGATTTAACCTCCGAAAATCTCGATGTACGTCACCAGCCCTTGCCCCTATTCCACCTTGCGCTATGGTTTACAATGCCTGAGTAAGGTCGGCTACTGTTTGTTGCATACCATCCCAATCTACGCGATGAGCCATTTGTAAAATGAGGTACCTGAGAGAAAAATAACAACTTATTATTTCTCATGAAATTGGGAGAAATAATCTTAAAGCTAATTAATTATCTTATCCCGGGCTCTACCCAATTCTCACATGGGTATGGAAATTTCTTCTGTTGTGAATGTGATTTTGATGATTACAAAATGCCTTTGTTACTTGGCCTTGTGCGTGAATGGTTATTCATGTCTTCCTGTGTATGAAGTTTGAAATGGTTGTGGAAATGGCTGTGGAAATGATCACAAACTAAATGGTTGTGGAAATGCTCACAAACTACTTTTATTGGGATATCATGTCGATGCATTTGTGACTCTATAAGGCTCATATGTGCTTTGATGCT
Source organism: Amorphophallus konjac (assembly GCA_022559845.1). NCBI lineage: Eukaryota > Viridiplantae > Streptophyta > Magnoliopsida > Alismatales > Araceae > Amorphophallus > Amorphophallus konjac. The sequence continues at coordinate 151,310,600 of CM040129.1, forward strand.
AGCACATTGCATTGTGGAAAATATGCTTGGATAAGTGTCATATTGAGCCTCATGTCATGCATGGTAATGCTAAATGATTAATTGAGATACAAATACCATTGCTAGCCCCCAAGGTAATGATGTGTGGATTGATGAGAGTTTGGATGATGATCAAATTGAATGTGACTCAATATTATTTTATGTGGCTTGGCTCCTTACTCTTTGAATTCCAAATTTATACTATCATGCAATGGTGAATGATATTTGGAATTTCATGACTCTGTGTATGAATGATTCAACCAATCAACAAGAAATGTGAACTCAGGTAAAACAATGAAGTAAGTGTTGCTATAAGGAGCTAAATGGATATCTCGTTCCTCCTTTACTCTTGGAATATGTTCAATGATGTATTTTATTGTGAACATGCTCATAGTGTTAATGCTTGATGTAAAGATCTTGATTTTCAACTAACCTCTTGCCTTATCGTATTTTTCAGGATGAAACATCATGGTTGATTTTCATGGGATTATGGTAATATTTAATCAATTATTTTCCATTGATTTGATGGTGGTTTTAGTTATTTTTCAGGCCCAAACAAGAAGGGGTCGACCCTCTCAGGTTTTGTTCAAAACAGAACCATTTTTATGAACCATGCCTGAAAGGGTCGACCCCTGGCGTCGACCCCTGTAACCCAGAACCAAAAATTTGGTTCTGTTTGGGTTCTGGAATCACAAGGGTCGACCCCTATAACTCAAAACCAAAGATTGGTTTTGTTTGGGTTCTGGAAACACGAGGGTCGACACTGGGGTCGACCCCTTCAGTTCCGACCTCCAGCCGCCACTTTTGACCACTGTTTTCTTGCTCCTAAAGTCTTCCAATCCGAGTCCAACTTCTACAAATCACTCCACAAAATGTGGATCTGGTTCCCAAGCTATCTTTGACTGTCCTAATCAATTAACTAAACCCTAGTGGCATTAAATAAATATGAAGAGAGGTGAGATCTAAGAAAGAGGTTAAGACATTCTAATTGGTATGAGCAGGTTCGGAGTTGTAGCTCCCAAGCCCTCTTCCACCTTGCTCTGAAGCTGAAATTGAAAGGAAGAAGCTTGAATCAAGCCCCAAGATCATATATAATTGAAAGTTGCATCTGAAATCAAGATCCAACCTCTGTTCGTGCTGCATTACTTCACACTTGCTTCAAGTTCGTTCTTCATCCTGCAGAAGCATTTCATGAGGGAGTTATCTTGATCTTTCACTTCTGTATCTTTTGTTTGAGATTGCTTAAGGTTTTGAATATGTATCTAAGATGTGTAATAATCATTTACATGTTCTTTGTTCACTCTCTCTTGCATATATATATGAGCTGCAATTTTTGTGATACAACATTTCTAATGCTCATATATTCTTTTGTATAGGTGAAGAAGAGGGGGATCTCTAAACCATTCATTTTCACATTCTTGATTAGAGATTAGCTTAAAGGTTGGGCTTATTATTCCGTTTATCTATGCTTTCAGGTGAAGAAGAAAATGGAAGAAGGAAAAGAGGAGTGCCTTGTGGAGAGGAAGAAGATGATGTCTAGATTATGATCATCCGTCAACGAGCAAGGAGAATCAGATTTTGCTGAAGAAGGGGGAGCCTTTTACTTGATGCAACTTTCCAGTTTCCATCTATATAATTTGTTTGGAGGGTCATAGCATATAATTGTCATTGCTTCATAAACATTTGAGAGAACACTTGGTGTGGGTGTTCGGAGAAAGAGTTCTCCGAGTGTGTGTGTTGTCATATGTGTGTCGATTTGTGCGGAGTATATCCGCGTGTGTGGTTGGGAGTTTTCTCCCGTGTGGTTGTGTAGGCATTGCCCTACGTGTGTGTGGGCGGAGCTGTGTCTCCGTGTGAGGTAGTTTGTTCGGGGTGTGTTCCCCAACTGTGTGTGTGTGTGTGTGCTGCTATGGCAGCAGTTTGAGGCAAGGCCTCATGTGTGGTTTGCTGCGAAAGCAGCGTGTGTGTTGTTGGGGTTCATCCCCGTGTTGCTACATTTTGTAGCGTGTAATCACCGGTTTGGTGAGGGGTGGACATAGGGACCCGTCGTGGTCCCGAACCACCTTAAAAATCCCCGTGTCTTATGGTTTGATTCTTGTGATTGTGTGTTCACTATCCTATCTGTTTGTGCAATCGTGTGAGCTCGGTGAGATTGAGTGAATCTAGTTTAAACATGTTTAGATTAAATTACTCTATCTTGTATATTCCGCTGTGTGCTAGTTGTGTTTTTAATTGGACATAGTTTTTAGTAGTAGGATCTATTCACCCCCCTCTAGATCCGTGTTCCTACACTACGGGACCCAACATCTTCCTTAGATTATAGGTAGGGATCCTTAAATCTTGGACTTATCCTATGACATGACTCTTCTTCCTAAGTCCTGAGACTTAGGCTCTGATACCAACTTAACTGTCACGCCCCGAGCCTTATATTACAGCGGAAGACTAACTCGGGGAGCGCGAACAGCCGGCATGGTAAGTCTCTTGCGAGCAAGAATGATCAGAGCGCAAGACAATCACACACATAAATGTAATTGCACAATATTACTCAAACTCCAACTTTATTTCAAAATAATCAAGTACAACCACTAATTCAATTTCCATTATGCACTAGACTCAAGAAATAGGAAAATTACATAGACTCAATCTAAACAATTTAGACTTCCTAAGTCTTCACTCACATCTTGACAATACTTTCATTCGCTCTCGGACCCGCTACTTGTATAACCCGAATCCGAATTCGAATCACTTCCATCTCCTGAAAAGATTGGAAATAGGTAATGAGCACACTTGCCCAGTAGGTATCTTCGCATCAACATGAAGGCACTATTAAAGTAATTAACAATTTAGCTCTAAAGAATGAGGTAAAAACCATGCAAATGCGATCAATCATGCGATTAAACCAAAGTTACAAGATGATCAAGTAAGTTAGAATGAGAGCAAGTACGAACTAGCAAGAATGTAACAAGAACATGATATTGGCCTTTCATGAACAAGAATGTATTGAGAATATACTAGCAAGCCACATAATCATCACTCCAGTATCTTTTGCTTATGAGCAAGTACTTCGTGAATTTCTGTGGAATATCAAGTAAGAAAGTCATGTACAAGAATGTCATGTCGTGCCGTGGATTTTCACTTATTTATAGAGAAAGTACTCCCAACGCAATGCGACGCCAGTAGCATCATACACCATGGTTTATAAAATAGTATGTTTCCGACAATCAGCCGAGGGGACTAGCATAGAGCCCTTGAACACAATCAGTGCTCGATCGCATCTTCAAGTATAAATCAAGTTACTTCCAAGCATGTTAACAATAAAATATGGCCAAGAATGTAATAAGTTCAATAAGCTCATGATAACAATAATTCAACGAATGAATGCTTCAATAAGAATCATGAGAAATCAAGAATGACTTAAGCAAGGTTATGTTTATGGAAATAAATCGGCAGCATAATGATACGTTCTTTATCTTCCATTCATTATATTAGGTTTCTTGATCAATATGACAAGTTCTAGATCATCAAGAGTCTATCTAGAACCTTGGAATATCAACCCTTGGTCAATCCTTGGGTTAAAATACTCAAGTAGTGTGACGGTCGTATACTGGGCCGTTACATGATGTGACGCTCCAGTATTGGGCCGTTACATTAGTCTGAATCCAGAACCAAGAAATTGGACTCAGTGGAATGTGACGGTCGTATATTGGGCCGTTACTTGTGCCTAACGGTCCAACATAGAGCCGTTACATTACTGATAACCAAAATCATCGATAGTGTAATCTAATCAATGGACTTTAATGGTACAACCAACTCGGCGCCCTAGTGGGAATCCCAGGCTCGCGGAGAATTACGGAGGCCTTGAAACAAGATTTTCTAGTTCATTGGAATGAATATTCAATAGAGAGGTCCTCATGTCCAAGAATAATGTTCCTATAGTGCAAAGTGAACTAATGGACAACATACCGGAATATGTGCCATATGCTTAAAGAAATGACTCTATAGATAGGAAAGAATGTGTAACATTTATGAAACCAAGATAAAACTCCGTCAACACAACTTTGGAAAATCATGATTTAGAATATAAAACTATAGAGTTTTAGCCAATGAATTTAGCATAACTTAAAATAACCTAAGACACATTAATCATGCAATTTGATTATGAATCAGAAACTAAACTCAAAGTCATGATAATAGGTCCAAACTTAGCTATCTAAGTTTATTTATAAGTAAACTTAACTGGTTATTATTCTGCCTTGGGCTGACAGAACATAGGTGTCTGACGGTCTAGGATAGGTGCGTTACAGTGTGTGACGGTTTATCGAGGGGCCGTTACAGTGGTGTAATGCTCTTGCTAGGGTGCGTCAGAGACAATAGAACAAATAAAAGCATAACAGGTTGTGACGGTCTATCGTAAGGCCGTTACATGTATGTGACGGTCTCACGTTGGTGCATTAGAGAACCTGCTGGCAGTAAACTAAAGTAAAGGTTCATGAAAACATTACATGCTTAGAAATCAACATATTACCACTGTCCTAATCATGAATCGATGCATATGCCAACTATATGAAAGGGTTTAGTGAATAGGCAAGATAATACCTTTTTATTTCCATTTAGGTCTAAGAGATGCATGAATGTATAAAACAATGAAATCATGAAATTCTTAGTCTATAATGCATGAAATCAAGCACAATCAGAGGGCTTTTATTCCTAACAAGTTATTTTTTCCAATCATGAGATAACCTACCTCTTCTAGAACCTTAAAACTTCGAATTTGATGCTAGGTCCTATTTATAGGGTTTTGACTATGGTTTGGAAATTAGATCGATTCTAGAGTCCTTAATCTGCCAGAACCTAATCCCTAAGAGTCCTTAGTAATGTTATAAGCTTCCCTAAGTCGATCTCTTGTAGATAGGATTTCAAAGTTCTAATCTTTTTGAAATTTCTTCACCTTACGGAATCTGCAGGATGTAACGGTCGTGTCTAGGTGCGTTACAGGGCTGTGGCGGTCGCCCGATAGACCGTTACATGTGACGTATATAGAGTTTCAATTTGATAAAACTCTTTTATTCGTTTATCCATATAATTATCTTATATAATTAGTATTTATTCTTAAAATACGTGAATAAGCCAATTACCCTTCTAGAATATGGGCCAAGCTTAATGGGCTTAGTCCATTAACCTTTTGGATAATAATTAGATAGGCTAGGTTAACTAATTAGCCTAATTGAGCCTTATAATGAGATATTAATTCAATAATCCTTCATTAATTTATTTAGGCCTTTATAATTTCCAGAAAACTATTTTATAATCCAAAAATTATATATATAAATTCTGGGGTACTACAATATTGGGCTCTTCGGGGACCCAATGGTCTTCTTGGTTGTTGCAGTTGTTGTTGTGCATAGTTGGCTGGCAGGGGTGCCTGGTGGTATTGTGGGGGTTGATTTTGTGGTGTGAAATGAGGTTGTTATTGTTGTTGAGGTGGGAGAGGCCGGAACGTCTGACGAGGGTTATTATTTTGCTGGTGAACTTGGTTTTGGAAGGCGGGTTGTTGTGGTGGTGGCCTTTGGTTCGGAGGGTGGCAGAAAGGTGTGGAATTGCCAAATGAGCTCACCTGCTCGTTAGTGACAGTGCCTTCGGTGGTTGCACCAACATTGCCGGTATTAACATTTTTCCTCATTACTTTCGGTCTTGGCTCAAACATGCCCATGATGGGTGAGTCTTTCATTTGTGTTTGTATATATCTCGCTCTCTCATAGAGCTCTTCCATTATGCTTAATTTATTTATGGCTAAGATGTGACGGAATTGCGGTGTAGAGTTTGATATGATCATCTTCACCTGCTCTGTTTCCGACAGTGTGTCTTTCAATCTTTCGGCCATGGCCCTCCATCTATCGGCAAACAGAATGAAGTCCTCCTTGGGCTTCATCTTCTCGGCAACCAAATCAGTGACTGACAAAGATGGACCCACACGGTCCTTGTACTTCTGCAGTAACTTTCGCTGAACTACATCAAAATCACCGACTTCAGCCGGCTCCAAGGATTAGAACCACTCCAGTGCTGGACCATCTAAAGACTGCCTAAAAAGATAGGCTAGGGAAGTCTTGTTGTCCTGCCAGAATGATGCCTCGTACATGAAATCTTTTAAGTGGATGAACGGATTGCCCGTTCCATTGTATCGCCGGAAGTTGGGCATCTCAGATGGAGGTAAGTGAAAAACTGGCAGAGTGGGAAGGGTAACTTCGGGAGCGGTCTTCGGTGCCGTGACCTTCTTCAACTGCTCCTCCATACTAGCAATCTTCTGGAGGAGTATAGTGTTGGTGTCAGACTCGGCTGGGGCCGGATTAGAAGACATTGATTTGGCATAGGCCTCCTTAAAAATTGAGGAATCGGAGGTTGTTGAGGCTAAGTAATAGAGTGACTTACCGGTTGGGCCGGCGTAGTCATAACGGGAGTTGGTGGGCGCGAAGGCACCCTTTGTGCGACTGCTTGGTCATTGGGGATGTTAACGGAATGGCCACCCGCGGCCTGAGGAGGATTGGAAGATGACGGGATAGATTTCCTCTTTAAAGCGTCTTGGACCGCCTGACGTTGGGAATCGTCTAACTGAGTGAGTGCTTTCAAAAAATCATTAAAGTTGAAGGAAGGGGAGATATCCCCGGAAGTATTTTGGGTGGTAGGTTGAGCTTGGGAAGAAGGCTCAACCTCCTGAGAGGTAGTGTCCACCATGTGGACCTGAGGATGATAAGTGGGAGAGGGAGCATAGTTTCCCTCATAGTAGATGGGATCCTGAGGGGGAACCTCATAAGATGGGTCAGATTGACCCTCCTCATAACCATCGTAGGTATACTCGTAGTTGGCCATATTGATGATTTTACCTGAACGGAGTTTCATGTTTTAAGGAGAGAAATATTTCCAATAAACAAGTGTAAGTAAAAGATAATCACCCAATCAAGCAAGTTGTACACTCAAGTTGTAATGAACCCAAGATTTTACGGTTTTCTTTGGAGATTAAGGTGAGTTTTAAAGTATAATGAATTCTCTCCTTTGAATGTGTGTCCTAATTGGGAGTTTGGGTATAATCTCCGGGTCAACTAGGTTCTTTCTCTCTCCTCACCAATGTATGGGTCAACTATACTCCGGGAGCTTCAAGTGGTACAACCGGCCCAGCGTCCGTGAGGGAATCCACAGGTGCGGGGACTTACGGAGACTTGGTTTAAGAATTTCCGGTCCAATGAGATGGAATGCTCAATGGAGGGTCCTTCCTTCACCAAGAGGGGGGTGTGAGATCCTAGGAGTGTAGAGAGAGGAGGTCTCTCAACCAAATGCCCTAGAATGCACTCTAATGCAGGTAAATTAATTAGATAATAATCAAGTAAACAATAAGAACAACCAACAGATGAAGGCACAGTAGAAAAGCAAAGTTCTGCGGGCACAGAACCAAATGGCGACCTCACGGAGGTCACGGTATGAATAGGCAGCGACTGAGTGGCAGTCGCTAATCACTGTAATCAGTGCAACCAAAAATCAATCAAACTGAAATAGCGCCTTTGAGTAAGGTGATGTATCTGTGAATAACGCCTCTATGTAGGGGCGTCAGATAGCAATGAACAGTGCTCGAGGTGTGAATGAAAGCAATGATAATTAAAATGATGCCTTGGAGTTAGGCGCTGAACAAGTGAGACACGCCTCTGTGAAGGGGCGTCAAATGTGCAGTAAACAAAATGGGACAGCAGCAATCAGGAAAAGGTGCCTTGGTGTGAGGCGTTAAATGAAGAAATGACACCTCTGTCGAGGGGCGTTGAAACACAGCAAACAGTAATAGGAATAATGGAAGAAATCAACAGCAATAAAAAAAATTGATGCCTTGGTGTGAGGCGTTGAATTCAGAAATGACACCTCTCTGAGGGGCGTTGATTGAAAAAAGGTAAAAAATACCAAAAAACAAATGGAAACAACGCCTCTGTGAGCGGTCGCTGTATGCAAAAATGACGGCAGCAGGGAAGGCACTAATCAATTCTAGAGAATCGAGAGCACTGATAACTGACAAAAATCAAATTTCTTTTCTAAAAAATGTTATGGACACTTCAAAAAAATTGGCTAATCCAGTGGGGGGTGTGCACGTGGTGCACAAGGGGAGTGTGCTACGTGGAGCACGAAGAAGGGGCACACGTGGGTGCCAAAAGAGGGGCACACGAGGGTGCCAAAGAGAGGGGCACGCGAGAGTGCTAAAGGGAGGGGTAATCAAAATAAAAATGAAAAGTGTCCCACTGTGATCGCCAATTTGTGAACGTGTCACATAGACATTTTAAAGAAAGAGAAAATATTTAAAAATAAATGGGATAAAAAGGTGCTAAAATATGTGGGAAATAAGGGAAAGAGGGAACATGAGATGCTCTAAGGAGGGTGATCGCCAGAGGGGTTACCTCAAAATTTTAAAGATGATCGCATGTACCTTGTATGAAGCGGGAAAATTGCAAGTCCTTCCTTCCTCCTTCTACCGGTCGGCCGATGAAGGGGGTTTCTACTTTGATTACCCTTGCAAAATTAAAAAACACTAAACAAACTAGGAAATGGATTAGCCAAAAGATGTGTAGTATCAATGCTCTAATAATATGAAATCAAGTAAATTGGGCATGAACACACCTTGTGTGTTTTGGTTTTAAACCCCTAAGAGGAGTAACAAGGGATGGGGAATATGGATGCAGTGAATATGCAAAGAAATTATATATGATATGCTGATATCTCTAGCAAGTGTAACGTATTGAGAAGATCTCTAGTAAAATAACTAGAGAGTGGTGAGTGATATGATAAAAATAAAACAACTAAGGGAAAAGGGGGGCCTTCTGCTGTGTGTGCAGCAGTAAAGGGAGAAAGGACACGGCCGCGGCAGCTACAGGATGAAGAACCCGCGGATGAAGATGCCACCGGAGGAAGAAGAAGATCCCCACGGAAGAAGAGTGTCACCTGGAAAAAGGATGCCCATGGAGGAAGAGCTGTCGGCTGGAGGAACCTACAAAAAGAAAGAAATTCTCTCTCTCTGTAAAAGGGGCTCTCACAGTGTTCTTTTTAGCTCTCCCGTTTACTCGCGCGCATGAGCAACACCAAGGGTATTTAGAGGCCAAAAATCCTTATTTCAATAGGATTCAAATAAGGAATACCATCCTCCAGTAAAGATCTAACTTCCCAATCAAACACGATGTTTAAAATGGGGAAAGGATCACTACTGGAAGGTAGCAGGCAAAATGGAGACGGAAGTCCAAAATGATGACATGAACAATGGCGTTAATTGAAATGACGACAACCCTGCAGTCATTGATTCCTAGGGTTAGCGTCAAATAACCAATGCCTCAGAGATGGACGTCAATTCTTTGAATTTTATTTTGATTAGGATTCGTAAATCCATGAAACAATGCCTGCATGAACAGTCATTTATTGATTAAATCATGACACTCATCAAGTCGTCAGTTAAATGACGCCCCGCCTTCAGGCGTTAATTACAATATTTATGGAAAAATACCAAATAAATAGAAAAACTTCATATTAAACCAATATTGAAGTCCACTTTGGGGCATCACGTGGTGACATGAGATTTACTCATCATAGCATCAATTTTGGCGTGTCTACACCATGGTTTTAGACCTAGGGATTAAGCTAGATTAACGGCATTATGCCGTTGCGTACGACGGTCTTGACCCCAAGTTTTGTGACTCAAGGATCGTTGGGTTTAGTGGGTCTAGAGGACTGTCCAGAGTCCAGTGGCTCGGCGCCACTTGGTTCTTCTCGACTTTCGGACAGGGTGTGTCTGTGTTTCTCGGAGTCCTCCTCGGAGAGTGATCACATCAGTGACTCCCCACTAGTCGTAGCCTTCCGACACGCTTGTGGTCCCACCAGGGAGTGGTAGCGAGGCTTTACCCGAGAGAGACGGCTTTAGTCTGGTTGCCGTAGGGCCTCCTACTGTGGCGGCTCGAGTCTGGGCCGGGAGGAATACCAACTAGAGGGGCTGACGTAGCGCAGTCAGTCAGTGTGTGCACACGTGGTCGGGGACTTCGGACACGTGCTGACGAGCACGACCCCGCCTAGACCCTTATTATGTGGGTACTTGTACGGTGTTCTCAGTCTCCGCCAGGGGCGTTGTAGGGAGACACCTGAGGCGCGGGCTAAGTCATCAGTGGACGCATCCAGCTTTGCTTCTAGTGGTAGGTACTTCCGTCACGTGAGCCGTGACTCTCCTGTTTCAGAGTTCCGTTTCCCGTCTGTGAGACATGGCTTCTAGACCGTTCCAGTGTGCTTTCCCGAGGTGGTGGCCAGGGGCGCTTGGTAGGGATTACCGAGGCCTCATCGTGCCAGTGTGGGACTATGCGGTCCCAGTTAGTCGTGCCTGTGTGGGCAGGCTTCTGTAGCAGGGTTGCCGTGAGTGTTTCCTCGGTAGGCCTGGGGTTAGAGTGGCCCGGTTCCTGATTGTGAGATCGGGATTTCTCTTTCTGCTTGATCGGTACAGTAGGAGTAGCTGTAGTGCCGAGTTTCGACCGGCCACCGTTTCGCTATTCCTGCTGTAGTTGTAGCTATTTTTCCCTTCCGTTACTGCCGTTGTTCTCGGTTGGGGTTCCGCGGGATCCCTACTAAGCCAGTGACAGGAAGCTCACCCCTACTTTTCAGGTGCGGCGGTTCTTCCTCGAGGTTCGAGGGTGCTGTTCGGAGGTTCTTAGTTGCTAGCTTGTCGGGCCGAGTGTTCACTTGACATGTGGTACGTTTTACTGCTTTAGACTGTACTTTCTGTTGGACTGGACTATGCTGCTATAGTTGTTTATTTATTTCTGTTAATTGTTGAATTGTCCTGCCTTATTTCCTATTTCTTTGTACCTCCACACTCCTTTTAGCCCTTCCGAGCCCTCCTGGCTCGGCGGCGGGTCAGGATTCGAGTGGTATCGGGCTCCTCCCGGTATCCGGATCTTGGGTCGTTACAGGGGAGCACCTCCATGGCACCGCCGGCGAAGAGGCGTGAAGGGACCGGGGACAGCGGCGGTCAAGGAGAGGGACCAGCCGGGGCATGAGTTGCACTTTCCCTTTTTTCTTTATGGACACATGTACATGACTCTTTTGATTAATGATATATGTTTTTTTTGTCTTTTCGTTATGAAAACATGTGTGAAAATGCAAATGCTGATTTACTAACAACAACTCCTAGGACTGACAGAGAGAGCAGGAGAGGATGAGAAAGCAGAACAGGATCGACGAGCGAGTGAGATAAAAGATAGCCAAAACCTGACAGGAACTGGCAAACGGTCTAATGCAAGACCGCCAAACTGGAAAAGAACGGTCTAGACCATTACCATTAAGGGATGAAGGGGAAGGCGGTGAATGAAAGGATGAGGTGGTCATTCTTATGACCGTTTGAGGACTGCTAGCGGTCTCCCGATAGACTGCTAGGACAAACATACAGTCAAATCTGAGCGGGACTCTCCATGAGCATCCTAACCCGAGGATAGGGGTCCCTAATCTACACTAAACCTATCCTAACTCAAATCGAGACTACCCATCCCTAATCCCAATGCACTAAGACCAAAATTAAAGCCCTATAACTAGGACTAAACCCCAGAATTCGCAGCTCACAGGAATTCTCTGCTACAAGCCTTGAAACTTCATCAAAATCACCCAAACTCACCATGAAGTGGAGCTTTGAAGCTAGTGCCATGGGAGAGGTTGTCTATACCGGTCCAAAGGCGGTGAGAAAAGGGCACGGGAAGCTACAGTGGCTGAATTCCATCCCCAAGCATCTGAGTTCAAGCTCTTCAAGAGAGGTAAGTTCAATTCAAAGTTCAAAAGTTCATGCATTTCATTAATTTCTTCTCATGGCATTCCCCTCTCTCTCTTTTCTTCTTTTTCCATCTTTTTTCAGCTCCTTCTTGGTCGAAGATGTTATTCTAACTTGAAGTGGGTGGCTCCCTTGATAAAGGATCTTCCTTTAGAGGTCCTTTCCATCCTAAGGGCATGGCATCTTCACCCTTTGGTGGTTTTACCAAAAATTTTAAGAAAATATCCCTAAATTGGCCAAAGCATTTCAGCTCTTGTAGAACTATGGCATCCTCAAACCCACACCATCATATTCCCAACATTTGAAGCTACTATCCTAATATAAGAGGTAGAGACTTACCTAGCCCTTCCTAAGACCAAGGTGGGGGATGAAGAGTTAGTGTGCCACACGGTGGAGTCCATAGATCCATCACTCATATTAGGGGATTTCATTCACAATCCAAAGGATGTTAGGACCATGATCAGCCCATGCCATATTCATTTGATACCCATAGCTCAATGGATCACCGCTTATTGTAAAAACAAGAACGGAAGATTTGAAGCCATAGCCAAAGCTACCTCAATTTGCTTATGCGGGGTCTTTCTTTTCTCTACCACCGACCACCTCTTGGACACCCAAAATCTTAGCATCATCAGTGGGTTGTGGCGGGGTTTATCCATCTCTCAGGTGGTGCTTTCCTACCTATATGAAGGCCTTAGTTCAGCTTGCCTAGGGGGACCACTCCTCGGGTCAATGATCATCCTTGAGTGTTAGATGGGGGTGAGACTTAAGTTTCTACCCAAGGAGGACATGCCTTCAGCTAGCCACATATTCGGGAGCCATCCTCTATCCTTTATAGGAGGTGCATCCAGTTTTTCTTCACAGGTTGAGTGCCAGACGGCGGATAAGAAAACACGGGATGATTGGCGCCTCTACCTCAACACATTGCCAATTGATAAGTTCACAATGCGACCAAGAGCACTTTAAGGCACCACCCTCAGATTATCTCGATGACCGGGCCTAGACCTACAGCTAGTGGGGAACACTACCCTAGTGATCTACAACCCGCATCGGTGCTACTTACAGGTTGGGCTACCCCATACTACGGTTCCTGCACTATCACACATCCCTCCCCTTCAAGCTAGGAAGATTGGGACTGAGGAGGATGAGGGAGCAGTCCGGAGCCCTCTGACCATGTGGGAGGTCAGCCGGGTATGCACCCTAGAACTAGAAGTGAAAGAAGATGAAGAGGAGTACCGTGCTTACGTGAAGGAATTGCCCAATATCCAGCCCCGCGCGGATGAAAAATTGCATGTAATTTAAGCTTTACACCTTGATGTGCTTAAAATGATCAATAGAATGATGTTCAATGAACTGGATTGGATGAAATAAGGAGACTGATTTGAAATATGTGCAATGAAAGGCTTGAATGAACTTGAATAAATGAACAACATTACCTAGAATAGAGTTCTCTGCCAGATAAACGGTCTATAAAAGGACCGCTAACCGAGCCTAACAGTCTAACGATAGATCGCCAGAGGCAACGCCCAAGAAAAATTGAGAGTTTTGGCTTTTGGGAGAGACATGCGGTCGTCATATATGCAGCCAGAGGCTGGTTAACGGTCTAATAAAAGACCGCGAGGGATAACGCTCCGAGAAACTGAGAGTTTTTGGCTTTCGGGAGAAAAAATGGTCTCCAACTGGACCGTCAAGGAAATTAGTGGTCTAATAATCGACCGTAAGGGACAAGGGATAGAGAATCCTGTGAGCTTTTAACCTTGAGTGAATTAAACCTGTGTCTACACACATTTAAACAAGCAAACAAGTTAGATATGTTCTCAGACTCAACGCCTTGCCTGCCGCAAGTTAGAGAATGAGCATTTCTTGATATTTGGTCAAGGGGTGTAGCCTTATTGATGTGACACCACCTTGGGGGTGGCAGCCACTCAACCAATGCCCCTTGGACCTATCTACGCAAGCAACCGAATCGAACGGCGGACTCACTCAAGCGGGTTCACCCGCGTCGCGCACACCCGTGTCCGTAGGTGGACCGACGATGGGGATGAGGGTCTGAGGTTGAACTTTGAGGTTCTAGGGGCTTGGAAAGCTTGGGAAGGACCCCAATGGGCCAGGGGTTCCCAATTCAGTGGGCGGCCATCACGCCGAGGGCGTGGGACGAAAGGTCACTCTCACAGCTCACCCGCAGTTGATACTCACATGATCGGCACTTTAGTCCGGGCACTCACTCGCCGCCGACGGTGCAACTAGTAACAATACTAAACTAAGCAAGTAAATGCCAGCAGGGAAGAGTGTTCTGACGCTCACCAGATCGGTGTGAGAACGCCGATCTCGGCCTGAGACGAGGCGAGCGGGGAAGCGGGGGTGTACCCCGCACGCTGCGCCGGTGTAGCTTGGCTCGCCGACCTGCTAGTACATGCACTACACCTCACGCAGGAGGGTTGGACTAAGGGTGGTGGATTGACAATTATATACAAACACTACATCCGCACAGGGAGGGGCTGTAAGCCGGCCAGGCGGGGATGGGGAATTAAGCAAAAGCCGAGTGCAAGATGACCATCGGTTCTGCCAGCTCTCTAGACAGCTAGATAGGCAGTCGCTATCGGCTCCACTACGGTCTCTCCCGAACTCCGTTGTTGACAAAACCGGGGCCAAAACCTTCTGGGTTGGTCCAGGAGGACGTCAGATTTATTGGAGATTTTCTTGACGTCGTCGGTGGCTGGGGCGGGGTCTGGAACAGGACTGTTCTGTGCTGGTTCTGGTTGCTCCCAGTCTGCTGCTGCTCGAAGACGAAGGCGTCACGAACACTCCCGGACTCCGAATAATGCGGAACTAGAACCTCTGCAATCGTGGACGAGTCCTCTTCGATCCGTGACTAATGGGACTATCGTCGAAGGTTGGAGCTGATGGCGAAGACCGAAACAGTGGAGAGGTGTCAGATCTGGCTCAGGGGAGACTGACCTGCGCACTTCGAGAAAAAAATTTAGAACTTTGTGCTCCAGAGTTCGAATGGTGCTCAATTTCTTGGAGATGACAGGGGATGTGGAGGAGAAACCTTCAGCTAAAGAATCACATCCAAATTTGTCCTAGAGCAGCCATGGTCACTTCCTTCCTTGGCTTCTGGTTCCCTATTGGAGCAGTTTTGCGTCGATGTGGGAGAATGGCTCTCCCGGGCAGCTCGGAACTCGGACGGATGCGAGACCACCTCACTTGCGAAGCTACTTCGAAGAGATTTCCAGCAATGTATGACTTTCCACCAGGAACTTCGTGGAGATGACGGGACAGCCTCTGCAACCAGAAGCTTCTCTACTATCTACGAACTGGGAACTGCAGGTTGAAGATGATGGTTGTGGTGGTGGAGAGGTGCGACCAAATGGCTGGGGGAATGGGGCTGGAGCTTGTGGGATGTTGCTGGGGAAGTATAGGGGTGATGGAGGTGGCTGGGAGGTTAAGGGGGGAGGAGCTAGAAGGTGGGAAGGTCTGGTGCGGCCAGAGGTGGAGGGGAATAGGTTGGTTGCTGCCAGCACAAGGGAGTGGGAGGGAGATGGGGGAGGTCGACCAAGCAAGGTGGAGGGGAGGTGGGGGCTGCGACCAAGGAAGGTGAGGGGGCTAGGATTGAATAGGGTGCAGCCCTCAAGGGGAGGGAAATTTGAATTGGGGCCTTGGGGACGTGAAAGGGTGCTTGGGGAAGAGGGAGGGGTGCTTTGGAGAATGAAGAGGTGCCTAGGAGGTGGAGATTCTACCTTGGGGTTGGAGGGGGCTTGAATGGGTGTATGGGGAAGGGGGAGGGGTCTTAATGAGAAGTGAATGGGGGGAGGAGAGAGGGGAATTTCGAATTTGGGAGAGGAGAGAGAAAGGGTCGTCCCTTTTAGAGAGAGAGAGAGAGAGAGAGGATGGGTTTCTCACCCTAGGAAATAACCAAAGGGAATTCAAATTTTCTCTCAATATCTCATTAGTTTTCAAATGTGGGAATAGGGTCCTATTTATAGGAAACCCACATTTGATAAAAAGTCCCTGACTTTTGGACTAATGACCAGATTACCAAGGGGAAAAGGGGCACCCCTGGGCCTAGCCCACTAAACTGGGTCCAATTAGCTAATCTAATGGCCCAATTGACATATGACTTGTGTAAATGACTCTTTAACCTAGGTACTTGACTCAAATAAAAGGAAAATTACATAATTGTGACTGAAATAAAATATAAAAGTTACATGACTAGACTCAAAAAAATATGACGAACACAATAGCACATGCCGACGGACAATCTGAGCCGCGAAAATTATGGAGGGGCAAGGGATGCCCCCATCATACCCCCGAGGTGGGGAAAACTCGACCCCGTTGAGTATGGGTCCATCGGGGAAGTGGTACACCTAAGCAGCTCCAAGCAAACCACGATCTCCTGTCTCGACCCCACGTCCATAGCCGGGGGACGGCGCTTCAGCCTCTCAAGGTGGCTCGGACACACCCTCTTGCCGGCGATGATACCTTGCTTGCCCAGTATTGCCTCTGTGTGCTCACGTCAGGCTCTCAGGCTGATTTGTGGTGGCACTCCGAGGGTGTCTCTCACAAGGGTTGGTATAGGCTCGAAACTCTTGATAGGTTCCACCGCGGTGCCCGCATAGGGTGCCGGGTCCACCACGTGGGAAGTGGGGTGAATCCCAAAACCCATCGCTAAGTCTAACCCGTAAGTCGATTTGCCAAAGTCACTCGGAACTTGGCAAGGTCCAAGTCCTCGTGCCCTCGATTTGGAGATGACCGTATGGTAGAGGCACTCCAATGTCTCCATCACCAAGTTGCCTACTTGGAATTCCAAGTGGCACTCATGAGTTTTTGCCTGCTCTTTGTGATCCTCACCGCTCGTTGCTAGATGCTTGCGTGAATGCTTACGCCATGCACTATTATGCGGTGTGGGTGTGAAATGAAAGGTATGCATAGGTGGATCTGGGCAACCATGGATGGCCCTATCATGCTTTAATGCCATATTGACTTGGATGAGCTTGGGAGGACTGGGGCATCAATAGGTGTGCCTCTCATGCGTGAGTGTGATGAATGCCAGAGGACTCGGGCATCCATGAATGCTCCTAACATACGTAAGACCAATGATTAATGGGGGAGGGTCACTACACCCAAATATAGACCACTCATGCTTCCTACTTGACATGTGGGTGATATGAATGAATAGACCCGACTTACTAATCATGCCAAGTGGTGGGAGGTGCCAAGACATATGCATTGCTACTCCAAGGATGTGTTCCATGTGTGGGATGGCAGGATGGCTTTTGAAATTCCATTCGAAAGGGTCAAAGGGATCTAGGAAGGTGGACATCTTGGAGAGAGGTTCCTCCTTAATCCCCATGTGTATTTTGCCTAAAGTCATGGCTCCCATGGTGTAACTCGAGTCTAGGAAGGGGTGGATTGGGTCAAACGTGGTGGGTTGGGATAGGAAAAGGCGGGTGGTGGGTAACGTGGTTGAGTCACATGGGTTCCTTGGGTCCCATTAGAAGGGATCAAAGGGATCATGAAATGGGTTACGAAGGGAGAGGAGCTCTATGTCCTCAAGGTCCTCAATTGGTGGTGGATCATCCTCCTATAATGAAACAATTGAGCCGAAGTCTTTGGTGAGTGGGTCGGCTATGAGGGGATGGCTTGGCTTCCTACCTGACATAAGAAGCTCCAAATTGAGGAGAAGGTCGGGCCCATCGGGTGTGGAGAGGAATAATAGAAGGTCGCTAGTGTAGCAACCAATAATACAAATTGAGGTGATAGACACGACACATAGGTGTAGGAGGTCAAGGCTCCTAGGTTGGTTGGCCGCTGTGGTCAACATGCCGGTCAACTTCATTTGCCATGCTAAGCCCTTAAGAAGATCCCCTAATGTCTCCACTTGGTAAGATGATTGGATGGTGGTGTGATAGGAGAGGGGCACTATAGGGAGGTGTCACTCCATGGGTAGAGGGTATGAGTGCAAGCTATGGAGGACGGGGTTTACCTTGAGCCATTAGAGTAGGGGCCCATCTATGGTTATGGTGCCATGAGTGAAGTCAAGTGGCTCTTGAAGGTCCGAGCTATGTGAAGGGGAGATTTGAGGCTCTTCCTCACCATTGGTGTGCACTTGGGTTTCCTCGAGGGTGGGGAGGGATTCTGGGTTAGCATCTACTCCCGTGTGGATGGGTATGGTCTCCTTTCCCAAGGGAATGGGAAGGTCTTTTGGGGGTGGGGTGATGATGGTTGGTGCGTGGTGTACCCGGGGTGGTGGGTAATAGGAAACTTGGGTTAGGATAGGGAGGGGAAGTAGTGGAGGCCTAGGACATGGTAGAGTTGGGGTTGGGAGTGGGAGATTGGTTGGGTGAGGAGGATTGGGTTGGTTGGTCTTGGGAGGTGTGTCCCTTATGGGGGAAGATGGTGGGGCGGAGGTCAAAGGGGTTTGAGTAGTGTAGATTGGAGAAGGGGGTTTAGGTTGGGGTGTGGTGGCCGTCATGGGCTTAGGTAGAGGGGTGGACACGGGGTCCACTTGGGTTCGAATGGTGAGGGTTGGGTGAGTGACTTTGGGTTGGGGGTTGGTGGCCCTCAGGGGGAAACCGGGTCGGTTAGGGGTCTCTTGCCCTTGGGATCGGCCGGTTGTGGAGGGATGGACGTGGGTCGCCCTTGGATTTGGGGAGAGTTGGTGGTGGTGATCGGGGTTGAAATTATTGGGAGTGGTGGAATTTGGGCCCTAAGGGAGGTCTTGGGTTGGCCGGGTGGGGGTGGAGGAGTCGTAGTGCTCCTCGGGCTTTGGCTAGCTGGGTGGGAAGGGTAGTGTTGGGGAGCGTAGGCTTCCCTAAGTTTGGCCTTCATTTCTTCCCAAGTGGCAATTGGGGCTTGCCCGCGGAGCCGCCTTACACATTCAATAGTTGACCAATGATCACTGGCTCGCTTGGAAAGGTGCATTTTGGCTAGGTTCACTTTCTTCTCCTCGGTCATGGTGTACCATTGAAAGAATTGGCCGACCGAAGCTTCCCACTCTAGATAATGGCTTGGACCGTGGCATCCGTCAAAGGCGGGGGTTTTGGTTTTTAAGAGCTTCAAAAGAGGACTATCCACGTGTTCTAGAGGGGCACTCTCATTCACTCTTGGCGCAAGACCATTTCCCTCAAGTCTGTCGAGTTGAAACTTGACGTCTTCCAGCCGATCAAAGACATTAGGAAGGGCTTCTATGATGGAGTTGATGCTGCCCACTTTGTTGGCAGCGGATCTTCCATGAGTATTTGGGTATCTTGGGAAAGGTGATGGGGATGGGTATGACGGGTGTGAAGTGGCCATTCTAATGGACAAGGGAGAGGTATCGGGTGACTCAAAAATGCCAATGTACTCTAGGACCAACTTGATAGAGACAAGTTGTGAACTTGCACTGATACCAATTGATGTGACACCACCTTGGGGGTGGCGGCCACTCGACCAATGCCCCTTGGACCTATCTACGCAAGCAACCGAATCGAACGGTGGACTCACTCAAGCGGGTTCACCCGTGTCGCGCACACCCGGGTCCGTAGGTGGACCGGCGATGGGGATGAGGGTCCGAGGTTGGACCTTGAGGTTCGAGGGGCTTGGCAAGCTTGGGAAGGACCCCAATGGGCTAGGGATGCCCAATTCAGTGGGCGGCTGGCACACCGAGGGCGTGGGATGAAAGGTCACTCTCACAGCTCAACCGCGGTGGATACTTACATGATCGGCACTTTGGTCCGGGCACTCACTCGCCGCCGATGGTGTAACCAGAAACAATACTAAACTAAGCAAGTAAATGCCAGCAGGGAAGAGTGTTCTGACGCTCACCTGATCGGTGTGAGAACGCCGATCTTGGCCAGAGACGAGGCGAGCGGGGAAGCGTGGGTGTACCCCGCACGTTGTGCCGGTGTAGCTTGGCTCGCCGACCTGCTAGTACATGCACTACACCTCATGCAGGAGGGTTGGACTAGGCGTGGGGGATTGACAATTATATACAAACACTACCTCCGCGTAGGGAGGGGCTGTAAGCTGACCTGGTGGGGATGGGGAATTAAGCGAAAGCGGAGTGGAAGATGACCATCGGTTCTGCCAGCTCTCTGGACAGCAAGATAGGTAGTCGCTGTCGGCTCTGATACAGGCTCTCCCAAACTCCGTTTTTGATGAAACTAGGTCCAAAACCTCTTGGGTTGGCCCAGGAGGACGTCAGATTTATTGGAGATTTTCTTGACATTGTCGGTGGCTGGGGTGGGGTCTGGAACAGGACTGTTCTGTGCTGGTTCTGGTTGCTCCCAGTCTGCTACTGCTGGAAGACGAAGGCGTCACGAATACTCCCGGACTCCGACTAATACGAAACTGGAACCTATGCAATCATGGACGAGTCCTCTTCGATCCGAGAAAAACGAGACCATCATCGGTGGTCGGAGCTGACGGCGAAGACCGGAACAGTGGAGATGTGTTGGATCTGGCTCAGGGGAGACTGACCTGCGCACTCCGAGGAAAACATTTAGAACTTTGTGCTCCAGAGTTCGAATGGTGCTCAATTTCTTGGAGATGACAGGGGATGTGGAGGAGAAACCTTCAGCTAAAGAATCACATCCAAATTTGTCCTAGAGCAGCCATGGTCACTTCCTTCCTTGGCTTCTGGTTCCCTATCGGAGCAGTTTTGCGTCGATGTGGGAGAATGGCTCTCCCGGGCAGCTCAGAACTCGGACGGATGCGAGACCACCTCGCTTGCGAAGCTACTTCGAAGAGATTTCCAGCAATGTATGACTTTCCACCAGGAACTTCGTGGAGATGACGGGACAGCCTCTGCAACCATAAGCTTCTCTACTATCTAC
The DNA here is from genome assembly GCA_022559845.1 of Amorphophallus konjac. Classification (NCBI taxonomy): domain Eukaryota; kingdom Viridiplantae; phylum Streptophyta; class Magnoliopsida; order Alismatales; family Araceae; genus Amorphophallus; species Amorphophallus konjac. The sequence continues at coordinate 151,331,249 of CM040129.1, forward strand.
GAACTGGGAACTGCAGGTTGAAGATGATGGTTGTGGTGGTGGAGAGGTGCGACCAAATGGCTGGGGGAATGGGGCTGGAGCTTGTGGGATGTTGCTGGGGAAGTATAGGGGTGATGGAGGTGGCTGGGAGGTTAAGGGGGGAGGAGCTAGGAGGTGGGAAGGTCTGGTGCGGCCAGAGGTGGAGGGGAATAGGTTGGTTGCTGCCAGCACAAGGGAGTGGGAGGGAGATGGGGGAGGTCGACCAAGCAAGGTGGAGGGGAGGTGGGGACTGCGACCAAGGGAGGTGAGGGGGCTAGGATTGAATGGGGTGCAGCCCTCAAGGGGAGGGAAATTTGAATTGGGGCCTTGGGGACGTGAAAGGGTGCTTGGGGAAGAGGGAGGGGTGCTTTGGAGAATGAAGAGGTGCCTAGGAGGTGGAGATTCTACCTTGGGGTTGGAGGGGGCTTGAATGGATGTATGGGGAAGGGGGAGGGGTCTTAATGAGAAGTGAATGGGGGGAGGAGAGGGAGGAATTTTGAATTTGGGGGAGAAGAGAGAAAGGGTCGCCCCTTTTAGAGAGAGGGAGAGAGAGTGAGGGAGGGGATGGGTTTCTCACCCTAGGAAATGACCAAAGGGAATTCAATTTTTCTCTCAATATCTCATTAGTTTTCAAATGGGGGAATGGGGTCCTATTTATAGGAAACCCACATTTTACAAAATGTCCCTGACTTTTGGACTAATGACCAAACTACCAAGGGGGAAAGAGGCGCCCCTGGGCCTAGCCCCCTAAACTGGGTCCAATTAGCTAATCTAATGGCCCAATTGACATATGACATATGTAAATGACTCTATAACCTAGGTACTTGACTCAAATAAAAGGAAAATTACATAATTGTGACTCACATAAAATATAAAAGTTACATGACTAGACTCAAAAAAATATGACGAACACGATAGCACATGCCGACGGACAGTCCGAGCCTCGAAAAATGTGAATGGGCAAGGGATGCCCCCATCACTTATTAAATAGGCAGAAATGTAATGAGAAAATGCAAAATGCAATGGATGCTTATGCAAAGATGATGGTATTTTTTGGATTTTTGAATATCTGATTTTTTTGAGTTTTTGAAATATTTGATTTTTTTGAATTTTGAAATATTTAATTTTTTTGGATTTTGAAATATATGATTTTTTTAGATTTTGAAATATCTGATTTTTTTTATTTTGAAATATATGATTTTTTCAGTTTTGAAATATATGATTTTTTTGGATTTTGAAATATCTGATTTTTTTAGATTTTGAAAGCCAATTTCATCTCGGCAACGAGAGCCCTACCTATCTCACTAGGAATCTCCAAGGTTGGCGTGCTTTTGAAGTGACAAACCTTGACCAGGGCCCATCTGCATAACGGTGCTTCTACCGAGGCCATACCCGGGGTACGGTCTAGTCCTAAAAAAGAAAAAGAGAATTCGAGAGGTAAGCCTAGGCCAGGTATAGAAGTTTTAGGGTTTGAATCGTTCTCATGACAACCCTTTCAGAGATTCAGTCTATTGTGCTAGGGCTTTATGTCCGTCATCGAACCTTCATCCACTCTAGGCACGCGTACGATCGGGCTCATAACATCCCGTGGGAACTGTACTGCCGCTCTTGCCATGCCTAGTTTCATATTTTTGGAGCTTGAAGTTTCGAGCTCATGGTCTTTTAAAATGGACTTTGCTTATTTACCATTATTTTGATCCTTCTTTTCTCTTTTTCTCTGGTCTATTACTTTTTTTCTCGTGAATCAGGTCATAACGGACTACCCCTATTTGAGACCTCCTCTCATCAGGGTGTCTAGATTAGTCATTCCCCCCTTATTCGTCTCTTGCCCCTAGATTCAACCGAAGAGAGAAACAGACAGGGACTTTGACTTCCCCCCGAGCATGGACAAGAAGAAACGGTATTGACACAAAATTGTGGAACCCGACCAGGGATGTCGTGAAGTGTGTGTGATTGCCGCGCTCAAGCTCTTCCTTCATGATCAAGGAAAGAGGCATTTCGCTACCGGGCCTTCATTAGCCTGACTTTAAGGAAAGAAATGCTTAAGATACAACCCATTCCAGGTGTGAGACAGCTCCTCACCTTCCGCGTTGACTAAGCGATATGCGTTCCCTGGATAAGCCTCTCTCACGACGAACGGCCCTTCCCAGTTAGGTTGCAATTTGGACCTAGGACCCCCGGACCTAATGAATTGTATTTCAAAACCATATCACCTACTTGGAATTTGCGCTCGATTACCTTCTTTTGAAAATAACGCGAAACTCTCTTTTGATAAACAGACACGTGATCGGCTGTGTTCATCCTCTTCTCATCCAAGAGTTCCAACTGGACGAGTAACGCCTCTCGACATTCATCGAGATTAAGTTCCTTATCGAGCTGCACCCTTAGGGAAGGGATCAAGATCTCATATGGGAGCATCGCCTCCATCCCGTAAGTGAGAGCATAGGGGTTTTCCCCGTAGGAGTACGGACGGAGGTGCGGTAAGCCCATAGAGCTTCCACTAACCGTTCATGCTAATCAGAAATTTTGTGAGATTCACATATTTTCTTTATGATTTTAAGAAGGGTTTTATTAGTGGCTTCAGCTTGACCATTACCTTGAGGATAATATGGAGATGAATGATGCAATGTAAAATTAAACTTCTTACAAAGGTCCTGGATATCTTGAGAGATGAACTGGGGTCCGTTGTCGGTGACGATGCTGCTTGGCACTCAGAACCGCGAAATGATATTCTTTAGGATGAAGCGGCACACTGTGGTAGCTTTGATCTCTGCATATGCTTCTACTTCGGCCCACTTGGTGAAGTACTCAGTGGCGGTAAGGATGAAGGATTTTTGCTTAGTCTGAGAGTTGGGATCACCGAGCGGGCCGACAATGTCGAAAGCCCACATAGAGAATGGCCAAGGAGCAGAGAGAGGATGAAGAGATGAAGCAGGAGCATGGATTTTATCAGCGTAGAGTTGGCACTTAAGACACCTCCGAACATAGAGGGAGCAATCTTCCTCTAGAGTGGGCCAATAGTAACCCTGCCTAAGGATTTTCTTTGCTAGAGCCTGGCTGTTGACATGACCTCCACACTCACTAGAATGGGCTGCTTTAGCCACCTTCCAAGCTTCATCATCGTCTAAGCATCTCCTGAGCATTCCATTGAGAGCGCGCCTGTATAATTCTCCAGCAATGATAGTGTACTTCGAGGCGGCTATTCTAATAGCCTTATGCTGCTCAGCATTTGACCCTTCTGGGAATGATCCGTCTCTGCAATACAGCTCGATTTCATGATACTAGGGCAATTCTTCCTCTTCCAGAATCTCCTCTAGCTCAGTTAAGGATACTTCCTTCAAATCTTCCTTCTTAGCCTCTACAGTCTTCCTAAGGTTGGCGAACCAAGGATCCTGAAGATAAGGGGCGTCCAATCTCTGGATGACGATAGTCTCAGTGCTCCGATTGAGAGGGAAAGACAAGGAGGAGACAAGAGATGCTAGCGCATCAACAAGGATATTCTGAGATCAAGGAGTATGGATGTAGATCAGTTTACGGAACTATCTAGCCAAGACAGTGACCAAGTCCTGATAAGGCTTGAGCTTCTGGTCACGAGTGCGGTAAGTGGACAAGACTTGCCGCAGAACGAGCTGAGAATCTCCTATGATGTTCAAGTAGCGCGCGCCCAAGAGATAGGCGTGCTTCAATCCGGCCAGGAGAGCCTCATACTCGGTGATGTTATTGGTAGTAGGAAAATGAAGCTGATAAGCAAAGGGAATCGTAACTCCTTTCGTAGTAAGAAGAACATCGCCTATCCCTCGGCCTTGAGAGTTGAGTGCACCATCAAAGTGCAGAGACCAGAAGAGATGATGAGTAAGAATAGAGAGATGCTCATCAGGAAAATCATTCTGAATAGAGTCCGTGCAGGGAATAGGAAGATGAGCGTGATGCTCAGCAATGGCATATCCTTTGATCACCTTTTGAACGACGAATGTGATATCAAACTGAGAGTGGAAGCTCTATCAGCAAGCTAACCTGCTAGAAAGGACAGGCTTTTCTAAGAGATAGCAGATTGGGTCCATTTTGAGATCAACCTAACTGGGTGGGCTAGAAAGTAGTGTTTCAGCTTCTGAGCTACCCAAACTAAGGCGGCACAAGTCTTATCTATGGTAGTGTACTTGGCCTCCGCGGGGTTAAATAACCTGGAGAGATAATAAGCTGCCCGCTCTTTGCCTTCATCATCTACTTGTGCCAGACAGCTCCTAGGGAGTCCTCAATGACAGAAATGTATAGGATAAGGGGTTTCCCAGGGACAGGAGGTTGCAAATCAGGGGATTAGACAAATATACTTTCAAATCTTCATAGGCCTTTGACAATCTTCATTCCATTCAAACTTGACCCCCGCCTTTAACAATTCGTAAAACAGGCGGCACCTCTGAGAATGTTGGGATATGAATCTTCTAATGAATTGCAATCGCCCAATCAATCCTCGAAGTTCATGATATTCTTAGGCGGAGGCATGTCCATGACGGCCTTTGCTTTGTTAGGATCAATCTGAATCCCCGTTTGCTAACTATGAAGCCTAGCAATTTCCCTGAAGAGACTCCAAAAACACACTTCTTTGGATTCATTTTTAATTGATACTCCCTAGCTCTCTGAAGCACCTTAGCTAGAATGGCGGGGTGTTCCTCTTTGGTCTTGACTTCACCAAGATATCATCCACGTAAGCTTCCATGTAAACATGCATCATATCGTGGAATATAGCCATCATCGCCCTTTGATAAGTGGCACCCGCGTTCTTCAAACCAAACGGCATACCACATAGCAATACGTACCCAGGGCGTGGTGAAGGAAGTTTTCTCTTGATCTTCAGGAGCGAGACGGATTTGGTTGTAGCCTGAATAGCCATCCATAAATGACAATGCTTCGTACCAGCGGTGTTGTCCACCAAAACATCTATATGAGGCAGCGGGAAATCATCCTTGGGACATGCTTTGTTAAGATCCCTGAAATCAATGCAAATGCGCACCTTTCCATCCTTCTTGATGACAGGGACTATATTCGCCACCCACTGGGGATATAAAATGACTCTAATGAACCTGGACTTGTATAGCTTATCAACCTCTTCTTTTATTTTAAGGCCATGTGGGGGTGAAATCTTCTTGATCTTTGTTTCATGGGTGTTGCCCCTGGTTTAAGCACTAGTCGATGTTCCACCAAAGAGGGGTCAAGACCTGGCATGTCCTCGTAAGACCAGGCGAAAGAATCGCTATACTCCCTTAGAACCTTGATTAAATTCTCTTCAACTTCTGGAGGGAGATTAGCAGCAATAATGATGGGCCTGGGGTCTTCTTCAATTCCCGGATTTATTTCCTTCGTAGGTTCATCCACTGCTGATGATGGCTCATCAAATCTCTTTAAATCTTGTGCATACAGATCGGCAGTGTCATCTACGTTGCTGTCCTCAGGATCCACCGGGTCCTTTTCATCCATGATTTCATAGACTCCCATTCTGTCGTCGCTCGACACCCCACTTTGTTCCTCATCTTCATCAATCACAATCGCCGTAGCTATGAACTCTGGGCATTTCAGAAGAGCATGACATCGCTGAACTAGATCATGCAAGAACCTATCAGGAATAGATTTGGAATGACGCGTCGGTGGGCGCGGCCCAAGGAAGGATGGGTTGGACGACCTAGAACAAGACCCTACTTCTCTAGAACTAATGGACTCTTCTACCCTAGACTCGACGGACCCTACATCTAACCTAGGAGAGATAAAACCTAATGGGAGGGAGGCAGCAGGGACCTCATGCCCCTGGGAGGAAGATGGAGAGAAGACATCGTAATCTTTCACTGAAATCTCCGTTTCAAAGTTGACATTTTTTTTAGAGATTAGTGGAGATCATGCAACAAGATGGAGAGGAAGGCGGAGGAGGAGGAAGCCTGAGGGGATATTTAGATGAGCAGAAGATGTCGAGGAAGGGATCGAAGAAGGAAAAGAAAGGAGTAGATAGATCGACAGGCGGACAGCAATCGCATGTCCTGACAATGAGGAAATCGGTTGGCATTTCAAGGAGTAATGGATTGATTAAGATGGGAGGTCAGCGAGGTATGGATGCCAGCTTTTGAAAGAATGAAGACAAGTGGGAAGGGGACCAAGTGAATATGATGGGTGAGCTCCCCCTTTTCCTGCGGGCAGTGAACTGGCTTCTTCGGCTCATAGCACACAAGTTGCACCTCCTGGTTTGTCTGGCAAATTTCTTCATGAAACAACTTTTCAAATGCTTGGCTGAAATCAATCATATCGTCGACCAGCCCCTTAGGCAGCAATGGCGGGCTGTCAACTGTGTAAGCTGTACTTTCTTCCTTGGGTTGACTTGGTGGCGTCTTCAAAGTGCCTGGCTGGAGAGGGCCTTTAACAAAATGCTGGCGATAGTCCCATCTCAATGGCCTAGAGTCGCCCAAAATTGAGAGTGAGGATTCTCGATAACCGAGGCCCCTCCTAGTTCATCTTTCTTGCCTATGGGGATTGGTTTGGTCTGCCCTTGCAACTGTGCGCCGAGACCTCTCCCCAGCTGATAACCCAGCTTTAAGATCATATTCCACCCCTTTGAATCTCGAATCTGGGGCTTTATTTTGACGTCGACCGGTACTGTGATGGGCTTGTGTGGCGCATAGGCCAAGGGAAAATCCAGATCTAAAACTGAAATAACATGCCGCGTGCTGGGCCACAGTGTTGGCAGAATCTTCTCTGAGACAGTATTGACACACTGGACCATGGACATGCTCTTTACTTTGACCATCCTCCCCTGAAAAGGGAATTTGAGGCATTGGTGGGCAGTGGATGGTACGGCATTGTTATTATCGATCCACGGACGACCCAAGATAGCATTGAACATAGGGTCAATATTCAGCACATAAAATTCAATGGGCATAGTGAGAGGCCCGAGCTCGGCCTATTTAGTGACCACCCTGTGACATGCCCTCCTGGAATTATCATACGCTGCAATAGTAGTCGGGGTGGGCTTGAGCATATCTTCTGACAAGTTGCAGGCCCTTATGGTGCTGAGAGGGTAGACATTAATAGAAGCCCCTATATGAACCAACGCCGCGTCTATGGTGACTTTATTCAGAGTGATAGAGATGCATAGCGGCATCTGCCGTGCCTCAGGGGGTGCCAGTTCAGTTTCAGATAATGTAATCGCTGGCCCTTTAGATATTGTGGCCAGAGCTGTTGATAGGCTATCCACTGCCATGTCTTCATTCACCATCACCTTCTGAAGGAAATTGTGGAGTGCATCCTGGTGAAGCGTGGACCTCTTAATCAAATCCAGCACAGAAATCTTGGCTGGCACTCTGTCTAGATTATGTAGCAAATCATATTGTGTCCCGGGCAGCGGATCTGCCTCTTCCTGATCAGCGTCCTGTTGCGAGGACTGGGGATTAGGTGCAGGAGCACCGGTGGAAGGATAATTCATATGGAACAAAAGCCCGCTCCATAGGGTAAGGTTTTGGGCCGGCACGGCACCAAATGGGTTCAAGATAAGCGGCTTGATGGGCCCGGCGGGGTGGATAAGTGGCATAGTAGAATATGCGGTGAAGGAGTGATGGTGGAGGTACGGGTTGCAGGGGAAGGATGACGGGTGATGTAGTGATAGGCGCGGGAGATGGTGAAGGCGTGAAGGCAAGTAGAGGAAGGATAACAGATGAAGGGTTTGATGGAGGTGTAGTAATGACGGCGGGGGTGATGAACAAAGGATGAGATGGAAGGACGGGTGCGGGCGCTAGTGGTGGAGTGGAGATAGGGGGAGTAGTAGTGGTAGTTGGTGGTAAGACGAGTGGTGTAGCGGACAGAAGAAGGGTTTGATAGTTGGGTGTGAGGATAGTGGTAGCAGGGGGTGACAAAGGGTTGTGGTGGTTATGGTGAGGGCCATGAGTTTCTGGACAGAACCGTCATCATCATAAGACCACCCGGTGTCGGGAGTCAGAGGTTGGACTAAATTAACCTGAGCCGGTGCTGGTGGCTGAGGCTGCAGAGCGGGAGGATGATTGGGCATGGGGTTTTGATGAATCCCCAGATCTTGAACCGGCTGCTGCTGCTGCGGCTGCTGCTGTGGCGGCGGTGCTTGTTACTGCTGCACTTGCTACCTCGGCGCTTGCCTTCTTTTCTCTTTAATTTCCATAATGGCCTTGTGCATCTCGGCCCAATCTATCCGGTGTCCTTCATACAGGTCATACACCAAGTCTCTGAACTGATAACATCCTTCAATCGTATGTCCAGGCTGCCTGTGGAACATACAATATTTTTTCTGATCAACGGCCGGGTTCCAATTGGGCCATTCCGGAGGAAGTTGGATTGCACTAACTGACATGAGAGCTAAGAAGATGTCCATGAGAGTTTCAGGCAAAGGAGGGTATTGGGCTCTCTTTGGAGCCAGGTGCTTGTTGTTGGTGTAGCCATTGGGGGGAGGGACGTTGTGGTATTGCGGGGGTTGCTGAGGTTGCTGTGAAGTTGAGAAGGTATTTTGTGGAGCGGCGAAGGTAGACTGAGGATTTTGTGGTGTGGGAAAGGCATTTTGTGGAGTGGGGAATTGGGGATTGCGTGGGGCTTGCGGGAAGCAAACTGGCGTGGACTAGTTGGGGAAAGGGAATGCAACGGCTTGCACTTGTTCATTGGTTTGGACTCCCTCGGTGACGGGCCCCTGAGGTTTCCTATTATACTTTGGCTTTTGGGCTTCAAAAAGGGAATGGATAGGAGAGTCCTTAAACTGGGTTTGAATGAATCGCGCCCGGCTATAAAGTTGGAGCATATTAGAAATATCATTCATGGCCAGTATATTGCGGAATGTGGGAGTAGCATTGGAAATCAACAACTTGACCTTTTCTTCCTCCGGAATATGACCCGGCACTCGGGCGGCCATCTGCCTCCATCTGTCGGCATAAGTAGCAAAGTCTTCATCTGCCTTCATTTTCTTGGCCACTAAATCTGTGAAGGAATATTTCGGGCCAACCCGGTCTTGAAATCTTTGAATAAATTTCTCTTTTACCACCTTGAAACTTTCGACATCTTCTAACGGCAGAGCATAAAACCATTCCAGTGCAACTCCCTCCAATGACCGGCGAAACAGATACACCATGAGGCGATCATCATATTGGAACTACGCCGACTCATAGATAAAATCCCTGACATGAATGAATGGGTTTCTATTCCCGTCATACTTGTGATACGTGGGGAGCTCAGACAGTGGAGGGAATCGAATATTATGAAAATTGGGAATTAAAACATATGCTAGAGATTATGGCCAACCCGCGTTTGAACGAAATCAAGTTGTTGTTGCATTGCGGCCCATTTATCAAGGAGTTCCTGCTCCCGGGATGGAGTAGGTGAAAATGCAAGGAGCGGACTCAAGATGAGGAGCTGAAGGATAGACAGTAGGAGGGGGAGGCCCGTAAGAGGATTATTGGGCCGAGGCATGACCCGAATTAGGATAGATCTGGGCTGCCCCTGGCTGAGGGTGAGTGAAATAGGATGGGCCGACAAGAAGTTGCGGCGCCAATGGTACGGACCTATAAGAATCCGCCAGGACAGGTGAAGGGATGATGGTCTTCCCTTTGTCAAGAGTTTGATGGGCCGAACCGGAGGGCTGGCCCGCCTCCAGAGTGGAAAAGCGAAGGATCTTTGGTTGGACCGGGGTGAGATCGATTGGAATGGGCTGAATCTTGGGCCCATCAACTCTAGATTGTGAGATTGAGGTATTGGACAGACCCTGTGTAGTCATGGGAGATGGGGCAATGGACCCCTGCAAGGTCTGGTAAATGGCCTGGAGTTGGGCTGGATCCAACTGGGCCATCATCTGAAGGACATGATTAGCGGGACTCGTGGAGGAGAGCGAGGGCTGCGTGCCTTCCATAGAGACGGAGGACGGGGGAAGGGCGGACCCCTCTCCGGACTGGAGGGAGATGACCCGGGAAGGGTCTTCTAGAAGCCCCTAAGGAAGAGACACTTTCCTGGGAATGGGGAAGATTAAAGGAAGACATGCTTGACTCAAACAAGGGATTGGAGTAAGACGTGAAAGAGGAATTGCCCCTAGGAGATGACTCTAAGGAACGAAAAAAACTCCACATGCAATGTAACACCTTGAAAAATGCAAACAACAAAAACAACCACAAATGAGTGACTAGACCAAACTAATTCCAATAGTTATGAAAACAAGAAAGGGATGAGAGGCACTCAAAGTCAACCAAGTTTTAATGATGCACCAATCTTTTACTTGTTTCTCCTTTAGAACCTTAGTGATTTTAATTAAAATGTGCTCTCCAACAATAGGTTCCTAATAGGAAAGGATATGGGGACTTGGTTAACTCTAAGTGTAAACTCTCCCTCACTTATGCAACCTAGACACAGAGTGAGTAAAGGTACAACCGGCCCGGCGTCCGTGAGGGAATCCACGGCTCGCGGGGACTTACGGAGGTCCCTGATGCGATCACCTAGTCGACCCCAAGGAATATGGAGGTGCGATGCTCACACACCAAGGTAGGAAATGCAACTATGATATGAATATGAATGATCCTATGTGCACCGGGGTGCATGCAATTTCTAACCTAATAACAAGCAAAGAATATGCAAACAATGATATATGTATATGCCACAACAATAGGAGGAGACCAGATAGCACCCAAAAAATAACAACACAGTCAAAAATTGCAGAAATAACAAAAACCTCAAGATGCGTACCTATAACTGGAGAAACGGTCTAATATGAGACCGCCACAGAGATAAGATGGTCTATTTCTAGACCGCTTTTATGCCAGAAACAGCCAGACTGTAGACCGCCAGGGAGACCAAAGAGCAGAAAACAACAGAAGATTAACGGAAAACCCAAGGAAAACACAAGGGCAACTGGGATGAATAAACAGAAGCAAGTCAAATAGAGGCTCAGCACGATTGGCACTAGATGTCCCACCGTGATCGCAAAAAAAATAAGGGTTGTTGATGTTTCTTTCCTTCTTCTCTTGTGTGAGATGTGTGAGCGTGATGAATATGAATGTATGTGATGTGGGTGAGCAAGTGGTACACTAACTCAAGCAATTAACACAAGATCAAAGCATAGGGCATGTCATCTCAAATAGTGCAAGAAATGTAAAAGGAAAAGTAAAAACACACGCCGCGGGCGTGGAGCAAGGAGATGAAATAAAACACACACTGGGGTGTGGAGCAACTAAAGTAAGAAGACAAGCAAGATGATGAACAATGCCCAAAGTAAAGAATGATGTGATCGCCACCAAAGTAAATAAAACAGCAAAACTGTAATATGTACCTTGGAAAGAGCCGAGTGAAGCCACCCGCCACGGGAGAGAGAAAACCCAGATACTGCAGTAGCAAATGGTCTAACAGAAAACCGCCAGAAGATAGCAAATGGTCTTACGATAGACCGCCAGATATCTGTAAATGGTCTGATGAATGACCACCAGAGCACCCAGAACAATGAAGTGGAACTTGAATCTCCACCCCTCCTGGCCGGCCAGAAGAGTTGGGCCTTGTGCAATGAGTCATGTAAACCTACAAGAGAATGTAGACACAAAGAAAAATGACCCAATAAGCCCTTGGGACTAATGTAGTATCTATAATGCAACTAAGCTAAAGTGCATAAAAGGAAGGGTGAATACCTGGGGGTTGTGGTTTTTTAACCCCGGTGGGCCGTGGAAAAGATAGGAGGATTTTGTGAAATGTGGTGTGAGTGCAGAGAACGTGGGAGGAAGAAGAGAAAATATGCTATGAAGATGCAAGAGGGAAAGACCAAAACTAAAGAAAATGACTCAAACTAAACCAAAGGAACTTGATACTCCCTTAACCAGAAGCCTTATGGACGTAGAAACAACTTCTCCCTAGTTGGTACTCGCTCCAGAACATAGCAGCACTTCGTGGCAAGCTCCAGAAATCTCCTCTTCAAGCCATGAAGTCAAGGGTCCTATTTATAGGCCCTCAAACCCTAGGTTCGAGTTGGAGGGATAATGACTCGAAAATAGGCCTGAACCTAGATAAATCTCGAAGATAATACTCCCAAGAGTTCATAGAAACCAACAGAAGGTTTTGAGAGCCTCTATCTAGAGAGAAATCTTGGAATCATGGACTCTAGTTCGTCCACGGCGAGGCAGAGGAAGAACAACGGAGCAGGACTCTCTATCTTCACTAGCGGTCTCGCGATGGATGGCAAGGCTTCACAAAATGGTCATCTTATAGACCGCTAGACAAAGGCGTCCAGAAAGAGATATGCTCAAAGAGACCAAACAGGATACTCTGCTTGCTAACGGTCTAACGATAGACCGCCAACACCCATCAAACGGCCATTCGATAGACCGCTAGGCTAGAGGACGTGGCAAAAGAGATAAAGACCAATAAATAATCAAAATAATCCACAACTAAATCCTCATTAGCCCTTATCTAGGCCCAATAAGTTGAAAATCATGAGAAATTAATGGAGCTAGGCCCAACCAGGGAGAATGACCCATAAAATTAAGCCAAACAATGACCAAGAATGGCCTAATAAGCGGTGAATAACTCGGGACATCATAAATAGATAAGGAGATGACCCAACTCATTGGTCATAAAACGGGTGTCAACAGCAATACTCTGCTAAAACAAAGTATGCTGACTTTCCCATCCTACCAAGCCGGTGGTCTGCTGGCCTCACCAATCTAACTAAGATGGAAAAGTTGCTACACTTATGTTGAATTTCAGACCCTCGAAGGCTTTTGAAGTTGCTTGATCCTCTGCTGCCTATGGGGTCATCAAAGGGACTCAGTTCCTCTATGCAGCCAGGAACCCATACACCAACGATGGGAGTACATCAAAGTGAGCCCACCGCATGTGTTGGGTAGATAATGGTCTGCATGCATCTAACATGGAGCAGCCATACTACATGCACAGACTTGCTCCATGTATTACCATGCGCACATGCAATTTCTTTGTGAATGCTCGTGATTGATGAAGCTGCAGATGATGAGTTAAATGTTAATATCATAGCACCACCGGTATTATACACTCTAGCTACAGTCTCATTTTTCTGCTACTTGCAACAGGGTCGTCCAAGCCTTCCTCCTGACCAGCTTGAGAAACTGTAGCCGCCCCTAGGGAAGACTGGGTTTCTGTGGGTTCACCCCCCAAGACTCCAGCAGGCTAGCCTTCTTTAAGTGACAGTATTTCCCTGATGGTCATATCTGCCACATGAGAAGATCCAGCTAATGGAAGGTCTGGGATAAAATATTATTTTCTCATAATGTAGAGCCCCAAAATTTATAAAAGTAATTTCTAGATATTTAAATAATATTCTGGCATTAATTAGGCTAAATAATCAATATAAGGCCAAAATTGTGTTAATCAATTAACCCAACCCACTTAATTGAAGTCCAAAAGGGTTTAGGACCTAGACCATTAGGTTTGGCCCATATTCTAGAAGGTATTTTAGCCTATCCACAGATATTAAGGATAAATACTAATAATATAAAATAATGATTTAGATAATTAACAAAAGAGATTTTATAAATTGAAACTCTAAGCTACGATGACTGTAACAGTCTATCGTAAGACCGCCACAACCATGTAACGCATGGGCACTCGACCGTTACATTCATGTTAGTTCCGTAAGTGAAGGGACTCATGAAAGGATTGAAACTTGATGTTCCTATCCACTATGGATCGACTTGGGAAGGATTGTAAAGACTCTAAGGACTCTTAGAGATTAGGATTTGATGAAATAAGGACTCTAAACTCGATCTAATCCTCAAACCCTAGCCCAAACTCTATAAATAGGGCATAGTTCTGAACTGTGCGACCCTTACTTCTTGGACGTAAGGAAGCAAGGTAAGGAGTCATTATCTCAGGTAAGTTCTTTAGAAGTATTTGATTACAATACTTTAGACTAACTCCCCTCTGAATTTCACATCTGTAGGTCAAGAGGGCGTGGAGTTAGAGCCTAAAGAAGTTGCTGAAAAAGTCACTAGAGAAGGAAGGGATCTAGGGCAAGGTTCTTAACCAAATTCAGAAACTATAGTCTAAGTAAGAGGTAGGTTATCTCATGAACGGTAAAAACAGCATGATAGGACTAAAAGCCCTCTGGTTTGATTGAATTCCATGCATTATAGAGCATTGACTTCCTGTTTTATTTGATTCTATGCACATCATGCACCTCTTAGCCAAATTAAGAAATTAAAACATGACTATTCATCTATTCATGATTACCTATGCATGTAGATGGCCTTACTTCGTTAACATGACTAGAAACTCATCATGTTTTGATAAAAGACATGATGTGAGTTGATCTCTTAGTTTCTATGATTATTTTCTGTTAGCAGATACTGTAACACACTATCATAGGACCGTCACTTTCAAGTAACGGCCCTACTACAGACCGTTACAAACTCTGTAGTATTTGAATTGCACGGATATTTCTAACGCGCTTGGACAGACTCGTTACATTCAAGTAACGGCTTGATCATGGCCGTCACTTTCACTGTGACGCCCCCTCTTAAGACCATTATATCCTGCGTTCTGTGAACCCTAAGATAGAAAATAACTTGCCAATATTATTTATTGATTAAGCATAGTTACTTAAGTTTTAACCTAATTACATGATTTTTAGGATATCTGATTGTGCATGATAGGTATTGCATGTTTTGATATCTTAATGATATTTTAAGGATATGTTAATTTCATGCCAAAATTCTATAGTTTTGTACTATAAAGCATGACTTTTTAACATTGTATTGACGGAGTTTTTATCATGATGTTCACATTGATTATACATATCTCTCTCTGTCAATAGAGTCAATTCTATACGTACATGGCACATATTCCGGTAAGTTGTCATTAGTTCACACTTTGCACTATAGGAACACAATCTTGGAGATGAGGACCTCTCTATTGGATATTCCTTCCAATGGACTAGGAAATCATTGTTTCAAGGTCTCCGTAATTCTCCGCGAACCTGGGATTCCCACTAGGACGCCGAGTTGGTTGTACCAATGAAAGCCCATTAATTTGAACACTCTATCGTGGTTTTGATTCTTGAAATGTAATGGCCTTGAACAAGACCGTCAGGCTCACGTAACGGCCCAGTGCCAGACCATCACATTCCTCTGAGAAAATTTTTATCCTTCTGGACTCGGATCACTGTAACGGCCTATTACTGGCGCGTTACATAATGTAACGGCCCAGCAAATGACCGTTACATAGCTTGTTTATGTTAACCCAAGGTTTGACCAAGGGTTGATATTCCAATGATTCTAGACAAACCTTAATCTAAGAACTTGTCATATTGCTTAAATTGATCCAAAAGAAATGGAAGTTAAGGAAAATACCGTTATGCTGTCGATTTATTCTATAAGCATAACTTAGTTTAAATATCATTCTTGATCTCATATATTCAAAATTGAAGCATTCATTCATTTTAGTTATCATGGAATTATTGGAAGTGCTATATTCTTGGCCATACGTTACTGTTATATTGCGTGGAAGTAGCTTAATTTATAACTGAAGATGCGATCGAGCACTGATTGTGTGCAAGGGCTCTATGCTAGTCCCCTCGGCTGATTGCCAGAAACATACTATTTTATAAACCATGGGGTATGATGCTACTGGCGTCGCATTGCGCTGGGAGTACTATTTCTGTAAATAAGTGAAGATCCACGGCACGACATGACATTCTTGCTTGATATTCCACAGAAATTCACGAAGCACTTGCTCTTAAGTATAAGATGCTAAAGTGAGGAATATGTGGCTTGCTAGTACAATCTCGTTACATTCTTGTTCATGGAAGGCCAATATCATGTTCTTGTTATATTCTTGCTAGCTCATTCTTGATCATTCTATCTTACATGGTTATCTTGTTTCTATTGATTTGATCGCATGATTGATTCGCATTCGCATGATTTTACCTTATTTCTTTAGAGCTAAAATGATAATTACTTAAATAGTGCCTTCATGTTGATGTGAAGATACCTACTGGGCAAGTGTGCTCATGACCTATTTTCTAATATTTTTCATGAGATGGAAATAGTTCGGATTCGGATTCGGGCTATACTAGTAGCGGGTCCGGAAGTGAGTGAAAGTGTTATAAAGATGAGAGAGAAGACTTAGGAAGTTAAAGTGTCTAGATTGAGTCAATGTAATTTTCTATTTCTTGAGTCTAGTAGAATGGAAATCAAATTAGTGATTGTATCTTGAATATTGATCATTTATGAAATAAAGTTGGAGTTTAATTAAAATCTTGTGCAAATGCATTTACTTGTGTGATTGTCTTGCGCTCTGATTGATTCTTGCTTGCGAGAGGCTTACCATGCATGCTGTTCGCGCTCCCCGAGCCAGTCTTCCACTGTAATTAAAGGCTCGGGGCGTGACAGTTAAGTTGGTATCAGAGCCTAAGTCTCAGGACTTAAGGAAAAGAGTCATGTCATAGGATAAGTCCAAGGTTTAAAGACCCATACCTATGAACTAAGGAAGAAAATTTTCGTACCCATGTGAGAATTGGGTAGAGCCTGGGATAAGATAGCTAATTAGTTTAAGATTTATTATGCTTATTCCAATATTCATGAGAAATAACAAGTTGTTATTTTCTCTCAGGTACCTTATTATTCTTATCATGGCTCATCGTGTAGATTGGGACGGTATGCAACAAACTGTTATCGGCCTCACCCAAGCACTGCAAACTATAGCACAAGGTGGTGCGGGGGCAAGGGCAGGAGACCTTCATCGCAATTTCCGGAGTCTAAATCCTCCGCGTTTCTATGGATCTTCCAATCCAGACGAAGCAGAAAATTGGATCAACAAGATGAATAGGATATTTGATGTTATTCAATGCACTGATCAGGAGAAAGTCTGTCTAGCTTCGTTCCAATTAAACAAGGATGCTCGCACTTGGTGGAAATCGGTTCCGACACCTCCAGCCGATGCGCCACATACATGGAATGTTTTTCTCACTTTATTCCGTGCCAAATATTTCTCCGAGCATGTAAAGGAAAGGAAGGCTATGAAGTTTGCCTCCCTTCGTCAAGGGATGATGTCCGTGGCAGAATATGAGTTGCAGTTTTCAAGGCTAGCACTATATGCACCACATTCAATTAGTACAGACTTATTAAAAGTAAACTGATTTATGGACGGGTTACGGCCCGGTTTCATACAACAACTGGGGACATAGAACATCCGCACTTATGCAGAGATGGTTCAAAGGGCATATTTATGCGAGAGGACCTTAGAGAAGGTCGAAAGGTTGAAAGGAAAGGGAGAAGAATCTAGCTGGCGCTCTGATCGGCATTATAAAAATGAGAAGTTCAGCATCACGGAACCATACAAAAGCCGTGATAATAAGAAAAGATCAAGAAACGGGAACGGTGGAAGTTCTCAAAAGAGTAGTAAAAAGGTGAAGGAAGAAAAGGAGCAAGTCGCCTCGGCGTGCACCTTTTGTGAGAAATTCGGCCACTCGGCTGAAGAATGCTGAAAGCGCCTAGGTGCTTGTTTGCGTTGTGGGAGTAGGGAGCATCGTGTGCCAGATTACCCCCTTATGAAAGACCAACCAAATAATGGAGGACGTAGGAGGCAGGCTCGCCTCAATGCAGTTATAAATGAAGAAGAAGCACCCAGGGATCAAAATGATGGGCTCGTGGAAGGTACTCTTCAAATCTGTTCTCGTCCTGCATTCGTGCTATTTGATACTGGTGCTTCTCATTCTTTTATCTCCACCACTTTTGCAAAAGCCTTACCAATTGCATCAGTTCCCCTACCTTCAAATCTCGCTATTACTACACATTTAGGATCTGGAACTAAGCTTACAAACTATTATCCTGATTGTGAGGTAATGGTAGAAGGACACAATCTCCCCGCAAACTTAGTATGCCTTGACATGAAAGGATATGATGCCATTCTAGCGGTAGATTGGCTTGTAGACCATGATGCTTACATCAACTGCCGAAATAGGATTATATCTTTCCGAAAGCCCGGTCTTCCAAGATTTTCCTTTCTTGGTACCAAATACAAGAAGCATCCTACCATTATATCTTCTCTACATGCCTGCAAACTTATCTCGAAAGGATGTGAAGTTTTTCTTGCTTCAGTCATTGTCATCAAATCTAAGGAAATTATCCTAGCAAACATTCTTATTGCAAATGAATTCCCGGACGTGTTCCCATCTGAACTACCTAATTTACCGCCCGATGTGAGCGACGTCATGCGGTTCGGGGTGCGAAGGGGACGCGGAGCGCGCGGGCTCCTTCTTTTTATTTGCTGCAACACAGAAATAAGAGAAAAGAGAAGGGGCCACCACGGGAGATTGCTCTGGCGGGGCGAGCGTGACAAATGTGATATAGCAAGATATGTGGGTTAAACGGCCATAGCGAGAAGTGACTCGCCGCGACCTCGGGGGATGGGAATGGTGCAGAAATTAAATAGCAGGAATTGAAACGGCCATTAGGGAAGTGACTCACCGCGGCCTCGAGAATATGAGCAGATAAGAAGATAGCAGAATATAAAGAGAATATAAAGAGCGAGAATTTAAACGGCCATTGGGGAAGTGACTCGCCGCGGCCTCGAGAATATGAATAGATAAGAATATGACAGGATATAAAGAGAATTTAAACGGCCATTGGGGAAGTGACTCGCCGCGGCCTCGAGAACATGAATAGATAAGAATATAACATATAAGAACGGGAATTTAAACGGCCATTGGCATGGCGGCTCCAGGAAGCGCCATGCTATCGGGCCGCAAGGTCCTTGACATGTTCTAGTAGCGTAGGTATCATATATTATGATGCATGACATGGTGGGACCAACCATTGAGAGGTGGGATAGGAGACAGGACAAAGACGTCCGTTAGTAAAACCTGCACAGACTAGCAAAGGTTAGCAACATCAGAAAGTAGCAGAAACACAGCAGAATCGCACCACAGTACAAAGGAGATCCAAACAAAATCTTGACAATAACCACTGATGTGACATGTTCCGTCCTGTAGCGATCTTCCCTTCCTATAAGAACTCCCCTTAGGCTAGTTCATTCAAATGCACCAAGGTGGGTTTTGGAAGCTCAGGAGAGGAAAGAGAGGAGAATCTAGAGATTTTCAGGATGGAAGGAGAGTCTTCCCGCGTTATGAAGAGGAGCAGGCCTAGCAGCGAGATCAGGCGACTCTCCGACCTCGAGGGTCATTTGAGTGGGACGATCATGTCGCATATGGTTAGCTGATTCATTTCAAATTTCTCCACGTGAACCTTCTTCTTACTACCTTCCTTTCTTCTTCTTTCTTTTCTCTTCCAGCCATATCCACTCTTCCCAGGCCCGAGGAAGTTTTCCAAACTGCCATGGCTTTCAAAGCTAACTTCCAACATCTCCATCGGCATGAGGGCCATACTCTCAAAGTGGCATCTACAGGGGCTCCTTATTCACGCCAAACACTATGAGAAGATTTGTATGGACTGGGCGGCTATGGGTGCACTAGTGGAGATCTGGCATCCCCAGACCCACACTTTTATCTTCCCGACCTTCGAGGTGACCATCCTCCTCGAGGAGGTGGAACTTCTGCTCGGATTGAAGAAATTCAAGAGTGACGGGAAGGTGAAGGCTATGCGGATGCTGACACGGGGGACTTCCGAAAGCGTCCTTGGAAGCTTCATGCCGCCCGACGCAGCCAGAAAGGTCCGTACTCAAAAGGGGATCGATCTCCAAAAGCTTGCGGAGTGGGTCATGGACGCCCTGAGAGGGTCACCAGACGATGACTATTTGGAGGGAATCATGAAGGGGTTCACCATTTGTCTGGCGGGTGCTCTCTTGTTTCCTTATACCGACAACATGGTGGAGGAAGACCAACTGAGTGCTATCTGCGGGATCTGGCATGGAAAGAGAGTGGGACCCGCTGTCCTCGCCTACCTGTATAGTGGCCTTACTGCCTCGAGCATGGGTAAGCCTCCTTTTGGTTGAGCACTTGTCCTGAGTTGCTGGATGGATTTGCATTTCAAGTTTGATCACCATGAGGGAATGCCAACCACTTCAAAGCTCTTCCAACAAAGCCCTCTTCATCATATAGCCGACGTGTTAGGGTTCGGTGGTACTGTAGTGAACCGCGTTCCGTGGCTGAAGAAACGTGAAGACTGGCGGTCTCACTTCCGCACCGTGACACAAGGCTTCTTTACTTGTGCACTGGCATGTTTGCTTTCGCTTGATCTCCTTATGAGGCCTTCCCCCGAAGTTGATCTTCAATTGATCGGCGCGACCGAGTTTGTCCTTTATAACGCGCATCGATGCTGCCTCCAGGTCGGCATTCCACGCCATTCGTTCCCACTATCGACTGGCATCGTTCCTTTGAAGAAGAGAGAGTTGGGTACTGAAGCGGATGCGAAGGAAGCGAAGGCCGTCAAAGCACCCTGGAAGACAAGTGTCGCGGGAAAGGCCTTAGCGCACGTGGGGGAAGAATGTGAGCTGTGGAGGGCTTATGTAACCGAACTGGGGAAGTTAAGGCCTAAGGCGCCTAAGCCCCTGATGTAGTTCATTCTGCTTTTCTGATGGAATAAAATCTGGCATTTGGCAGTTTTGGACCAGTTCCCTTAATTTTTATTATCTTTTTTGTGGTTTTTCTTTTTCATTGTGTTTTTTCTTTTGTTTGGATTATATACATACTCTTATCTTTTTTACTTTTATTATATATTTTTTTGTTTTTTTGAAATTTTTATTATGGGGGCGTCCAGGGGCCTGGACGCCCCTAATTTTTTATTTTTGATTTTTTAAGTTTTTTTATTTTTGGGGCGTCCAGGGTCCTGGACGCCCCTAATTTTTTATTTATAATTTTTTTTGGTTTTTGTTTTGGGGGCGTCCAGGGTCCTGGACGCCCCAAATTTTTATTAATTATTTTTTTTGTTTTTTTTATTTTGGGGGCGTCCAGGCGCCTGGACGCCCCTAATTTTTGAATTTTGAAAAAAATAAAGAAAAGGTGGGGGCGTCCAGGCGCCTGGATGCCCCAATCAGAGTGGTTTCTATATATATGGGGGGCCTCACCCCTTGCTCACTTGTACTGTTCATTCTGACGACCCCGTCACCCCAGACGACCCATTCTTAGTCTCAATGGAGCGAGGAGGATCGAGCCAGGGTCCAGAGAAGCGGAAACGACGGGCTCGTCGTCCGAGGAGGCTGAGGGATGATGCCGAGGAGGCCGCAGCAGAGGAGATTGCTGCGGAGGAGGGGATGGAGGTGCCTCTTCTGGCCGCGGAGGCCGCTGCGGGCGTTGGCGACGTGGGAGAGGACGATCACGACCCGGTAAGCCCTTCGAAACTCTCACTCTGTGGTTCAATAGGCTAAACGGACGGGCGAGAGGCTGTGAGAGAAGGCCGGGGAGTGAGGGAAAGGAGGCGTCCAGGGCCCTAGACGCCTCCACTTTTTCTTTTTCTTTTTGTTTATTTATTTATTTACGTAAATAATAAAATAGGATTTAAAAAAAAAGAGGCGTCCAGGACCTGGGACGCCTCCATAAATATATATATTATTAATATATTTTTTGTTTTGGGTTTTTCTGTAAAGAAAATAAGGAAAATAGAGAGGAGGCGTCCAATGTGCTGGACGCCTCCATAAAAATCCTAAAATGTTTTAAAGATAAGATAACATAAAATAAATAAGTAGAATATATAGTGTTATTGCTTAATATTATTCATGATGCTGATGTATTTTTTATTGGTTTTGTGGTGTGCAGGGTGTGATGAAAGGACGGATCAGCTGGTCCCTAGTGGTGGCAGCATACAGTGGGCTGCCGGACTTCCAGAGGGCGCGTGTGGACGCCATGGGCTTTGGAGCTTTCCTTAGGATCGAGCCCTTCCGGCTCGACCTTCCTCTTATTCAAGCATTGAGGGAGCGGTGGCACGCGCCGAGCCGGGCATTTCTGATGCCCTGGGGGCACATGGTGCCGACATTAGAGGACGTGGCTCGGATCACTGGGTTACGAGTTGACGGAGAGGCGGTCAGCGGGGTCACCTACCCCGACTACCGAGAGAGTGCCCTGGACCTGCTGTGGTTAGAGACGAGCGTGACTGACAGGGACAGCAGGGTAGTCGGCCGAGTGGAGATCATGGAGGCGCTCGGATTTGTCGACCCGCGCCAGCGGGTCAGCGAGACTGGAGCGGAGTTTCTGGCACGACTGGAGGGAGATGCCCGTGCAGCTTTCACCCAGGACCCGAGCGAGTGGGAGCTGGTGGATCTAGACCTCCGGAGGTTTCTTTTCTTCTTCCTGGGCCGCCTTCTGTTGGGGGCGAAGGGGGATGGCATCCACTGCCGCTTCCTCGGGATTATGGCGGACCTTGACAGAGTGGGGCACTACGCGTGGGGGGCGGCTCTGCTTGCCCATTTGATTGCTGATCTCTCCCAGACTTCGGAGAAGGAGACGACAGTCAGTGGCTTCGCACCTTTTCTCCAGGTAAACATTTTATTTATGCATTCCCACAGTTAAATATGCAATTATTGTACTAATGATGTATGATGGATGCAGGTGTGGAGCTATTACTATTTTCCGATGGGGAGGGCTAGGCATGGGAACAGGAGGGCCGTGCCTCTGGCGCGGCGGTGGAGGCCGGTCATGGTTGCAGCACCCCACGGCTACCAGCTGGCGTCACTTCGTCGGGAGCTGAGCGAGTATCCCGAGGCCATGGTATGATGCGTATGGTTTTTTGTGTTTTCTTATGTGACTGAATGGCAACTAATATGATGTATGTATGATGATGTAGGTGGTGTGGAGACCCTACCTGGGCATGGGTGACGCTGGCCAGCCTTGGGTTGTAGCGGGTCTTCCTCGTTTCAGGTGGGACGTGTGGGTCCATTGCCTGAACGAGATCGAGCCGCTTCGGCTGAGGCTGGTTATGAGGACGTTGGGGCTAGCCCAGGAGTGGGTTGATGTAGAAGAGCCGGCCCGCATCGGGCGGAAGACCAAGGGGAAGGCGAAGATTATGGATTGGCGTACGCGCTTCCCAGCACAGTACCAGGACTAGCAGCAGGGCGGGGTCCCAGTGGTATCCCATGTACAGGATAGCACAGATTACATGAGACGATATCGAGCTACGTACGGGGACTGCCTCTCCTTGGGTGGTATGGCAGGGGTAAGTGAAATGAAACTACTTCACCCTTCTATATGTATATGCATGTGGCAGTAACTTATGTGCAATGCAGGATGCTCGTGACAGTATGATTGCCGACCTGCGGGCCCAGCTGGCAGACGCCAGGCGGCAGTTAGTGGCCATCCGACAGGAGTTGGAGATCCTGGTGAGTCTATGCAATGCATTTTTTTTGTGACCTAGATTTTTGATGCTTAGCCTTTGACTGACGTTTGCCCCGTGTTTCAGCGGGCCCACCAGACAGCGGCATCCGGGACGGTTGGTGGAGCGGGTTCCAGTTCGCGGGGCCCTCCTCCAGAGGTTTCTACCCTCCAGGAGCAGCTGGCGTATGCGGTGGCTCGGGTTGAGGAGGCCGAGCGTGACCGCGAGGCTCGAGTGAGTGCTTGCTTGACCCTGACCCTCTTCTGGCTGCTTTCCTTCTATCACTGCTCTCTTACGGTGCATGCGTGCTTTGACAGGTGGCCGAGATTCGGGAGGCCCTGGCCCGTGCTGTTCGTGCTGAGCAGTTGCGCGATGCCTGGGTGGCAGAGCGTGACGCCCAGATTGCGGAGCTAGAGGAGGAGCGGCGACGGGAGGCTGAGGAGCTTCCTCGCGACGTAGTGGATCTGCGGATCGCCCTCGAGCTGTCGAGGAGAGAGGCGATGAGGGAGAGAGAGGAGAGGGAGAGGGATAGGGAGAGCGTGGAGAGAGAGAGGGAGAGGGATAGGGAGACCCTAGAGAGAGAGGGAGAAGGATAGGGAGACTCTAGAGAGAGAGAGAGAGAGGGATAGGGAGACCATAGAGAAAGAAAGGGAGTATAGGATGGCGGAGCGATATCGAGATTGGGACGAGAGGAGAGCTCTGGTGGCCCAGGTGTCGGAGCTCCGGCTGAGTCTTGGCACGGCGGAGGGGAGACTCCGGGAGAGTGAGGAGCGGTATCAGAGGGCGAAGGAGCGCTGGGCACGACTTCGTCAGTCCGGTTCCTTTTCTGTGGGCAGCTTTCTAGTTTCTTCGGCCGAGCTGCGTCGCCGCACCTTGGAGGCTGGCATGGTGCCACCTGGAGAGGCGAGCACGGCTTCTCAGGGTTCGCAGAGGTCGCAGAGGCCCCCTAGGGATCCCCGTCAGAGGAGGGAGGAGAGAGATGACCAGGAGGGTGGTGGTGAGAGTTAGAGAGTTGTTTGTACACCCCACCGTCCTCACTGTATGATGTACTTTTGACTGTTTGTATGAAATGGATTTCGTGTGGTTCCTTTTATCGTGTGCCCTTTTCCTTCCTGCACTTTCTTTTACACCACGTTGTTCACGCTTCACGGGACTTTGCCCTGGACAGGAGGGAACTACTTTGCATGGAGGGTTTTTTTGTTCCCCTTTTTTTTTCGCTTTCTTTTGGGCGCGTCCAAGCGTGAGGATGCGTCTTAATCCTAAAATTCAAATTTAAAGCGACGGGTGGCCTTCCTTCTCCGTGCCTTTCTCGCAAACGAGCCTGCCTTCCACCGAAACTTGCTCGTCCGTCTTTGTCTTCTTCCCCTCGATCGATGGAGTTCGGCGGTCTGGACCACGGCGAAGGTGGAGAGGGACGCGGGACCCCTCGCCCAAGGAGGGACGCGCTAGAGCACGGAACGGCGTCTATGGAAGAGGAAGGGCCGCTTCGGGCCTCCGAGGGACCCGAGGGGCCCGATGTCGCGGAGGGAGGTGAACACGGTCTGGTAGGTGCTTGGTTTTCCCCCTCTTTGATCCATTTTGAGTTTTGAAGCAAGCCGTGCGAGGGGGGAAAGGGTTCGGTGAGTGTTGCACTTAAATGATGGATGCGTCCTAGATAGGGGATGCATTCTTTTTAACTGATGTGGGACCCCTTTCTTGGTGCAGGACATGGCGAGGATCCCGGGCCTGGCCGATGAGTGGGCGAGTGCGGACGAGCCGAGCCGCGTCAGGAGGGAGAGTCGCGGCAAGGCGAGGCTCAAGGACTGGCACGTACGTCTCCTTGGACAGTAAGGGAGTGTATTGGTGCAGGACAGCGCCGACTTCCTGTGGTGGCAGAGAGAGAGTTATGCGAGGCTTCCCCAAGCTGGGGACACGAGTGGGGTCGGCGGCTCGTGCGCCCAACTGTCAGAGGCTAGGCGGCAGCTGGCCGTCGCTCAACATGAGCTGTCGCTCCTGGTAAGTTACGTGCCACACTTTTATCTTCAGATTTAGAGTTTCACTGACGGCCGTTGTTTATTTTGTTCCAGCGTGCCCAGCAGACAGCGACGGCGGGGATGATTGGTGGCGCATCTTCCAGCTCCTCGTCCCCTTTTCTCGAGATTGCCTCCCTCCGGGAACAACTTGCCGGTGCGGTGGCTCGGGCGACCCGGGCGGAAGAGGAGCGTGATGCCTGGGTGGCGACTGTAACGGAGCTGCGGCATCGTGGTGAGGAGAGACCTTCTCCAGACATCCTGGAGTTAAGAGTTCTTCTGCAGATGATGAGGAGAGAGGCAGAGAGAGAGAAAGTCGAGAGAAGGTCCGAGCGACAGCGTGATCAGACCGAGAGGAGGGCCTTGGAGGCCCAAGTGAGGACGCTCCAGCTGGGCCTTCAGGCCGTCGTGCAGAGGCTAGGAGGGATTGAGACGCGCTACGAGAGAGCGTGAGTGTTCGGGGAGCGACTCCGCCAGTCCAGCCGCTTTGCTGCTAGCGACTTCTTCGCCACGCCAAGGGAGGAGCAGCGAGTCACTGCTGCGGAGCAGGCGCCAAGAGGCGAGGCAGGTGCTGCTGCACGAGGATCCCGGAGGCTTCTGAGGGACCCTCACCTTAGGGGAGAGGAGGGGAGCGCCCAGAGAGATGAGTGATGGTGAGGATCGGCGAGCTGGTGCACTCACCTCCTCTCTATGATTGTAGTGTTTATGACAGCTTATGTAGAATTATGAATGGAGTGATTTGATTTTCTGCTGCTCGTTTGTTCTCTTGTGCATTCCTTCTTCCCTACACTTCCTCTCCTTTGCATTGTTCCCATGTGATGGGTGTGCCGAGACACCACGCCGAGCGGAGAATCGCGTCTTGTTGTGACCATTTTCCACGGGAATCTACCGTCGAAGTCAATAATGACGGCCCTAGCCCCTTTTCCCGGATGTTGTGTCGAATTTTGCGGACGTCCTCCAAAACATGATAGGGTATCCCTAGACAATATAGGGGGCTAGTCGTTATATTCTTCGTCCAATCAATCACCCTGTGCGAGCGGTGAAGTGACACACGGGACTGCATGGCTATCATTAACAGGTGATGGAGGTAATCTTGGCCTGCACTCCTTCCATTTCTATAAATTCGTGTCCCTTTTATCCTCCCTGGTATATCGAGAGCTAATTCGAGGAGCACAAGTTTTCACGGGAGAGGAGGAGTTCAAAATTCCGAGAGTTGGATGGAGGGCGAATCTTCCCACTCCTCGAAGAGAAGCAGGTCTAGTGGTAGTAGTTCCAGGAGGCTTTCGGACCTCGAAGGACATTTTAGCGAAATGGCCCAATCACAACTCGTAAGCCAAATTTTCTTGCCCTTTTTTCCATTCTTTTTTCTTCCTTTCTTTCTGACCAAACCTCCTCTCCATTCCCTGCATGCGTAGGGTGTGATGAAATCACAGATCTCATGGGAGTTGGTAGTGGCAGCATACCGAGGTCTCCCAGATTTTCAGAAGGCCAGGCTAGACGTGATGGGTTTTGGCACCTTCCTTCGGATCGAGCCGATCCAGCTTGACCTGGTCCTAATCCAAGCCTTGTGTGAGAGATGGGACCCAATGAGTCGGGCATTCCTGATGCCCTGGGGGCACATGGTGCCCAGCTTGGAGGATGTGGTCTGGATCACGAGTCTCAAGGTGGATGGCGAGGCAGTGACCGGAGTCACTTACGCGGACTACCGAGAAGGTGCCCAAAAGTTACTGGGTTTAGACCTAGATGGTCGGAAAAACAAGTCGGTAGCTAGGGCGTCCCTCATGGATGCATTAGGGCTCACCGACACTCGTCGGCGGGATGACGAATCCTCAGAAGAGTTTATGGAAAGAATGGAAATAGGATGCCGTGCCGTGTACTGCACAGATTTCGGCAACTGGGAAAGATGCAACATAGATTTAAGGAGATTTCTCCTCTTCCTTTTGGGGAGATTGGTACTGAGCTCGAAAGGGGATGGTATCCAATGTCGCTTCCTGGAGCTGCTATCAGACCTTGAAAGAGTAGGGTATTATGCCCGATAAATGCGACAGGCAAGCACACGAATGCAAGCGGTATTAAAGTGAGATGTTGTACGCAAATGCGATCATGCAAAATTGATTTATTTTCTTTTTATATTTGACATTTTTTTGTTTTATCATAAAAAAGATTTTTTGTTTACAAATATGTACATTTTCTCTTTTCCATTTTTTTGTTGTTTTTATCATTTCAATTTTTTTTTGTTGCTAACGCCCGGTAAACACCCAAATGGCACCTAACCTACGTGAGAACAGGGGTTTCTTACTAACCTCCCAGGTATCCTAAGTGCACATCTAGGTTGATTTGGGCCTCTAGACCCCTCGAATGACGATCCCACCGGCTAAGACTTACCCTGATGACAATACCGTCATGTCATGCTTAGGCTCCCAGTCGCTTCCGACCACAGGGATTCACCCAAAAGGTGTTCGAGGTAAATGATTTGCCCGACCCGGGTCTGTTTCCTCACAACTCTAGATGGTATATGATGGAACACCCTGGAACCCTAACGACCAACCGTGCGACGCTGACCCGGAATCAGACGCCGTCGCACCCATAGGTGACGCGCTTGCATTGGCCTAAGCCCAAGGTTAAACAAGAAGACATCAAGGTGGTAAACAGGGGTCTTGACCAGCCAGAAATACGGAGACTCCTTCGCAGCGATAGCTTTTACTTTTCAAAGTAGGCAACCAAATGTGTATATTAAAATAAGGTCGCAGACCCTGGGGAGTTTTCACCTTTCAGAAACTCCATCGAACCTTCATCTTTAGAGGAAGAAGGAAGAGTGTGGGGGATAAACCTCCTGAGAGGATCGGCAAAACCGTTAACCCGGCGAGCGAATAAGGGCCCATTAACTCTTTCCTTTCGGACAACTTCGGACCAAATCTCGAGCATTTACATTCCATAGCCCCCCCTTTTTTGTGGATTCAGACTTTTACTTTGAGGGGTTCCGTTTATCGCAACAGGCACGGTCACGACCAGGCTTTTCTCTTGATTTTGATTTTGTATTTCTTTTTGTGAGGGAGATATAGTCGTTTGACGTTTGTGGGCTCCCTTTTTGTATGCCTGCGGGGACACTGCCCTCTTCTCGTGCTCTGATCGATGCTCGAGGAAATGGATCCTACTCTTGCCTTTGGGGTTTGAGTTTTGGTTTCTCATGCTCAGCGTTTTAAGGGCGCCGACTGTCTCATTTGGTCGAAGAGAAAAGAATAAAGATTACAGCTTCCGGAGATCTTCTGGGTGACGCTCCACCGTAGGTGATGCTACTGACTTTTTTTGAATAAAATACATAAGTGAGCACATGTTAGCTTCCTTCGAGCGAGCATAGGCCGACGTGGCCAGACAGGGATCTCCATGGTTCTGGCAAACCAAGACCCGGTGACTACCAAGCCTTAATGGGCCCTATCCTAACATGAAGGTTAGATGCAGGGACTTAACTACATGGTGACTGCCAGGCATCGGCATTTTGAATTTTCCATATTTTTAGTGGTTTTTAGTATTTCTTTGTTTTTGATGTTTTTATCTTTTCATCATTTTTTTTGTTTTGTGCTAAGGGTAGTATTTCTTAAGATAAAGCCCATTCCAAGGGTGGGATAACTCGGTCCCTTCGGCGTTGACTAGCTTGTAGGCGTTGCCAGGGTACACGGCTTGAATTACAAATGGTCCTTCCCAATTGGGTTGGAGCTTAGAACGCGGACCTCCAGGTTTGACAAAAATTCTTTTTACGACCATCTCACCGACTTTGAATTTTCTCTCAACGACTTTCTTTTGGTAAAAGCGAGCGAGTCTATTTTGATACACACGCGCGTGTTCGGCAGCGGCCAGCCGTTTCTCATCCAAGAGTTCCAACTGGGCGAGGAGTGAATTACGACGATCGTCGAGGGAAATTCCTCGTCCAATTGTACCCTGAGAGAAGGGATCAGAGTCTCGTACGGGACTACCGCTTCCATACCATAAGTAAGGGCAAATGGAGTCTGCCCGGTGGGGGTACGGATTGAAGTGCGATAGGCCCATAGAGCTTCGATAAGCTTTTCTAGCCAGTCTGAAAACTTACTAGACTCGCAGATTTTTTTGATGATTTTGAGCAATGTTTTATTGGTGGCCTCCGCTTGGCCGTTACCTTGTGGGTAATAAGGCGATGAATGATGCAATGCAATTGCGTACCTTTTGCAGAGGTCCTGTAGGTCCTGAGAAATGAACTGTGGCCCATTGTCGGTGACGATCGTGCTTGGGACGCCGAATCTGGCGAGGATGTTCTTTATGATGAACTTGCAGACTGTTGACGCCTTGATTTCTGCGTAAGCTTCAGCTTCGGCCCATTTGGTGAAGTATTCCGTCGCAGTAAGGATGAAAGATTTCTGCTTGGTGAGGGAATTGGGATCACCTAGGGGACCAATGATGTCGAATGCCCACATGGAGAAAGGCCACGGGGAAGATATTGGATGAAGTGAGGAAGATGGTGAATGGATTTTATCGGCGTGAAGTTGACACTTGACACACCTACGGACATAGACAGCACAATCTTCTTCCATAGTGGGCCAATAAAAGCCTTGGCGAATGATCTTCTTGGCGAGCATCTGACTATTCACGTGGCCACCGCACACGCCCGAGTGCGTCTCCTCTACACATTTCCAAACCTCATCGTCACCAAGACATCTTAACAGAATACCAGTAAGGCTCCTCCTATAGAGTAGACCTCCAACCAAAGTATATTTCTGAGCCACCCTTCTTATGGCTTTCTTGTCCTCTGTGGTGGCCCCTTCAGGATAAGACTGATCTTGGCAGTATTTGACAATTTCATAGAACCATGGTTTCTCTTCATCAGCCAGTTCTTCTTCAACCTCTGCCAACATGATCTCCCTCTTCTCAAGGATATCTTCCTGCAGGATCTTTCTTGCTATCCTGTCTTTGATATTTACGTAGGAAGCATCATCGATTGCAGGGGCGTGAAGTTTGTAGATGGAAATGGACTTAAACCATCTTCCTAGAGGGAACCTTATGGATGATGCCAACGAGGCGAGGGCATCGGCGAGAATATTCTGATGACGAGGGACATGAACAAAGATCAGTTTGGCGAACAGTTTGGCAAAGGCAGCAGTGAGTTCTTGGTATGGCTTGAGTTTGGGATCGCGAGTGCGATATTTAGTGAGCACCTGGCGAAGGATGAGTTGACTATCACCTACGACTCGCAACTCAGTGATACGAAAAGAATGAGCGAGTTCTAGGCCAGCTAGAAGAGCTTCATATTCGGCTATATTGTTGGTGACTGGAAATTTGAGCTGGTATGCCAATGGGAATGTGAGGCCTTCAGGCGACAGGAGGGCGATGCCGATTCCTCTCCCTTGAGAATTCAGAGCTCCATCAAAATATAGCGTCCACATTGGCTCATCTGATTGGTTGACGGACATTAGTTCCTCATCTGGAAACTCTGATTGGACGGGATCGAACTTGGGAAGAGGATGGTGAGCGAGATGCTCGGCTATGGCATAGCCTTTAATCGCCTTTTGCTGGATGTAGGTGATGTCGAACTGAGAGAGAAAACTTTGCCAGCGTGCTAGCCTATCCGTAAGGACGGCTTTCTCCAGAAGGAATTTGATAGGATTCATTCGAGCAATCAAGTGGACCTCATGAGCCAAGAAGTAGTGCTTCAATTTCTGCACTACCCAAACGAGGGCAGCACAGGTTTTCTCCATGACGGTGTACTTCTGCTCACAGGGATTGAGAAGTTTGGACAAGTAATAGGTTGCCCGTTCCTTGCCTTCTTCATCAGCTTGTGCGAGGACGGCTCCCACGGAGTCATCCAAGACTGAGACGTAAAGGATCAGAGGTTTTTCTGGTTTGGGTGGAATGAGAACGGGTGGACTAGCCAGATATTCCTTCAACCCTTCAAAAGCTTTCTGACATTTAGAATTCCAGTGGAATTCTACTCCTGGCTTGGTCAACTCGTAGAGAGGTCTACACCTTTGTGAATGTTGAGACACAAACCGACGAATAAACTGCAACCTCCGATTAAACCTCAGACTTCCCTCAAATTCTTGGGAGGCGGCATATCCCTGATAGCCTTAGCTTTGTCGGGATCTATCTCGATCCCTCTTTTGCTCACAATGAACCCCAGCAATTTACCTGACGACACACCAAACACACACTTCTTCGGGTTCATTTTCAGTTGGAACTCCCTTGACCTCTGCAAGACCTTAGCCAAAACTTCTGGATGTTCCATCCTGGTCCTTGATTTTACCAATAAGTCATCCACATACACTTCCAGATATATGTGCATCATGTCATGAAATATGGCCATCATCGCTCTTTGGTAAGTAGCTCCAGCATTCTTTAATCCGAACGGCATGACCACGTAACAATATGTTCCCCAAGGGGTAGTGAATGACGTCTTTTCCTGATCCTCTTCTGCCAAACGAATTTGATTGTATCCTGAAAATCCATCCATGAATGAGAGGGTTTCGTAGCCTGCCGTGTTATCAATCAACACATCAATGTGAGGTAAGGGAAAATCATCTTTTGGACACGCGCGGTTAAGGTCCCGGAAGTCGATACAAATCCTGACTTTCCCATCTTTCTTCATGACCGGGACAATGTTCGCCACCCATTGAGGATAAAGAACGACTCTAATGAACCTGGCTTTGTGGAGCTTATCGACCTCTTCTTTCATTTTCAAAGCCATTTGAGGGTGGAAACGCCTTAACCTTTGTTTTACCGAGACGGACCCTGGTTTTAGGGTTAAACGGTGTTCGACCAAGGTTGAATCCAGACCCGGCATATCCTCGTAGCTCCATGCAAACGTGTCCTTATATTCCTTGAGAACCTCAATTAATGCCTCTTCTTCAGAGGGTGGTAGGTTGTCACTTATGAGGATGATCCTAGGGTCTTCCTCAGTTCCCAAGTTGACTTCTTTGGTGGATTCTTCTACGGCGGTTGACGGCTCGTCGAATCTCCTTATTCCACTAGCGTATGCGCCCGCCGCATCCTCATATTCTTCACCCTCATCTTCAGTGGGGCATTCTTCATCCGTGATCTCGTAGACTCCATACCCTTCATCAAATGCACAGTCGCCCTCACATTCTATTTCGGTAGCCGGATGGGATTTTCTAGCAACTGGGGGATGGCAAGGAGGGCTTGACACCTGGCGGCTAAATCCAGAAGGAATCGACGAGGGATCTGCCTACCCTTGGATTTCTTCCTAGGTACTACCCTTGGCCTATCATTCCTAGATTGACTGACAATATTTACAGAAGAAGAGGAAGACGAAGAGGATGGTGTAGAATGTACAGGAGAAGACCCCTCAGAGGAGGGGTAGAAAAGGTCGCTCATCGGACCTTGGACGGGTGGTCCGCAAGGCGGTACGCACCCGTGGGAGATGTAGGAGGTTTCCTCAACGAAGATGTGTTGTTGGGGAGTTTGAAAATTGACGTTTTTTTTTTCGTTTTCATTTTTAATGACAAAGCAGTGAAAAGAGATTGGAGGAGAGAGAAAAGTGGTTATGGCTAGAGGATTGTGAGGCTCATAGAGCAGATCATGGTTGAAGACCTGGCGCGGGTTGAAAAGCCCGCGTAGGTATGTAAACAGAGAAGGGGATCTGGGAAGATCATCAGACAATTGTCTGGCCCAGGAAGAAGATATCAGCAAAGGCTGAGACGAGTGGATGGAGAAGATGGCGGCTAATGAGCCGTCGACGGCAATGTTGAGGACGGATGAAGATCCGTCGATGACAGAGTCCTTCTGGCGAGGACGAGGATAGTTTGGAACCTTGGCAAGAGTGGTAATATTCTCTGATATTCCGGAGATCAATGGTGGTCTTTCAGGCTGCGGAGACGAGAACATCCTTTCCAGTGCAACAGAAATGTCCCGTATGTCGAACCATTTGTTCCACTCGCATTCCGGATCTTTGATCTTGCCTCTTTTGGTGATCCTCGGACATTTTTCAGCCAAATATACAGCATGTGATCCCCCATATGCTTCTCGTGGGTAATCTCCCATTTGAACAACGGGCCCTCTATTGAAGTGGTTTGATAGAGTCCATGTGAGGGACTTCCAATCTGCCCTGAACGGTCCTTTGAAGCCTAGGCCAAACCTACGGTTCGGCCTAATTTCCTTTGGCAGTTTGAGCATACCCTGTAATTGTGCGCCCAGACCTTTACCCTGTTGATAGCCGATGTTCCTCATAATCTCCCAACCTTTGGAGTGAAAAGGGAGACATGATGTTGCGGTTGTCCTGACCGGCTCCTTTGGTACTAGTGGAACGTGAGATGAATCACGTACATCCAGTAGTGACAATATGGGCCGATGAGACGGCCAAACAGAGGGCAGAGAGGTGTTGATAGCATCCACTGTGTGAAGGACAGGTGTACTGACCACTTTAATAATTCTCCCATTGTAAGGAAACTTCATGCACTGATGGTTGGTGGAAGGCACAGCGTCCATGGCTTCGATGTAAGGGCGACCCAGTATAGCCTTGAATGTGGGGTCCATGTCGAGGACATGGAATTCCGTGGGAATTGACATGGGGCCTAGTTCTGCCTTCAGAATAATCATCCCCTGCGGCGGCCTTTTGCTATTGTCATAGGCCGTGACCGTGATCGAGGAAGGTCTTATTTGTTCCTCGTCGATCCCACACAACTGAAGAGTGCTCATGGAGATCACATTTATGGACGCACCCGTGTCCACAAGACACGGGTTTATGGATACCCCATTGATTTTTATTGAAATGCACAATGCATATTTCTGAGCTTCCTTGGGAGCGAGCTCGTAGTTGTGGAACATGATGGCCGGTTGTGTGTCTGTTGGGGTCAGGACGGTCGAAATCTTCTCCACGGGGAGGTCTTCATTAACCATGACTCTTTGAAGGTACTCCATTAAGGCTGCCTGGTGGGATGTGGATCTTTGAAGAAGCTCCAGGATGGAGATCCGAGCAGGCGTCTTGTCCAAATGTTTTAATAGATCATACTGTGTTTCAGGGATAGCTCTTTCTGGTTATTCTCCATCATCCTTTTCTAGCTGAGATTGCTCAAGATTCTGACTGTTGTGGGGGAAAATCCTGTGGAAAATCCTTCCACTCCGGAGCACCATTGCCTGCGGCTTTTGTACCTCTGTGGGGGTAGCAGTGGGTTTTAACAGAGGTTTGAGGGGTAGTGGTGAAGGAATGGTCGATGAAGCAGGGGTGATGACGGGAGCAGGGATTCTGATGAGGGGTTTGTTAGGTGGAGGCATGGTGAAGGTAGAGGGGATATCGCGCGGATTATGAAGGATAAGGGGTCTGGAAGGTGGAGGTGGAGACGAAGTAGAAGTGGGTAGGGCTTGAAGTGGGCAATGATTTTGAGGTGGGCGATGAGTAATAAGTGGTTTGGAAGGCATTAGTGGTGATACGGTGGAGAAAGACGGGGTTATGTATGGTTGACGGATGATAAGGGGTTTAGAAGGCGTAGGGGTAAATGTGGTAGAGGTGGATGGTAAAGTGGGGGAGTGAGAGAAGATGAGAGGGTGTGAAGGCGTAGTGGAGAGTGTCGGTTGATAGGAGATCGGGGTATGGATGAGAGGGCGTAATGGTAGTGGAAATGGTGAAGGCGATACTGACGCGGGTTGATGAGAGAGAGGTGCTACCCGGGCAAGGCGAGGGGGTTGCATGACGATGGGGTTGGAGGAAGAAAGAATAGAGGTACTTTCCTGGTGCCACACCTGCTCTCTCCCGACTTCCGGGAAGGAGGAGATGGGGTTAACCTGATGATTGGGCTGTTGGTGCTCCGGTAGTGGATTCTGGATTATGCCCATGTCGGGCTGTTGTTGTGGGGCCTGCTGAGGCTGTTGTTGTTGGTGTGGTTGCTACTGCTGCTGCTGTTGTAACTGCTGCTGTGGCCTATGAGGAGGTCTCCTAGCCTTAAGAGCGGCGACGTATCGTCTCATTTCATCTCAATCTATTTGATGTTCATCATTCATATCGTGGATGTAATCTTTGAAATGGAAGCAGTAGTCTACTGTGTGTCCTGGCTGCCTGTGGTAGACGCAGTATTTGGAGGTATCAACATTCGGGGGCCACACGGGTCTTTCTCTGGGTAGGGCGAGTTGGTTTGATGCCATGAGGGCATTAAAAATATCTGCTAAAGTTTCTGGTAATGGTGGATAGTAGGCTCTCTTGGGACCGAGCGGCCTCCTTTGTTGCTGTTGGGGACCATAGTTCCCCAGGGGTGGAACTTGGTTGTACTGAAGCGGTGGTTGTTGTTGCTGAGGTTGTGGTTGTTGTTGCTGGGGTTGACGTAATGGAGGCATATTATCCTGGGGTGGATTATTTTGGGGTGGAGGACGAAGAGGGAAAGGACCTGGTTGGAGGGGAAGTCGGGGCATTTGTGGAGGCCTTGGGTTGACCGCATAGTTGGCATTGTTGACCGTGCCCACTTGCTCATTTGTCACGACCCCTTCTGTGGCTCCGCCCGGGACACCAGCGCCTGTCTTTCTGACCACTTTGGGCTTCGACGACTCAAACATGTTCATAATGGGGGAGTCTTTTAACTGGGTTTGGATGTACCGGGCCCTTTCATAGAGTTCCTCCATTGTAGTAAGTTTATTCATGGCCAGGACGTGTCTGAACTGTGGGGTTGCATTAGACACAATCATCTTCACTTGTTCGGGCTCGGAGAGGGTATCCCTTATTCTTTCCGCCAGAGACCTCCATCTATCAGCATAGCGGACAAAATCCTCATCGGGCTTCATCTTTTCGGCCACTAGGTCGGTAATGGAGAGTGAGGGACCGACCCTATCCCTATATTTCTGCAAGAACCTTCTCTGGACTATTTCAAAATTCTCGGCCTCGCGGGGCTCCAAGGAATAGAACCACTCGAGCGCGGGACCACTCAATGATCTCCGAAAGAGGTATGCCAGGGACCTCTGATCGTTTTGCCAATAGGAGGATTCATACATGAAATCCTTGAGGTGAATGAAGGGGTTGCCGGTACCATTGTATCTGCGGTACGTGGGCATTTCGGAGGGAGGAAGATAAATGACGGGAAGGATTGGCAAAGCAACCTCCGGGGTGGCTTTCACGTCCACCATCCTTCTCAGATTTTGAAACTGCTCGTCCATGCGATTGAACCTATTGAGGAGCGATTGGGCGAGCTCCTCTGGAGGTGAAGGTGGCACTTACCACTGGGGGAGAAACTGTCTCCCGGAGACTTGAGGGGGAAACCCGGAATGAGAGGGAGCTGTCGGACCGTCGACAGTTGGCCCTGGCTGAAGCGGTGTGTGGGGAACAACGGGGGTTTGAGATTGTGACGGGAACTGGAATGAGGGTGGTTGTTGGATCGCTTGTCCTTGAAGCGAGGGAGACTGGATGGCTTGCGCCAATGAAGGAGATGGAATGGCCTGCACGGACTCTTGGAGGGGTGCGATGGCCGGAGTTGATTCCTGGGGCGTGGGGGAAACAGATTTCCCTTTTAGAATGGCCTGGAAGGCCCGGAGCTGTTCAGAGGTAAGCTCCGTGTTGGCGAGGATGCCCAGTAAGGAAGAGATATCCTACGGTGGGGATGTGTCCCCGGCAATAACCTGCACCTCATGCGAGTGTTCATGAGAAGGACCCGAGTCCATAGCATAGACTCGCGGGTCGGCTGACAAACCACGACTATGGTGGTTCTCCTCAAAAGACTCGTGAGCCATGCTCACAGTTTTCCCAGAACGTAAAAATATACACTAGCAAGCAGGTAGCACAGATTATCAAACAAGTGGATGCCTTTATGCCTTTTTTATCTTTTGATTTTGATGATTTTTTTGTGTTTTTAGCGAGATCCGAAGTTCACACAAAATGGGGACCCAAGTTTATTTTTGTTTCACCGCCGTGTCAGCTAGGGTCTCTCGTCTCACCACGAATGAAATGACTAACTTCGGGGAACTTCAATGGTACAACCAGCCCAGTGAACGAAGAGGAGATTCTTCGATGTCGAGGATTTACAGAGGTCCCAGTGGAGGAGATTCTAGTCCATTGAGAGGAATTATCAAACGGAGAGTCCTTCCTTCACCGGGAAAGGGTGATCCTCAAAAAAAAATGAAGAAAGGATAGAAAAGAGGGATGGATGCATGCAATGAAATGCTGACAGAGATATGGAGTGGGAAAACAACAGAAATAACAGACATATAATAAACAAACAACCAATCAAAACTGACAGTGCTGCCGTGAGCACAACAGGGGCGCGCGCGGGCGCCAAGGTGGAGAGGCACGGATGGTGCCGAACTTGCAAGGGTAGCCAAAAGGAAGCAGTAGAGGTCCCACCGTGATCGCCAATCTGTAAGCGACGTCACGCGGTTCGGGGTGCGAAGGGGACGCGGAGCGCGCGGGCTCCTTCTTTTTGTTTGCTGCAACACAGAAATAAGAGAAAAGAGAAGGGGCCACCACGGGAGATTGCTCCGGCGGGGCGAGCGTGACAAATGTGATATAGTAAGATATGGGGGTTAAACGGCCATAGCGGGAAGTGACTCACCGCGACCTCGGGGGACGAGAATGGTGCAGAAATTAAATAGCAGGAATTGAAACGGGCATTGGGGAAGTGACTCGCCGCGGCCTCGAGAATATAAGCAGATAAGAAGATAGCAGAATATAAAGAGAATATAAAGAGCGGGAATTTAAACGGCCATTGGGGAAGTGACTCACAGCGGCCTCGAGAATATGAATAGATAAGAATATGACAGGATATAAAGAGAATTTAAACGGCCATTGGGGAAGTGACTCGCCGCGGCCTCGAGAACATGAATAGATAAGAATATAACATATAAGAACGGGAATTTAAACGGCCATTGGGGAAGTGACTCGCCGCGGCCTCGAGCATATGAGCAGAATATAACAGAATATAAAGAGAATATAAGAACGGAAATTTAAACGGCCATTGGGGAAGTGACTCGCCGCGGCCTCGAGAACAAGATGTGATCGCCAGGGGCCGAAAGACCCCAAAATGAAGAAAGTGATCGCGCCTACCTCAAGAGCGGGAGATGGCGGGTTGCTTCTTCCTCCCCCTTCGGCCGACCGACGGAGAGGGCTTTCTTTGGGTACCCTTGCAAAACAACGATAAACAAGTAACGAGTGGATTAGAAAGATGAAGGTGTAGTATTCAAATCCTTGCGATAAAAATAACGAAATGATGGTAAGACACACACCTGGTTGGTGTTGTCTTTTAAACCCCTCTCGGACTCGAGTAGGAGGAAAATGAGATGATGGATGCAAGAAGTATATAAGAAGAGGCGCCCTTATGAAGGGGGATAGATGATGCGAGATGATGAATGCAAAAGAACTAAGAAGAAAAGGAAAGGATTGGCTTATTGGATGTGCCGATGGTGAAATCCGGCGGAGTTCCGACAGCGTAGGGATGGCGTGGAAGCGCGGTGGATGAAGATGACCTTCCTCTCACGAGCGTGGGCACCCGAGAAGCTGGCAGAACCTCCACCTACAAAAGACCCCACGGGTTAGAAAATGACTCCGATAGCCTCTAGGCTCCGGCAGCCTATCGGATCTCTTCGAAGCTCCCCCAGAACTGAGGGGGTGGGCCTCTATTTATAGGGCTCCGGAGGGTGGAGGCGTCTAGGACCCTGGACACCTCCATCAGGGCCGAACTAATATTTTATTCTATTTTTATTAATTTTTTCAGAATATTTTTGTGGAGACGTCCAAGGCCCCGGACGCCCCTAACAGGTCGACCGAACACCACCGATGGCCGCACGCGGTTTGACACAATGCGTGGTTTTGTGAGCGGCACCTCGTGATTTTGAAATGGGCGCGTCCAGCGAGCTGGACGTCTCCATAATTTGGCTTTTTTCACACACGACAACCAATCGTTCGGTGGGCGGCGCCCGTGAGGGAGTTGATGGAGGCGTCCAGGCCCCTGGACGCCTCCATAAATATATTGTTTTTGTTTTTGTTTTGTCTTTTTATGCCAAAGCTGGCATTATATATATTTTATTTTTGTTTTTACGGAGGCGTCCAGGGGCCTGGACGCCTCCATTAATATATCATTTTTTTATTTTGTTTTGTCTTTTTATGCCAACTGGCATATATATATATTTTTTTATATTTGTTTTTATGGAGGCGTCCAGGGGCCTGGACGCCTCCATTGATATATTATTTTTTTATTTATGTTTTGGGTTTTGAAAAATAAAAATAAAATAATTTAAAAGAATGGGGGCGTCCAGGGGCCTGGACGCCCCCATCAAGACCCACCCGGGTCCTCGGACAAGCGTTGGCGGCCGCCCGGCAGACACCCTTCTTGGTTCCAGAACCTCCTGATGCGTCTGACTGGTGTTGATGCCATCCGAATGCCGTGACGAGACGATTCCGGATGCCGAAAAGGGCGGAAAAAGACTCAAGAAAAGGAAGCACTCGAGCGATTCAAAATGCGTAAGCCGTTGTGGGGTGTTGTATAGTAATATGAGACTTTCTCGGGAGACGTCAGGAATGGCGTGTCTACACCCGAGAGGGAAGTAAACTTTACCATTGAACTCATTCCAGGTGCAGCACCTGTTTCTATAGCCCCTTACAGGATGTCCCCCACAGAACTCAAGGAATTAAAGAAGCAATTACAGGAACTTCTAGGCAAGGGTTTTATCAGACCTAGCACATCCCCTTGGGGTGCACCGGTTCTATTTGTCAAGAAGAAGGATGGTTCTCTCAGGTTATGCATTGACTACCGACGATTGAATCAACTTACAATCAAGAACAAATACCCATTGCCGCGTATTGATGAGCTCTTCGATCAGCTTTCGGGAGCAGAATATTTTTCTAAGATTGACCTAAGATCAGGTTATCATCAGCTTATAATCAAAGAAGAGGACATTTACAAATCGACTTTTCAAAGTCGTTATGGCCACTATGAATTCATGGTAATGCCGTTTGGGTTAACTAATGCCCCAGCCGCATTCATGCAACTTATGAACAGTGTCTTCCAGCCATATTTAGATCAGTTCATTGTCGTCTTCATCGATGATATCCTGATATACTCCAAGACTAAAGAAGAACATGAAGAACATCTAAGGATAGCTTTGCAAACACTTAGAGAACATAAACCTTATGCCAAACTCAATAAGTGTGAATTCTGGCTCAAGGAAGTCTCATTCCTAGGTGATGAGGACATCAAGAGCTTATGGGTTGTATTGTGTGTATTGGCTTGTATAGGTGTGTAGTATGGGTTGTATTGGCTTGAAGTGTATGTAATTTTTGATTTCTTTCATTTGGGCCATCCTTGTAAGGCTTAATTAAGCCAATGGGCCACTTTTCTAGGAAGAGTCCATTAATAGGTTTCATGTTTTAGGTCCACTTAAGAGTGCTACTTCATATTGGGTCATTTGGTTTCAAATGGGTCATTAAGGCACTTAAGGCCCAAATGGGGTTCCACTCTCTCATGGGCCATCTAAGTGGGAATGGCCCATGCCTAGCATGAGCTATTAGGTGGCTCTTGGCCCATGAATGGCCTTGGCCCATGAAGGGGGGCGCAAGCTTCTTTGGCCTTATTAGGCTTGGTGGCTTGGTTGGTGTGTATTAGGTGGAGTTTGAATGTAATTAGTCTAAGGTTGAATGGAGATGGTCAAGATAGATTAAAAAATTATATTTGGTGTGTTATTCACACCTCATCTCAGCCATTCAATCCCCAACCCTTGATCCAAGGGTCCATATTAGATTTGATTGGAGTCATATATAATGTTGTATTTTCATGAGAAATTCAATGAAAAAATCAGAAAATTTGTGAGTGTTCTTGAAGCTTGGTGCGCCCCTCTCTCCTCCCTTGGTGTTCTTCCTTCCCCAACCCCAGATCTAGAGTGGATTCTATCTCCTTCCTCCCCTCTCAACCTCCGGTGATCGTTTGTGCCGCCCCCGCCGCCGTTCGTGCCGCCTTCGAGCCGCCGTGGAATCGTCATCAAGTTTCTGTCCTACTAGACAGAGGTGTGGTTCAAGAATTCCTGAAGCCAGCCACGAGTTCTGATCGATTTGAAATTTTGAGGGTTGGTTCCTATCTTCTAGCCCCTTCTCCAAAAAAAAATCCAGGTTCAAAAGCCACAGTTTCATATTTTTTCCTCTTCGTTCAACTCTCAATTTCAGATCTGTTCTGTCACTATCTACAGTGACAGTAGCCCTGAGCTCACCACCTTCGACCACCCTTTTGATTTTCTTTAGACCTCCCAATTTAACTGTGTGTTCTGTCCATCGTCCCCTACCACCACAATTGTTTTTAAATTTTTATCATCCTTCTACCTATTTTTCAAAATTCATGTTCTACCGGAGCTACAGTACTTTCAGCCAGATCCCAGATCCGACCTTTGTCCACTGAACAAATCACAGAAAATCATAAACACATACAAACATGTCCAAACCAATTTTTCCATCTTCCCATCTCCATTTCTAACAACTTTGATGAAGAACACATCTTCGAATTCGGACATCCACATCACGGTCAAAGGCAATCAACAGTCAAGTCCCATGCAGGCCTGAGTCTTCGGTTACTGTACAACAGAAGATTGAAAATTCCATAAGTCAAGATCCGAGCAGATCCAGGCCATATCTTTAGACCTAAGTTGAAGAACTTCAAGGTAGCTTTCCAACGGCGCCAGTCTCGTGTCGATCCAACATCGGGGCTGATCGCAGCGCCCATTCTCGCAGGAGCGCGTGCTGTAAAACAGCAGCAACCAGCCCGTGGACAGCAAACCCGACGGGTGCCGATCGGAGCCGCCCGACCTCCGGGCGACGTTCCAGCGTGCCGCCAGCCCGGGGATCGCCTCCACCAGTGTCCCCACCACAGTGGTGACACCGGGTCCCACACGGCCCCTCCGGACAGCACGTGGACCCCCACCGTCACTAGTTCGGGTGCTGCCGAAGCTACGCGGAAAGCCGCCCGTCAACCCGTATTCGGTCCTCCCGGGCCCCGTTGTGTCACCCTTTACCTCCCTGCGTGGAGTGGGCATATTTCTATTGCTATAATATTCATGTATTAACTGTCCCGGGAGCACGAGTTCGGCCGGGCCCGTCGTCCCCACGTCGAGCGCGTGGAGGTATCGTCTTCGCTCCTACACTTGGCATTTCGCTTATTTCATATATGCTTGTTTATGCCACTGCTAGAGAGCATGTTTTAGGACCTAGCTTGCTATAATTTCATATCACCGCTGCTGCTAGAGAGTGAGCGAGACCGTCCCGTGACCCGATCCGGGCACGAAAGTGCGAGCCGACCACCCTAGCTCTTGCCGGTTTCTCAACCGTGCACGTCCGACGCTTCCCTCGTTAAGGGACGATCGTGAGCTTGTCGTGTCCGTGGTCCCGTCCCGCATCACTAGGCCACATTATTTCAAAAGAAGGTATTGTTGTGGATCCTTCTAAGGTAGAAGCTGTCAGAGATTGGAGCCGACCAACGACTATATCTGAAGTTAGAAGCTTTTTGGGTCTAGCAGGTTATTATAGAAGGTTCATAAAGGACTTTTCAAAGATCGCGATTCCTTTAACTAGACTTACCAGAAAAGAAAATCCTTTTATCTGATCGAAGGACTGTGAAAAGAGTTTTCAAAGTCTTAAGAATCATCTTACAACAGCCCATGTTTTGTCATTACCAATAGAGGGTGCTGGATTCGAAGTATATACGGATGCATCTGGAATTGGCTTAGGATGTGTCCTTATGTAAGATGGAAAGGTGATTTGCTATTCTTCAAGACAATTGAAATGTCACGAAGAAAATTATCCTGTACATGATTTGGAATTAGCAGCAGTTATTTTCGCCTTGAAAATTTGGCGTCATTATCTTTATGGAGAAAAGTTCACTATCTATTCGGACCATAAGAGTTTGAAATATTTATTTTCTCAAAAAGAGCTTAACATGAGGC
The DNA here is from genome assembly GCA_022559845.1 of Amorphophallus konjac. Classification (NCBI taxonomy): domain Eukaryota; kingdom Viridiplantae; phylum Streptophyta; class Magnoliopsida; order Alismatales; family Araceae; genus Amorphophallus; species Amorphophallus konjac. The sequence continues at coordinate 151,374,390 of CM040129.1, forward strand.
ATAGGAGATGGTTGGAATATCTTAAAGACTTCGATTTCGCTATTCAATATCACCCTGGCAAGGTGAATGCTGTAGCAGATGCACTCAGCAGGAAACCAATTGGTATGTTATCAAGTCTCATGATTAGTATGACTAACCTTGTTCCTCAATTTGCTCAATTGAATCTAGATGTTGACATTAAGGAAGATAATTGTTTCATGGCAAATATCCAAGCTCAACCAACATTGATTGATGATTTGGCCAAGTTACAAGAGGATGACCCAATTTTACTGGAAATTAAAGCTAATATTGAACAAAGATCGGATTTTTCTATATTCGAAGATGGAAGAATACTATTCAAGGGCCGAATGTGTATACCCGATCATGAAGATACAAAGATATTGATCTTAGAAGAAGCACATAAATCAAAGTATACCATTCATCCAGGAGGTACAAAAATGTATCAGGATCTCAAAAGAAACATTTGGTGGCCTAATATGAAGAGGGAAGTAGCTGACTTCGTATCTCGGTGTCTCACATGTCAACAAGTGAAGGCGGAACATTTCAGACCCGCAGGTAAATTACATCCCTTAAGTATCCCGGAATGGAAATGGGAAAGCATAGGAATGGATTTCATTATGGGACTACCTAAGACAAGAGGTGGACACGATGGAATATGGGTAATTATAGACCGATTGACTAAATCTGCACATTTCATACCAATAAAAAGTCGATGGTCTGTAGATATTCTAGCAGCACTATACATAAAAGAAATTGTCAAGTTACATGGAGTCCCTGTCGCTATTGTATCAGATAGAGATCCCCGATTCACATCATAATTCTAGAAGAGCCTACAACATTCACTTGGGACTAGATTGAATTTTAGCACCGCTTTCCATCCACAAACGGATGGTCAAACAGAAAGGACGAATCAAGTGGTAGAAGATATGCTCAGGGCTTGTGTCATTGATTTTGGAGGAAGTTGGCATGATCACTTGCCTTTGGTAGAATTTACATATAACAACAGCTATCAAGTAAGCATACAAATGGCACCTTTTGAAGCTCTATATGGGAAAAGTTGTCGATCACCAATATGTTGGAATGAAATAGGGGAAAGGCAATTTCTAGGCCCCGATTTAATCAGGGATTCTATAGAGAAAATCAAGCTCATTCAAGAAAGGATGAAAATGGCACAAGATAGGTAGAAATCTTATACTGACAATCAAAGGCGCGACTTGGAATTTCAAGTAGGAGAACATGTATATCTAAAGGTTTATCCGGGTCGTGGTATTTGAAGATTTGGCATTAAAGGAAAGCTAACTCCAAGATTTATCGGTCAATTTAAAATCCTCGAAAGGATCGGTGAAGTGGCTTATAAATTGGCTTTGCCACCATAGTTAGCAGGAGTTCATGACGTATTTCACGTCTCGATGCTGAAGAAGTATGTGTATGATCCAGATCACATTATCACTTATGACAATCTGGAGATTCAGAAGGGCTTGACATATGAACAAACGCCAATGAAGATTTTGGAACGAGAAGAACGTCAACTCAGAAATAAGGTCATTCCTATGGTGAAGATTCAATGGAAGAAAGCATGGCCTTATGAAGTAACATGGGAAATCGAATCAGCTATGAAGAAAAGATTCCCGGAATTATTTAATTGTAAGTACACTCTCCTCAATCCAAAAAAAAATTAAATTTGGGGACCAAATTCTTCTAAGTGGGGGAGGGTGTAGAGCCCCAAAATTTATAAAAGTAATTTCTAGATATTTAAATAATATTCTGGCATTAATTGGGCTAAATAATCAATATAAGGCCAAAATTGTGTTAATCAATTAACCCAACCCACTTAATTGAAGTCCAAAAGGGTTTAGGACCTAGACCATTAGGTTTGGCCTATATTCTAGAAGGTATTTTAGCCTATCCACGGATATTAAGGATAAATACTAATAATATAAGATAATGATTTAGATAATTAACAAAAGAGATTTTATAAATTGAAACTCTAAGCTACGATGACTATAACGGTCTATCGTAAGACCGCCACAGCCATGTAACGCATGGGCACTCGACCGTTACATTCCTGTTAGTTCCGTAAGTGAAGGGACTCATGAAAGGATTAGAACTTGATGTTCCTATCCACTATGGATCGACTTAGGAAGGATTGTAAAGACTCTAAGGACTCTTAGAGATTAGGATTTGATGAAATAAGGACTCTAAACTCGATCTAATCCTCAAACCCTAGCCCAAACTCTATAAATAGGGCATAGTTCTGAACTGTGCAACCCTTACTTCTTGGATGTAAGGAAGCAAGGTAAGGAGTCACTATCTCAGGTAAGTTCTTTAGAAGTATTTGATTACAATACTTTAGACTAACTCCCCTCTGAATTTCACATCTGTAGGTCAAGAGGGCGTGGAGTTAGAGCCTAAAGAAGTTGCTGAAAAAGTCACTAGAGAAGGAAGGGATCTAGGGCAAGGTTCTTAACCAAATTCAGAAACTACAGTCTAAGTAAGAGGTAGATTATCTCATGAACGGTAAAAACAGCATGATAGGACTAAAAGCCCTCTGGTTTGATTGAATTCCATGCATTATAGAGCATTGACTTCCTGTTTTATTTGATTCTATGCACATCATGCACCTCTTAGCCAAATTAAGAAATTAAAACATGACTATTCATCTATTCATGATTACCTATGCATGTAGATGGCCTTACTTCGTTAAAATGACTAGAAACTCATCATGTTTTGATAAAAGACATGATGTGAGTTGATCTCTTAGTTTCTATGATTATTTTCTATTAGCAGATACTATAACGCACTATCATAGGACCGTCACTTTCAAGTAATGGCCCTACTACAGACCGTTACAAACTCTGTAGTATTTGAATTGCACGGATGTTTCTAACGCGCTTGGACAGACGCGTTACATTCAAGTAACGGCTTGATCATGACCGTCACTTTCACTGTGACGCCCCCTCTTAAGACCGTTATATCCTGCGTTCTGTAAACCCTAAGACAGAAAATAACTTGCCAATATTATTTATTGATTAAGCATAGTTACTTAAGTTTTAACCTGATTACATGATTTTTAGGATATCTGATTGTGCATGATAGGTATTGCATGTTTTGATATCTTAATGATATTTTAAGGATATGTTAATTTCATGCCAAAATTCTATAGTTTTGTACTATAAAGCACGACTTTTTAACATTGTATTGACGGAGTTTTTATCATGATGTTCACATTGATTATACATATCTCTCTCTGTCAATAGAGTCAATTCTATACGTACATGGCACATATTCCGGTATGTTGTCATTAGTTCACACTTTACACTATAGGAACACAATCTTGGACATGAGGACCTCTCTATTGGATATTCCTTCCAATGGACTAGGAAATCATTGTTTCAAGGCCTCCGTAATTCTCCGAGAGTCTGGGATTCCCACTAGGACGCCGAGTTGGTTGTACCCATGAAAGCCCATTAATTAGAACACTCTATCGTGGTTTTGATTCTTGAAATGTAATGGCCTTGAACTGGACCGTCAGGCTCACGTAACGGCCCAGTGCCAGACCGTCACATTCCTCTGAGTCTATTTTTATCCTTCTGCACTCAGATCACTGTAACGGCCTATTACTTGCGCGTTACATAATGTAACGGCCCAGCAAATGACCGTTACATAGCTTGTTTATGTTAACCCAAGGTTTGACCAAGGGTTGATATTCCAATGATTCTAGATAAACCTTGATCTAAGAACTTGTCATATTGCTTAAATTGATCTAAAAGAAATGGAAGTTAAGGAAAATACCGTTATGCTGTCGATTTATTCTATAAGCATAACTTAGTTTAAATACCATTCTTGATCTCATATATTCAAAATTGAAGCATTCATTCATTTTAGTTATCATGGAATTATTGGAAGTGCTATATTCTTGGCCATACGTTACTGTTATACTACGTGGAAGTAGCTTAATTTATAACTGAAGATGCGATCGAGCACTGATTGCGTTCAAGGGCTCTATGCTAGTCCCCTCGGCTGATTGCTGGAAACATACTATTTTATAAACCATGGGGTATGATGCTACTGGCGTCGCATTACGCTGGGAGTACTATTTCTGTAAATAAGTGAAGATCCACGGCACGACATGACATTCTTGCTTGATATTCCACAGAAATTCATGAAGCACTTGCTCTTAAGTATAAGATGCTAAAGTGAGGAATATGTGGCTTGCTAGTACAATCTCGTAACATTCTTGTTCATGGAAGGCCAATATCATGTTTTTGTTATATTCTTGCTAGCTCATTCTTGATCATTCTATCTTACATGGTTATCTTGTTTCTATTAATTTGATCGCATGATTGATTCGCATTCGCATGATTTTACCTTATTTCTTTAGAGCTAAAATGATAATTACTTAAATAGTGCCTTCATGTTGATGCAAAGATACCTACTGGGCAAGTGTGCTCATGACCTATTTTCCAATATTTTCAGGAGATGGAAATAGTTCAGATTCGGATTTGGGCTATACTAGTAGCGGGTCCGGAAGCGAGTGAAAGTGTTATAAAGATGAGAGTGAAGACTTAGGAAGTTAAAGTGTCTAGACTGAGTCAATGTAATTTTCCTATTTCTTGAGTCTAGTAGAATGAAAATCAAATTAGTGATTGTATCTTGAATATTGATCATTTATGAAATAAAGTTGGAGTTTGATTAAAATCTTGTGCAAATGCATTTACTTGTGTGATTGTCTTGCGCTCTGATTGATTCTTGCTTGCGAGAGGCTTACCATGCCAGCTGTTCACGCTCCTCGAGCGAGTCTTCCGCTGTAATTAAAGGCTCGGGGCGTGACACATAACATCCTCATTTGATGCAGCTTTACCACATAGATCTGCCATAACATATTTTTCTCCAATAGTCTCATCCTTCCTGTTACCTGAATCAGGGTCATGTAAATCTTTCTTCTGACTGGCTTGAGAGACTGCATCGGCACCTTTTCTTTCAGGGATATAAGGTGCTTCTGACCGTCCAGCAACACTTGTAATGGGGACTTTAATTTCATCAACATCCTTTTCTTTCTCAAATTTGTGTGCATGGGCCAAGGTTACTGGATGATCTGGAATTATAGTGCTGAAGTTAAAAGGTCATCTGGTTCATAGCCAGTGTTGCACTCGCAGGATTTGTATACTTCACAAACCCATATCCTTTACTTAGACCTGTGGCTTCATCCCTGATCACCTTTACACTAGATAGCACACCAAAAGGAGAGAATAGCTGTACAAGTCTACCCACATTCACATTCTGGGGGAGTTGAGCCACGTACAGATTTGTGTTATCAACACCTTTGCTGGAATTTCTACTTCCAAAGGTGACCAAATTCACCGATGATCTAAAGTCAAGAGTCTGATTTCCCAGGAAAGGCTTTGTAGCCCATAGTGAGGATATATCTCCGAGTGCATGAAGGATGTTCACATTATTTGTTTTGGTTTGCAGTAATGTCCCAGACAAAGGGCAGTTCACTGGAAATGCACTCTTTGACAAGAGATGAGCAAGTCCCTCAAACACATTGATGTAGGTTATGTCGTAATCTAGGTTGGCATACATTCCGAGCATAAAGGTCCTTTGCCTGCGGAAGTCAAGAAGAGCCTCCATTGCAACCTCCTGCTGTTGGTATGAGACACCATGCTGGCTTTTGCCGGTCTCAATATGACACATGAGAAGAAAGCCTCAAGTTGCAGTTTCAGCTCTATGCGCAAGTGATGATAAAGGTTCAGAGCAATACTGCAAACCATTGATACCATTAACAGGCTCACTGATAAACCAAACTGCACCAGGTTATGGAATAGTTCATCCTATATCAGAGCTAATAATTTTGGGTGTTTCTATATAGAAGGTCCACCCAATTCAATAGTAGAGTTAATCAACCTCAGTGCAAACAGAGGAACATCTTCATCAAAGGCTATAGGGCTTGAATTGGGGCTTATCTCGATATGCTCAAAAATATTCAAGAGAGAACACAAGAACTAAAATATTTCTATCACGCAAGGAACCCCATATGGCTCTGACATTAGTTGTGAACCATTAGCTGCTTCAGTCATTGTCTTTTGCTCCACTAAGGTTGCTACAGGAGAACCAACAGGTTGAGGTTCATCATCTCCAATACTTCCCCACCAATCTCTGGCGTGAGAGAACCACCTCCATTAGCTAATGGCTTTATATATATATGTGTGTTGATTATCTAATAAAGTAGATGCTTTACTCGTCATGCATGCCAAAAGCACTTGGAGTATCTTCATCAATAGCACTTCCTTCTGATGCAGGATCAGTTACCTCAAAATGACAACCTGTTTCATCTGATCGGATCACATCCAAGAAGGCTTGACCTCGGGGTCCATGACCTTAGACAGTGCAGCATGTTCATGAGTCATCAGGGGTACAGGACTGAACTCAGCTGAATTAAGAAAGATGGGAGTGTAATTAGGAGAAATTGAGTATCCAAGGTGCATTTAAAGCCTGAACTTGGAAATACAGGGGCTCTTTGACAGGTTCAGATGCGCATTTGGTTTTAGGAATGGCAGGAAGGCACTGCCTATGTTTGAATCCCCCATCTGTTCTGAAAGTTCGGTTCGGGTCATAATGCAGTCTCATCAACCCCTCTCTTGAGAGCAATTCTTTTTATTAATGCCAAACAGTAGTTACAACATCGTTCTTTTGTTAAATTCATGTTCTCGCATTTAGTTTCCCTATTTTTTCTGTTAAGTGTAAAATTCTGGGAAAATTTTGATAACATCTCCCCCGGACCTGGGGAGTGCTCAATCCAACAATTGGGCCTACACACAGGGGAAAGCCAGTGTAAAGCCATTAAGATCGAGAGGCTTGATATGGCAGTCTCGAGCCCTGAAATTACCAATTGGGGGACCCTAAGGGCTAGCCTACTGAGGGTCCCTGGCAATTCAAGGGATGATTCTTCAATTCTTCAAGAGAGTAAACCATGAATGGCTACTACAAGACCCCAAATTGGGTAGGGAGGCATCCCGAGGGCTAGCCTACAGGGGAGCTCCACATACCCGAGGCTGATCCATCAATTCCATAATGTGCAACCAAGGGCTGTTGGCACGATGGCCATTGATATCCAGCCCTTTCGGAAGACAATCCTCCGGAGACCCTGCCATGAAGAGGCAGGCCCCTGGGAATATAAGGGTGGCCCATGTCGCCATCCGGATAGCATTCATGTACTACTCGATGGGAGGGGCTTCTAGGAGAACATATCATAATGTGATAGACCTCCTAGAACCTGGAGTAGTTCAACCTAGTGAATAAGGAAGACATCGAATGGGGGATTGTTCCCCTCCCCATGACATGCCTGGCGGTATAAAACCTCAACGAAATCTGTGATAATATATTTTTATCCCAGTGTATGAGGACCAACAAAGATCCAGCGTAAGGGGGGAATCAACATGTTGCCATTGCCATACAGAAATGTAATAAAACATCGGGGAGTAAATGGTATTCTCACAGTAACACCCACTGGGCATTCAGACAAAGAGTATAACACCTCACATATAACTGACATAGGAGCCAAAATAACAAGTGAAAGACATCGCAGGGAACATGGCCTTCAATAGATTTTTGGTTAGACCAGAGCCCCAACAACCCACGGACAAAGGGTGATGAGTCCCATGGCCATTCCCATAGAGATCATGTGTTCTGAACAACAGAGAATGAATGCACCAAAAGAAATCAGAATTACATTCATCAATAACACATAACCTACCTAGAAGAAGAGCAATGATCAGAATCTTTCGGGCACACATGGGGAAGGGGCATGCTTAATGTCAGCCATGAGGGCGGTGAAATCCATTTGACCAAAGCAGGCAGGGCCTGAAGCTTAGCTCATAGGAATCGAGCCGCCCTAGTTGCCCCCTCCTGGCACAGCATAGATAGATCATTAAAGAGAGCAGAGGTAGTAGAAGAACAAAATAAAAATCCGGGAATGAGAATTGAAAGACAAGACTGCAGAGAAATGTTCATTCACAACCAAACAACCAAGAGGCATTCATCCACAACTGGACACAACGGAGCACATTGAATAGAAAGAACATCTTATTCATTTCCTTTAACAAAGAGAAAGCGGCTACATCATGCTACGGCCAGAAGATCCTAGCAGCAATTTCATAGGCAAAAAGAAAAGAACAGCATGTCCAATTCAGAGAGAAGAAGAAAGGGGGATCAATCAAACAAGTTCAAAAGAAAAATAAAACAAAAATGGGGAGGGAGGGGCATTGACCCCGTTCTCTCCCCAGGACACACCTCTCAATCCTCTCTTCTCCACAGAAGGAAGCACACGCAGGGGGTTGTTTGCTCAGGCACTCGAAGGTTCAGGCTGCTGGAGTGGAAGAGGTCCCCGAGCTGACTTCGTTCGAGCATCGGTCGCTTTACAGCAGCTGGAGGGGCTTCAATCATCACATGGGCCTGTTGAAACCAGTTTTATACCTTTGAGTTGGTCTATTTTCTTACCTTTATTTATGATGTCCCAAGGTGTCCATCATTCATTGGGCCATTTTCAGATGGTTTTGGGCCCATTTTATGGGTACTTTCTCCCTGGCTGGGTTTGTTCACATAAATTTCTCGAGTTTTGGGCCTAATGAGTTTCATTTAACTTGGTCGTTGGATAAACAGACACATTTTTTCCATTTTCCAAATGACCACCCTAGTAACGGTCTCGCGATAGGCCGTTTTCAGGATGGGGTGATCCGTTGAATGACCGCTTGTCTGGACGCCTTCCCTACGTCGACCTGTCATTTTTCGTTGCTTTTGTAAACGGTCTCACGATAGACCGTCCCATGAGTGTGGCGGTCTTCCGAGAGCTATTTCTACTTGGCAGGAATTCCCGTTTGACTCGGTCAGTGGATAATCGAGCGCATTTATCTTGTTTTTATCTTTCAACGACCAGGGTAAAAAATGGTCAGGCGATAGACCGTTGAGCTAACTGGCGGTCTGTCAAAGGACCGTTTTTAATTGGCGGGAATTCCTTTTGACTTGGTCTTTGGATAAATGGGCGCATTTATCTTATTTTTATTTACTACCGGCTAGATGCATAACAGTCATTGGATGGGCCGCTTAGCACCCTGGGCAGTCTATCGATGGACCGTTTCTCTCAACCGAGATTCTTGCGTCGGCGGGTAGTTTCTCTCTCCATCCGTGGTCAAACCCTTTTTGCTGGATCCATGGATTCTCCATGGATTCTCAACCAAATTGAGTGATGTTTCATTTCATTCAACATAATCTAAGTCTAATTCCCACTCAAAAGCCCTCCATTCGAGCTAGGCTTTCAAGAGTCATGGCCGCGGGGGGGGGGGGGGGGGGGGATCGAAGTCGACGTCGAAGTGTTGTCGCTTTCGTGAGCGAAATCCAACCAGGGAGAAAGGATTTCTATGTCCTCTAAGCCTTTGGTTCAGGGAGTAGTCCATTTCCTTCATGTTTTGAGTCACAGCTTAGGTCTTTTTGGCCATTGCTTTTAGTCATTTCATCATCATTTTCCTCCGTTTTCTCTACATTTTTTTTCACTGGCATTCTAGCATTTTCACAACCTCCTATTGGTTTTCACGCCCCATAAGGGTTAAAAAACCTAACCCCCAGGTATTTCCCCTTTTAATTATGGGCTTTCTTCATAGTTCCTACTTATAGATACTACACTTTCATAAACTAATCTGGGGTTATTTCATCTATCATTTGTGTGGTTTTGCAGGTCAGCAAGTGCTTCAGTGCGAGGCCCATCCCTCCTGGCCGGCCGGAAGGGGTGGAGGATCGAGTTCCCCAGCTTGGGAGCTGGAAGCTATTGCGGTCTACCTCCGACCGTTTACCTAGGATAGCGGTCTTTCGCAAACCGTCTCGCCTATGCATGCGGCCAGTTGGGAACCGTTTAACTCCGGCACCCATGTCTTCTTCCCACGTACTGCTCCAGCGCCAGCAGCGGCCTATCGTTCCATCGTCTCACCATTCATCGGTCATCTCAAGACCGTCTTCATCTTATATCGGTGCTGCATCATTTTGGCGAGTGTCTTCATCCTCTCCCTTTTCCAAGGTACGTAGTGCATCTTTCTTTGCACTATTCATATTGGTGCCGATCACAACCTGATAGTGTGTGGATACATGAGTTTATTGCTTTATTTGTTTCTTCCCATGCTTAACCTGATGCTATGTTAGTTACATTCACACACATCAACGCACCCTATTCCCTTTTAGATTAGAGAAATCTATCTACAACGATCACAGTCAGTTCTTCTATCTCTTATTGCCCCTTGTTCATACTTTCATGCTTATTGTATTATTTGCATAATTTGGGGGCGGGGTAGAACAAAATCATCAACAGACGCATCGTTCGGACTTGGCGTTTACAACACTTTCTATGAAGCTCCTTGCGTCAACGCCCTGAGAGCATGGGGTCGATGCATCCCACGATGGATGCTGGTGTTGACTTCTGCTGGAGCTTGATGGCGTCGACACATCTGTGTCGTAGGGTCGACACAGCCTTCTTGACCTTGCAGTTCTCAGTTGAATTCTACTGCATTTTGATTTTCCTTTCTATTCCCAACCTTTTCTTGGTTTCTGTGCATGCCTGTGACTTTGCACCTTGAGTTCGTTTCTTTTAACCTTGGTTGGTTCTTTTTCCTTTAGATTTATCACTTACAAAGCTCCTTACTGCATTTCCATTTTTGCTTCTATTTCAAGTTTGAGCTTGCTGGCTTGCTACTACTGCTGCTGATTTGAGCTTGTTGGCTTGCTACTGCTGCTGCTGTTCTTGTTGTTGCTTGTTGTTGCTTCCCAAGGCAACTTGGATAAGTGCCATGATCTGTCAATATCACTCTTTAATCTCCCTGTAATCTTTAGATGTTTACACAAGAGAGTTATTTCATGATGAGCATAGCATGGAGGCAACAAAAATATTATCATGCACATTAAAGTATAGTTGAATCGATTCAATAGAATTATATTGAATCATACCCAGACATCATCAAAATATCATTTATCCAACATTCTCCCCCTTTTTGATGATGGCAACTATACGACATTATGAGTCACCTAAACAATGGAATCATAAAACGGACGATGACTCATCAAAACATCTCTCCCCCTTTGCCATCAGCAAAGAGGGCTTAGATCAAAGCCAATTTCAAAGTCAGGATATAAGCACATGGGATAACATACGATCAAAAGATTCAAAATGATTTCCACTCAGCAAGCAATAAAGGCAAATAGCATAAGAAGCAGCATGTCAAGTATCAAGACAGATGCAAACGCAAGTTGAGCAAATTTGGACAGCCAGAATATGATGCCATTCTCTACCAATTGAAAATTTCAAAGGCAGACAAAAAGATAGATGACACTTGCCAAATTGAAGAGTAGAACCTGCAAGGAAGAAGCTAACAGTCTGATACCAAATGTTACCAATTGTTAGGAGTGGTGATGCTTTCATAGCACCCAGGAGAATGTATCACAGATGGTCCAGAGATAGCAATTAGCATTGGGGAAAATATCATCAAGAAGCCAATTTGTCTAAAGGACAAGTACCAGGACAGCCAGACATAAGGGGTCGACCCTTGGAGTCGACAGTTGGGATTATGGAGGAACCAGATTCAATAAGTCTTAAGATGGGAGTACTTCAACCGGAAGCCAAGTTCATAAATGCAGAGTTATAGATTTTCTAGAATCTTCAGTTATAGAACTCCAATGATAAAGCCCTTATCTGCAGATTGGTTTAAATCTGATGAATTCTAAGTTTCTCAAAAGTAAGCAATTGAAAGTTTCTGCATTCAGAATTAATAAAAATGAACCAGAATTACATATAGAGACCAAGTTAACCTCCGTTCATCCTACTCATTCAATTCCATTAGCCCCTTTGAAGGAAACTACAATAAGTATTGAGGCTAAACACCCAGATGTTTCTGATTTTATCCATGGGGCACTATATTTTCAGATATTTCTTTTAAAGCCACCTTTTTTTTACTTGATGCCTAATGTAGTTATTTTTTACGAGCAGTCAAGTGTAGCATCCACGTTTTGACGTGATAGTGCACGTTGATCAGACGCCGGCAACCCCAGTTACTCAGTGTAGCTCACCATTCTGCTTCAATTAGAACAGAGGTAGCAAGACACTTCATGACCTTGTCCACTTCACATCATTGATGAAGGGACTCAGTTTCTCAGTGAAACAATTGCCATTGCTCTGCCTTAGAGCACTAAACTCAGTACACACCTTTTTACATGAGGATATACGTTTATCAGACGCCAATATCCCCAGTTACACAATATGACTGAAATTCATTGCTTTCATTAAGTGTAGCCCTTTTTTTGATATTGTTAGGTCCCTTTTTAAAATCTTCAGATTAGACAAATGTTTAAAAACAATACTTCATGAAGTTCCTCAATCAAGGATGCCTTTGTACTTAAATCTGAATATAGTCACTTTCAAGACCATTTAACTTTAAAGCTCAAGAAATCATAAAATTTAAACCAACAATTTCCATGTTTTAGGCAATCATAGAACTCCATAAAAGAAGATTCCTCTTTTAAGGTTTACTCTGATAAATGAATTTAGCAACAGGTAGGAATTCTCACAAGAGTTCAAACCGGTTCAAGGAATTTGGTGTATCAATGAGATTCAGATTTCAAGGTATTTCAGACCCAAGATGGACACAACGAATTATAAGCATAATGCAAAGGCTGATGAGTATGTGGAATACACTTGGGTAGATGAAAAGAAATAGACACTGAACACTCTCCCTGAGTATGTGTAGTGAGCTCAAATGTTATAAACATGGGTAAGCATAGATCAATTCGAAGATGCTGTAAACATAGGAGTTGAACGGCTCGTCAGAAGACCAGTTTCATTGACGCAGGGTTAACAGGATGTCGACGCATACTGTTCAAACAGAGGGTAGTTTCCAAGAGAAATGAACTACAAGGTTGACCTGAGTAGTTCTGGGGTCGACCTGATCAGAAGCAAGGAGGATTTCAACAGAGTTGGAAGTTCTGATGGCATAGGGTCTTGTCAGATTTCAAAAGCATTTAGTAAACACAATTTTTTTTGATTTCAAAAGTTAAAACAAAAATCATGATACATATTCTTTTTATAGGTATGACAACTGAAATTAACAACATTCAGAAAGCAGGTTTGCAATCTTGTTTGATGTTTACGCTCCTCCTCAAGGGACTTCAACTGCATGAAGCACACACAGAAATGCAAAATGTTAAAGTGAGCAGTTTATCCAACAAGGCAAGCTTCCCTTACTAATATGCAATCAGTTCATGTGTCCACAAGATGAAAATCCTGAGACCTCAGATGGGGCAGAGTGCAAACATGCAGACTGGGCTCTTCTGATGACTCCCCCTTAACTTGTGCATGAATTTCAAAATGCCTTGGCGAAACTTGACATGGGAGTCTGCAATCTATGACTTGCATGAACACTTGACCCATGGTACTGGGCGGAGAACTTGATCCGAAGATCATCTCACGCATAGTGATAGTTTCCAGATGGAGTTAATCCAACCTTCCACAACTCACTATTCTATATACCAAGGGTTCATGACATGATAATGCATTGAGAGTGCAAGACATGCTAGTCATGGAGTGTTGGGTCCCTTAATCATGAAATGCATGAAAGTGCATGAGACCACAAGATGATGCTCAACGTTCACAACATATGCAGGCTAAACTGAAGTGCAGACTCTCAAACTCCCCCTTAGTCCAAAGCGAATGGAAGTTATGACACTCAAGCAACAAGTTATACGTCCACAAGAATGATAAGTTGGGTTGAATGCAACCATGACAGATATCATCAAAACAGTGGTCAACTATGATTGACATGAGGCTCATATGGCTGCTAAAGTTGGGAGCAGCAATAAGTTGAACCACAGACATTCAAGCATTACCATCAACTCAATCAACATGACAATTCCATCAGCATGACAGATTCTACATGAGTTGAGCAGAATTTATTGTAAACAACAAAAGGCTTAATTGGGACAGCTAACAACAAAACCTAATATGCAGAAATAACATCAATCACAATTTTATTTACAGACCTATGCCTTGAGCTTTAGCTTCCTGCTCATTTTTGTTCAACTCCAAGGCACCCTACACCCAAAATTCTCATTTGGAATTTTTAGGTACCTAAGTTGTCTTGGGTCCTTGATGGTTAGCTCCAGATCTAACATGCCAATTTTCTTTTCTTTCTGCATTCAATTCGTCAATTCTCATCCAAGGACACTCATCAAGGATATGTCCATATTCACCACAATAGAAGCAGCACATTGATGATTTGACATTCTTCCTATGTACAATACTTTTGTGGGTGAATAGGGAATTTGGTAATCTTGGAATCGAATGAGTTCTTCCCTTTAGATGCCAACTGTCCTTGACTGTGGCCACTTTTCCCACAGTGAAAGCAGCATAGAGGGCAGTTTCTTCTGCCGGTCTTAGGGTGCGACGACCTGACCTGGGCAGTGCATCGACGTAGTGGATCATCCCTGGGCTTTTGAACATGAGTATGCTGAGCATACTTCCTTCCAGAGACGGCCCGTCCCTTAGCATTGCTTTCTGGATTATTTCTTCTATTCTTACCTGCTCTTAGTTCATCATTCTTCAAGATGAAGCAATCATGCACAATGTGATCATGCATACCACAATAGAAGCAATGAACATTCATTTTAATGGGAGCATGGTGTTCAGCATTACCTTTCCTAGCATGCATATCAATACAAACAAACTTGTTTTTCTATTTTTGCTTGGGTGTTTTCTTTTTCTGATTTTTGCTTTGTTTCTGTATTTTCTGAGCAGCGGGCGATTTTGAGGGAACACCAGAGGTACTGGCTTCATTTGAGCCAGAGACAAAAGAGGTGTAAAATTTATTCTCAAAGGACTTTTTATTTACAGGTTTATACCCCAAACCCTCTCTTTGAAAGTTGAGTTTTGTTCCTAACAGTCTGCCTAAATTTTCTTTGCCCTGCACAAATTTTGAGAGAGAATTATTCAGGTTTTGAACTTCATTTTCAAGTGAGGATATATGCAGTTCTGCATTGCCCAAATCAACCTCACACCCGGCCAGCTATTCATTCAACATATCATTTATAGTCTTGCAGTAATCAAACTCCGTTTGGAGAGCATTCAATTTTTCTATTTCATCAATGCTCACACCCTTGCCTTTTTCACATGTATGAAGCTTAGCAAGCAACTCATTGTTTTGCTTTTCAAATTTTCATTTTCATTTATAAGATTCTGATTTTCAGTCAGCTCATTAAGAGGGTGTTGATCATTTGACATACACTTAACTTTTTCTTGAAGTTGTCTTACAATTTCTTCCAACTTAGTTGTCTCAGCTTGCAAGATACCATTTTTATCTCTTAAACACATAATGTGTTCCTTATGCAAATCTATGTCAATCATGAGAGCTTCATTTACTGAAGTCCCGCGATCAATGACACCCAAGAGGGGGGATGAATTGGGTGATAACAAATTTTAAGAAAGCTTTAATCAATTTGAAGTTTATATGATGACATGGCAACTATCAATTTAGATATGATGCAAGGGAGAATAGATCTATCAAAATCATCCACTACAATAGCTCTTTGGTACTAGGCGGAGCTACGGAATCTGAAGATTCTCTCACGCAAGGTGTTATCTTTCCGAGAAGACTAACCTTATCGGTCTGAACCCAACTTTTAATATACCAGAGATCTATTAGAGAATGATCAATTAATCTAGATCTAAACGAAGAAATTAGCAGATGCAAATAATTTAACTACGCGAGCATGCACAGAATGGAGATAGGAGAAAAGGATCAAACCACACAAGAGACAGTAATTTTTAGGTGGTTCGGATGCAACGACGGCAACCTACGTCCACCCCTCACGATCTGTGAGGATTCACACACTATCTTGTAAAGGGTTACAAGATGAAAACACACACACACTCGTGTGAGTTCGGAACTCCCATGAAGGTGCACAAGCACCGAATCACACAGAAATATGAAGAAGAAAAGAACCAGACAAACACAAACACGGATCTGGGTAGATCCACACACACACAAGTGTTTGAATATTACAAGAATACACACTTGAAGCTTGATGAAGGATGTAAGGAGAAACACAAAATAAAACTTCAAATTAAAGCTCTCCGTTAGTGGATGAAGATTATTTTGGATAAAGCTTGCTCCTCAGCTTGATCTTCACTTGAATGGCTTGCAGATGAACTTGAGAACCTTACTCTTGAATGAAGAACTCTTGGACACAGCACTGTTCACGGAGCTACAGTAGCAGCTCTCTTTCTCCCCTTGATAGCCTCCTTGAGCTTCCTTGAGTAATTAGGGTTTTTGACCCTAATGAGATGTTTTTATACAACTAGGATGGTCAAGGGACAAGCCAAGAACTAGATCTATAAATCATGGCATGTCTGGTGGCTTTGGGATTAAAAAATCCAAGAAGAAAAGCTTCCCTCATTGAAGAAACACAAAGTCAACAATTGTTGCCTCGGGGGGTTCGGTCGAACGGAGGTAGGCAGTCGGTCGATCGGACTGTAAAAAAAACTATTCATTTTTGATCCCTAGAAATTTTGGTCGACCGACCCATGCCCTTAGGTGGACCGAACTGTAAAAAACTGTTCATTTTTTATTGTTGGAAAAACTGGTCGATCGGCCCTTGTCCGTTGGTCGACCGAACTGTTGAAAACCTGCAAAAATGAGTTGTTAGCCTAGCAAATCATATCCATATAATCAAGGCTTGGATTGGACATATGTTATTATTGATTTCAAGTCCATTTGAGCTCTTTTTACGTGTTTGGAAAGCTGTGAGCATTTAAGCATAGTTCATGATGGAATTAGATCTTGATTGCGTACAGAGCTCGCTCTTAATCACTGAAACATGGCATGTGATAGATTACATGTCTGGGGTTTTGTTATCATCAAAATCACCTGGATATACTCAACAATCTCCCCCTTTTTGATGATGACAAAACTCTAGATTACAAGTACATTGACATGCCTTTAAGCAAACTTGGAGCTAAGCAAAGCTGATAATCCACAAGGTGAATAAAACAATAATTCTTTTCTTTAGGTGAAACACCACAAACCACTTTATTTGCCAAATAGATAGGAAATGAGAAACAAGAGCCAACCATTTGAGATCAAATACCAATTGCATTCATTTCATCATTTCATTACAAAGTACATTGATGCTTGAGAGAATGCAAGACTCTAGACACATGCGACAAAGCAAATGCAGAACTAACACAATGACCCTCACAAATGAACATACATACAAACATACGAACATGCATACATAGAATAGATAAGACATGCACTAACTACTTCTCCCCCTTTGGCATCATCAAAGAAGGGAATATGATAGACAAAAAGTAGACCCAAAAGACACAGGACCTAAGTACAACAGTCGGGAGGGAGGAAGCAAAAGAAAAATCCTCATGGGTCATCTGCAGGAGGCTGATCCTCTGGAGGAGGAGGCTGCTATCCAAGGCAGCGACGGATGTCCTCAAGAGAATGGTCTTGAAGCTGAAGATGATCCTGAATATGGGCAATGGAGATGTCACGGGCCGCATTACGGCGCTGCATTCCAAGAAGTGTTAAGTTCATGATGTGGAAGGCCTGGCTAGAATCAACAACACTGTCTGTAAGGGTAGTCATATGGGTGGAGAGTGTGGTCATCTGAGTAGAGAGGGTATCAAGAACGGTGGAGAATGAATCTATGCAACCTGACATAGTGTCAATCACATTACCCATAGTGTCTATGCGTTCCCCAAAAGTAGAGAGATGACCCCCAAAAGTATCCACTCAAGTTTCTATCCCAGTAAGATGCCCGTCAAAAGTCTCATAGTCTACCCAAGAGTGCTGTCCGGCCCCCTTAGTAGAAGACTCCCCATGAAAGAACTATGGTGGAGGAGGCATCTCTGGATCCATGTGATGAGGTGAAGGTGGAGGAGGCTGGTCCTCAGCCTAAACTGGAGGGGGGGCATCCCCTTCACCCTGTTGCTGCTCTTGTTCTTGCTCTTCCTCACCGTCAGCTTCTTCCCCATAAACTGGTATATCTCGACGTAGCTCGCCATCGGGACCATAGTAATATCCAAAATCTAAGAAGATTTTATGGTGGTTGTAGATATCATCTTATCGGACTCGAATAAATATTTCATCACCAAGGTGAATCCCAGCATATATAAACACTCCTGTCAGCTGTGAAGCATAAGGCAATGATCTCCTTAGTTGGGTTCGACATGTCCCTATCAAGTCTGTCATGAGCCGACCCATGTTTACTAAATTGCCATTTATAACATGATAAAACAAAAATTTGTGAACCTCCGTGACTTCATTTCTAATCCCACTTTTTGGATAGATAAGTGATGTAAACATGTGGTGTAGAATCCGCAGCAGTGGTGGAAAATAGTTGGCATTCAACTGAATCAAATCACTAACACCACCCACATAATCACAGTTTGTCATGGCAATAAAGGTAGCCTCAACTTCACCATGACCAAAGGTCATGTCAGCACCTCTAGCCGAGACTCCTAAGGCTCGCTGAAAGAGATCGGGCGTAATATGTATCTCAATTCCTTGAACAATTGTGTATAGCTCTTCATTTCTCACAATCAAATTGCCATAGAATTGTTGCACTAGGTTAGGATAATACCTAGTGTATCTTGTGACAAAATCACTCCAACCCTCTTGAATCTCAAAAAGTGCACATAAATTGGGCAAAACATCATTCACCTCATCGAAGTTGACCAGTCGAGGGTCGATAATGGGCCGTGGAGGCAAACGTGGGACATGGCAAGGTGCAGGTGCCCGCTGTGGTGGATGAGCCGGGGCCTCTCGTCTCTGACCACTGGGCTCCCCTTGGGCAGAACGCCGAGAACTCCGTCTAGGTGGCATCCTTAACTAGAAGACCCGGTGTAGAAACCCTTGAAGATCAATCTCAACCCTGGGGATGAAGATGGACCAAATGACACTCCTAGGGCTTGGAATGATCTTCTCCACAATCTGGAACCCTGGGTAGGACTTCACGAACGCACAAACGGCCGCGGAGAGATCGTCTCGAAATTGTGACGAGCCGACCGAATCTAGTGCGGGTGAAAGGGGAAAGAATGTTTTTGGGCTTGAGAAATGGGGTTGTGGTGTTTTAGGGTTAGGAAATAGGGTAGGAGAGAGAGTAGGGGAGTTGGAATGAAGAAATGGAGTGTGAAAACCTCTTTAAAAGGGGTTCAGATGTTGGTTCAGCCGGCCCGGTTCGCCGGGTTCAGTCGACCGGACCGGGGCTGGCGGTCGACCGAAGAGCCCTAAAAATTCAATTTTTTGTTTTTCCTTTTTTTTTCTTTTTTTTTTGATATGAGCACCATCAATCGACCTTCTAAATAGAACCAACATCATGAAGTAGAGAGTGAGAGAAGAGATGTTAGAAAGAGTTTCAAGGAGGGCTATACATATAAATACACTCAAACATGCAGGGATATAAATACACACAAAGTATTGAAAGTAAGTACATATAATATGCGTGTTAATCTACCCTTTATGCATATGAGGTTCTATAAGTGTAACTTTTACCCTAAGTGCAGACCTATGTATGTATGCTCTTACCCTTGCACATGCCAAGTTCTCTTCTTATCTTGCTGAATTGATCCTGGTTTAGGGGTTTTGTGAAAATATCGGCTAGCTGATTGTGTGTGTCAATGAAGTTCAATTCAAAGACCCCTTTCCTATATGATCTCTCAGAAAATGATGCCGAATATCAATATGCTTTGTCCTAGAATGTTGAACAAGATTTTTTGACAAACTGATTGCACTGGTATTATCACATAGGATTGGAACACATTTTATTTCAACATCTAAATAAAGCAATTTATTTTTGATCTAAAGTACTTGGGCTCCGCAACTTCCGGCGGCTACATATTCAGCCTCGACCATTGAGAGAGCTACTGAATGTTGTTTCTTGGAGGCCCATGAAACTAGGCATCCACCAAGAAACTGACAGTACCCACTAGTACTTTTACCATCAACAATGCATCCAACATAATCCGCATCGGTATATGCAATCAAATCAAATAAGCTACCGATCGGAAACCACAAGCCAAAGTCTAGTGTGCCAATTAAATACCGAAAAAGTCATTTTACAGCCAACAGATGAGACTCTTTAGGACATGACTGAAAACGAGCACATAGACATACACTGAATTGAATGTCAGGGCGACATGCTGTGAGATATAGTAGTGATCCGATCATACCTCGAAACAGTGTAGGATCTACTGTTTTACCATTTTCATATTTGTCTAACTTCGTGGTTGTGGCCATCAGAGTTGACAGAGATTTTGCTTCAGCCATCCCAAATTTCTTTAACAGCTCCAGTTGTAGACATGCCAAAATCGATGCTATGATGAGTAAATTTCATGTCACCACGTGATGCCCCAAAGTGGACTTCAATACTGGCTTAATATGAAGTTTTTCTAATTTATTGGTATTTTTCTATAATAATTGTAATTAGCGCCTGGAGGAAGGGCATCATTTCATTGATGACTTGAGTGGTGTCGTGGTTTCATTAGTAGATGACTGATCACGCAGGCATTAGTTCCTAGTTTTTTACGAATCCTAATCAAAATAAAATTCAAAGAATTGACGTCGGTATCTGGGGCATTGATTATTTGACGCCATTTCTCGAAGGTGTAATTTATCATTTTTAAATATGGAAAGTCATTTATTTCTATAAATAAACCCAGGAATTAACAGCTGCATGGCTATCGTCATTTTAATTAACGACCCCCTTCATGTCGTCATTTGGAGTCCCGTCTCCGTTTCGCCTGCTACCTTCCTGGGAAGAATCCTTCTTTGTTTTAACGCCATATTAGATTAGGAAAGCAGATCCTTGCTGGAGGATCGCTATCCATGTTTTAATCCTATTAAAATAAGGTTCTTTTGCCCTATAAATACCCCAATGGCTTCCTCACACGCGAGAGGTTAAGAACATATAGAGAGCTTAAAAACGTAGAGCTTGCAGTATAGAAAGAGAACGGATTTCTTTTTTTGTAGGTTCTTCTGCTGGTGATCTTCCTCTTGGTGATCTTCCTCCACGGGCGGTCTTCCTCCAGCCGACGTTCCTCTTGTTGCAGCTGAAGCTTTTTTTGTTTCTCCTCCTTTACTACTGCTACACACAGCAGAAGGCCCCCCCTCCTCATTTAGACTTTTTATTTGCTGTTATCATAACATCACACGCATCCTTTCTTCTAGCTATCTTTGCTGGAGGTATCCGTCTCATATCATATCACCTGTTGCATAGCATACATATATCCATCCCTTTTACTCCTCTTAGGGGTTTAAACAAAAGCACACAAGGTGTGTTCATGTTTATGTTGCATAGCTTTTTTTTATCTCTTTAGAGCATTGATACTACACACTTTGGCTAATCCACATACTTGCTTGTTTTTGCTTGTTTTGCAAGGGTAATCAAAGTAAGAATCCCCTTTATCGGCTGGCCGGTAGAAGGAGGAAGGAAGAGTTCACAATCTCACCCGCTTCATACAAGGTACATGCGATCATCCTTTGTATTTTTGAGGTAACCCTTCTCGCGATCACCCTCCTTAGAGCATCACATGCTCCCCTTTTCTTATTTCCCACATATTTAGCATTATCTAAATAATCTTCTTTTTTTTAAAATGTCTATGTGACACGTTCATAAATTGGTGATCACGGTGGGAGACTTGTTATTTTTATTTTGATTACCCCTCCATTGGCACCCTCGCGTGCCCCTCCTTAGTGCTCCACGTAGCACACTCCCCTTGTGCACCACGTGCACACCTCCCACTGGATTAGCCAATTTTTGAGTTGTCCATAACATTTTTAAGAAAAGAAATCTGATTTCTGTTAGTTTTTATCCATTTCACTGATTAGCGACTTCCCTGAAGCCGCCATTTCCACTTTCAGCGACCCCTCCCGGAGGCGCTGTTTTCATTTATTTTTCAGCATTTTTATCATTTTTATGATCAACGCCCCCCACAGAGGCGTCATTCTTGAATTCAACGCCTCACACCAAGGCGTCGTTTTGTGATTGCTGTTGATTTTCTTCACTATTTTTGATCACTGTTCACTGGTAATTGACACCCCTCCACGGAGGCGTCATTCGTCCATTTAACGCCTAACTCCAAGGCATCATTTCTGAGTTACTGTTATTCCCCCCACTGTAGATATTGTTTACTGATATTTGACGCCCCTTCACAGAGGCATTATTTTCATATTCAGCGCCTCACACCAAGGCGCTATTTCACTTTTCCGTTCACCGCTTGCCACTATTTACAGTGGTTAGCGACTGACACCTAGTCGTTGTTTATTCAGACCGCGACTTCTGTCAGGTCATCATTTTGTTCTGTTATCATAGAACCTTGCTTATTGTTGTTATCTTCACCTGTTGGATGCATTCCTTGCTTATCTAATTATTACTGAATGATCTGGCTGCATTAGTGTGCATTTTAGGGCATTTGGTTGAGAGACCTCCTCTCTCTACACCCTTAGGATCCCACACCTTTTCTTGGTATTGGAACGACCCTCCATTGAGCATTCCATCTCTTTGGACTGAAAATTCCTCTTCCAAGGCCTCCGCAAGTCCCCGCACCCGTGGATTCCCTCACGGACGCCGGGCTGGTTGTACCATTTGAAGCACCCGGAGTATAGTTAACCCATACGTTGGTGAGGAGAGAGAGAACTTAGTTGACACGAAGAGTACACCCAAACTTGCAACTAGGACCCACATTGAAAAGTGAGAATTCATCACACATTTAAAAATCCGCTTTAATCTCAGAAGAGAAACTTAAAATCTCGGGTTCATCACAACTTGTGTGAATAATTTGCTTGATTGGGTGATTATTTCTTGCTTATATTTGTTGGTTTGAGGCTGCTCTTCCCCTTAAACATGCAACTTCGTTCAGGTAAAATCATTAACATGGCCAACTATGGGTACTCCTATGATGGTTATGAGGAGCATCAATTCGACCAATCTTATGAGGTCCCCCCTCAAGATTCCACTCAGTATGAGGGAAACTATGATCCCTCTCATGCTTATTACTCACAAGTTCATGTGGTTGATACCACTTCTCAAGAGGTTGAGCCTTCCTCCCAAGCTCAACCTACCACACAAAACACATCCGGAGACGCTGCCCCCTCTCTTAATCTTAATGATTTAATCCATGCTTTGTCTCAGCTCGATGATTCCCAACGTCAAGCGGTCCATGCTACTTTAAAAGGGAAATCTGTCCCGTCATCCTCCAACCCTCCTCAGGCCGTGGGTGGCCATTCCATTAATACCCCCAATGACCAGGCGGTCACACATAGGGTGCCTTCACGTCCACCAACCCCTATTATGGCTACGCCAGCCCAAACGGCAAGCCATTCAGTTGCTAGGCCCCAATATCCTCCACCTCCCCAAATCTTAACGAGGCCTATGCCAAATACATTCCCTTCTAACCCGGCCCCGGTCGAGTCCGACACCACCACCGTACTCTTCCAGAAGATAGCTAGTATGGAGGAGCAACTTAAGAAAGTCACAGCACCGAAGAATGCTCCAGAGATTGCTCTCCCCACCTTGCCAGTCTTCCACTTGCCTCCCTCCGAGATGCCGAATTTCTGGCGTTACAATGGAACGGGTAACCCGTTCATTCACTTAAAAGATTTTATGTACGAAACTTCCTTCTGGCAGGATAACAAGATCTCTCTGGCTTATTTATTTATTAGGTCTCTAGATGGTCCCGCACTTGAATGGTTCTATTGTTTGGAGCCGGCCGAAGCTAGTGACTTTGATATAGTTCAGTGAAAGTTCCTTCAAAAGTATAAGGACTGTGTGGGTCCATCTTTGTCAGTTACAGATCTGGTTGCTGAAAAAATGAAGCCCGAGGAGGACTTCATTCTGTTTGCCGATAGATAGAGGGCCATGGCCGAGAAATTAAAAGACACACTTTCAGAAACAGAGCAGGTTAAAATGATTATATCAAATTCTACTCCGTAGTTCCGTCATATTCTGGCCATGAATAGGTTGAGCACTATGGAAGAGCACTATGAGAGAGCTAGATACATACATACTCAAATGAAAGACTCGCCCATCATGGGTATGTTTGAACAGAAACCAAGGCTAGTCAGGAAGACCACCAATGTTAACAATAGTGGCGGCACAACCAAGGGTACCGTGACAAATGAGCAGGTGGGCGTGGTTGGCAACCCCACACCTTTCCCCCACCCTAACCCAAGACCTCCACAACCCCCACAACAACCCCCCTTCTTTAATCCCGTTCCCCAAGCAAACATCCCTCCTCGACCCTTCCATCCTCCTCCACAAAATCAAGCCGTCCATCCAAACCCACCAATTCCTCAGCAATACCATCAAGTGCCACCACCCACCAACTATGGTCCCCAGTAGCCAAGTGTTGTACTCCTGGTTTTGATGATGACAACGATAAGATAAGTGATATAGACACTTAAGTTTTAATGAATGTTTAACAGGAACAAAAGGATGCAAGGTGCTCGATGCGTCAACGCCACAATGGAGCAGCGTCAACGCATCGGCTTAAGAGACGCCAATGTACAAGGCAAGACAGGCTTTAAGTACATGTTCGTGCGTCAACGCCACCAACTGGCAGCGTGGACGCAGCAGTTCAAACAATCAAGAAACAAGCTACTGGATTAAGCAGGCGCGTCAACGCATTCATCAAGTGGTGTCGACGCAGCAGGTTGATGGATCGACAAGCTGCTGGAACACACCAATGCGTCAACGCAGCATGATGAGAGCGTCGATGCAACACGTCTAACTGCTGAAGACCTGATCACTGGATCACCGATGCGTCAACGCATCAGTGGAGCAGCGTCGACGCAACTGTCAATAGGGCTAGGCTGGTTGCTCACTCGAACGCATCAATGCGTCAACGCCATGGGTTGGAAGCGTCAATGCAGCAGACTTGAGTTTTGCTGGTAGAATGCCCTTGAAGGGTGCGTCAACCCTATGAAGCAAGGCACGTGATCCGAAGTGCCTGGCTCGTAGTCCCAGGATGGATGAGGTACCCGGATGCTTGCACGTTGAAGCTGGGGCCTGCTACTTCACCACGTGGACCAATTAATTGAAGCTCTCTAGGGCATCTCTGCCCTATCCTCCGAAGCCCCTGTTATTGGTATAAAAATCACTCTTCGTCTTCAGTGAAGAGGTTAATCACTCCAAGAAAGAAGTGAGGAAAAAGAGGCTATCTGAGAGCAGGAAGAGAACAGGAGAGAGAGATAGGCCAGCAGAGAAGAATTCGATAGCAAAAGATGAAGATCGTGAGAGTGGAAACAGTAGAAGAAGAAAAGAGCAGAGAACAGTAAGAGTGCATGAGCTGAGAAGAAGAAAGAAGAGGAAGAAACGAAGAAGAAGGAAGAAGCTATTGAAGATCTGTCCTCTGGCGTCTGGATTAAATCCAAGCCAGATCTGCTCCTTTGAGAGCTACATTCTTGTTCTTCATTTACAGCCTTCCGATTGCTGTGTATTTTCCGTTTCTTATTTTTCCCTTTTTATTTGGTTATCCTTGTTCTTCCGATTGCCCTGCTGGGAATCGGGTTCCTCCTGGTGGGTCAGGAGAAGGGAGGCTAGACCTCCGGTTCTGGTCTTGCTGGTAGCAGGTCCAGGTGTTCCCTCCGGGTTGGAGGAAGAGAGACTTGGGTCTCTGGTTGCTGGTGATTGGGTGTCACTGGTGTTCCCTCCGGTTGGGAGGAAGAGGGGAGGATGTTCCCCTGGTCAAGCTATTTGGCAGCGTGTGTTCGCAGACTGAGTCTGCAGGTTACTAGCTTATGCTAGTGGAAGCCTCACTCCTGTTGGGAGTGAGGGGTGGATGTAGGTCTTGGTGACCGAACCACCTAAAAAATCTCCTGTGCAAGTGATTGTGCTTTGTGCGTTTGTTCCTTGCCCTCTACCTCCCCTTCACAGGTTGTGCATGCTTGGTTAGGTGTGTTAATTGGAAGTAATCTCTGAGCATTGTTTTCTGCTAAGTGTGCTTGGGTTGATTAGCTCTGCTTGCGAGTCTGGTGTGATCAGGTGGCTGCATTGTTGCAGTCCAACTGTTTGATCAATTGTTTGATCATCATCTCCTCTGGGAAAGCTCATTTGTTTTTATTCTGCATATCTGAGCGTTTAGTGTTTTAATTCGGGCATAATTTTTAGAGGGATACATTCACCCCCCTCTGTATCTGGGCCTAGCACCCTAACAATTGGTATCAGAGCGGTGTCTGCTTAGAAGGTCCAGCGACCTGCAGATCCGATCTTGCTATCTTAGGTGCTAATTTGTTTCTAGTGCATCATTATTCCTTTTGCATTGAATCTACTTTCTATTTGTTTAAATGGCTATTCCACCCGTCTTTAGTGGTTCTGATTTTAATCAGTGGCACACTGCTCTCCATGCTTATGTTAATGGTGTTAATCCTGATATGTGAAAATTAATTTCACAAGGTCCTCACACCTTACCTACGAAAGTGTCCAAATGGACCGACAGACACAGATCAAAGGACGGAGAAAATCAGAAAGCCTTTAATCTGATGAAAGCAGCTACTGATAGAGCCTTATGGTCTTGCTTTCATGATTGCAGGTCCGCTAAAGACATCTTGGATATGCTGAAGAAAATTCACAGGGCAAATGAGGACAGCTGCATGATGGCTAACAGATATAATCAAGGCAGCAGTCAAGATGAAGATGATGATGATAATGAGGTAAATCCCTTTGAAAACTACACTTCAGATGATTGGGAAAATGCTTATGCCGAATTATTTGAATCTCATGAACAGCTAAGAAAACAATATAAAAAATTAAAGAAAAAGGTTGATCAAAATGGCTCTGCTTTATCATGTGAAAAATGTTCAAATTTGAAGCAATCTCTTAAAGCCTGTGTGTCTGATAATCAAGGACTTAAGAAACATGTTGAATTGTTAAAATCTGAAAAAGAGACTCTCAGAAAATCTGTTATTGAGAGTGAAGGAAAATGTGAGGAACTTGAGCAAGAGAAGAACCTATTTGCTGAAAAACTTAATGCCATAAAATCTGTAAATGCAGAATTGCGAAGAGATTTTGAAAAACAGCAAAAGGATTTGAAGGAATTTGAGGATGGAAGAAAACTTGGAATTAACTCTGATGATCAGATTTTGATAACTGAATTAATTCAGAGTGACAGACTAAAGGAAGAAATTGAGAAACTAAAACAGCTGAACACCATCTTGTCAGAAAGATTGCTGACATTTGAAAAAGGTAAATGTGTAGTGTCCGATAATTCAGAAGAAGTTGATGAGCTGAAAAAGGAAATTGAGAATTACATAATTGCCAACAAAGTCTTGAATGAAGCTGTCAATTGCAGTGAACAAGAGACTGCAAGTTATGAGTTACACATTGTCTCCTTAGAAGAAGAAATCCAAGACTTGAGGAAATCTCTGTCTAAATTTGTTAATGGGCAAGATAATCTGAACAGATTGCTAGGAACAAAGGTTAACTTCCAGAAGGAGGGGTTAGGTTATAATCCTGTAAATAAAAAGAATTTTGAAAATAAAATTCATACATCTTTTGTTGCTAGCTCTACTTCTCACACTTCTCAGAAGTCACTTGTTTCTCAGTCCACTGTTCAGAGAACCCAAAAACAAACTGTTTTCTTTCAATCCTCTGAACAGGAAAAGCCTTCTACCTCATCTACACCTCAGTACAAGGCTAAGAAAATAGGAAATCAAAATAAAAATCATAAAACAACAAAAACTCAAAGGAACAATTTGCATGCTGAAAACTCATCAGATAAATGCCATGCTAAAAAATTATCAAATGGCTCCTGTCATTACTGTGGTAAGCATGGACACTTTATAAGTAACTGCTTTGTGATGAAACAAGATGACAAGAAGCATGCTAGAAAATCTGTTTCAATGAACCAGCATATCATATGTTTTAATTGCAACAAAATTGGTCACAAGACCTCTGAATGCTGGTCAGGTTCTTTTAAAAGAAATTCTTTCAAATGCTCTCACTGTGGAAGGCATGGCCACAAAGTCAAGGACTGTTGGCATGCTCAGGGTAAAAAATTCAATTCTAAAACTGTTAAATTTCCTGCCATTAACAGAAAGTCTCTTGCATGCTATCACTATGGGAAGCCAGGTCATAGAGCAGCTGAATGTTGGCTGGCCGGTTTTGATAAACAAAACTTTAATTATGTCAACAACAAAAAATTTCATGCATATGCACATGGATTTCATGCTAATAAGAATGTGCATAAATCAAATCTGAATTCTGGTGCATCTTGCTATCATTTTAGTAAACAGAACTATTTCTCTGCCAATAAATTTCATGACAACAGTAATGTGCATAAAAAGAATTTAGAATCTGCTAATTCATGCCATTACTGTGGACAAATTGGTCATTCAATGAATAATTGCTACTCGATGAAATCTGATGACCATGCTGCTAGAAATGTAGTGAGAAAACCTGCTAGGAGTAATAATGTCATCTCAGGACCCAAGACCTCTTGGGTACCTGTTTATGCAAAATAACTTTGCTTTGCAGGTGTGCCTTGGGACTGAGGAATAAAGAGGGGTAAACAAGCCAAGGCACTCAAAAATAAAACCCCATTCTCACATTGCTCAGGTAAATTCTCTGCATTTCCTATTTTGAAATTCATTGCATATCTTGCTTGATGTGTTTCATGAATATTCATTTATCATCTGCCATTTGCACTGCTCTTTGATCATGCACTCTGAAATTTCTGAATATCTGGATTGCATATAGGACTGCATGTTTTAAGGGGGAGTTTAGTCGTCTTTGTTTGTTGTCTCTATCTTTCTTTCAATCATCTCAGCATGAATAGAGTACAGAGTTGTTGCTGCTGGCTGGTTAAGTGAGTTGACGCTATGATGAAACTGAGTCAACGCTGTGGACAATTGGGTTCTGAAATTGAACAGATGTTTATGATGTCTAGATGGATGAGTTGACGCAGTGAAGAGGGTGAGTTAACGCAGCTGTGCCTTATTGGAATCTCAGGGTTACATCTTCCTCTTTTGGAAACTTCCTTCTCACATCAACTTGCTCTGTCCATATATCCTGTCCTTTCCATTCTTACCCACAATAAAGCTTCCTTGACATCCATGTATGGGAAAAATCTCTAGAGCACTGAGATATGTAGATGATGTCTTAAATTCAGGGGGAGTTACAGTGATAATTCCTGTGGAATATGAGATATATTCTGAATTGCTCTATAAGATGTTAATGATAGGAGATCCATAATTCTTATGGTGTTTGAATTCAAGAACTTTTGAACCCAATTATGCACTATGTATGGAGCAAAAGCTGAACAACTTAATAAAACCAGGACCTCATCATCTCTCGATCCTTATTGTTCAAAAGTAAAGAAACCAATGTGTGTAGAGGAATTTAATAGTTGTATTGATGATGAACTCAGAATTTGTTTATAAACGCTAAAGATGCAATCTATTCACATGTAATATTATGCAGAGCAATGGAAGTTGTTCACTGAGAAATTAGCCCTATGCACCAAAGAAGTGCTGAAGAGCAAGTCATGAGGTGCGCTTCTATCTCTGTCTTCAAGAGAAAAACAAATCATTCCAGAGCAATGGTAACTATCAATTGAGAAACTACCTTCAAGCACTTATGAAGTGCTGATAGGCATGTCATGAAGTCAGTTGCCACCTCTGGTTAGTCAATGCAGAATAGTTTGCTATGCTGAGTAACCGGGGACTCGGGTGTCTGATAAACATGTGTACCCGTGTCAAAATGCTAGCAATACTTGACTGCAAATGAAAATGTAAAAAGAAGTTGGAAATGCTGAAAATGTGAAAACAATTAAAACATGTGAGTTTGGTTGATCTGATGCTCCTTATTCAACTGAGTCTATCTTCAATGCCAGTTAAATTTCTCTCTATCTGAAAGGCTTCTTAAAATTGAAAGATATAAGGGTCAGAAATGAAAATGGTTCTAGTGTGAAAAGAGTTCTATTTTTTCTCCAGGCAGGTGGCTTTAGTGGTTCATGGCTTCTAATTCAATGTTTTAAGATTATTTCTTCTCTTTATCATTAAATGAATTAGAGCCTATTTACATACATATCTTTCATGGGAACTCGATCTGCAACACTTAAAATTCCTTGAATATAAGCCTGATTATCTCACTATCTTAGTACCTTAAGAAAATCCCTTGAACGGATGTCTCTCTGGTTACTTGTCTTGCTTCTTCTGTTCACATCAACCTCACTGCGTAGACGTAATGTCCTTTGGCGTCCACGCCTTGTGTCCTTCTGACTACTTGTCTTGTGTTTTCTGTTCACATATGCCTCACTGCGTAGACGCAATGCCCCCTTGGCGTCCACGCATTGCCTCTAATACAACTTTCTTCAACCCGGTTCACCGACTTGAACCGGCTGAACCGTTCACAAAAAGGGTCTTCGTAGCCTCTTTAAAAGAGTAGCTTGACCGGCACTCGTCTCCACTCCATTCGAAACCCTTGGTCGGTTTACCTTCCGTGTTCTCCAAACACCCTCCCACACCATTTCTTGTCTCCGATCATCTTCGGCAAGGGTGCTCAGTCGGGAAAGCTGTTGATGGTGTAGAACTTGAGGGATTCGAGTGCGACACAGTTGACGATGGACTCACTCACAGAGGATGCGCTTGATGCTCCAATGGCCAACCCTCCAGAAGCGACACCATCTACAGCTATTTCCAGGAAGCGCAAAGGAAAGGAGAAGGAGAGACGTCCTCGGAGCCCTAGTCCGCTGGTCAAGAGAAGAAATTCCTCAAAATCGATATCAGCTGAACCACGCACCTCTTCTGGTATAACGGGGAAGAAGAAATCCAGGTCTTCTGTTGTCATCAATATAGAAGAACCTCTCAAGGTTCTTATCCCCAGGTACATTGTAAGTTCCGATGAAAAGCTACTAACTCCATTTCCTGAGGTACGGCCTGCATTAGAATTTCAAGGCTGGTGGAAGTTTGTGACGAAGCACACTGTTTACTATCCTTCTCTCGTTAGGAAATTTTATCAGAATTTGAAATATGAACCGAAGATTCCCAAATTGTCCTCCACTGTTAGAAATGTTCATTTTGAGTTAACTAGTGCCCTGCTTGCTCGAGTTTGGAAAATACCAATGGGAGGAGCAAAGCTTCATTCATATGAGCTAGATGAACATGAGGCGTTTGCTATTTTGACTGGGTTAACCAAAGACCCCTCTGACGTGAAACAAACATACCTGTCCAGTCTGAAAGCTAATAGATTTATACCATCTGTCAGACTACTTCATCACATATGCACGTCTATCATCACACCTCAAAGCAGTGGTAGAGAAAGAGTCACAGATATGCAGCGATTCCTATTGTACTGCATGCTAAAGGAAGTTAAGATTTCTTTAACTGATGTTGTAGTTCAGACAATTGGAACTTGTCTTCACCACTCTAGAACACTACCTTATGCAGCACACCTCACATCAATTTTCAAAAAGGTAGGAGTGGATTTTGGAAATGAAAAGAAACATGTTATCCCCAAAGGAAACATATATTCCATGTCTTACGTTCAGAGATTTATGGGCTTCAAAGTCATTGATGGTAAGGATGTTAGAATCCTTCCCAGTCAGAAATCAGCTCAATCAGAAATAGGACAGGCATCAAGAACAGTCACTGTGGATGATAGTCAAGTGAGCAGGACAGAGATACCAATTCCACCTGTGGTGAGAGAAGGAAGACCAGAGGGTAGTTCAGCAAGAGGAGAGCATGAGGTTGAAGAAACATTTGTGAGATCATCAAGCCCTCAGTTGGAAACTGGGGAACCCAGTGGCTCTACACCTACAATGGAAATTGGTGTTTATAGGAGGCCTTTTCCAACTTCTGATGCAGCTCCACCACCAGCCACTGTTGAAGAGATGTTTGCTCACATGTCTATGATGCTGCAGCGTCAGGATGCAAAGATGGACAAGCTAATGGAGTTTACAAATTATCATCTGAACAAACTGGCTGCTCGGATTATACAATTTGAAGTCTCTGTCTTATCCGAGTGGCAAAAATTCCTACTCTCCAAGATGCTATCTGACCAAGCCACAAGGTCTGTCTTGAAACACATATCAGCTCTTCTTGACAAACTCTCAACACTGGTGAGCGACGTGCATAGCAACCAATCTTCATTTTGTCAATCCTTTGCAAAGGTTATTGATATATGTTATGATGTGAGGATAGGTGTTGAAACCCTCAAGAGTCCTGTCAATACACTTCCTCAATGCATCAAGGTTCTTTTAGGCAAGATTGACACTGTGACTGACACACTCAAATCTCTTGAAAATCAACTGAAGAAATCTGATGATATGTCCTCTGCAATTGCACATGTGAGGACCACACTGCAACATGACTTAGCTGCTATATCTCAAAACACTCGCGGATCTTCTTCCAGTCATGCCAGATTTTTCAATTGAGGCCTCGTGCCAGATCACGTATTGCCCCCTTCATGATGATGTCAAAGGGGGAGAAAAGAGTTTAAAGCAGCTTGAGTAAAAGAGTTTAAAGCAGCTTGAGTTCTTTTTGTAATGACAAACACATTGATGAATGATAGCATATAGTTTAGCATATAGTTTACCTGTGATTTATCTGTGATACAACTGTGATACAATGTAATGAAGCTTCATGAATCTTAGATACCTGTCCATGCGTTTGTTTGATGCCTCATCCTTAAAACACTCCAGAGTTGCCATCATCAAAAAGTGGGAGATTGTTGTACTCCTGGTTTTGATGATGACAACGATAAGATAAGTGATATAGACACTTAAGTTTTAATGAATGTTTAACAGGAACAAAAGGATGCAAGGTGCTCGATGCGTCAACGCCACAATGGAGCAGCGTTGACGCAGCGGCTTAAGAGACGCCAATGTACAAGGCAAGACAGGCTTTAAGTACATGTTCGTGCGTCAACTCCACCAACTGGCAGCATGGACGCAGCAGTTCAAACAATCAAGAAACAAGCTACTGGATTAAGCAGGCGCGTCAACGCATTCATCAAGTGGCGTCGACGCAGCAGGTTGATGGATCGACAAGCTGCTAGAACACACCAATGCATCAACGGAGCATGATGAGAGCGTCGACGCAACACGTCTAACTGCTGAAGACCTGATCACTGGATCACCGATGCGTCAACGCAGCAGTGGAGCAGCGTCGACGCAACTGTCAATAGGGCTAGGCTGGTTGCTCACTCGAACGCATCAATGCGTCAACGCCATGGGTTGGAAGCGTCAACGCAGCAGACTTGAGTTTTGCTGGTAGAATGCCCTTGAAGGGTGCGTCAACCCTATGAAGCAAGGCACGTGATCCGAGGTGCCTGGCTCGTAGTCCCAGGATGGACGAGGTACCAGGATGCTGACACGTTGAAGCTGGGGCCTGCTACTTCACCACGTGGACCAATCAATTGAAGCTCTCTAGGGCGTCTCTGCCCTATCCTCCGAAGCCCCTGTTATTGGTATAAAAATCACTCTTCATCTTCAGTGAAGAGGTTAATCACTCCAAGAAAGAAGTGAGGAAAAAGAGGCTATCTGAGAGCAGGAAGAGAACAGGAGAGAGAGATAGGCCAGCAGAGAAGAATTCGATAGCAAAAGATGAAGATCGTGAGAGTGGAAATAGTAGAAGAAGAAAAGAGCAGAGAACAGTAAGAGTGCGTGAGCTGAGAAGAAGAAAGAAGAGGAAGAAACGAAGAAGAAGGAAGAAGCTATTGAAGATCTATCCTCTGGCGTCTGGATTAAATCCAAGCCAGATCTGCTCCTTTGAGAGCTACATTCTTGTTCTTCATTTACAGCCTTCCGATTGCTGTGTATTTTCCGTTTCTTATTTTTCCCTTTTTATTTGGTTATCCTTGTTCTTCCGATTGCCTTGCTGGGAATCGGGTTCCTCCTGGTGGGTCAGGAGAAGGGAGGCTAGACCTCCGGTTCTGGTCTTGCTGGTAGCAGGTCCAGGTGTTCCCTCCGGGTTGGAGGAAGAGAGACTTGGGTCTCTGGTTGCTGGTGACTGGGTGTCACTGGTGTTCCCTCCGGTTGGGACGAAGAGGGGAGGATGTTCCCCTGGTCAAGCTGTTTGGCAGCGTGTGTTCGCAGACTGAGTCTACAGGTTACTAGCTTGTGCTAGTGGAAGCCTCACTCCTGTTGGGAGTGAGGGGTGGATGTAGGTCTTGGTGACCGAACCACCTAAAAAATCTCCTGTGCAAGTGATTATGCTTTGTGCATTTGTTCCTTGCCCTCTACCTCCCCTTCACAGATTGTGCATGCTTGGTTAGGTGTGTTAATTGGGAGTAATCTCTGAGCATTGTTTTCTGCTAAGTGTGCTTGGGTTGATTAGCTCTGCTTGCGAGTCTGGTGTGATCAGGTGGCTGCATTGTTGCAGTCCAACTGTTTGATCAATTGTTTGATCATCATCTCCTCTGGGAAAGCTCATTTGTTTTTATTCTACATATCTGAGCGTTTAGTGTTTTAAGTCAGGCATAATTTTTAGAGGGATACATTCACCCCCCTCTGTATTCGGGCCTAGCACCCTAACACCAAGAAGACCACTAGGCCCCAAAAGGGCCCAATACCCTCCGTTACCCGAGAGCCTTCCCGATATTTTTAATGCACTCATGGCCGCCAACCTGCTCACCTTGCCAAAGGAAAGAACGGCCTGGCCCGCTAATGTGGACACCTCTCGGTATTGTGTCTTTCATCGACAGCCTTGTCATAATATAGATAATTGCTTCCATTTTAAAGATTATATCTATGACTTGAATGATCAAGGTGGTATCAATTGGGATGAAATGAGGCAGTTCATTGCAACCTTGAAGACTAGAAGACCTCCTTGACAGCAATAGGCTCAGCAGCCACCTCAACAGCAAGTTCAACCTCCTCCTCAGCAGCAGCAAGCTCCCGCACCTCAACCGGACATGGGGATTGTCCATAATCCACTGTCGGAGCATCCACCAAATCAACAAGTAAACCCTGTTACTTCTTTCCATGAAGTGGAAAGAGGACAAGGGTGGCATGAAGAGAACGCCTCTGTCGGGGCCATAAATCAAACTCCAACCCAACCACCCCATCTTTTACGAGCACCTATTCATCCAACGCCTTCTCCGCAGCCAACACGTCCCCTTTTACGCACTACTAACCAAGTTCCCTCCACAACTAAACCCAATCCGTTACCGTCTAGACCTTTTCTCATCCGTCCTCCGCCACCCTCCATACCGCAACAGATTCCCCCTCCAATCATCAACTCTTCACCTTTGCCAGCTAGGCCACTTCTCATTCGCCCCTCACCAACAACCAATCCCTCCGCTACCACCAATCCTACGCCACCACAACCCACAAATCCTTCCTTTTTGCCTAGACCCCTCCTTATTCGGCCTACACCTCCCTCAGCCGTTCAGGCACCTTCCATTACTCCCGTCGCCATTGTCCCTCATCCAACAAGGCCACTCATAAGGGCTCCTCCTTTAGTCATTCCTCCAACATCCACTAACCCTAACACCCCATCTTCCTCTTCCCTCAATCACAAACCGACAGAGGCGCGATCATCGCAAATCACGGTGCTCCGCAATGGATGGATGTTCCATCGTGTGTTTCCACAAAGGGAGCTAGACCCCACACAGGGGCAAGAGGAGCAAGAGCTAGAATAGGAATCTATACCGGGTACACAATATGATTTGCTAAAGCATTTAGACAAGACCCCGACAAGGATTTCAATTTTGGAACTGATAAAGAGATCCACTACTCATTAGCACGCTTTAAAAGAGTATCTGTAGAAGGTGATGGTTAATGAAGATATTCCGGCAAAACAAATTACAATAATTTTGACTCTAGCAAGTGACCAACCGGCTATTATTTTCCATGAGCATGAGTTGGCTCCGAAGCCAGCAAGAAAGTATACCTTATGCATCACAGTCGACATTAACAAGGTGGCAGTTAAGAAATGCTTGGTGGATACTGGAGCATCCATTAATGTATTGCCGCCAAGCACTTTGAAGATGTGTGGCATTCCGGATAGCCAAATCCGACCATCTACTATTACCGTCACTGCTTATGATAATACCAAGAAACCTCCCCTGGGGATGATTACTCTGAAAGTGGGTTTGGGTCCGGTCTTAATCACAGTAGATTTCCACATCCTGGATATGGACCCGACCTTCAATGGCATTTTGGGCCGCCCTTACATCCAAGAACTTGATGCGGTGCCTTCCACAAACCACCAATGCATAAAGTTTCCTCACAAAGGGCACATCATCAAAGTTACAAGCATGCCCATTTTGCCGTCAGAAGATATACACTCCGCAACATCAGTACCTTCCATATGGCCTTCCAATAGGCCTTTGCTCTCAATGTTAGATGTTGCCGACCCACGACAGGATTTGTTAAGGCCTCCAGTCACAACACCTGCATCAGCTCTAATGACACCCCTACCTTCCAAGGGGAAGAAGAAGAAAAATATGATGAATACCCCAGGGTGGAATATTTTAATGAAAATGGGGTACAGAACCGACAAAGGCCTAGGAGCTAACCTCCAAGGCAGAGTCAAGCCCATTAAGCATCAGAAGCTGATTCCCCGAGGCGGCCTGGGATACAAAGGGCCAAGCAAGGATAATGAAGAGCCATGGGCTGTTATGACCTCCATTCTCAAGACAGATCGGCAGCCCCTCACATGGACTCTACAAACACACTTTATAAAAGGGGGTACCCAATATGATGAGCAGACCACATTGGTTACTTCCATGCTGGATCATCAAGATGTACATGCACGGCAGTTTGCTCGCCATATAGCTCCTTTGGTCACATACAAAGCTCTGGAGTCCTTGAGGCCGGACAAAAGAAGATAGATGGACGATCCCGAGTGTGACTGGTATAGATGGTTTGACATGAATGACATCACCATTGCTCTAAGCCGTCTTTTCTTGCCGATCGATCCAGAATGGCCGCCACTTATTCAAGAGTTGATTGAAAAGCCAGCGGTGATTACAGACAAGAGGCAGCTCCTAAGCAACTACACAGACATTGGGGAGCCGAATGTGCCGTATGAAGAAGGCTTCACCGTGGATAGGCTGTGGGCCGGCCTTTTCTCTCTTGATTCCATACACCCATCACTTACCACCTTCTGGTGTTCCAAGCTGTTTTCCCCCGATATTCCCAGACCACCCGCGATCTTGATTGCTCTTTCTCCAGATTCCCTTCAAGTTTCTACAATTCCTCCTTTGCTCCTCGAGCAATTTTCCCAACTCTCCATTATGCCGCCGCGTGGGCAGTCTCTCAGTCAATCCTTTTCCAAACTTTCAATCTCAACACCACCTACTATTCCTTCCTCCCATTGCTTTATTCTTGAAAATGAAAAAAAATGCCAAAATTCAAACTTTCAAATCTTCCATCTCTATTGAAGAGACCTCCTATCTTGCTCAAGAGTGCATCCTGATCCAAGGGCCGCTCTTTCAAGGTTCGTTAGCGGACCTCCTTTTCTCCTATGGTGAGGAGGCTCCCTCTATATCCCCTCATGTATCCGCTGTGTCTTCCTCTTCTTCTCCTTCCCCTTCCCTAGGTCAAGGTAGTTCATCTAGTTTGTCATCTTGTTCTTCTCCCTCTTCCTCTTCTAAGAGTCTTGGGGTAGATGCTCATAAGAAGGCCAAGGGTAGACAGATACCCCGTAGGTTCTTGCTAGATCTAGCTAGAAGATGCCAGGCATGTTTAGCTCTTCCCGAATTTTTAGAGTATCCGATATTCCTGCCGGATTTAGAATGTGAGGATGTGTGCTCTATAGATGAAGGGTTTGGTGTTTATGAGATCATGAATGATGAAGACCCTATTGAAGAGGGGGATGAAGAATATGAGGATAAGGCTGATGCTTTCGCTAGTGGTATGAGGAGATTCGATGAATCGTCAGCCTCAGTAGAAGAACCCACCAAAGAAATCAATCTGGGTACCAAGGAAAACCCTAGGATTGTCCTCATAAGTAAAAACTTGCTGCCCTCTAAAGAAGAGGCGCTCATTCAAGTTCTTCAAGAATATAAGGATGCATTTGCATGGAGCTATGAAGATATGATGGGTCTGGACCCTGCGCTTGTTGAACACCATCTCACACTTAAGCCAGGATCCGTCCCGGTCAAACAACGGTTAAGACGTTTCCACCCGCACATGGCATTAAAGATGAAAGAAGAGGTCGACAAGCTTCATAAGGCCAGATTTATCAGAGTCGTCCTTTATCCCAATTGGGTGGCTAATATCATCTCGGTTATGAAGAAGGACGGAAGAATTAGAATTTGCATAGACTTTCGGGACCTTAACCGCGCGTGTCCTAAAGATGATTTCCCCCTCCCTCACATAGATGTGCTAATTGATAATACGGCAGGGTATGAGACCCTTTCTTTTATGGATGGCTTCTCTGGTTATAATCAGATCCGCTAGGTTGAGGAAGCCCAGGATAAAACCTCATTCACTACACCTTGGGGAACTTATTGTTATGTGGTCATGCCGTTTAGGCTCAAGAATGCCGGAACCACCTACCAAAGGGCCATGATGGCTATTTTTCATGACATGATCCACATTTTTATAGAGGTGTACGTAGATGACCTGGTAGTGAAATCAAGAACGAGGATTGAGCATCCCGGGGTTCTAGCCAAAGTCTTGTAAAGAGCACGGGAGTATCAGTTAAATATGAACCCTAAGAAGTGTGTGTTTGGCGTTTCATCAGGGAAGTTGCTTGGATTCATCATAAGCAAAATGGGTATTGAGATTGATCCCAACAAGGCAAGGGTAATAAGAGATATGCCTCCTCCCAAGAATTTGAAGGAAGTTCGAGGATTAATTGGGAGGTTACAATTTATTCACCGGTTTGTCTCCCAGCATTCACAAAGGTGTAGGCCGTTTTACAAGCTTACTAAACCGGGAGTCAAATTTAATTGGGATGACAAGTGTCAGGCAGCCTTTGATGGACTAAAGGATTATTTGGCCAATCCTCCTGTCCTGAGGCCGCCAGTTCCAGGCAAACCGCTTGTTCTTTATATTTCTGTCCTAGACGACTCTGTAGGTGCTGTCTTGGCGCAAGTTGATGAAGAAGGAAAAGAGAGGGCAGCCTACTACTTGTCCAAGCTTCTCAACCCCTGTGAGCAGAGATACTCAGCCATGGAGAAGACTTGTGCTGCTTTGGTTTGGGTAGTGCAGAAGTTGAAGCATTATTTCTTAGCTCACGAGGTTCATCTCATTGCTCGCATGAATCCTATCAAATTTTTTCTTGAAAAATATGTCCTCACTGATCGATTAGCACGATGGCAAAGCTTCCTTTCTCAGTTCGACATCATCTACATTCAGCAAAAAGTGATTAAAGGCTATGCCATAGCAGAACATCTTGCTCATCACCCTCTCCCTAGATTTGACCCTGTTCGCTCGGAGTTTCCAGATGAGGAACTAATGTCCGTCAATCAGTCCGATTCGATGTGGACATTACATTTTGATGGAGCTCGAAATTCACAAGGAAAGGGGATTGGCATTGTTCTTCTATCACCTGAGGGTATCACTATTCTGCTCACCTCTCAGCTTGCATTTCCAATTACAAACAACATAGCTGAATACGAGGCTCTTCTGGCCGGACTGCAGGCCGCTCATCAGTTCGGTGTGGATTGTAGGTGATAGTTAGCTTATTCTTCACCAAGTACTTACCTAATGCCGCACACTCAATCCTAAACTTAAACCCTACCAAGAACTGGCTTCTACTTATGCCAAGCTTTTTACCAAATTAATCTTTGTCCATGTTCCTCGAGATCAGAACATTCTGGCTGACGCTCTAGCTTCCCTTGGTTCCTCTTTGGTTTTCCTTCCCGAAAGGGACTTCCATTCGATTATTGTTCACAAGCGTCTCACTCCTACTATCCAGGATCCAGCATTCCTTAGTATTAAGGAGGATGTGCTCAAGAAGTTTAAGGAAGGAGGAATCATTGAGAACAAGGAGATCATGTTATTAGATCTAGAGGAAGAATTGGATGACGAAGAGAAGCCGTGGTAT
Source organism: Amorphophallus konjac (assembly GCA_022559845.1). Taxonomy (NCBI): domain Eukaryota; kingdom Viridiplantae; phylum Streptophyta; class Magnoliopsida; order Alismatales; family Araceae; genus Amorphophallus; species Amorphophallus konjac. The sequence goes on from CM040129.1 coordinate 151,414,418, forward strand.
TATGAAATTGCTAAGTATTGTCAGGATCAGTCTTATCTTGAGGAGGCCACGGCTGAAGAGAAGAAAGCCATCAGGAGAGTTGCTCAGAGATACACCTTGGTTGGAGGTATGCTATATAGAAGAGGTCTCACTGGAATCTTGCTTAGATGCCTCGATGATGACGAATCTTGGAAGGTCGTGGAAGAGGCGCATTCGGGAGTTTGTGGTAGTCATGTCAATAGCCAGATGCTAGCTAAGAAAATCCTTAGATTAGGCCTCTATTGGCCCACTCTAGAAGAGGATTGTTCTATCTATGTTCGAAGGTGTGTTAAGTGCCAACTGCACACCGATAAAATTCATTCTCCTGCTTCTTCAGTCCATCCTATGTCCTCCCCATGGCCTTTCTCCATGTGGGCTTTCGATATCATTGGACCTCTTAGTGATTCAAACCTCCTCACAAAACCGAAATCCTTTATACTCACGGCCACAGAGTACTTCACCAAGTGGGCGGAAGCGGAAGTGTACGCGGAGATCAAAGCGTCAACCGTCTGTAAGTTCATAATGAAGAACATCATTGCAAGGTTCGGCATCCCGAGTACCATCGTTACCGACAATGGACTGCAATTCATCTCTCAAGAGCTTCAGGACCTCTGAAACAGGTATAACATTGCATTGCATCATTCATCTCCTTATTATCCACAGGGCAATGGTCAAGCAGAGGCGACAAACAAAACTCTGATCAAAATCATCAAGAAAACATGTGAGGCTAATAAATTCACGGATTGGCCAGAAAAACTGGTTGAAGCTCTCTGGGCCTACCGCACTTTCATTCGTACTCCTACTGGGCAAACCCCTTTCGCCCTCACCTATGGAATGGAGGCGGTAGTCCCTTATGAGATTCTTGTTCCTTCTCTTAGAGTACAATTGGACAAGGAGTTCCCTGTTGATGAACGCTGTGAATCTCTCCTTGCCTAGTTGGAACTCTTGGATAAGAAACGTTTGGCCGCCGTCGAGCATGCACGTGTTTGCCAAAATAGGCTTTCACGTTTTTATCAAAAGAAAGTGATTGAGATAAAATTTAAAATCGGTGAAATGGTAATCAAAAGAATCTTCGTAAAACCAGGTGGACCTCATTTGAAACTCCAACCAAACTGGGAAGGGCCTTATGTAATTAAAGAAGTTTATCCTGGCAACGCTTATAAATTGGTTAACGCTGAAGGGGAAGAACTGGCTCACCCTTGGAATGGTCTGTATTTGAAAAAATACTACCCTTGAGTCTTTAAAAGAAGAAAAAAAAAGAAAAAGAAAAAAATGCAAAAATAAAAATTGCAGGCTGGCATGGTGCAAAGGTCACGAGACCTGAAAAATGAAAATCCTTAATTCATCATTCAGTCTTGATGGTTTAACCTTGGGGTCAATACCTGCACACACCACACGCTTTACTCTTAAAACTCAAGCGGTCCAAAATTTAAGGAAAGTCAGAGCCAAACTAAGAGTGTAAAAACTTTACCTATTCTCTTCTCTTCGGCTCACGAGAGGGAGTAGGAGTCAAGGAATGCTAACCGAACCTACCCGCCGCCCTAGTAGGTGGAAGTCAGGGTCCAAAAGGGAACAAAAATGCTATAAAGCCCAAGTACAATTAGGTTTTTATTTGTTTTAACAGAAAAAGAAAAGAAAATAAAGTCACAAAAGAAAAGTATGTCAAGAGGGCAAAGTCCCCGCAGGTAAAACCCTGGTCGTAAGCATGCGTGAATAAGGGCAAAAGAGTAACCAAATTTCTCTAAGCCAAAGACCGAACCCCAACAGGCATTAGGGTAAGGGGAGGAAAGTTTCCCAATTCTTTGAAACCTCTCGTGAGCTTCCTCAACCTATTCTTCACTTCTCCCTCTATGGTATGTTATAAGCTCAAGGGATGGCAAAAACCGACTAAGAATGATGGGCCGCAAGAGGATATAAGTAAAAGCACGAATTATTAAGTACGTTGACCCGTTGTTAAATCATTTAAGAAAGATTAATGAATTTATATGGTGATTATGTAAGGTTTAAGACCCTTGTTTTATGCTCAGCCTCATTTGAAAAGAGAAAAAAAGAGTCTTTTCTAATTAAGGCCTCAATCCATGGGCGTCATTTTAATGATCAACGGCAGTCTCTCTGTCGTCATTTTTCAAAATAAAGAAAAAGAAAAAAAAAATTAATTCACGCCTGCGTGAGGGGGCGTCATTCCCTTGATTCGTGACGTTACATATGTCGTCTTTTTTTAATAAAGAAAATCAAAAAAATGGTTTTTCAATCAACGCCCGCGTTTAGGGCGTCAGTTCCTTGATTGACGCCTTGGATAGGGTCGTCATTTTAAAGAAAAGAGAAAAAAAGAAAAAGAAGACAAAAAAGGGGAATTAAGCCCACTGCTTTCTCTTTCGCCATATCATATGCTTGGCTGCATTCTTGTGTGGACATTTTTTTAAGTTTGCATCTGCTTGTGATGGGGACATCACCGGCGATCTCATTTGTTCGAGGATCCTGATGCTCGCCAGCAGTGCTACATCTTGTTCGCCACTTTATTCCGAGTCATATGATGTACTTTTCATTTTCTTATTATGTAATTTTCCTTTTATTTGAGTCAAGTCCCTAGGTTAAGGTGTCATCTACCTAGGTTAATTGGCATTAGAGTGGTTAATGAGTCAGTTGGGCCCAATTAAGTGGGCTAGGCCCATGGGTGCCCCCTTCTCCCTTAGTTTATTGTCACTAGTCTAAAACTCAGGGTCTTATGTTAAATTGTGGGATTCCTATAAATAGGACCCCAATCCCACCATTTGAGGCTAATGAATTATTGAGTGAAAATTATCCACAAGAATTGTGCCTCCTTCTCTCTCTAGCTCTCTCTCTATTTCTCTCTCTCTCTCTCTCTAAAGGGGGTGAACCCCATTCTCTCTCCTCCCCACCCCCAATTTCGAAATTCACTCTCTCTCCTCCCTATTCACCTCTAATTAAGACCCCTCCCCCTTCCCCATACCTCCCATTTAAGTCCCCTCCAACCCCTAGGTGGAATCCCCTTCTCCTAGGCACCTCTCCCTCCTCCCAAGCAACCTTTCCCCTTCCCCATACAACCTTTCATTTTCCCAAGAGAGAATCCCTTCTCCCAAGCACCCCTTCCCCTCCCCAAGGTAACCCTTCCCATTCCCTAGGCCCCCATTAACCCCTCCATTAACCCACCATTCAAAACAAAGGAGAGATCTCTCCTCCATCTCTCCTTCCCAACCCAAATTCGCATCTCCCCCTCCCTCCACTTGCTAGACCACCTCCCAGCCCCCTTTCTGCCCTTCCCACACCTTGAATCACCCCCTAAAAGACCCTCACATAGTCAGGTGTCACCCCCACACCCATCCACCCCATTTCCCACCCCATCTACTCCGTCTCCCATCACCTTTCATCACCCTATCCATCTCAGTTTGCAGGCAGCAGTTGGAGCCCAACTTGCAGAGACTGTCCCGGTGCTGTCCGACATCATCTGGAGGTGCACCATACATCGCCGGAAAGGTCTTCCAGTCTTCTTCGTTGGCGAGGTAGAATCGTCTCGTTCCGACTTCACTACAGATCGTGGTGCCCATTCTCGTCCGACTGCGCAACCGGGACCAGAACCTGGACCAGAGCTGCAGTGCAGAAGCTACCACGGCCACACCCCTCAACTTCTGAAGGCGCCACATGGCCGAGAGCTGCTACCACAATCAATCTACCATCACCAGCAAGCGGCGTCCCTTTCGGCATCAGGAAGAGCCTTTTCCAATTTTTCTCTCTCGGGCGTGCAGAACAGATCGTTCAGGTCCTGCCCTGACCCCCCCACACTTAACGGACTTCTCCTCGCCACCCCGACATCGTCTGGTGCTCTTCTTGGTTGCTGCTCGAAGAAGACTCGTCCACGGTCTTCCTCGACTTAGTCTTGCATCAATCGGACTTCAGGAGCGGTTGTGGTGACTACATCCATCTGCTGCTGCACCCTGGGAACAGTACGAATCTGAGCGCAGGAGCCCTGTTCCAGAGCCTGCCCCAGCCAGTGACGAATTTTGGACTGCCAAAAAAAATTCACAGACGTGCCTGGATTCGTCAGCGTCGTTTCAGCGCTGGTCTCGTCGAATTCTGAGTTCATAGGAGTGCACAGCGACGACTACACCGACCCCCTGTCCTGCTGTCCCAGACCTGGGCAGATTCGGCGGGGTGCTTCATCGGCGCTAATCAAGCATAATTCCCTTTCCCGCCTGGCTGGCTTAGCGCCCCTCCCTGCGTGGAGGTAGTGTTTGGTTTGTAACCTCATTTCCCCACCCCTAGTCCAACCCCCCCTATGTGGGGAGTAGTGCATGTAATGTTTGAACAGGGGAAGCTACACCGACGCAGTGTGCGGGGAACCCACACTCCCCCGCTCGCCCTCGTCTCCGGCCGGGATCGGTGTCTTCACACCGATCAGGTGAGCTTCAGACCACTCTCCTCTGCTGGTTTCTTACCTTTGCTTAGTTTAGTATTATCTCTAGTTGCGTCGTCGGCAGTGAGAGAGAGCTCGTTCCAATTTTTCTTCAATTCGAGTGCCACCGCGGGTGAGTTGTGAGGGAGACACTACATCCCACGCCCTTGGCGTGCCGGCCGCCCTTGAAGTTGGGCATCCCTATCCCATTGGGGTCCATCTCCAGCCAGCCATATCCTTGGAACCCCAAGGTCCAACTTCGGACCCTCACCATCATCGCCGGTCCGCCTACGGGCCCGGGTGCGCGCATCGCGGGTGAACCCGCTTGTGAAGATATCACCGTTCGGCCCGGTTGCTTGCAAATTCAGGTCCAAGGGGTCGTGTCACATCAGCTTGCTTGCATGTTGCATTTTCCCTATAGATTTGTTATTTGCCTTGATTAATTAGAGGCTTGGCCCCTTGACCCGTTAATAAGGTCAAAGTAGTGACAACCCCTTGCTTATTGAGCAAGGGGTCGAGCCGAATAGATGAATTAATCTGTTTGTTTAAGTGTGCACTACAGACGCAGGGCAAGGAACAAGAGAAAGGAAAAGTAAACACAAGTACATAAGTGACCATAAAACTCAGGTAACTCAACAATCTCATATATATATAAATGAATATCTGAGTACAAGTATGAAGGTGGAGGAGTACAAGTCTCTCTCTCTCTCAGCTCTCACCTCCACCCTCCTCTCTTCTACTCTCTACCTCCCCGTCATCCCGACGAGGTGCTCGTGGAGGGGGCATGGACCCCCGGGAAGTGGCTGGAGCTCGTGCCTGCTCCTCCGCCTCGTTCCTCTGCCGGGTAGAGGAACTAGCTAAGTACGTAGTGCTGGCAAAGGTGCTCGAGTGACCCGCGGCTCGTGCCCGCGCGCGTCCCCTCTGGAGTCTCTCCTCGGTCACCTGCAGACGCTCCTGCACGACGCCCAGCTGCGTCCTCAGGTCCGCTAGCTCACGCTCGCAAGCTATGTGCTCCTCTCTCTCCCAAGCGCGCTCCCTAGCTCCATGTCGAGGATGACCCTCAGCTCGGTCAGGTCTCGGGGCAGCTCCTCTCGCCGCGTCAGCGTCCCCTCGAGCTCCGTGACTCGTTGCTCGCGGATGGCGAGCTCGGTCCCAGCTAGTGCAGCCTGGGTAAGCGCCTCCTGTAGCTCTGTGGTCTGCATCAATCAACAACATCATATTCAATTTCATAAAAAACTGAAAAGAATCTTATTGACTTACCTGTGTGGCGAGGTCGCGCTCTGCCGCCTCAGCCCATGCCACTGCTCCAGTGAGCAATCCCTACAAGGAATCCACCACAATGCTCGGCCCCCTCGAGCTGGAAGCCCCTCCTGAGCCTCCTGCTGTCGCTCCTTGCTAGGCACGCTGCATTCATTAAGATTGTCAGTGGCTAATTATTAATAATTTAGAAAAATCATTTTGCATATAAATAAATTGCACTCACTAAGGTCTCAAGGTCAGCTCGCGTGGCTGCAAGCTGGGCCTCCAAGCTGTGGAGATGGACCTGCATGTCCATCGCCGCCACGTCCCGTGCATCCTGCATTCATCACACATATCAGTTGCATAATAGGCATATATCATTTATGAAAAAAAATATACAAAAAGAATGCATTCATACATACCCCTCTGACCCTCATCTGGGGTCGGCCGGTGTAGACCTCCCACTAGCACCTGAGGTACTCTGAACTGTCCGCCGCCTGTGAGGTAACCCGAGTCCCGCCTTGCTGCCAGTCGGCATGCTGATCCGGGAACCGGATCCTCCAGTCAGTCACCTTTGTGCGCCCTCGGGTCTTCTTTCCGATCCCGCGGGGCTCTCCAACCTCGACCCACTCCTGGTGTAGGCCGAGGGTCCTCATCGCCAGTCTAAGCCGTAGTGGCTCGATCTCGTTCAGGCAGTGGAGCCACAGCTCGTGCCCAAAATGAGGTCGGCCCGCTACGACCCAAGGCTGACCTTCCTCGGTCATATCCTGGTAGGGCCTCCAAACCACCTGGATTCACACCATGTCATCATATTTCATTCATATACATATTATTTCATCATATTTCATAAGTTAGGAAATAAAAGAAATTGCATCATATATACCAGTGAGGCGGGGTAGTCATGGAACTCCCACCGGAGAACACGCAACTTGTAGGCGTGTGGCGCTCCAATCACGAGTGGCAACCAACGTCGTGCCAGTGGGAATGCCCCCTTGTCTCCGGGTCGGGGGTCGACGCGGTCCATCGGCATATATAAGTGGCTCCACACCTACATCCATCAATTGCATTAGTAAAACATTCATGTGCATAATCATAATCATAAGCATTTAAATAAACAAAAGGACATGCATACCTGAAGAAAAGGTGAAAAGCCACTGACAGTGGTCTCTCGGCCTGTCCCCGTGGACAGATCAGCCATCAAGTGCGCCAGCAGTGCAGCTCCCCACGCATATCTGCCGACGCTCTCTAGGTCCTCGAGGATGCCCAAAAATCGGCAGTTGATGATGTCCCCCTTCGTGCCGAGCAACAGCCTCCCCAGCATCAAGAATAGAAACCTCCTCAAATCTCGATCCACCCGCTCTCTCTGAGCCGGGTCCTGGCAATAGGCAGCCCAGGCTCTCCCTTTCAACCTCTGTGAAAACTGCTCCAAGGACTCCATCGATCTCTGTCTAGAATCCCCTAACCCCATAGCTATGGTCAGATCTGTGCGATAGATGGTCCTACACTCTCTAGCGGTCTCTACTATCATCTCTAGTCCTAACATTCTACGGGCTAACTCTCCATAATTGGGAAGGGTCACTCCACTGACTGCCTCCCCATCTACTATCAACCCGGTGATCCGGGCGATGTCCTCCAAACTCAGAACCATGTGTCCCTAGGGCATCAGAAATGCCCAGCTGGTCTTATCCCATCTCTCTCTAAGGACCTGGATCAAGGGTAGGTCGGCGCGGACGGGCTCTATGCTAAAGAAAGGTCCGAACCCCATGGCATCTATCCTATCCTTCTGAAAATCTGGTAGTCCGTAGTAAGCTGCCCGGACTTGGACCCATGAAATCCGAGTCCGCATCAGTCCCTACCAAAATAAAAGAACCAAATACATTCATATGTGCTAATGAAAATTTATTTGCTATTAATTTCTGTTCACTGTCTGAATTAACGACCACTCTGTGGCCGTCAGTTTATGAATTGACGCCCAGATGGGGGGCACTATTTCTGAGTGGTTCTGATTTTCCTAAATTTTCTCTGTGATAAAAATAAAAATTGACGACCACCCTGTGGCCGTCAGTCATAAATTGACGCCCCTATGGGGGGTGCTATTTCATGAGGTGTTTCGAACCGAAAATAAAAAAATGGATATAGAAAATGGCGGGAAAATAATAGCAAATGATAAATAAATATCATGGTTTTCAAATGACGACATGGTTCAGGGCGTGATTTCACGAATTATCTATTTTCAGAAAATAAAAACGAAATAAATTGACGACCTGAGGTAAGTCGTTGTTTGAATTGACGACACCCCCACGGGCGTCATTTGACTAGTTTTCTGGTTTTTGGTTCTCCCTTCACCGAGGGCTATGGAAATTGCAAAAAAAATGGAAATAATTGAAAAAAAAAGGAAGGGATAGGGTAGATGACCTACCTTGCTTCGCTCTGGCACCATTAGACCTCCACAGAGTGGTTGTTGAGGTCGGGGAGTGGTAGCTGGTGCTTCTTCTTCCCCCTCGTCTTCTTCCTCTTCATCATCGTCTTCATCCTCTTCTTCGCCATCTTCTTCTTCTTCTTCGTCTCCATCTCCATCTTCCCCATCGTCCGCTCCTCCTTCGTTCATTCCTCCTTCTCCTTCGATTGTAGCTTCTTCTTCTCCGCCTTGCTCCGTCGCCGGAGTGTCCTCAGCCGCCGTGGGGGGAAGCTCTTTGCCGGTGGGTTCTTCGTCGCCTAGGTCGACCACGTCGGGGGCCATCACCCTCTGACGTTTGCTAGGGCCAGCCATAGGGTTAGGGCTAGAGTGAGAGAGATGAGATGGAAATGGGGGAAGAGATGAGAAGAAAAGGAGCTAGGGTTTCAGTTAGGGTTCGTAGCAGAGAAATGGAAGGGAGGAAGAAAGAAGAGAAGGGTGTAAATGAAAGAAATAGAAGAAAAGAGGGAAAGTAGGCGGTTTCAAAAAGAATTGACGCCATGAGGAGTGTCGCCCTTTGGGTGATTGACTGCTTAGATCAAGGCGTCATTTAACATTGCATGGGAATCTGCACTATCGTCAGAGCATTAATGGGAAAATTTGATTGATGGGATGTAAGTAATGATTACTGTTTGTAATTGATGACAACGTGCGAAAGCGTCAGTTCTTTAAGGCACGATGTATGTTGAGGCATCATTTTGGAAAATTAATAGAATATTTGAAAAGAATTTAAAGCGAATCAACGCCTGGTTGTGGGGCGTCAATTAATCAACGCCAGCATCAGAAGGCGTCAATCATGGTTTTTATTTATTTTTAAGGAAATTGATTATTGATGATTGACGACGCGGTTGGAGGCGTTATTTGACAAATTGACGACTTGAGGGCCGTCGCGGCTTAGTACAGAAAGGCAGAATTGATTAGAATTTAGAAGAATTGATCATATAAAATGTTTTTTTGGCTCAATTAAGGAAAAATCCTTTATTTCATTAAAAAAAGCATCATTACATCAATGAGCCACTTTGGGTCTCAATCCCCTAAGAGCTATTACATAAGACTTCCATTGCTCTTTATCTTCCTCAACTCTCTCTATGGGTTGATGTAGCTTATTGATCCTCCATAAAGCTTGGGTAGTCTTGATCTCCTCTTCATCTTCATTAGAGCTAAGATCCCTCCTCTTGATAGATGGAAGGTGGGATGCCTCTTCAAAGTGATGGCGTGGGAGGCCGAGTTGAGGTAGACATCGATGAGGGTTGTACAGGACTAGCTCAGAGGCGCCCACTAGCTGAAGCTCCACTCCCGGTGAGAGCCGTGTGAAGATGTCTTGAGTCTTGAGCAACCCCGGTGCACATGTGAAGAGGTTCTTAGGCATCACCTTTAGGTGCTCTCTCTATTCCACTCTCTTCGTCACTTTTGGAACCCGGTTCACCACTCTCTCACACAATCCTAGTAAACCTGTCATATAGTGGAGTGGGCTTTTAGAGAAAATCCTAGAGGCTTGTTGAGCTTCCTCACAAGGGTCAAATTTTAGATGGAGATCTACCCAACTAGAAAGTAAAAGCATACATCCATATAGGGGCCTTCCCATAGCCGCCGAGGTGAGCCCACTATAGAGATAGGCTAGCACCGCTGGTCCTATTCTCTCTCCTTCCCAAATGCTAGCAATTGCACTCAATTGAGCTTCTTCTAAGAAATCATCTAAGGAAGGGAAAAGAAGTGCTCCCGCTAAGCATATTACAAACGCCTTTGTTACCTTCTCTAGCTCATCCTCCTTGGCTTGATCCATCCTTTTGTAGACCCACGCCGCAAGCTTCATAAGGTTGATGCCTTTGGTGGCCTTGATTTGGTTCACCATGTTGGAACTTGGTATGAGGCTTGATAGCATCTCATGAGCACTTATGCTCCTTGTCATAGTGACCATCTTCTCTTCATCTCCTTGCTTTATCTTCCTTAGGCCTAAGAGCATCTCCACTTCCTCTAAGAGAATGGTGGCCTCAAAGGTAGAAAACAAGAAAGTATGAGTGGAGGGGTGCCAAATTTCTATGAGAGCTCCTATGGCAGCCTAATCTAGGTGTACGTTATCAAGGAGCTTTGCATGAGTTACTAATCCTAGTAGGTGCCATCTAGAGAGGTAGGCCCTCATGTCTAAGGAGAGCTTAGAGAGAAGGAGGGGAAGCCACTTGTTCTTGGTTTATCTCCTTGCCCCCGGTATGTTTGGGTAGTCCTGAAAAGATGAAAAGAAAAGAGAGGGAAAGAGGAAGTGTGATCAGAATTTTAGAGAGGAAAGGGGTAGAATGAAAGTCTAAAATAAATTTTCATACTTACTTGGCCCGTAGTGATCCTCCCATTAATGTGGCCTGCGATTTCTGAAATCTTGGGAAACCTAATCTTAAGTTTCTTTGAAGGTCTCTGCATCATCACCCTATCCATCTTCTTTTTCGGCTAATGAAGAAACCCCTGTTCACTGGTTCTCAGTTCTCTGTTCTTCAGGTTACTGCTTTGGTTGCAGTGCTCTTTCAGTTGAATGGGTTTTATTCAGCAGAAGGCCACCCTTTTATAATCTTTCAAAGTCCTGTTAAGCTATCAGAATAGCGCAGTTTGAGTTTGAGAAGGAGTAGTCTCTGGAGTTTCGTTTCCGAACAGGGAACAGAGCATCGGAAGTTGTAGTCAATTGACGACTGGTCTGTTGGCGTCATTTCCTTGAATCGCGACCCGTACAGTGTCGTCATTTATTTAACACCCTCATATGCAGGCGTTATTTTCAGTTCGAGTCCAAGTTGAACTTTGAAATGAATTAGTGCCATTATGGCTGTCGTCATTTATGTTTATAGCGCCCCTTCGCGAGGTCGTCATTTCTTGAGATTGGTGCTTTATGTCATTTTATGGCTTTACGAACTTCCACTCTATGCATTATCATAATGATCTTTGTTGAGTTCATGAATTCTGTTGAGCTTATGATCTTTAATGAACTTGTGCACTTATGTCTTGATGGATTAATCATGTCATGTATTTTGTTGAGCTGATGGTTTTTGAGCACAAGAAAAGAACAGGTTGTGTAGGTCTCGAAATGCTTGGATCTACCTTTGGTAACTTTACTCCACCTTCTGTATCTGTCCTGTATGCATTTCTACTATATGGTACCTACTCTATATAGCATATCAAGGACCTTGTGGTTTTGATGAACCTAGAATTTGAGTTCCCCTTCATCAAAAACAGTGATAATTCCAGGGGAGTCTTAATCACATGGATAGGCCGTTGGGTCATCTAACATTTGGGATGACGGTTCCACTTTCAGAGTTGATGTGCGGATAAATGGGCTTCGGCTCAGTGTCAGCTTAGAGATCTGGATTCCTGACCAAGTCTGGATGGTTTAACAATATTATCCTTGATTATCTTCTATTTTTAGTTTATTTTAATTTTTCTTTTAGCCCAGCATGCATCATGTAGGACTTTGAGCTTTCATGCTGAAAATACTCATATTAAGCTAGTAATGAGGGCCGCGTGCTTTTGAAATGATATGAGATATTCCATTCAAAATTGAGTACTGTGTTCTTCTTGAAACTGCTCAGGATGGTTCCTTGAAAGCATTTGTTCATTGGATTCCTATCTCACTTCACTTTACTTTTTCTGCAAACTCACCTTGGTTGTAGAACATCCACATTGGCTGGTAACCGCTCTCCAATGGTGTCTTTCCCTCCGTGCCCGCGTGCACATTTCGTTTATTAGTTTAGTCCTTCCATCCAATCGATTGTTGCTTTCTCGTAATCATCCGAGGTTGTTTCATTCAGAGTCCTAGAAAGATTTACATCGCTTAGTGTCAGAGGCGTGTCACATCACACCTTGGCATCTATTTTTCAGTCCGTTCCCACTTCATTCTGCTTGTTGCACTTTCGCTTCATTCCGTCTCACTCCCTTACAAAGCAGACGCCAAGGCGGGGCAGCTCTAGACACACCAAAATCGATGCTATGATGAGTAAATTTCATGTCACCACGTGATGCCCCAAAGTGGACTTCAATACTGGCTTAATATGAAGTTTTTCTAATTTATTGGTATTTTTCTATAATAATTGTAATTAGCGCCTGGAGGAAGGGCGTCATTTAATTGACGACTTGAGTGGTGTCGTGGTTTCATTAGTAGATGACTGATCACGCAGGCATTAGTTCCTGGTTTTTTATGAATCTTAATCAAAATAAAATTCAAAGAATTGACGTCAGTCTCTGGGGCGTTGATTATTTGACGCCATTTCTCGAAGGCATCATTTCTCATTTTTAAATATGGAAAGTCATTTATTTCTATAAATAAACCCAGGAATTAACGGCTGCATGGCTGTCATCATTTTAATTAATGACCCCCTTCATGTCGTCATTTGCAGTTCCGTCTCCGTTTTGCCTACTACCTTCCTGGGAAGAATCCTTCTTTGTTTTAACGCCATATTAGATTAGGAAAGCAGATCCTTGCTGGAGGATCGCTATCCATGTTTTAATCCTATTAAAATAAGGTTCTTTTGCCCTATAAATACCCCATGGCTTCCTCACGCGCGAGAGGTTAAGAACACACAGAGAGCTTAAAAGCATAGAGCTTGCGGTATAGAGAGAGAATGGATTTCTTTTTTTGTAGGTTCTTCTACTGGTGATCTTCCTCCTGGTGATCTTCCTCCACGGGCGGTCTTTGTCCAACCGGTGTTCCTCCTGTTGCAGCTGAGGCTTTTTTTGTTTCTCCTCCTTTACTGCTGCTACACACAGCAGAAGGGCGCCCCCTCCTCTTTTAGACTTTTTATTTGCTGTTATCATAACATCACACGCATTCTTTCTTCTAGCTATCTTTACTGGAGGTATCCTTCTCATATCATATCACCTATTTGCATAGCATACATATATCCATCCCTTTTACTCCTCTTTGGGTTTAAACAAAAACACACAAGGTGCGTTCATGCTTATGTTGCATAGTTTTTTTATCTCTTCAGAGCATTGATACTACACACTTTGGCTAATCCACATATTTGCTTGTTTTTACTTGTTTTGCAAGGGTAATCAAAGTAAGAACCCCCTTTATCGGCCGGTCGGTAGAAGGAGGAAGGAAGAGTTCACAATCTCACCCGCTTCATACAAGGTACATGCGATCATCCTTTGTATTTTTGAGGTAACCCCTCTGGCGATCACCCTCCTTAGAGCATCACATGCTCCCCTTTTCTTATTTCCCACATATTTAGCATTATCTAAATAATCTTCTTTTTTTAAAAATATCTATGTGACACTTTCACACCAGTCTGTACTTAGCTTGATTTACGAAGATGCCTTCGGGCGTTTGCTTCACCTGCAATCCAAGAAAGAAGTTCATTTCACCCATTAAGCTCATCTCAAATTCTCCTTGCATAATTTCTTCAAATTGATCACATAAGGCATTATTAGTAGCTCCAAAAATAATGTCATCCACATATACTTGAACTACTAATATGTCTTTATCTGATTTCCTCGTGAAGGGTGTTTGATCAACCTTACCTCTTTTGAAACTATTTTCCATGAGAAATGAAGTAAGCCTTTCATACCATGCCCTTGGTGCTTGCTTCAACCCGTACAAGGCCTTCTGCAACTTGTACACATGGTTTGGATGTTTTGTATCTTCAAAACCTGGAGGTTGCTCTACAAAAATATCCTCTTTAATGTAACCGTTAAGAAAAGTAGATTTAACATCCATTTGAAATAATTTGAAGTTCAGTGAGCAAGCATAGGATAAAAGAATCCTGACTGCTTCTAATCTAGCAACCAGGGTAAATGACACGTCAAAATCAATACCCATTTCCTGGCTATACCCTTTGGCTACAAGCCGGGCCTTGTTCCTAACAACCAATCCCGTATCATTCAATTTGTTTCTGAAAACCCAGAGGGTTCCTATTACATGTTGATTCTTAGGACGCGGCACAAGAGTCCACACCTTGTTTCTTTCGAACTGGTGCAGCACTTCATGCATAGCATGGATCCAAGATTCATTGTGCAGAGGTTCCAGTACATCCTTAGGCTCTTCTTGTGAGATTAAGGCCATTAAATCCTCTTCTTCTACTTGCCTTAGTGATGATCTAGTTCTTACCCCATCTTGAGGATTACCGATTATGTTTTCAGCCGGATGATCCTTCAAGAACGTAGAGGAATTGGGCAAGTCGAGATGCTGCACTTGTTGCTCTTGAAATGTTTCAATTGAATGATCTTCATCCCTTTCACTTTTGCTGGAGATCTCTTCAGTTGGTTCGTCCTTGGCCTTAGCATTATTTGGACGTTTGGAATTTTCATCTGCATCCACAATTGGAACAAGTTGACTTGTCAATTTTAATTCAGAGTCATCAAAGATCACATGAAGACTTTCCTCAACAACCAAAGTCCTCTTATTAAATAATCTGTAAGCTCTAGAATTCAGTGCATAACCTAGGAAAATTCTTTTGTCACTTTTCTCATCAAACTTACCTAGGTTAGACTTACCATTGTTCAGGATGAAGCATGGGCATCCAAAGGGTTTAAGATGGGAAATATTTGGTTTCTTACCTTTGTAAAGCTCATACGGGGTTTTCTTTAGAATGGGCTTTACCATTGCCCTGTTGATGATGTTGCACGCTGTACTTACCGCCTCGGTCCAAAAATATTTTGGTAAGGAATTTTCACTTAACATGGTCCTTGCCATGTCTATCAGTGTTCTGTTCTTTCTCTCCACTACATCATTTTGCTGAGGCGTTCTGGGTGATGAGAAGTTGTGCGTATATCCGTGCTCTTCACAAAAATTACTGAAGTCATGATTCTCAAACTCACCACCATGATCACTCTGGATGGTAGTGCTAAGATAGCCTCTATCATTTAGGATTTTCCTTCAAAACACTTGAAACTCCGTCAAGGCATCACTTTTATTGGCTAGAAATAACACTCATGTAAATCTGGAATAATCATCAACAATAACAACTCCAAAAGATTTGTCTCCTAGGCTGGATACCCTAGTAGGGCCAAATAGATCAAGGTGCAGCAATTCTAGAGGCCGGGAGGTAGAGACAATATTTTTATTTTTGAAAGAGACACGTGTTTGCTTGCCTTTTGTGCAAGCCTCACAGATTTGGTCACTTTCAAATTTTAATTTAGGCAATTCGTTCACCAAGTCATATCTAGACAATTTGGAGAGTATTCCAAAACTAGCATGACCTAATATTCGGTGCCATAGCCGTGCATTCTCATGATTGTTTACAATCAAGCACACATCATCACATGAGACATCATCAATATCAACAGTATAGACATTGTTATTTCTACTTCCAATGAATTTGATCTCATTTGTATTTTTATTCATGACAATGCAATGGATTTCATCAAAAATAATCTTGAATCCTTTGTCGCATAACTGGCTTATGCTCAAAAGATTGTGATTTAAGCCCTTTACCAAAAGTACATTCTCGATAAGAGTTTCAGAATTCTTACCTATATTGCTGATTCCAATGATTTTACCTTTATCTTTGCCTCCAAAAGCAACTAAACCTCCATTCTTGTCTTGCAGTGTAGCGAACACCTTCTTGTCCCCTGTCATGTGCCTTGAACAACCACTATCCAGGTACCATTTGCTCCCCCTAGTTTCAAGGCATATATGCAAGAAACAAGATTCTCATCCAATTATTTTTGGTACCCAAACCAGTTTGGGTCCATAAGAGTTAGTCCAATTTTGTGCATATCTTTTCTTGGTCCAACTCACATGATTTCTTTGTGAGTTTTGTCTGAACCAACAATGTGCAACAATATGACCAAAACGACCATACTTAAAGCAATTGACATTTGAATACTTTCTTGGAAATTGGCATGGTTTTGGTTGGACATGTATTGGCTTAGAGTGTGAGCATGAAGCACAATCATTTCCTTTTTCATGCATGTAAGATGTATTAATCTTGTGCTCAAAGGATTTCTTGTTCTGGGGTATGTACCCCAATCCTTTTTTTCCGGAAATTAACTTTAACTCCTAACACATTATCTAGGTTTTGTTTTCCTTTAACAAACCTAGAGAGGGTGAACTGCAAGTCAGTCACTTCTTTATTCAAGCTCACATTTTTATTTTCAATTTCTAAAATGGATGATGTCAGAATTTTTTTTTCATTCTTGAGCTTTTCACAAACTTTCTCAATTTCAGACAATTTACATGATAGCTCTTCTTGGGCTCTTTCAAAATCTGAAATTGTTTGTAGCAAGGTTTCCTTTTCTTCTGTTAACTCAAACCATTCTTGTTCCAGTTTCTCAAATTTAACAGAAGTATCATCATGTGTTAAATCATCAATTTTCTTTTTGAGAGTTTTATTTTCAGATCTGATTTTTCTATATTTTGTATATAGCTTTTCATATTATGATTCGCATTATTTGTTTGAAATAAAATCCGGATCAGAATTTACCTCGGTTGAATCATCCTCATGTGCCATGAGGCACAAGCTTTCCACGAGCTCCTCTAGCTCCTCGTTGGACTGTTCATCCTCATCGTCGCTCCATGTGGCGACCATGGCTTTCGATTTCTTGAATTTGTCCTTCTTGAACTTTCTCTTCAATTCTGGACACTCTCCTCTCATGTGCCCGGGCTTCTTGCATTCATAGCAAATAACATTGTTAGCTAGGCTTGCTCGGCTCACCCTTGGTTTGAAAAGACTTCCTTTGCCCTTTTCTGAAATATCCTTGGAAATTCTTCTTTCTTCTCAGAAACTTCTTCACTTGGTGGGTCAGCATAGCCAAGTCTTCTTCTTCATTACTCTCCTCACTGGACTCCTCTTCTTGGGAGTCGTCATATGACTGGTTGGCTTCCAATCCCATGGTTTTCTTCTTTTTGGATTCTTCCTCAGCAGTTCTCTTCATGTTTATTTCATAGGTCATCAGTGACCCTATGAGCTCGTCCAAGGACAGTGTTGACAGATTCTTTGAATCTTCAAGAACCATGGCTTTTGTGTGCCACGCAGGTAGAAGGGATCTCAATACCTTCCTCACAAGTTCAGAGTTAGTATACTCCTTCCCAAGGCCCTTGAGACCATTGGTAATTTCTGTCAACCTTGCAAACATTTCTGAGATTGTCTCTTCTGGCTCCATTTTAAATAACTCATAATCCCTGACCAGCATATTGGCTTTGGTTTCCTTGACTTCGAAGGTTCCTTCATAAATAAGCCGCAACTTGTCCCACATTTCCTTGGCTGAGCTGCACATAGAAACACGAGAGTATTCATGAGGATGAATATCACATTGCATAATGTTCATAGCATTAAAGTTCACCGTGGATTTCTTAATATCCTCAGGGTTCCATTCATCTTCATTTTTAGAGAGCTCATATGGACCCTTGTCCACCACCCTCCAAATCTCGTACTCTTGGGCTCTCAGAAAAACATGCATCCTGGAGAGGGGGATTTCTACAGCCCACTCAAAGAGCAGCCCAACAAGACCCAACAGGGTCCAACGAGGCAAGCTCACCTGAGTGACAGCCCTCAGGGCCCACTTAGGAAAGAAAAGCCCAATGAACAAACACTCGAGGAACCAACTCTCCCCGGCGGCCCCCAGGCTCGGAGGGCCCGAGTAATGGTCAGGTCACAAGGAGGGTCCGGCCCAAGCCGTTTCCCCGCCCGGGAGAGACAGGCATTCGCCGACCTATCCAACCCCTCTTTCGCCGAGCTATGCTCATCGCCCAGACAGGGCTGGCGTTTCAGAAGCTCGGCCAGACCAGATATTATCCGTTCGTGTTGCCGTTAAGAGTCCCCAACGGACAGGGGAATCAAGAAGCCGCCGGACTTCGAGGCGATAACATTCCCACGATAAGGCCATGAAAGCCCACGTTGAGGACGTAACTCCCGCCGGAAACCCTCAGCTTGCAGGACTCCTGAAGGCGGCGTACTATTTAAACCAGGGATACCCTCCGGTGGAAGGTAAGGGCCATTAAGGCACTCATACACCCCAACTCCTGAGCACAATCCGCTTCACCCCTCTGGTGGAGAGGAATCTCGCGCACTAGTTTTTCTCCTCCCCATTATTGCTTCCACCACAGCTCTACTGACTTAACTATCGGAGGGTTTTTCCCCAGGGAAACCCCCTAGGCCCTCTGATACGTTTCCCTATCTTGCAGTTCATCTTCTGGTGATCCACAGCCCGCTCAGGACACATCGCGAGATTTCGCCTCTTCATCTGGCGCCGTCTGTGGGAAATGCACGAAGAGCCAAGATGGTGAGAAGAAGCTCAGGGAGGAGGTTCGCCGGCGAGAGGGGTAAGGCCATGGTGGCAGCAGGAGATGGCCCCTCTAGGGCCTCACAGAACCCTCCCTCCAACGCCAGCGTCCCCACCAACGGGCCGCCGCCCCCTCCGACGGTGACAGGGGTACCCCCCAACGGTGGCGACGAGGTCTTCCAGGCCCTCAATAAGAAGCTTGACGTCCTCGTGGAGCTCATGAGGGCCCAGGAGGCAAGGGACGCTAGGTCCCGCGCCCCGTCCGGGAGCCCCCCCTGTCAAAGTGCGTCCCAGCATACCGCCGGGGGCCACTTCACCCTCCGCGGTCAGCTGCTCATCCGCAACAACGTTGGAGGACCCTCGCAAGCTCCGCCCCCGGAGCAAGAGGTTTCCTCCATGCCCAGAAAAGAGAAACAGGGGGCGAGGCCTCCGCACCCGGGCGTTGACGTTCTTGAGGATCGCCACGACGCTCCCCCCAGTCCCACGGCACGACCGCAACCGGAACTATCCCTCCGACTGAGGGATTTCAAAAGATGTTTTGCAGAGCAAGAGCGCGCCCTCCGCGCCCTGCAGAAAACCTCTTTCCCGGAGGACGAGGAGAAATCCCCTTTCTCCGAATACATCTTGAAGGCAGAGGTGTCTCCCAGAACCTGCATTCTGACCTTCAAGCTCTATGATGGCCAGGGCGACCCAGCCGACCACTACGACAGCTTCGACGCCCTGGTAACTCTGCATGGAACACCGGATCCTATCAAATGCCGAGCCTTTGCGGCCACCCTGGTCCAAGGCGCTCAGGCATGGTTCCGGGCCCTCACCCCTGGGTCCATCCGGGACTTCAGGCAATTTGGGCGAGTCTTCAAGGAAAGCATCGCCGGGAGCGCCCCCCCAAGGTCAGTAGCGGGGCTCCTGGCCCTCAAACAGGTGCAAGGGGAAAGGCTCCGGGCTTATGTCCATCGATTTAAATCGGAAGCCCTCAGAATTCCCCGCCTAGATGTGGCCTCGGCCACGACCGCTCTGACCGGGGGCACCCGGGACAAGAATCTCCGCTGCGAACTGGTCCTCCACCCTCCCTCGACCCTTGCCAAGCTAGTGACTCTGGCACTGCGCCACGTCGAGTGCGAAGAAGTACTCAGCGCTTGCCGAGACACAACCGGCTCAGGTCGGGAGGGGGACAAGAAGCGGGCCTCCGAGCCAAATCCTGGCTCGGGCAAGAAGCGCGATCGGGAAGGAGAGCGCGAACGGAAGTATGAGCGATACACCCCGTTGACCGCGCCAGTTTACGAGATCTATGAAGACATCAAAGACTCGGGACTCCTCCGCCAGCCCGAACCAATGAGATCGAAGAACCGCAGGCGCGACAGGCATTGCCTGTTCCACGGCGACCTCGTGTTGTGTAGTGGACAGCGGATCTAGAGGGGAGGGGTGAATAGATCAGCCCTACTTTTCGCAATGCGGCCCTCTAAACAGCTAGTTAAAATGAATTGCAGCGGAATAGAAACTAGCTTCCAAGAATGCTATGATTCACTTAGCAAGATAAGTAAGATATATAATAATTCGATCCTAAGCATGCACCTAGAACGATTCAATCACACAAGCAAACCACACTAGACAGGATTTTTAAGGTGGTTCGGACTGAATCCTCAGCCCTACGTCCACCCCTCACCAAAACCCGGTGAGGCTTCACTTGTGCAGCGCACAGAACCACAAATCGGAAACCACCGATTGCCTTCCTACTCACCACCTGGTAGGGACGTCAACCGCAAATTGGAACACCCTCCAATTGCCTTCCTACTAACCACCGGTAGGGATGAATCACACTTTCAATGTTTAAACAATAATGAAAATGAAACAAATGTGAATGAACTAAAACAAGAGATTGAGTTATGAGTGAAAATGAATTGGCCCTTGTATGGAATGTTGATCAGCAACAAGGCTCCTCTTGGCTTCAACTCAATCTTCTTGATTCACCCTTGATTGGATGAATGTTCTTCACGGAGTACTGTTCACGTGAACAATACCTCTTCCTTCAATTCTTCTCTCTTGATCTTCTCTTTGATTTTCTTTGAATGAATGAAGGAGATGATGAAGCTACCTTGAATCTTGATTGCTTCTTTAGCTTCTAGGAGTTTGAATGCTTGAAATATCACCTTGAATGAACTTGAAAGAACTTGAATGGATGAAGATGATTTCCCTTGATAGTGAGCTTCAATGGATCCCCTTGAGATGATGAAGAGGATGGAGGATGCAGCTTTCTCTTCTCTTGGCCTTGATCTTGATCTCCACTTGAAGAGCTTGAACACTTGAGGATGAAGACCTTCTTCACGGAGTACTGTTCACTGCTACAGTGCTCTGAATTCCTCTCCCTTGAACACACTCTAGCAGCCTCCCTTGTAACCCCTTCAAGCATTAGGTTTTCCATCCCCTCAAGTGTTGGTTTTATAACCCTTGAATGGTCCATAGATGCCCCCTAGACCAGATCCACAAATCATGGAAGATTAGGTAAGATTTGATTAAACAAATCCATGGAAAGGGGCTAGCCACGAGGTTGATTTCGAAGTCAAACAAGGCTGCATCGGGGCTGGCGGTCGACCAAAATTCATGGGCCGGTCGACCGGAACCTGCTGCAGCCAGAACGTTTCGGCTCTGGCAAAACCGGTCGACCGGACGCCTGGGGCGGTCGACCGAAAACTGTAACAACATCATCATTTCGGTTCTGGGAAAGCCAGTCGACCGGAAAAGTAGGGGCGGTCGACCGAAATCTGTAATTCCTGGAGTGTTTCGTTTCTGGAAGAACCGGTCGACCGGAAAGGCAAGGGCGGTCGACCGAAATCTGTAAAACGTAGAATTCTTAGGCTCTGGCAAATCTGGTCGACCGGCCAAGGTGTGTAGGTCGACCGGAAACACCTATACCTGCAAAATTGAACTGTTAGCCCAAGGAAACATGTCCATAGGTCAAGGTATTCATGTTCTCATCAATTTCATATATTTTGGGATTGAAATCAATTTAGATTATGCTATAAGCATTTCTAAATTTTGTTCCGGGGGCTCCGCCCCCGGAAACCCCCGCAAGGGGCGCTGCCCCCTTGACCCCCCCCGGAAACCCCCGCA
The DNA here is from genome assembly GCA_022559845.1 of Amorphophallus konjac. NCBI lineage: Eukaryota > Viridiplantae > Streptophyta > Magnoliopsida > Alismatales > Araceae > Amorphophallus > Amorphophallus konjac. The sequence goes on from CM040129.1 coordinate 151,435,846, forward strand.
AGGTCGATCCGCGTGCGAGGGCGCAACATTGAGCATTCATGTGCATATCTGTCATGAACAAAATATCACATATGTCAGTCATAAGAGCGTGGAAAATAACAATGACTAATAGTGTTAAGCCATTATCAAAACCAAGAATACACAAAACTCATATGACTATAGAATGATGCCGAATGACCCATGTGACCACAGAATGACTCAAATGACCTCAGGGACACAACACCACGGGCACCACACCGGCGACTGTCACTAGCTCCAAGACGAGATCGAGCGTCTCATCCGTCAGGGGCACCTGGCCCGGTTTGCAGCCGGGCGCAAAGAAGACCGAGACGCCACCGAGGAGATCGACAACGCCCCCCGAGGGGTCCACATCAACCTCATCTCCGGAGGAACGGCATCGGGCGGCGACACCAGCCGAGGAAGGAAGCGTCATGCCGAACGGGCCAGCCAGGCCTTAGAGCCCTCCAGGGGCCCGCCGAGGGAGCCCCATGTCATAGTCTTCTCCGACCAAGACCTGGAAGGGCTGAACACCCCGCATGATGATGCCCTCGTTATCTCGGCCGCAATATACCATTGTAACGTAGATAGAATTCTGGTTGACAATGGGAGTGCCCCCGATGTATTATCTTATGACTGTTTCCTCAAGATGGGGGAAGACCCATCCAAGCTCCACCCGATCCGAACACCCCTTTGCGGGTTTAACGGCCTGGCCACCTACCCCGAGGGAGCCCTAAGCCTGCCGGTCACCATCAGCACCCCACCCAAAACCGTTACGGTCATGGTGGACTTCATAGTGATCAAGGGTATGATAGCGTACAACGCCATTTTCGGCCGAAAAATCCTCAGCCGAATAAAGGCCGTACCATCTACCTATCACCAGAAAATGAAGTTTCCCACCAAAAACAGGTTGGGGGAAGTCTGAGGTAACCAGGCCACGGCTAGAAGGTGCTACAACATCTCGGTGGAAGCCTCAAGGCCGGACGGGAAGGATAAGGGCCCCAAGGGAGTCGAAGGAAAGACCGTAACCACCGAGCCCGGTGGCGAATTGCTAACGGTATTCCTAAACGATGACCCAGCCCTCGGAGTAAGGATCGGAGCCGACCTACCACCTAAGGAACAGCAGCAATATAAGAAATTTCTTTCTGAGTACATTCAGGTCTTTGCTTGGTCCGATGATCAACTCCCTGGCATACCATAGAAGACCGTGATGCACAAGCTCAACCTCGACCCCACCGTGAGGCCCGTACAGCAACGGAGAAGGAAGCATGCGCCCGAGAAGCAGGCGATCATCAAGGCGTAGGTCACCAAGGGACAAGAGACTGACCTTTTCAGACCAGTCTGGTACCCAACGTGGCTAGCCAACGTCATCCTGGTGCCAAAAACCACAGGCAAATGGCGAATGTGCATGGACTTCACCGATCTGAATAAGGCTACCCCCAAGTACTGCTATCCGCTACCGAGCATCGACCAATTGGTTGATTCAACCTCGGGCAACGAGATACTCAGCTTCCTAGATGTCTATTCGGGTTATCACCAGATCAGAATGAATCCAGAAGACGTCGAGAAGACCGCCTTCATCACCGACTGCGGCGTGTATTGCTACACCCGGATGCCCTTCGGGTTGAAGAACGCTGGAGCCACATATCAGCGACTGGTAAATCACATGTTCGAGAGTCAGCTAGGTCGGAACATCGAGGCTTACATCGACGACATGCTCGTCAAGACCCCCAAGGCCCAAGACCACTTCACCGACCTTGCCGAAACCTTCGGCACCCTCCTGAAGTACAGCATGAAGCTCAACCCCGCCAAGTGCGCCTTTGGAGTAAAATTCGGGAAGTTCCTGGGTTTCCTGGTCACTCAGTGCGGGATCGAAGCCAACCCCGACAAAGTCCAGGCCATCCTGGACATGCGCCCACCCACGTGCGTTAAAGACATCCAGCGTCTGACAGGGCGTGTCATCGCTCTTAGCCGGTTCCTGTCCCGTGCGGCCGAACGATGCTTGCCCTTCTTCAAACTGATGAGGGGACCCAAGCTAGCATCTACTACGTTCGCATGGGATGAGGAATGCCAGACAGCATTCGCCGAGCTTAAAAAGTTCCTGGCTTCGCCACCGGTGCTCTCCAAGCGCGTCCCAGGCAAAGTCTTGCTGCTCTACCTCTCGGCGACGCCATCCACGGTCAGCTTGGTCTTAGTCAGAAATGACTCGGGAATCGAAAGACCGGTCTACTACACCAGCAAGGTGCTCAATGAGGCCGAACGGAGGTACCCCGCAATCGAGAAACTCGTGCTAGCGTTGGTTACCTCCGCAAGGTGCCTCCGACCCTACTTCCAGGGGCACCCCATCACCGTGCTAACCGACGAGTCGTTGAAGAAGATTCTGGCCCACCCCGAGGCCTCAGGGTGACTCGTCAAATTGGCCATTATGCTCGGGGCCTACGACATCTCGTACCGGCCACGATCAGCAATCAAAGGCCAAGCGCTCGCAGACTTCATTGCCGAAAGCACCATCCCGGCCGAAGATAGGCCTCCGACCACGACCGGGCCAACCTGGGAACTGTTCGTCGATGGATCATCCAATTCGGCAGGCAGCGGTGCGGGGATCCTCCTGAGGTCCCCCGAAGGGATAGAGCTACAGTATGCCTTGAAATTCAACTTTCAGGCATCCAACAATGCTTCCGAGTACGAGGCCCTTATCTCGGGAGCACGCATGGCCCGACGGTTGGGGGTCGACCGAGTCAGGATCCACACCGACTCTCAACTGGTCGCAGGTCAGGACAACGGTGAGTACGAAGCTCGGGAGGCACCCATGATCAAATACCTTCAGTTGGTCCGGAGCCTGGCCTAACAGTTCAAGGAATTTGGGGTAGTCCGGATAGCTCGGGAGCAAAACTCTCGGGCGGACGCCCTCTCTCGATTGGCCTCCTCCCTAGACCCGGAAGGTACACGATCGGTCCTCCTAGAAGAGCTAGAGCGCCCGAGCATCGACACGGAGCTCCTCACTGTTGACTCGGCCACTCCAAGTGACTAGCGCTCCCCCTACCTGTCCTGGCTACAGGACTCCCAAGAGCCCTCCGACCCTCGGGAAGCCCGCCGAATGAAGTATCAAGCTCGGCGCTTCGTCGTCCTCGACAACACTCTCTACCGAAGATCGTTCTCCAGTCCCCTGTTGAAGTGCCTCGGTCCCGACGAACCAAGCCGAGCCATCCAAGAGATTCACCAAGGCCTGTGTGGAGCGCATGCAGGAGGTCGGCCGCTAGTGGTGCGGACACCCGAGCAGTTGAGCGGCGCGATACGCCGAGCCACCGGTACCGCACACGGAGCACGACTCGAGCCACCTCAGCATCTATTTGGCTCGGAGATAGCCTGGAGACGCCCCCCTGAGTCCCGGCATTTATCATATTTAGTTAGAGTTTATGTGTGTGTAATTTGTGTTTATTTCATTGCATTCGGTTTGCCATTTTGATTGTAATAGGGGCTTATGTGCAATTCAGACCCCGTGGGCCCCACGGGCCCCCAGGCCCCATCCCATTGGGCCACCTCAGCCTAGGGTCCCACGTGGGGTCAGTCAACATGCGAAATGGAGGCATCTAGAAGTTTGAATGGTAAAAGGACACATGGGGGACAAGTGGCTTGAAAAGTCCAAGGAGGCTACCCACCCCCACCTACCAAGTCCACCTTCTACACCCTAGTCCAAGGGCCGCCCCCCCTCCCTTTATTTTTTTATTTATTTTGTGTGTGTGTGTCTCATGCCATCCCAGCCCTTCATCTCCCACTCCTAGATCCTACGGTTGTGGATGGATGAGAGATGTAACCTATTTAAGCTTGTATTTTTCATTTTGGAGAATTAATGCCATAAGAATTGTGAAAAAGCTTGAAGCTCCAGCCTTGGTGCGCCCCCTCCTCCTCTCCCTCTTCCCCTTGAAGCTGTGAAGGCTTCCTTCTGGTGGTGAGACTCCACCCTATCAGTTCCGGTCGCCGCCGCCGCCGCCACGAGCCGCCACCGCACCGCCACCGCCATCAACGGAGTTTTGCCCGCGCAGTACCACAGAAACTTCCACGAATTTCTTGTCTCAGCCACGAGCTCAGATAGATTTGAGAATTTCTGTGGATGTTCTAGAGGTGTCAAGGACATCCCACAAATTTTGGTTTGCCATTCAGATCTCTTTTCATATTTTTTGATTTTCGTCCACTCTTCCATTTCGGTTCTGCCAGAGTTCTGTCCAGATTCATCCCCGCCCTGAGTTTCATGTCTTAGGCCCACTTTTTGATTTATGTTTGTTCGCCCAATTTTATTGGGGATTCCACCCATCCATACCTTCATCCACAATGTTTCTAAATTCTTAATTCGCCCATCTCATATTTTCTAAAAATCGTTCTCAGACCCAGCTACAGTTCTGTCCACCTGTTCCCAGATCTGACCATCAGTCACACCAAAAATCATAATAAATCACCACCACCTCCAAATAAAATTCCAAAAATAGTCCCAGTTCCGTGGTTTGATACCCTACAACTTTGAAGAAGAGCTCAAGAGATGAATCGGAGGTTTACTAGGCGGTCAATGGTGGTTCTCAGACAAGTGCCCTGCAGCTCTGAGATTTCGGTTACTGTACAACAGGGACTTGTAAATTCATTAAAGTTATGATCCGACCAGATCCAGCACATCTCTCTGGGTCTAGATTGAAGCATTTGAAGAGAGCTTTCCAACGATAGCTCATGCGTCCCGATCCGACGTCGGGATTGGTCGCAGCGGCCGTTTTTGTCGGAGCGCGCGCCTAAAAATAGCAACTAAAAATCCGTGGGCAGCAACTTCAAAGCTTGGGAATCGGGACTGATCGACCCCCGATCGGTGTTCCCGGCCAACTGCTGTCCGTGGAGACGCGCCACCAGGGGTCCCCATCATAGTGGGTCCCACCCCCGCAGATCCGGGGGACAGCGCCATCCATGGGCCCCGCGGACCCGCAGAACCCGCCGTTCAGAAAGCACGAAAACGCGGAGTTCGGCACCGCCGAGCGACATCAAGATGCTGCCCGTCAACCCGAGTTGCGTGATTCCCGGACTCCACATGTGACCTTTTACCTCCCTGCGTGGAGTGGGTCAAATCTTTGTATTGCTGTGATATTGTTTAACCGGGAGTCCGTGATTCGACCGGGGTTGTCTTCGCCACGCCGGGTGCGTGGAGGTAAAGGTCTTAACTCCTTGGCATTACATTGCTTAGCTAGTATACGGTCTTAGGCCGCTGCCGAGAGCGTAGGTACTAGCCCGTGTGTCCATGTCACCGCTGTGAGAGTGAGTGTGACCCGTCCCGTGACTCGATCCGAGTCCGGAAGTTGAGTCGGACTACCCTTGACCTCCGCCGGTTCCTTAACTGCGCACGGTCCGCGCTTTCCCTCGCTTGGGACGACGAGTGAGCTTCCACTTCTGTTAGCGACATTTTGCCACTAGGAGCTCGTAGTGTCGGGCTTAGTGTCTCCCTGGTGTGTGCTGCTGGTCGCGTCTTCATCTAGAGTCCGAGGGTGGCACCTAGTAGTGTCGTCTCCCGTGTCCGTCCCGCATCAGTTTGGTATCAGAGCGAGTCGAATCTAGAGTAGTCGTTGCATAAGTCATGCATCATGGTCTAAGTCGAGTCTAGGATCATCATTATTTTTAAAACAAAAAAAGAGTGTTTTAAACTGCCTTTCACCCAATAGCCCGATATATTAAAAGGCGCTGCCCGAACGTTAGGTTATGCCTATGGGGAGGGTAGCATACTTGCGCGAGTGATCTTCGGGTCGCTTATCTCCGCCACGTATCGGATATTGGTTTAGGTCTAGGTGCATTAGTCGGTGTTTGCATTAGTTAGTGCATTCCAACCTTGCATAGCCGGTCTAGTGTAGTGTCCAAGTGTCGGCATGTCCAACATATAGTTCCCCCCCCCCCCCAATTTCCCATGGATTCCCAATCACCCGGGCATTATGGCCATTGGTCCACCCATGGGCTTGGCAACCACCCACTCCACTTCCGTAGGCCCGAAGCCTCGAATTTTTATGGCTCCAATGGCCCGGGCGACTACCTCAAGTGGGAGGCCGCCATGGACACATACTTTGATTGTTATACTATGTCCGAGGCCATGCAATTCTCTTTCGCTAAAGAGCAGCTTCTTCATGAGGCTGTCGAAAAGTGGGATTACATGAAAAGAATGAGAGAGGTTAGGGGGCAATGGCCCATCGAGTCATGGTGGGACATGAAGAGAGAGCTTAGGAAGGTCTACGTGCCCCAACCAGTCACCTCCAACCGGCCCCACCCAATCCCTTCCAACCAAGTGGGTTCTAGTCGGAGGTAAAGAGTCCCACACGTAGATGAGCCAAGACCCAATCCTAGGACGGTTGACTACGGGCGAGTCCACCATGATATCCCTATTCCAACCCACTCCGTTGTATGCAAATGATTTTGGACCGGTTGGATGGGGTGGATAGGACACGTACTCCTAGTGATGTACTCCAACCCGAGCCTAAGGAGGTCATCGCCGGTAGCCTTAACCCGGCCCCATCAACGGAGTCCCCAAGCCCTCTCCCCATCATAGTGGATCCTCTTCTCCCACCCACGAGAGCCCCATTGCCTACACCCCCTGTCCGTCAGGAGGATAAGGGTAGGGACCCACTTATCAGGGAGCATAGTGGGTCACGACAGCAGTGTTATCGCTGCCAGGGGTTCGGCCACTACGCCGGACAATGTCCCACTCGGACATCTCTAGCCATAAGGGACAAAAGGGTTGGAGAAGCCCCACTCTCCGATCTTTATTCTAAGCCACCTCAGCCCGAGCCACCCGTGTTTCTAACGGGTATGCTTGTCATAGCCGAGCCGCTTCTTAGCTGGCTCAAGAAGGGCTTGGTCCCACTTCCCTTCCCATCTATGGACCCTATTCTACCTCTGGTGCCAATCAATTCATTTCATACCACTTTCCGATCTAGTCACTATGTGGATACATTGGATGACCTTCTTAAAGGGTTAGACCGGCATTGGACATTTACGCACTTGTTGGCTCCAGGCTTCGACCGACCCACAGGTCATAGTTTCACTCATCCCGCTTTGGGGTCCATCACCTCTGTGTACACCGTGGGTCATGTTACCACGGAGGTTCTTCTACTCCTCCCTATGCCGGCCGAGTCTGACTTCATTCCCCTTTGCCCAAAGGAGGAATCTTACTTTCTACCTATGACTGTCGTCCCATCTCTCACAATGAATGAAGGTGATCATTTACACCTCCAAGATTTCCAAATGTGGGACAGTGATTTGTGGAAGCCTAGTCCGAGGGGTCCTACCTTCTTTGATCCCTTTGACCCATTCTCTTGTGGACCCCGTGACCCACCACATTTACTCCACCTTTTCGAGAGAGTCCACCATCATACCCCCACCGTCTCATCTCCCTTCATGGATGAAGGAGATCAACAACACCTTCTAGACTTCCACACATGGGATCTTGAGATGAGGGAATCCATATCGAGGGGTCACACATTCTTTGATCCCTTCGATCCCTTTCTTAGTGGGCCCCTTGGTCCACAATCTTCATTCCACTTCTTTAGGGGAGGTCACCATTATACCCCTCCCCCATGGACCGGGCCATCGGCACCCACCGAGTCCGTTCACGGGCGAGAGACACCCGACCCTCCTGTTCCACCCAAACCTCCCAAATCCAAAGGACCGTCTTATGGTTGTACCGACATTCAGTCACACTTAGGGTATGCATGGCACACCTTCGGATGTCCTGGACCACCTTGCATATGATTGGGTCAAACTAACATTAGGTTTGTTTAGGGTTGTGTGTGCATCCGTGTGTTTTTATTTTGCTAAGCATTTTAGGAGTGCATAGTGAGTCTGTCGAGTCTAGTGCAAGGCATGTTAGGAGTCTGCATGAGTGAGGCCAGCAATGCACGTTACAAAGAGCTAGCCGATGCCCATCGACACCACCGAGAGTTCCAAGAGGGTGAATATGTCATGATCAGGGTAAGACCTGAACGGTTTGCCTCTGGAACCGTTAAGAAGTTGCAAGCTCGCGGAGCCGGTCCCTTTATAGTGTTGAAACGCGTTGGATCCAATGCGTATGTTGTGGACCTGCCCGAGGAATATGGTATAAGCTCTACCTTCAATGTATCAGATCTTGTTGCATATAGGGACCCAGCGGTGATCCCTAGTGAGCCATCTCCTCCCCTTGAGAGTGATCACACACCTGAGTGTCCACTTCCACCTCCAGCCCCTTTTTCACGGCAGCGTGAGCATATAGATCGTATACTGGACGAGCAAGTGACAGTTAACAGGAGTGGATCTTACCCGCGCTACCTAGTGTGATGGAGAGGACGGCCCGCTACTGAGGACACATGGATCACACATGGCGAGTTGCAGCAGATCGATCCGGACCTTTTGGAGTGATACAGGAGCGATGCAGACCCTTACTCGACAGGGTCAGGTTTCTCCAACTCGGGGAGAATTGGTGCGGACACCCGAGCAGTTGAGCGGCGGGATACGTCGAGCCACCGGTACTGCACACGGAGCACGACTCGAGCCACCTCAGCATCTATTTGGCTCGAAGACAGCATGGAGACGCCCCCCTGAGTCCTGGCATTTATCATATTTAGTTAGACTTTATGTGTGTGTAATTTGTGTTTATTTCATTGCATTCGGTTTGCCATTTTGATTGTAATAGGGGCTTATGTGCAATTCGGACTCCGTGGGCCCCACGGGCCCCCCAGGCCCCATCCCATTGGGCCACCTCAGCCTAGGGTCCCACGTGGGGTCAGTCAACATGCGAAATGGAGGCATCTAGAAGTTTGAATGGTAAAAGGACACATGGGGGACAAGTGGCTTGAAAAGTCCAAGGAGGCTACCCACCCCCACCTACCAAGTCCACCTTCTACACCCTAGTCCAAGGGCCGCCCCCCCTCCCTTTATTTTTTTATTTATTTTGTGTGTGTGTGTCTCATGCCATCCCAGCCCTTCATCTCCCACTCCTAGATCCTACGGTTGTGGATGGATGAGAGATGTAACCTATTTAAGCTTGTATTTTTCATTTTGGAGAATTAATGCCATAAGAATTGTGAAAAAGCTTGAAGCTCCAGCCTTGGTGCGCCCCCTCCTCCTCTCCCTCTTCCCCTTGAAGCTGTGAAGGCTTCCTTCTGGTGGTGAGACTCCACCCTATCAGTTCCGGTCGCCGCCGCCGCCGCCACGAGCCGCCACCGCACCGCCACCGCCATCAACGGAGTTCTGCCCGCGTAGTACCACAGAAGCTTCCACGAATTTCTTGTCTCAGCCACAAGCTCAGATAGAGATGGGAATTTTCGTGGATGTTCCAGAGGTGTCAAGGACATCCCACAAATTTTGGTTTGCCATTAAGATCTCGTTTCATATTTTTTGATTTTTGTCCACTCTTCCATTTCGGTTCTGCCAGAGTTCTGTCCAGATTCATCCCCGCCCTGCGTTTCATGTCTTAGGCCCACTTTTTGATTTATGTTTGTTCGCCCAATTTTATTGGGGATTCCACCCATCCATACCTTCATCCACAATGTTTCTAAATTTTTGATTCGCCCATCTCATATTTTCTAAAAATCGTTCTCAGACCCAGCTACAGTTCTGTCCACCTGTTCCCAGATCCGACCATCAGTCACACCAAAACTCATAGTAAATCACCACTACCTCCAAATCAAATTCCAAAAATAGTCCCAATTCCGTGGTTTGATACCCTACAACTTTGAAGAAGAGCTCAAGAGCTGAATAGGAGGTTTACTAGGCGGTCAATGGTGGTTCTCAGACAAGTGCCCTGCAGCTCTGAGATTTCGGTTACTGTACAACAGGGACTTGTAAATTCATTAAAGTTCTGATCCGACCAGATCCAGTAGATCTCTCTGGGTCTAGATTGAAGCATTTGAAGACAGCTTTCCAACGATAGCTCATGCGTCCCGATCCGACGTCGGGATTGGTCGCAGCGGCCGTTTTCGCCGGAGCGCGCACCTGAAAATAGCAACTAAAAATCCGTGGGCAGCAACTTCAAAGCTTGGGAATCGGGACCGATCGACCCCCGATCGGTGTTCCCGGCCGACCGCCATCCGTGGAGACGCGCCACCAGGGGTCCCCATCATAGTGGGTCCCACCCCCGCAGATCCGGGGGACAGCGCCATCCATGGGCCCCGCGGACCCGCAGAAACCGCCGTTCAGAAAGTACGAAAACGCGGAGTTCGGCACCGCCGAGCGACATCAAGATGCTGCCCGTAAACCCGAGTTGCATGATTCCCGGACTCCACATGTGAACTTTTACCTCCCTGCGTGGAGTGGGTCAAATCTTTGTATTGCTGTGATATTGTTTAACCGGGAGTCCGTGATTCGGCCGGGGTTGTCTTCGCCACGCCGGGTGGGTGGAGGTAAAGGTCTTAACTCCTTGGCATTACATTGCTTAGCTAGTATACGGTCTTAGGCCACTACCGAGAGCGTAGGTACTAGCCCGTGTGTCCATGTCACCATTGTGAGAGTGAGTGTGACCCGTCCCGTGACTCGATCCGAGTCCGGAATTGAGTCGGACTACCCTTGACCTCCGCCGGTTCCTTAACCGCGCACGGTCCGCGCTTTCCCTCGCTTGGGATGACGAGTGAGCTTCCACTTCTGTTAGCGACGTTTTGCCACTAGGATCTCGTAGTGTCGGGCTTAGTGTCTCCCTGGTGTGTGCTGCTGGTCGCGTCTTCATCTAGAGTCCGAGGGTGGCACCTAGTAGTGTCGTCTCCCTTGTCCGTCCCGCATCAGCTAGCCAGGATCCTGCTACGGCAGGGGTACTGGTGGCCCACCCTGCAGCGCGACTGCACGGCTCACGCACGGCAGTGTGACCGTTGCCAGCGGTTCGACCATTTGGTCCATCAGCCGGCTACGGAACTTGTCACCCTAGCCGAGCCTTACCCTTTCGCTCAGTGGGGAATCGATATCCTTGGGCCATTCCCGACGGCCCAGTCCCAGAAGAAGTTCATCATCGTCGCCATCGACTACTTCACCAAGTGGATCGAGGCCGATGCTACGGCAAGGATCATCGAGACAGTCGTTTGGGGCTTTGTTTGGAAATCGATCATTTGTCGCTTTGGCATCCCCCGAGTGATAGTGAGCGATAACGGTCGGCAATTCCACTCTCGGTATTTCCGAGACATATGCGCCGACCTAAATATCCGCAACCACTTCACTTCGGTCGCCCAGCCTCAGGCCAACGGGCTGGTTGAAAATGCCAACAAGACTATCTTAAAAGGCATAAAAACCAGACTCGGCAAGGCTAAGGGTAGCTGGCTCGAGGAATTGCCTAGCGTACTATGGTCGCACCGAACGACCCCCAGGACGGCAATCGGTGAAAACCCTTTTCAGTTGGTATATGGCACCGAAGCCGTCGTTCCATTAGAGATCACCAATCCGTCTCTCCGAGTGATCAGCTTCTCACCCGAGGCAAACGGGTAAAAGTTGCTCGAGAACCTCGACCTGGCAGACGAACTCCGAGAGATCGCGAACGTCCGAGCAACGGAGTACCAGCGCCGCCTCACTCGATACCACAACGCCAAGGTCCGAGACAGACGTTTCCAACCGGGGGACTTCGTGCTCAGGAAGGCCGAAGCCTCTCGACCACTGGAGGCGGCGGGCAAGCTATCCCCCAACTGGGAAGGCCCCTACCGAGTGATCGAGACGCTCGGGAAAGGTGCGTACAGGCTAGCTACAATGGAAGGGGAACCCATTCCCCGGACATGGAATGCGACCACACTACGCAGATTCTATTTCTAAAGTTGTATATCAATATTTAATGAAATAAAATTCCCTCTCCATTCATTCAAACAATTGTTGGTACATCAGATAGGCAAATGCCAATACATCACTTAGCAAAAAGCAAAAACCCGTCTAACACCGCTTCAAGAGGCCATCGCTCGGCTGACTCGGTCTTGATCTCCTCGCGTCCAGCCACTGACTCTGCCTCGTGTGGAAACTGGTCGGACAAGAGGTGGTCGAGCCAGTTGGCTCGGGTGGCCCGTGACAAAGGTGACAGAGGGACTGCAGAAGGAAGGCCACCTTTAAACGTTGAGGAAGGCTACCTCCCAAGTTGGCAACAACCAGGAAAAAGAAGCGCCGTGAAGGCCTCCCCTCTTCCAATCTGCCAACTCCTTGGAAAGAAGGAGAGAGCAAGCAGCCCCCGAAGAGTGAAAGAAATGAAGAATAGAAGAGGGAAAAAGAGGCTGCTGGGAGAGGTTAGGGGGGAACTTGAGTCGCCTCCTCCCCTCACACGGAGGGGAGTGGCGGCAGGCACCCCTAATCCCCCCATCCGCCCTCCGCCTCGGCGTCCACCTGGAAGCCTCGCCGGAGCTAAGAAGAGGCGAACGGCGTGCTTCCACATGCCGAAGCCCTCCCCAGATCCGCGCGGCGACCGTCGGACCCGTCTCATGCACGCGCGGCGACCGTGGGATCCGTTCAACATTCCAGGACAGCGGGAGCCCGCCGCTCCCCGTCGTCGGCAGCGTCACCCTCCGCGGGACCCTCCATGCTTAGATTGCAGCGGCGTAACGCAGAGTGAAGAAGAAGGAGTAAGGATAGATCGTCGGCGAGAATCCTTAGCGTTAAGGAGGAAGGAGCGCCCTTCGGTCTCTCTTATAGGCCAAGGGAGGCCGTACGTCTTAAATGACTCCCCCCTTTAAAACACGCCAAGGGATCCCCCTGAATGGTCACCTCCAACTCCTCGATCCCCGCCCTAGCGAGATTCATGAAGCGGCCTGGCATTCAAAGCGTGAAGGAACGAAAGGACGACCCGTCAGAAGTCTACCAAATTAGCATGCGAAAACCACGTAAAACATATCGGTACTTCCCAACTACTCCAGATACGCCAACCAAATCACAGCAAAGATGGTACTCAAACAGAGTAAGTCGTTCATTATCACACAAAAAGGAAACTCTCTAAAAAGAGGAAAGAGAGACAAAAAGGGAAAGAGGCGAAACAAGGCAAAATACATCAGGTCTCGGGCCCACTTTGACGCTCGAGAGCGGCGGAAGGGGACGCGTCATCCCCGGCACCTTCGGTGACGGCCGGCTCAGACACTGACCTCGCCTGTGCGAGAACTGTCTCCGTCGTGAGCCCTCCCGAAATGCCCGGAGCCGGTGACCCCGATGGAGGCGACCCCTCCGAATCTTCCCCGACCGACGATGAGGAGCTAGAAACCAACTCATCTGAGTCATAACGCTGGCCGAAGGGGAACTCGATCGCGGAGTTTTGCTCATCGGCATAGTTTATCGCCCGGCGATAGCCCTGCTTGAACCCCTTTCGAGCGCCCCGGCGAAGTGCTACATCGTAATAGGGTAGGGCGGCTTCCACCAGGTCGGCCGAGTAAGCATCTGAGCTCCTATAGCGCTCGATCGCCTCCGCCTCGATCTGCCCTGCCCTTCCGACGAGCTCGACCCGAGCCTGCTCCGCCTCGGCCGCACGCTCCTCCGCCCTTGCCAAACGCTCCTCTACCTCGACCATCCTCCGCTCGGCTTCGCTCGCACGCTCCTCCGCCCGGGCCCGGTCCACCTCAGCCTCAGAGCGGAGGCGCTCTGCCACCTCCGCCCGATCTAGCAGCTCGGCGCGTTCTAGCTCCCAGCGATTGTCTAGCTCGAGGCGACGCAGACGCTCCTCCTCCAAGGATCGGCTTGTCATCTCAAGAGACTCTCGGGTCTTGGCGAGCTGTTCGGTCAGCACCCCAGCTTCCAGTCGGCTCACCCGCGCCACCTCCCGGAACGTGAAAAACTCCTACCGGAGCCCCTCATGCTCCCCCTTGAGTCGGGCCAGTTTCCTTTCGCATCCCCCAAGGGCCCAGGCGAGGTTCGACCGCTCCGCCTCTGTCCGGGCGTGCGCCTCCGACATCAAAGCCGCTGACCGAGCTATGACCAGGCCGCCCTCCATCAGTACATCAAGGGGGGGGGGGGGGGTATTGCGCCTTTCTCCCCCCATCGTCCTTGCGGCGATCGACCGGCAGACCCGATACAGGTCGCCCGTAATACCGAGCCTTTCCAAGGGCTCCGGCAGAGGGAACCGCTCCGCCCTGGGCACCCCGCCAGAAGGCTCTGCTCGAGCGACGGAGCTGACCGCCTCACGCACCACTGTCGGTTGGGGTTGCGACGCCTCCCTGGGCGAACCCCCAACCTCGACCGGCGCCGCGGGATCGACCGCACTGGGAACTTCAAGCACTTGGGGCTGCAATGCCCTCGCGGGCGAACCCCCAGCCCTGCCTGTCTCGGCCCGCACCTCGCCGACCAAGACATCACCGACTCCGACCGATCCCCCGGTCTCAGCGTCAACTACTTCAACATCGGCCCCCTCTAGCCCCGTGGGGGGGAGAGCCGACCCATCGCCGCCCTCTGAAGGGCCCCCGGTCTCCTCGGCCCCCTCTCGCCTGGCAGGTGGGGGAGCTGGCCCCGAGGGGTCGGCCCCATCTTGCCCCCGAGAGGGGAGCGCCGCCAAGCCGGAGTCACCCCCGACGGTAGTAGGAAGACCTGCCTTCTTGGCCCGTTTCCTGGCCTTCGTGGCCTCCCGCAACTTTCCCGCCGTGGGATCCTTGCGCTTCGTACCAGTTGGTCGTGAAGATCCCTCGGGGGCCACCCCCTTGCCCTTATCTCGGGCTTGGGCGTGACCCGCAGAAGCATCTGGTTCGTCAGCCGCCGAGTCATCTCCCAGATCAATGACCTCAGCAGCTTCCTCCAGAGGTTCCCGCCTCACGTCTGCAACAAAGGAAGAAGACCCGGTCAGGAGAAAGAAAGTAACTACCACCCCAGGAGAAGAACCTCGAGAGCGGTACCTGTTGACGTCAACCGCGTAAGAAAACACCGTTCGATGTTCTCCGGCATCACCAGCTCCTCGGTCGACTGGCGGTTATCCAGCAGACGAGCGGCCTGCCGCTCCACATGGGGAGGGAACTCCTTCTGGCGAGGGGGAAGATTCGGATGAAAATTGGGCGAGACCAAACATCTCCAAGACTCGTCCGTCACCTCCGCCTTCACCCAGAAGAATTGTGTCTTCCACCCCTTGTGCGAGGAGTCCTTCACTGCGAGTGAGATGCAACTCCTGTTCCTCCTCGCCTGGATAAAGTAGAAGCCCTTCCCCGCCGACGGGTGCACTTTCAACTCGAAAAAATAGTGAAAGAGGTCCAAGGAAGGAAAAATGTCGTGCTGACGACAGAGAATCCGAAAGGCGGAAAGAAGGAGATACGAGTTGGCCACCAACTGAATAGGCGCAAACCGGAAAAACTCGAGAAGCTTAAGTACAAAAGGCTCGAAGGGAAGGCGGAACCCACTCTTCCAAGCCAGAAGAAAAGTGCAAATGTGCCCCGTACGGCTGTCCAGACTCATCTCATACGGGGCGGCGGCAGCAAAGCTGTACCTGAGAGGCAAGCGAAAACGATGCTCCAGCTTCCTCACCTCGGCTTCCCCCAACTCACTGCAATTGGGGACGGGCTCCCGCCTCACCTGCTCGATTTCCAAAGGCAGATCCGCCATCGAGCTGGAAGATGATCCCTCGCGCGAGCTCGAAGACTCCGGGGGGGAAGGAAGTTGCCGGACCGCCTCTGCGGTTACCCTCGCCAACTCCTCAAACGCCGCCGCAAGACTTTGAGTCTCCACCGTGCTCTCACGGCGCATCAAGGAGCCCCAGAAGCAAAGAAACTAAGGAAAGCCCAAAACCCTGAGAAGCCTAGAACGATGAATAACGCCCAACGCCTATAAAACCCTAGAGGAAGGCGGCGCGTCGTTCCGTGCTCCAAGAAAAGGGGGCCCCTTCATTTCAAATCCGTCAGGATCATCATTACGGGCCCAAGCGACGACTACACGTGGCTCCATAACGCCAACAGAATTCCACCCACCTGAGCCACAGCGGTCCAAAGCCTCAAAAACTACTCGACCGAGCCTCCATGGCTCGGGAGTAGGAGGGGGACAAGTGGAGAGGGGGATTTCTGCAGCCCACTCAAAGAGCAGCCCAACAAGACCCAACAGGGTCCAACGAGGCAAGCTCACATGAGTGACAGCCCTCAGGGCCCACTTAGGAAAGAAAAGCCCAATGAACAAACACTCGAGGAACCAACTCTCCCCGACGGCCCCCAGGCTCGGAGGGCCCGAGTAATGGTCAGGTCACAAGGAGGGTCTGGCCTAAGCCGTTTCCCCACCCGGGAGAGACAGGCATTCGCCGACCTATCCAACCCCTCTTTCGCCGAGCTATGCTCATCGCCCAGACAGGGCTGGCGTTTCAGAAGCTAGGCTAAACTAGATATTATCCGTTCGTGCTGCCGTTAAGAGTCCCCAACGGACAAGGGAATCAAGAAGCCGCCGGACTTCGAGGCGATAACGTTCCCACGATAAGGTCATGAAAGCCCACGTTGAGGATGTAACTCCCGTCGAAAACCCCTCAGCTTGCAGGACTCCTGAAGGCGGCGTACTATTTAAACCAGGGATACCCTCCGGTGGAAGGTAAGGGCCATTAAGGCACTCATACACCCCAACTCCTGAGCACAATCCGCTTCACCCCTCTGGTGGAGAGGAATCTCGCGCAGTAGTTTTTCTCCTCCCCATTATTGCTTCCACCACAGCTCTACTGACTTAACCATCGGAGGGTTTTTCCCCAGGGAAACCCCCTGGGCCCTCCGATACGTTTCCATGTCTTGCAGTTCATCTTCTGGTGATCCACAACCCGCTCAGGACACAGCGCGAGATTTCGCCTCGTCACATCCTATTTTTTCAATAGGAGTAATTCGAGCCGTCGAAGTATGGAGGAGGGTGGATTGAGTGACCCTGAGGGATTATCCCCTTATTGGCCATTGATCTGGATCTTTCTCTAGATCGTTAGATCTGAAAAATATGAAGCCTTAGCTCTGATACCAATTGAAGTCCCGCGATCAATGACACCTAAGAGGGGGGGTGAATTTGGTGATCACAAATTTTAAGAAAGCTTTAATCAATTTGAAATTTATATGATGAAATGGCAACTATCAATTTAGATCTGATGCAAGGGACAATAGATCTATCAAAATCAACCACTACAATAGCTCTTTGGTACTAGGCGGAGCTACGGAATCTGAAGATTCTCTCATGCAAGGTGTTACCTTTCCGACACGACTAACCTTGTCAGTCTGAACCCAGCTTTTGATATACCAGAGATCTATTAGAGAATGATCAATTAATATAGATCTAAATGAAGAAATTCAGATGCAAATAATTTAACTATGCGAGCATGCACAGAATGGAGATAGGAGAAAATGATCAAACCACACAAGAGATAGTAATTTTTAGGTGGTTAGGATGCAACGACGGCAACCAACGTCCACCCCTCATGATCTATGAGGATTCACACAATACCTTGTAAAGGGCTACAAGATCAAAACACACACACACACTCGTGTGAGTTCGAAACTCCCACGAAGGTGCACAAGCACCGAATCACACAAAAATATGAAGAAAAAAAGAACCACACACACACACAAACACGGATCTGGGTAGATCCACACACACACAAGTGTTTGAATATTACACGAATACACACTTGAAGCTTGATGAAGGATGTAAGGAGAAACGCAAAAGAAAACATCAAATTAAAGCTCCCCGTTAGTGGATGAAGATTGTTTTGGATGAAGCTTGCTCCTCAGCTTGATCTTCACTTGAATGGCTTGCAGATGAACTTGAGAACATTGCTCTTGAATGAAGAACTCTTGGACGCAACATTGTTCACAGAGCTATAGTAGCAGCCCTCTTTCTCCCCTTGATAGCCTCCTTGAGCTTCCTTGAGTAATTAGGGTTTTTGACCCTAATGAGATGTTTTTATACAACTAGGATGGTCAAGGGACAAGCTAGGAACTAGATTCACAAATCATGGCATGTCTGGTGGTTTTGGGATTAAAAAATCCAAGAAGAAAGGCCTCCCTCGTTGAAGAAACACAAAGTCAACAATTACTGCCTCGGGGGGTTCGGTCGACCGGAGGTAGGCGGTCGGTCGACCGGACTGTAAAAAAATTATTCATTTTTGATCCCTGGAAAATTTGGTCAACCGGCCCATGCCCTTAGGTTGACCGAACTGTAAAAAATTGTTCATTTTGATTGCTGGAAAAACTGGTCGACCGAACTGTTGAAAACCTGCAAAAACGAGTTGTTAGCCTAGCAAATCATTTCCATATAATCAAGGCATGGATTGGACGTATGTTATTATTGATTTCAAGTCCATTTGAGCTCTTTTTACCCGTTTGGAAAGCTGTGAGCATTTAAGCATAGTTCATGATGGAATTAGATCTTGATTGCATACAGAGCTCGCTCTTAATCACTAAAACATGGCATGTGATAGATCACATGTCTGGGGTTTTGTTATCATCAAAATCACCTGGATATACTCAACATTTACCTCTTCAAGGGTAGAACATTTTTTACAAGTGTAGACACGCCAAAATCGATGCTATGTTGAGTAAATCTCATGTCATCATGTGACGCCCCAAAGTGGACTTCAATATTGGCTTAATATGAAGTTTTTCTATTTTTTTCATGTTTTAATTGTGATTTCTTAGCATTTTTCTGTGTTGAATGGAATTGACGCCTCAAGTAGGGGCGTCTTTTAATTAACGGCGTAGTCAAGGGCGCCTCTTCATAAACGGACGGCTATGTATAGTGGCGTCATTTCCTGGAATTTTACGAATCCTAAGCAAAATGAAAAATCACAGAATTGGCGTCCCCCTTAAGGGCGTCTCTTGTTTAACGACTTTTTGAACATGCGTCATTTCAGAATTTTTAATAAGGAAAGTATTTTGTTGCCATAAATAAGTCCAGGAATTGACGCCACTGTAGGAGGCGTCATTTTAATTAGCGCCCTTGGTGAAGTCGTCATTTTTAATTGACGCCCTTTGGCAGGTCGTCATTTTCAATTTCAAATCTGTTTCGCTTGCTTCTTTCCAATAATGATCCTTACCCCATTTTGCACCTTGTGTTCGATTGGGAAGAGGGTTTCTTGTTGGAGAGTCATTACCTTGTTTTAATCTTTGTTTTACAAGGATTTTTACCCTATAAATACCCCCCTTGATCTCCCTCGCGCGAGAGAGAACAGAGAGGACCACACAGAGAGAACAAGAGGCAGAGAGAGAAACTCCTGAGAGTTTTCTTAACGGAAGAAGAGAGTTTTGTGTTTTGCAGGTTCTACTTCTAAGGGATCTTTCTTCTTCCGGGTGTTGATTCTTCTCTCCTCTAGAGGCCATCATCATCCTCTGCTGCTTTACTATTTGGTTTCCTCTCCCAATACTGTTGCGCACACAACAGAGAGGAGCTCGTGCCTTCAATTAATATTATTGACATTAGTGTCATCATCTTCATCTTTTTATTTCTAGTCATCCTACTAGGAAGAGTTACCACTTTCACACCATATCACATATATCTTGCTTTCATTGCATTCATATTCTTCATACCCATTGATACTCCTCTTAAGGGGTTTAAAAATCAAGATACACCAGGTGTGTTCATGCTTTGTTTGCCTGAATTCATATCATTAGAACATTGATACTATACACTCTTGGCTAATCCATTCTTTCACTTGTTTTGTGTGTTTTCTTGCAAGGGTAATCAAGCTACAAACCCCCTTCATCGGCCGGCCGACTGGAGGAGGAAGGAAAAGCTCATAATCTCTCACGCTCAACACAAGGTACATGCGATCACTTCTATTCTTCTTGAGATAACCCCTCTGGCGATCACACTTCCCATCAGCACCACGTGCTTCTTATATTTATCCTTCTTTTCTTTAGTGGATTTTCCATAATCTACAAATTGGCGATCACGGTGGGACTCCTTTTGTTTTTAGTTTGATTACCCCTCCATTGTGCTCCACGTAGCACCCTCCCATTGGCGCCCTCGTGTGCCCCTCCTTTGGTATCCTCGCGTACCCCTCCATTGTGCTCCACGTAGCACCCTTCCATTGACACCCTCGTGTGTCCCTCCTTTGGTACCCTCGTGTACCCCTCCATTGTGCTCCACGTAGCACCCTCCCATTGGCGCCCTCCCGTGCCCCTCCTTTGGTACCCTCGCATACCCCTTCTTTGTGCTCCACGTAGCACCCTTCCCCTTGTGCACCATGTGTACACCTCTCACTGATTAGCTTTTTTATTTCTGTCTGATTTCTGTCTGATTGCTAGGGCTTTCGGTTCTCTGAACTGAGTAGCGCCTTTCACACTGCCGTCGTTTTTATAATTCGCGCCCCTCACATAGGCGTCATTTCATCATTCGACGCCTTCCAGCAAGGCATCATTTAGTTGATTATTATCATTTTGTCCTTCATCCCATTACTGTTACAGCGTTTTGACGCCCCTTTACAGAGGCGTCCATTCATCATTTGCCGCCTCACTCCAAGGCGTCTTTTTGCCTGCTGTTACTTATTTGATGCCTCCCACGGAAGCGTTTTTCACTTATTCAGCGCCTTATAGCAAGGCATCATTTAGTCCATTTTGTTTTTACTGCTTCCTGTTCGCACTGTTTACAGCGGCTAGCGACTGCACTCCAGACGCTGTCTGTTGATTTAACGCCTTTCTTCAAGGCGTCATTTTCTTCTTTGCCCACAGAAGTGCTAATTGTTAGTGTTTATTTGCTTAATCTAGTTGATATCACCTGCTTGACATTGCCTGCATTAGATTGCATTCAGGGCATTCGGTTTGGGAGACCTCCTCTCCCCACACTTTTTAGGAGCTACACCCCTCTTGGTGAAGGAAGGACCCTCCTTTGAGCATTCCGTCTCATTGGACCGGAAATTCCTAAGCCAAGCCTCTGTAAGTCCTCGCACCCGTGGATTCCCTCACGGACGCCAGACAGGTTGTACCATCGAAGTACCCGGAGTATAGTTGACCCATACGTTCGAAAGGAGAGAGAAAAACTTAGATACCCGGAGATTACACCCAAATTTTCAACTAGGATCTACCTTCAAAAGAGAGAACCTAATATTGAATGCACCCTAATCTTCAAGGAAAATCTTAAAATTTTGGGGCTCATTACAACTTGTGTGTTTCTTTTGAGAAGGTGATATTCATTGATTATATCTCATTGCTGGAAATTTATTTCTTTCTCCTCAAGCATGAAATTGCGTTCAGGTAAAATTATCAATATGGCCAACTACGGGTACACTTATGACGGTTATGAGGAGGGTCACTCTGACCCGTTCTATGAGATTCCCTCTCAAGATCCTGTCTATTACGAGGGAAACCACAATTCTTCTTCCACTTAGGTCCACATGGTGGACACCACCACTACTGCTTTGGAGGTTGAGCCTTCTTCCCAAGCTCAACCTACTACTCAGAATACTCAGGGGACACTTCCCCTTCTTTCAACTTCAATGAATTTCTCAAGGCTCTTGCTCAGCTGGATGACTCCCAGCGACAGGCGGCTCAAGCCGCCCTCCTAAAGGGAAAGTCTATCCCGTCATCTTCTAACCCTCCCCAGGCCATGGGTGGCCACTCTGTTAATTTCTCCAACGACCTGGCGGTCGCCCCTAGGGTGCCCTCGCGCCCATCAACTCCTGTTATGACTATGCCAGCCCAACTGGCAAGTCACTCCGTTGCTAGGCCTCAACAACCTCTTGTTTCTCAAATTTTGAGAAGGCCTATGACAAACCAACACTCTTTTCGTCAGGCCCCAGCCGAGTCTGATAGCCATGCTCTACTCCTCCAAAAGATGGCTAGTATGGAGGAACAGCTTAAGAGGGTCACTGCATCCAAGATCGCTCCCGAAATTATGCTTCCCCCTATGCCGGTTTTTCATCTACCACCGTCTGAGATGCCAAATTTCCGGCGGTATAATGACACGGGCAACCCGAACATTCATTTGAAGGATTTTATGTATGAAGCATCATTCTGGCAGGATAATAAGAACTCGTTGGCTTATCTCTTTAGGCGGTCTTTGGATGGCCCAGCACTGGAATGGTTTTATTCTTTGGAGCCGACTGATGCCTGCGACTTTGATATAGTTCAACGGAAGTTCGTGCAAAAATATAAGGACCGTGTGGGTCCCTCCTTGTCTGTTACTGATTTGGTTGCAGAGAAGATGAAGCCCGAGGAGGACTTCGTCTTATTTGCTGATAGGTGGAGGGCTATGGCCGAGAAGTTAAAGGATACATTGTCGGAGACAGAACAAGTCAAGATGATAATATCAAACTCCACTCCGCAATTCCGTCACATTTTGGCCATGAACAAATTAAGCACTATGGAGGAGCTCTATGAAAGAGCTAGATATATACAAACTCAAATGAAAGATTCGCCCATTATGGGCATGTTCGAGCCACGGCCGAAGGTGATAAGGAAGAATGCTAATACTGGTAATACTGGCCCAACTACTGAAGACACTGTTATCAATGAGCAGGTGAGCGCATTCGGCAACTCCATGCCTTTCCTCCACCCTCCAAACCAAGGCCATCACCACAATAGCCTGCCTTCCAGAATCAAGTCCATCAGCCAGATAATAACCCTCCTCAAACTTAAGGCCTCCTCCACCTCCATAACAACAACAACTCCCCTTTGCTCCACAAAACAAATATCACCAAGTGCCCCCCCCGGCTAATTATCAATCGCAACAGCCACAACAACCAAGAAGGCCAATGGGCCCACGAAGAGCCCAATACCCTCCCTACCTGAAAGTTTGTCGGACATTTTTAATACCCTCATGGCTGCTAACCTGCTCACATTGCCTAAAGAGAGGGCAGTATGGCCGCAACACGTGGACACCTCCCGGTATTGCGTCTTCCATCGGCAGCCGGGGCACAACATTGATTATTGTTTTCACTTCAAGGATTACATACATGACATGAACGATCAAGGTGATATTAATTGGGATGAGATGAGGAGGGTCATCGCTACTTTGAAGGCTCGAAGGCCTCCTCGGCAACCACCAGTTCAGCAACCACAACAAGGTCAGCAACAGGTTCCACAGCAGCAGCAGGCTCCTGCACCGCAGCCAAATATGGGGATTGTTAATAACCCGCTACCGGAGCACCCGGTTCAGAATCAACAGGTAAACCTTGTCACCTCGATCCATGAAGTGGAGAGAGGGGCAGGTCTGGCATAATGAAAACGCCTCTGTCGGGGCCATTAGTAATTCCAATCAACCACAACTACCACATCTGATAAGAAGGCCTCAGCTTGTATCTCTTCCCAGCCACAACGTACCCTTATACGCTCCACCAGCTCCTTCACAGCCTCTTCTTTACGCCAAACCCCGAACTCCCTCCACACCAAAACCCTCCATCAAATAGACCTCTCTTATCCGCCGCTCGCCGGCAGCCGTTGCTCCTCCTGTTCCACCTCCACCTACCACTACCATGATTCCCAGGCCCCTCCTTGTCACTCGGCCTCCACCTTGCCTGCCGATAATTCCCCGCCAGCAAGGTCCCTTGCAGAACCCCTCCCCCTGCCATTTCAGCACCCAATACCACTATTCCTTCTACCTCCTCTACTCCTTTATCCACTCCAGGCCCGACAGAGGCGCCCAGAACTATGGTGCTCCGTAGTGGACAGATGTTCCATCGAGTGTTTCCGCAGCGGAGCAGGAGCCAGTACAAGAACAAGGAGAGCAAGAACAAGAATCTACACCGGGCACGGAGTATGATTTGTTGAAGCATTTGGACAGAACACCGGCCTGAATTTATATTTTAGAATTGATTAAAAGATCTACTGCACATCAGTTGGCCCTGAAACAGTATTTGCGAAAGGTAATGGTCAATGAGGATATTCCTGCCGAACAAGTTACTACAGTTTTGAATCCCGCCAGTAATCAACCGGCTATTACTTTTATGAACATGAATTGGCCCCGCAGCCGGCTAGAAAATATGCACTATGTATCACTATTGATATCAATAAAATAGCCGTAAAGCAATGTTTGGTTGACACCGGGGCATCCATTAATGTTCTGCCACCAAGCGCCTTGAAGATGTGTGGCATTCCCGAAAGTCAGATTCGGCCATCTACAATTACCGTCACAGCTTATGATAATACCAAGAAGCCGCCTCTGGGAATGATCACTCTGAGAGTTGGTTTGGGTCCAGTTACTGTTACAGCAGACTTCCACATTTTAGACATGGATCCAACATTCAACGGCATCTTGGGCCATCCCTATATTCAAGAACTTGATGCTGTCCCCTCCACAAATCATCAATGCATAAAATTTCTACACAAAGGGAGCATTATCAAAGTTACTAGCATGCCCATCTGCCGACAGAAGACATACATTCAGGCAACTTCAGTGCCGTCCATGTGGCCTTCCAATAGGCCTTTACTTTCAGTTTTGGATGTTGCCGACTCACGGAAAGATTTGTTAAGATCCCCAGTCACTAAGCCAGCTTCGCCCCTAATGACACCCCTGCCTCTCTAAGGAAAGAAAAAAGAAGAATATGATGAACACGCTTGGATGGAATATTTTGTTAAAAATGGGGTATAAGACTGGTAAAGGTTTGGGGGTCAATCTCCAAGGCCGTGTTAAAATAATCAGACACCAAAAGATGATTCCCCGGGGTGGCCTAGGGTATAAAGGGCCGAGCAAAAGCAAAGATGAAGATGGGCCATGGGCCGTCATGACTTCCACTCTTAAGACAGACCGGCAGCCTCTTACATGGACCCTGCAAACACATTTTATAAAAGGGGGAATTCATAATGATGAGCAAACTACACTTGTTACTTCCATGCTGGACTGTCAAGATGTACATGCACGGCAGTTTACTCGCCACATAGCCCCACTGGCTACTTACAAAGCCTTGGAATCCTTGCGGCCAGATAAGAGAAGAAAAATGGATGACCCTGAATGTGACTGGTATAGATGGTTTGATATGAATGACATTGCCATCGCTCTAAGCCGACTGTTTATACCAACTGATCCAGAATGGCCGCCGTTGATTCATGAGCTAATTGAGAAGCCAGCAATGATCATAGATAAGAGGCAGTTGCTAAGTGATTATATAGATACCGGAGAGCCCGATGTGCCATTCGAGGAAGGCTTCAATATAGACAGGCTGTGGGCCGGCCTCTTCTTTACCAAGTCCGTTCATCCAACGGCTATTGTCCGTTTGATCAATCAACTATTTTTCTCAGATATCCCTAGACCGCCCGCGGTCTTAATAACTGTTTCTCCAAATTCATCTCTAGTTTCTCCATTAATTCCTCCCTTGCTCCTCGAGCAATTTTCCAAACTCTCCGTCACGCCCCTGTGCGGGCAGTCATTAATCCAATCTTTTGCCAATCTTTCAATTTCAACTCCACCTCCCATTCCCCCCTCGCATTGCCTCCTCCTTGAAAACGAAAATAAAAATGAAAATGAAAAAAAATGTCAAAATTCCAATTTTTCAATCCTCCATCTCCGTTGAGGAAACCTCCTATTTCCTTTCTGAGTGTGTCCTGACCCCGGGGCCGCTCTCGCAGGATTCATTGATAGATCTTTTTTACCCCTCTGGAGAGGGGTCTTCATCTGTATCCCCTTCTGTACCTGCTTTCCCCCCTCCTTTCTCTTCTTCATCAGGTTTTAGTGAGCAAGCTAGTTGTTCTTATTCCTCTGATATTAAGACTCATGGGGTAGTTTCACATAAGAAATCCAAGGGTAAGCAGATTCCCCGTAGATTTCTTAGAGAATTAGCCGTCAGATGTCAGGCTTGCTTAGCCATCCCCGAAATTGTGGAGAATCTGATTATCCTGCCGGAAATAGAATATGAGGATACTTGTGCTTTTAATGAGGGTTTTGGTGTTTATGAGATAATGAACGATGAAGACCCTATTGAAGAGGGGGATGAAAGTTATGAAGAATATGAGGACGAGGCTGATGCTTTTGCTAGTGGCATGAGGAGATTTGATGAACCATCAGCCTCAGTAGAAGAGCCAACCAAAGAAATAAATCTGGGTACTGAGGAAGACCCTAGGATTGTCTTCATTAGCAGAAACTTGTCGCCCGATGAAGAAGAGGCGCTTATTTTGGTTCTTCAAGAATATAAGGACACGTTCGCTTGGAGCTATGAAGATATGCCTGGACTAGACCATGTGCTCGTTGAACATCGGCTTACGCTTAAGCCGGGGTCTGTCGCAGTTAAACAGCGGTTGAGACGTTTCCACCCTAATATGGCATTAAAGATGAAAGAAGAGGTCGATAAGCTTCATAAGGCTAGATTTGTTAGAGTTGTCCTCTATCCTAATTGGGTGGCTAACATTGTCCCAGTCATGAAGAAGGACAGAAAGGTGCGGATTTGTATAGACTTTCGAGACCTCAACCGCGCGTGTCCTAAAGATGACTTCCCCCTCCCTCATATTGATGTTCTAATTGACAACACAGCAGGGTATGAGACTCTCTCCTTTATGGATGGCTTTTCAGGTTACAATCAGATTCGCCTAGCTGAGGAAGATCAAGAGAAAACATCGTTCACTACACCATGGGGAACTATTGCTACGTGGTCATGCCTTTTGGACTTAAGAATACTGGAGCCACCTATCAAAGGGCTATGATGGCAATTTTTCCTGATATGATCCACATTTATATCGAGGTGTATGTTGATGATCTGGTAGTGAAATCAAGGACAAGGATCGAGCATCCTAGGGTTCTAACCAAAGTCTTGCAAAGGGCACGGGAATATCAATTAAAGATGAACCCTAAGAAGTGCGTGTTTGGTGTTTCATCAGGAAAATTGCTTGGATTTATCGTGAGTAAGAGGGGTATCGAGATTGATCCCAACAAGGCGAAGGCCATAAGAGAAATGCCACCTCCTAGGAATTTGAAAGAAGTTCGAGGTTTGATCGGGAGGTTGCAATTTATTCGCCGCTTTGTCTCCCAGCATTCACAAAGATGTAGGCCGTTCTACGAGCTTACTAAGCCGGGAGTCAATTTTGTTTGGGATGACAAGTGTCAGGTAGCTTTTGACGGATTGAAGGATTATCTCTCAAATCCTCCTGTCCTGAGGCCGCCAGTTCCAGGCAAACCGCTTGTTCTTTATATTTCCGTCCTGGATGACTCCGTAGGCGCTGTCCTAGCCCAAGTTAATGAAGAAGGAAAAGAGAGGGCAGCCTACTATTTGTCAAAGCTTCTCAACCCCTGTGAGCAGAGGTACTCAGCTATAGAAAAGACTTGTGCTGCTTTAGTCTGGGTAGTTCAGAAACTTAAGCATTATTTCTTAGCCCACGAGGTTCACCTCATCGCTCGTATGAATCCAATAAAGTTCTTCTTGAAAAATCTGTTCTCACCGACCGATTGGCACGATGGCAAAGCTTCCTTTCTCAATTCGACATTATCTATATTCAGCAAAAAGCAATTAGAGGCTATGCCATAGCAGAACATCTTGCTCACCATCCCCTTCCTAGATTTGACCCCGTTTGTTCAGAGTTTCCAGATGAGGAACTGATGTCCATCAATCAGACCGATTCAATGTGGACGTTACATTTTGATGGAGCTTTGAATTCAAAAGGGAAAGGGATTCGTGTTGTTCTTCTATCACCAGAGGTATCACTATTCCACTCGCCTCTCAGCTTGCATTCCCAGTTACAAATAATATAGCTGAGTACGAGGCTCTCTTGGCCGGGCTGGAGGCCGCTCATCAATTCGGTGTTACCCATTTGCGAATTGTAGGTGATAGTCAGCTTATTCTTCGCCAAGTGCTCACCAAGTGCCGCACGCTCAATCCTAAGCTCAAACCCTACCAAGAATTGACTTCTGCTTATACCAAGCTTTTCACCAAATTAATCTTCATCCATGTTCCTCGTGATCATAATATCTAGCTGATGCTCTCGCTTCTCTTGCTTCTTCCTTGGCTTTCCCTCCCGAAAGGGATTCCCATTCTATCATTGTTCACAAGCGGCTCACTCCAGCTATTAAGGATCCAGCTTTCCTTAGTGTTAAGGAGGAGGTGCTTAGGAAGGTGAAGCAAGAAGGAATCATTGAGAATAAGGAAGTCATGCTATTGGACTTGGAGGAAGAATTGGACGATGAAGAAAAGCCATGGTATTATGAGATTGCTAAGTATTGCCAAGATCAATCATATCCTATAGAAGCCACGGCTGAAGAAAAGAAAGCCATTCGAAGAGTTGCTCAGCGATACACTTTGGTTGGAAGCGTGCTCTACAGAAGAGGTCTTACCGGTGTTTTGCTAAGATGACTTGACGATGATGAATCTTGGAAGGTTGTGGAAGAGGCGCATTCAGGAGTGTGTGGCGGGTATGTCAATAGCCAGATGCTAGCTAAGAAGATCCTTAGGCTAGGTTTCTATTGGCCCACTCTAGAAGAGGAATGTTCTATCTATGTTCGAAGGTGTGTTAAGTGCCAACTACACGCCGACAAAATTTATTCTCCTGCTTCTTCACTCCATCCTATATCTTCCCATGGCCTTTCTCCATGTGGGCTTTCGATATCATTGGACCTCTTGGTGATCCGACCCTCCTCATAAAACTAAAGGCATTCGTACTGACGGCGACGGAGTACTTCACCAAGTGGAGGAAGCGGAAGCTTATGCGGAGATAAAAGCGTCAACCGTTTACAAATTTATAATGAAGAACATCATCGCAAGATTCGGCATCCCAAGTACCATCGTCACCGACAATGGACCATAATTCATCTCTCAGGAACTTCAGGACCTCTACAACAGGTATAACATTGCATTGTATCATTCATCTCCTTATTATCCGCAGGGCAATGGCCAAGCAGAGGCAACTAACAAAACTTTGATTAAAATTATCAAGAAAACATGTGAGGCTAATAAATTTGTGGATTGGCCAGAAAAATTGATTGAAGCTCTTTGGGCCTATCGCACTTCCATTCGTACCCCTACTGGGCAAACCCCGTTCGCCCTCACTTATGGAATGGAGGCGGTAGTTCCTTACGAGATTCTTGTCCTTCTCTACGAGTACAATTGGACAAGGAGCCCCCCATTGATGAGCATCGCGAATCTCTCCTTGCTCAGTTGAACTCCTAGACGAGAAGCGTCTGGTCGCCGCCGAGCATACGCGTATTTATCAAAACAGGCTTTCACGTTTTTACCAAAAGAAGGTGATTGAGAGAAAATTCAAAATTGGTGAAATGGTAATTAAACGAATTTTTTAAAACCTGGTGGACCACGTCAAAACTTCAACCTAACTAGGATGGTCCTTTTGTTATAAAAGATGTTTATCCTGACAACGCCTACAAATTGATTAATGCTGAAGGTGAAGAGTTAACTCATCCTTGGAATGGTCTATATTTGAAGAAATACTACCCTAAGTCAAAACCAAAACAAAAATAAAAGGAGCAAAAACAAAACAAAACAAAAAAAATTGAAAATCACAGGCAGACATGGTACATGGGCCACGAGCCTCAGTAATCATCCTTAATTCATTCTTCAGTCTCAAGGATTTAACCTTTGGGTCAACTCCACACACACACTACACGCTTTACTCTTAAACTCAAGCAGCCCGGAATTCAAGGAAAGTCCAACCCAAACTAAGAGTGTAGAAACCCTACCTATTCTCTTCTTTTCGACTCACGAGAGGGAGTACGAGTAAAGGGTTACTAACCAAGCCTGTCCGCCGCCCTAGTAGGTGGAAGTCAGGGCCCAAAAGGGAAGAAAATGCTTAAAGCCCAAGTACAATTAGGTCTTTATCTATTTCGAAAGGAAAGAAAGAAAAGAAATGAAAATATGATAAAAGAAAGCATGACAAGAGGGCAAAGTCCCCGCAGGGAAAACCCTGGTCGTAAGCATGCATGAATAAGGGCAAAAAGAGCAACGAAATTTCTCTAAGCCAAAGACCGAATCCCAACAGGCATTAGGGCAGGGGAGGAGCGTTCCCCATTCTCAAAAACCTTTCGTGAGCTTCCTCAAATTATTCTTCTATTCTCCCTCCATGGTGGGTTATAAACTCAAAGAATGGCAAAGATCATCCAAGAAGGAGGGGCTGCGAGAGAATATGAGTCATTTATCACGTTGACCCCTTTGTTAAGTTTTTTGAGAAAGATTAATGAATTTAAGATCATGATGGCGTAAGGTTTAAAGGCCCCGTGCTATGCCTGCTTTCAAAAAAAAATAATATATATATAAATCAATCAAAAAAATTAAAAAAATCAAAAAAAATCATCAAAAATATAAAAAAAATTCACGTCTTTAATTAAGCCGTCATTTTCAAAACAAAAATGGAAAAAAAATGGAAAAAAAATAAATTCACGCCTTCTATACAGGCGTTTCTTTCAAAATTAACGACTTTCATGAAGTCGTCATTTTCAAACCAAACAACAACAAAAAATGTGTTTTTCAAAATAAACGCCTATCGTGGTGGCGTCAATTTTACAATAAGCGCCCGTTTACGAGGGTGTCAATTTTTAAAAAAAATTGAACAAAACGAAAAAGAAAAAAATATGTACAAAACAAAAAACAAAATCAAGCCATTGTTATACATATGCCTAGTTGCATTTTGTGTGGGCATCTTTTATTTTGAGTTAGCATCTGCTTGCTTGCATGTCGCATTTTCCTTATATTTGATTATCATTTTGCCTTCATTGATTAAAGGCTTGGCCCCTTGACCGGTTACCAAGGTCAAAGTAAAGACATCCCTTGCTTATTGAGCAAGGGGCCAAGCCGAACAGATGGATTAACCTGTTTGTTCAAGTGTGGACCACAGCTACAAGCGCAGGGCAAAAGCAAAAGGAGAGAAAGTGAAAGAAAACACAAGTACACAACTACACAAGTGCTTAGGTAACAAAAATTTCAATCTCATATATATATATATATATATATATATATATATATATATATATCATAAATATCTAAGTACAGGTGTGAGGGTGGAGGAGTACAAGTAAGTCTCTCAGCTCTCGCCTCCACCCTCCTCTCTCCTACTCTCGACCTCACTCTCATCCTCTTGACGAGGCGCTGGTGGAGGGGGCATGGACCCCCGTGAAGTACCTGGAGCTCGAGCCGGCCCCTCTGCCTCACTCCTCTGCCGGAGAGAGGAACCTGCTACGAAGGTGGAGCTGGTGAAGCTGTACCCCGCAGCTCGCGCTCGCTCTCGGCCTCGCTGAAGGCGCTCCTCGAACGCTCGTAGCCGCTCCTAGGTAACGGCTAGCTGGGTCCTCAAGTCTGCAAGCTCCCGCTTGCGTGCTACCCCCTGCTCACGATCCTGGGCATGGTCCACCTGGTGTTGCTCACGGTCACGGGCACGGTACGCCGGATGCTCCTTGCCCTCCAGAGCACGCTCCCTCCGCTCCATCTCGAGGGCGACTCGCAGCTCCGCCACGTCCTAGGGCAGCTCCTCTCGCAGCCTCAAGGCTCGCTCGAGCTCCACGACCCGCTGGTCGCGGATGGCCAACTCCGCCCCGGCAAGAGCGGTCTGGGTAAGTGCCGCCTGTAGCTCCGAGGTCTGCAAACATTCAAACAACTCATCAGTTTCATATATATAATTCGATGATTCATGAAATAAGCAATTAACAACTCAAAATAAATAACTCACCCAGGAGGCCATCGCCTACTGACCCTCCTCAATGCAGGTAAGAGTGGCCCGGAGCTCCTCAGTCTATAAACACAATTTTTCATGAGCATATCATATAAACAATTGAATGAATTTTGAGTTTAAGGTTTTAAGCATACCCGTGTGACGAGGTCACGCTCTGCCGCCTCAGCCCGTGCCACCGCTCCAGCTAACTGCTCCGCTAGTGCAGTCGTCTCTGCACTAGGTCCTCTCGAGCTTGAGGCCTCTCCAGTCCCTCTCACTACTGCTCCCTGCTGGGCACGCTGCATTCATGGAGATTGTCAGTGGCTAATCATCGATAATTCAAGAATTCATCTACATATAGATAATTTAAACACTCACCAAGGTCTGTAGGTCTACCCGTGTGGTAGCCAGCTGGGCCTCCAAGCTGTGGAGGTGGGTCTGCATGTCCATCGCCACTATGTCCCACGCATCCTGCATTCATCACATATTAGTCGCATAATAGATATACATAAGCATTTGCATTTAATTTAAAAAGAGAGTGCATGCATACGTATCCCTAAGACCCTCATCTGGGGTCGACCGGCGTAAACCTCCCAATAGCGTCGGAGGTACTCGGAGCTGTCCGCCACCTGGGAAGTGACTCGGGTCCCGCCACGCTGCCATTTGGCGTACTGGTCGGAAAATCAGACTCTCCAGTCGATCGCCTTCGTGCGACCGCGTGTCTTCTTGCCTATCCCACGCAGCTCTCCAACCTCGATCCACTCCTGGTGCAGGCCGAGGGTCCTCATCACCAGTCTAAGTCGTAGCGGCTCAATCTCGCTTAGGCAATGAACCCAAAGCTCATATCCAAAGCGAGGTCGGCCCGCTACGACCCAGGGCTGGCCCTCATCAGTCATCCCCTCATAAGGTCTCCACCTCACCTACATCCACAAGCACGCATATCATCATATAATCATCATATCAACATATTTAACATAAAAACAAAAAATTTTGCATGCATACCAATGAGGCGGGGAAGTCGCGGAACTCCCGTCGTAACACTCGCAACTCGTAGGCGAGTGGGGCTCCAGTCACCACTGGTAGCCAGCGCCGTGCCAGAGGGAAGGATCCCTCACCTCCAGGCCGTGGGTCAGCACGCCCCATCGGCATGTATAGGTGGCTCCACACTTGCATCCATCCATTGCATTAGTAAAGAATTCATATGCATATAAAAGGAAAAAGAAAAGTAAGAAGGAAAAGAAAGAAAATGCATACCTGAAGGAAGGGTGAAAAGCCGCTGACAGTCGTCTCTCGACCTATCCCCATAAACAAGTCAGCTATCAAGTGCGCCAGCAACGCCGCTCCCCAAGCATATCTGTCGACGCCCTCCAAGTCCTCGAGTATCCCCAGGAATCGACAATTGATGATATCGCCCTTCGTGCCGAGCAGCAACCTCCCGAGCATCAAGAATAGAAACCTCCTCAAGTCTCGATCTGCTCTCTCTCTCTCAGCTGGGTCCTGGCAGTAGGCAGCCCTAGCCCCGTCTATCAATCTCTGTGATAGCTGCTCCAGAGACTCCTTCGACCTCTGCCTAGAATCGCCTAATCCCATAGCTATGCTAAGGTCGGTGCGGAAGATGGTCCTACACTCACTAGGCGTCTCGTAGACTGTCTCTAGCCCTAGTAGCCTCTTAGTCAGCTCACTATAATCGGGTAGGGTAATCCCGCTCCCGCCTCTCCGTCTACCCTCAACCCAGTGATCCTAGTAACATCCTCTAGGCTAGGAACCATATGATCCCACGGCATCAGAAATGCCCTGCTAGACCTATCCCATCTCTCTCTGAGCACCTGGATCAAGGGTAGGTCTGGTTTAACTGGCTCTATGCTAAGGAAGGCCCCAAACCCCATAGCATCTACCCTAGCTCTCTGGAACTCGGGGAGTCCATAATAAGCTACTCAGACCTGGACCCAAGAGATCCGTGTCCTCATCAACCCCTGCATGCAACAAATAAAAAGCCTCACTTAAGATTTCATGTGGTTATTCGTCAAGTTTATTTGCTGTTACTAAATTAATTGATGCCCCTAAGGGAGGCGTTATTTCATAATGTGTTTCTGGTAATTTTGTGTGCAATTTGAATTGACGACCCACCCTGGGTCGTTGTTTATTTAAGTGACGCCCCTGTGGGGGACGTTGTTTTGAAGATAATTTTCTAAAGTTCTGAGAAATTGTGAATTGACGCCCAACCCTGGGTCGTCAGTTGTCTAAGAAACACCCCTGTCGGGGGCGCGGTTCACAAAGCAATTTTCTATCCTAAATTACATTTCTAGAAAATGTTAAACCGACGACCTCCCCATTGGTCGTTACCTAATGAATTGATGCCCCGGTAGGGGGCGCTGCTTTTCTGGGGTTTTAAAGCTATTAGCATGCGAAATAAAAATAAAGCAGAGACATACACATTAAAAATAAATGAAATGGCATGGAAATTAACAGCATAATGATAATTTAAAAACTGACGACATGCTGCAGGGCGTGATTTCACATTAATCAATTTCAGAAATTTAAATTGACGACCCAGGCTTGGGCGTCGTTTTAATTGACGGCACCCCTGGGGGCGTCATTCGTCTGGTTTTCCCTCGACCGAGGCCGAGAGCTATGGAAATAGGTGGAAATTGGAAATAAAAATAAAAATAAAATCGGATTAAGGGTTTGGGGGCCTACCTTGCATCGTCCAGGCACCATTAGCCCTCCACGGAGGGGTTGCCGGGGTTGTCGTGGCTGCCGTGGTTGCCCGGGTCGAGGGACGATCACCGCCGCCCTCGGTGGTTCTTCATCTCCATCTTCTCCTTCTCCTTCTTCATCTCCCGCGTTTTCGTTGTCCTCTCCGCCTTCTTCTTCCTCATCATTGTCCTCTTCATCTTCATTATCATCGTCACCATCCTCTTCATCTTCATCTTCTCCATCTTCTCCGTCTTCACCTTGTTCTTCCTCTTCTTCACCGTGCTCCGCCGCCGGAGCCTCCTCGGCTGCCTCCGGAGGAACCTCCTCGGCTGCCTCCGGAAGAACCTCCTCCACGGCATGTTCTTCGTTGCCTAGGTCCACGACGTCGGGGGCAACAACCCGTTGCCGCTTGTGACCACCGCCGGCCATGGGTTTGAGAAAGGAGAGAGTAGAGAGAGTAGAGTGAGAATGGGAGAGACGGAAATGGAGGGCTCGGTTAGGGTTTGCAGAAGAGAGAGAAAAGAGAGAGAAGACGAAAGAAGGAGAAGAAGGAGGGGAAAAGGGTTTAACGGTCGAAAAAAATTGACGTCGTGAGGAAAGTCATTTTTATATCAATTGATGGTCTGAGGAAGGGCGTGATTTGTTGATTTGACGACCTGAGGTTAGGCGTCATTTTTCTTTGCGTGGGAAATTGCAACCGTCGTCAGGTGCATTAATGGGACAGTGATTGATTTGATCGATCGTCATAATTACTATTTGAATTTGACGCCCATGCAAACGGGCGTCCATTTTTAATACGCGACATGATGAAAGGCGTCTTTTTCATATAATTGAGGGTTTTATTGCGAAAACATTTTAGGGAATTTGAAGGGTGCAACGCCTTTCTTTGAGGCGCGAATTAAGAAATGCATGTGATCAAAAACGTCAATTATGATTTTGAATTATTTTAAGGAATTGATTTAGTGGAAATGACGACATTATATCAGACATTGTTTTCAATTGACGCCCTTGAAGAAGGCGTTGTTCATAACAGAGAGCCCGAAGCCCTCTTTTCATTAGACAGAATTGCATACAATTGGAAGAAATGATCATATGATTCATTTTTTTGGCTCAAATAAGAAAGGAATCTTTATTTCATGAAGGAAAATCATGATTACATCTAATGAGCCATCAGAGGCCTTATTTTCCTAAGTGCTAGTACATATGACTTGCATTTGTCTTCTTCCTCTTCTACATGTGCCTTGGACTTATGGAGTAGTCCAACCTTCCACTGGGCCATTATTGTCTTGATTTCTTCATAATCTCCACTTGAGCATAATTCCCTTCTTTTGAGTGGAGGAAGGTGAGAAGGTTCTTCAAAGAGATGCCGAGGTAGCTCGAGCTGTGGGAAGCACCGGTGTGCGTTTTAAAGGACGAAGTCGGTCCCGCCAAGCAACCGAAGCTCTATGCCGGAGGAGAGTCTTGAGCGAAGATCTTGGGTTTTGAGAAACCCCGGTGTGCAAGTAAAATCGCTCTTTGGTATTGTTGTGAAGTAGTCCCTCCATTCACTCCTCTTCTTGAGCTTGGGTACTCGATTGGTCACCCTCTCACATAGGCCTAAAGAATTTGTCATATATCATAGTGGGCTCTTTGAGAATATCTTGGAGGCCGTTTGGGTTGCTTGGCATGGGTCAAACTTTAGGTGGAGATCCACCCAACAAGCTAGAAGGAGCATTGACCCATAGAGGTGCCGTCCTAGGGAAGCCGAGGTGAGCCCGTTGTATAGGTTGGATAATACCGTAGGACCTATTCTTTTTCCTTCCCATATGCTAGCAATGGCACTTAGGTGGTGTTCCTCTAGATGATCTTCCATTGAAGGGAATAGTAGAGCTCCCGCTATGCATATCACAAACCCCTTCATCACTCTCTCCAACAAGTCTTCATCCTCTTGAGCCTTATCCATATTTTTGAACACCCATGAAGCTAGCTTTAGAAGGTTGATTCCCTTATGAGCTTTAATTTGGTTCACTAGATTTGGGCTTTGAATGAGGCTAGTGAGTATGTCTTGAGCTTGTATTGGCCTAGCCATGTGAGCCATCCTAGATTTCTCTCCTTGTTTCATCTTCCTCAAGCCTAGGAGTGCCTCTACCTCTTCTAGGAGAATAGCTTCAAAGGTTGGGAAGAGGAATGTGTGAGTGTGAGGGTGCCACAATTTTATAAGAGCTCCAATGGAGGCCCAATCTAGGTGAATGTCAATGTAATGGGTAGCATGGGTTATGATGCCAAGAAGGTGCCACCTAGAGAGGAAAGATTTCATGTCTAATGAGAGCTTGGAGAGTAATAAAGGAAGCCACTTAATCTTGAGAAATCTCCTTGGACCTGGAACAATTGGGTAATCCTGAAAACATAAAAGAAAGAAAGAAGAAAAAGAAGAAGAATATAATCAGAAATTTTGAAAAGGAAGGAAGAAGAACAGAAATAAAAGCTTTGATATCAAAAACACTTACTTGGCTGTTGGCAATTCTCCCACTAATATGGCCTGGAACTTCAGAAATTCTTGGAAAACTTATCTTCGGCTTCTTGGAAGGCCTTTGCATCTGCATCATGTTGTTCATCTTCCTGCTAGTTGTTCTCTGCACGTTCTTATGCTAGATCTAATATCTCTGTTGCTTCGGTTCTCTGTTAGCTCAATTGATTGGTGTGCTCTGGAGATGAACGATTGCCTTTTATAATGTTTTGGAACGCTAACGGGTAGCACGGTTTGTGCTTGAATCAAACGAGTTGCTGGAAGTTTAACTCCGAGCAGGAAACGAAAATTGTTAATTGACGACGTGCCGTTTGGCGTCATTTGTTTAATTGATGACACAGTCAAGGTCGTCATTTAAGTAAACGCCTCTCTGGAAGGCATCATTTGCGGTTCAATTCCAAATCAAACCTCGATTACAATTAACGCCCTATTGACAGTCGTCATTTCTTGATTATACGCCGCTGTAAAGGGGCGTCATTTTCTGAGCTTACGCTTTTTAAATTGCTTTACAACATTTTGAACTTAAGTGCTATATGTTATATATGAAATTATTCATGTTATGCACTTATGATCATATTATGAAATGTCCTGAGCTGATAATTTTTCTGATAAACTAATGAGCTTTGAAGTGCAGAAGTGCAGGTTGTGCAAGTCTGGAAGTATTTGCATAAGTTCAGGCATCGTAGGTGCAAGTTCTAAGTCTTTACATTGCATAAGTCTACCCATTCCCAAGTCTATACATTCCCTTCTCAAAGTTCATACATTCATTCCTCCTGAGTCTGTACATTGTCAAAATCTTTGCACTTTTGAAGTCTATACATTGCATAGAGTCTATTCATTCCATCCATCGTAAGCATAGAGTCTATACATTGCATTCCTAAGTTTGTACAATGCATAAGTCTGCATCATTAAGTCTATACAATGCATAAGTCTGCATCACTAAGTCTATACATTGCCTAAAGTCTATACACCCTAAGTCTGCACATCCATAAGTCCATACATCCATTCAAAGTCTATACATTCCCTTCTAAGTCTATACATTGCATTCCCTAAGTCCATACATCCATTCAAGTCTATACAATCATAAGTCTGTACATTGCATTCCCCAAGTCCATACGTTCCATTGCACAAGTCTGTACATTGTCAAAGTCTTTGCATTCCTGAAGTCTATACATTCCCTTCACAAGTCTATACATTCTGCTCACTCAAGTCCATACATTCCATTCTCAAAGTCTGTATGTCCAAAGTCTATCCATTCTCCAAGTCTATACATCCATGTCCATGCTTCATCCAAGTATGCACATCTTAAGTTTGTACATTCCCCATGTCTATACATTTCCTAAGTCCAAGCATCCCATGTCCATGCTTCACAAAGTCTATACATTCCAAAAGTCTGTACATTGCATTCCTCAAATTCAAAAATTCTCACAATTCCAATAAAAATTCAAAAATTCTCACAAATCAATAAAAATTCAAAAATTCTCAAATAAATCAATAAAAATATATACTCCAAAAAATTCTCAAATTCAAACCAATGTTGCTTTCATGCATCTTTATATCTTGGACTAACACGATTTTGAGCACAGGTAAGAAGCTCTTAACCCCACCGACTGGGTATCATCATCCAAGTCCCACGGTGTTTGAACATTATTCCATCTCAGTTCCTCACGTGCTTATTACTATCACCATCTCTCCTGTATGCACTTCTTGTAAGCATTCCTACTATATGATATTCTACGCTACTATAGCATATCAAGGACCTTGTGGTTCTGATGAACCTGGAATTTGAGTTCCCCTTCATCAAAAACAGTGATAATTCCAGGGGATCTTGATCACACGGATAGGTCATTGAATCATCCAAGGTTTGGGATGATGGTTCCACTTTCTGAGTTGATGCGTGGACAAACGGGCTTCGGCTTAGTGTCAGCTTAGAGATCTGGATTCTTGACCAAATCTAGATGGCTTAGTAATATTATCCTTGATTATCTTCTATGTTTTAGTTTGTTTTAATTTTTCTTTTAGCCCAGCATGCATCATGTAGGACCTTGAGCTTAATGATGAAAATCTTCATATTACGCCAATAATGAAGGTCACTCGCTCTTAACTGAGTTGGCATGAGACATTCCATTCCAAATCAAGTACTTTATTCTCCTTGAAGCCGCTCAGGCTGGTTCCTTGAAAAGCGTTCCTTTGCTGGGTCTTCATCTCAATTCATTTTATTTTTTTGCAAATCCACCTTGGTTGTAGCACGTCCACATTGGCTGGTAACCGCTCTCCAATGGTGTCTCCCGTTCGTACCCTCGCGCACATTTTTAGTTCATTTAGTTTAGTCTCTTTAATCCAGCCGATCAATGCCTTCTTGTAATCATCCAGAGTTGTTTCATTCAGAGTCTTGGAAAGATTTCCAGCACTTAGTGTCGAAGGCATGTCACATCACACCTTGGCATCTACTTATCAGTTCGTTCCACTTTATTCCGCTTGTTTCACTTTCACTTCATTCCGTCACACTCCCTTGCAAAGCAGACGCCAAGGCGGGACAGCTGTAGACACGCCAAAATCGATGCTATGTTGAGTAAATCTCATGTCATCATGTAACGCCCCAAAGTGGACTTCAATATTGGCTCAATATGAAGTTTTTCTATTTTTTTCATGTTTTAATTGTGATTTCTTAGCATTTTTCTGTGTTGAATGGAATTGACGTCTCAAGTAGGGGCGTCTTTTAATTAACGGCGTAGTCAAGGGCGCCTCTTCATAAACGGACGGCTATGTATAGTGGCGTCATTTCCTGGAGTTTTACGAATCCTAAATAAAATGAAAAATCACAAAATTGACGTCCCCCTTAAGGGTGTCTCTTGTTTAACGCCTTTTTGAACAGGCGTCATTTCAAAAATTTTAATAAGGAAAGTATTTTGTTGCCATAAATAATTCCAGGAATTGGCGCCACTGTAGGAGGCGTCATTTTAATTAGCGCCCTTGGTGAAGTCGTCATTTTTAATTGACGCCCTTCGGCAGGTCGTCATTTTCAATTTCAAATCCGTTTCGCTTGCTTCTTTCCAGTAATGATCCTTACCCCATTTTGCACCTTGTTTTCGATTGGGAAGAGGGTTTCTTGTTGGAGAGTCATTACCTTGTTTTAATCCTTGTTTTGCAAGGATTTTTAGCCTATAAATACCCCCCTTGATCTCCCTCGCGCGAGAGAGAACAGAGAGGACCACACACAGAGAATAAGAGGTAGAGAGAGAAACCCCTGAGAGTTTTCTTAACGGAAGAAGAGAGTTTTGTGTTTTGCATGTTCTACTTCTAAGGGATCTTTCTTCTTCCGGGTGTTGATTCTTCTCTCCTCTGGAGGCCATCATCATCCTCTGCTGCTTTACTATTTGGTTTCCTCTCCCAGTACTGTTGCGCACACAACAGAGAGGAGCTCGTGCCTTCAATTCATATTATTGACATTAGTATCATCATCTTCATCTTATTCTTTCTAGTCATCCTGCTAGGAAGAGTTACCACTTTCACACCATATCACATATATCTTGCTTCTCATTGCATTCATATTCTCCATACCTTTGATACTCCTCTTAAGGGGTTTAAAAATCAAAACACACCAGGTGTGTTCATGCTTTGTTTGCCTGAATTTATATCATTAGAACATTGATACTACACACTTTTGGCTAATCCATTCTTTCACTTGTTTTGTGTGTTTTCTTGCAAGGGTAATCAAGCTACAAACCCCCTTCATCGGCCGGCCGACTAGAGGAGGAAGGAAAAGCTCACAATCTCTCACGCTCAACACAAGGTACACGTGATCACTTCTATTCTTCTTGAGGTAACCCCTCTGGCGATCACACTTCCCATCAGCACCATGTGCTTCTTATATTTATCCTTCTTTTCTTTAGTGTATTTTCCATAATCTACAACAAGGTGAGCTTTCACATGAGCTATTTTCAACCTTCTTTTTTAATTTTTAATTTTTTGATTTTAACTTCTTGTATTGCTTAGCTGGCTCATCATATGCATCCATAAGCTCTTCAAATGTAAAGTTTTCAGAGTCAGAGCTTACCTGAGATGAAAACGGATCACTTGGATGATCTGGACTGTCAGCCATGAGACCGTCATGCCTTTTTCTTTCTTCATGAATCCTAGCCAGTCTATTTAGAATCTCCTTAGCAGTGCTGCAACTGAAAATAAAGGGAAACTTGGTGATATCTACTACGGATTTTATCAATTTGAAGGCAACAAGGTTATCAACATTTTTGGTCCTGTGTTTGTTAGACCATTCAGATGTGTCTGATGGCAGCTTGTGAGCACTGTGATATATGAGATTCCATAGCTTGGGATCAATGGAGTTAACAAAAGTACACATCTTCTTTAGCCACATGGTAAAATCAGAACCATCAAATATAGGCGGGGAAATCATTAAAACTTGACCAACGGAGAGATCCATTAGATCAAATGCACCAGGATCTTTCTCTACAGATCATTGGATTTGAGTATAACAGAGCTATGCTCTGATATCAATTGTTAGGGCCCTTGGGTGCAACCGGATCTAGAAGGGGGGGTTGAATAGATCCTTTAAGAAAATATGCCCAATTAAAAACTAAACCCAGTTCAACCTCAAACTTCAGCTTGGTATGCAAATAACACACTAATCAATATGGACTATGATTTCAGCAAAAACCAGTTCACACAGTAGACCTCGACACCATGCATAGGATAGCAAGGGACTGCTATTGGAAGGGGATGAGGTCGACGCACAACCACAGTGGAGTCGACGTCGCCTCAAGTGAGTTCAACAAATAAACACACCTGCTGCACATCAAACTCCAGTTGTGTGCGTGAATCAGAATGGTGGAAGGGCAGGAAATCAACCAACCAAAATAACAAGCATGGCGATCATCAAAACAACATGTGAGTGGGGATAGAAGATGAGGATCAATCACACAAAGTACAACCCACTACAAAAGGTATTTTTAAGGTGGTTCAGTCTGCAAACCCGCAGTCCTACATCCACCCCTCACCAAACAGGTGAGGCTTTACCACACGAGGATGAAGTCCTCAACACACACGGGAACGAACCCCCCCTACACACACACAAACAAAGAATAAAACAAGGTGCAAATGCAGAAAAAAGCACGAGGATAGGTCCCCAGTACACACGAAGCTGAACACAGCTAAAGCCACTCCAGTCTCTCAACCAGAGCACTGGACACACACCTGTGCCTATTTCAAAGGAAAAGAAATTGCAACAAGAAGAGCACCAGCTGTGGCTTCAGATACAGACCTGGAAGCTGGTGAGGTAGCATGAGATAGAGATCCAACGGGTCTTCTCTTTAGGCTTTCTGTAGGGCTGCTCTCTATAAGGCTTATCTCCTTTCTTCTTCTCTCTTTTCTCTTTTCTCTTACAGCACTGGACTGGGTCGTCCCTAGTGCTGGGCTACTCACCTTCCCTTTTGTTCTTTCTCACAGATTTCCTTGAATGCACAAGGGGCGTGGCTCTCTTGAAGGGCAGCAACCACTCTTCTTCAAGACTTAGCTTGATATATATATAGAGCTGGGTAGAACTAATTCCCTCCAGAATCTTGTGATCTGATTGGCTAGAATATAAAAGGCTTATTTGAACACTGACCTCTTTTTGATTGGACCACCATATCTGATGGCAGGAGCAAGTCAAATTTCCCAAGCTGAAATCTGATTGGTCAAGCAGAGACACGTAAGTTTCCCTCTAAGATCCTTCAATTTGATTGGCTGGAGTAAACAAGGGTTCTTTGAAAAAGAGTTCCATCAAATTTGTATTTTGATAGGCCAGTCAAAAGTAAACTTCTCATGTGTAGTTTTCTGATTGGTCCATAGCAGTAGAGCAGGTCCAGAATGGTTTTCCCTCCAAGATCTATTTTTGTATTGTTGGAATAAATAAGTGGGGTTAGACCAATAGTGCCTGTAGCATCTTAATTTTCATGGGCTGGCTTGCAGAGAGGATGTCCTTCTGTCCCAGAAGATTTTTTCCAGACAGAAATCCTGTTGGCTGACTCCAGGAGAAAGGACACCAGAGAAGGAGTCTTTTCCTTGGATGGTGTACTGAGAGATACCTTGTCTAAAAGGTTACTCTAGTCACTTATGATGACAGGGATAGTGGTCAGTTCTAGGCACCTCCTCCAGACCTCAAAAGAGGTGTTTTTGGAGGTTTACGTCTGCATTTTATATTCTCTGGATGAGCTTCGGAAACAGTGCAAGTTTAACAGATAGGGCTTGAAGAACTATCAGTGCATCGACGTAGCAAGTCTAGCACGTCGATGCATCCTTCAGAAGATGTGTTTATAATATTTTCTGGAAGGGCCATTGCGTCGACGCCCTGAGAGGATAGGGTCGACGCATCTAAGGAAGGCACGCTTGAAACAGCTTCTGTGAGACCCTGGCATTGACGCCCTGAATCTATGGGGTCGACGCATCCTTCGGACTTGGTGTTTACAACGCTTTATGTGAACCTCCTTGCATCGATGCCCTAAGAGCATGGGGTCGACGCATCCCACGATGGATGCTGGTGTTGACTTCTGCTGGAGCTTCATGCCGTCAACGCATCTACATCGTAGGGTCGACACAGCCTTCTTGACCTTGCAGTTCTCAGCTGAATTCTGGTGCATTTTGATTTTCCTTTCTTTTCCCAACCTTTTCTTGGTTTCTGTGCATGCCTGTGACTTTGCACCTTGAGTTTGTTTCTTTCAACCTTGGTTGGTTATTGTTCCTTTAGATTTATCACTTATAAAGCTCCTTACAGCATTTCCATTTCAGCTTCTATTTCAAGTTTGAGCTTGCTGGCTTGCTACTGCTACTGCTGATTTAAGCTTGCAGGCTTGCTACTGCTGCTACTGATCTTGTTGTTGCTTGCTGTTGCTTCCCAAGGCAACTTGGCTGAGTGCCATGATCTGTCAATATCACTCTTTAATCTCCCTTTAATCTTGAGATGTTTACACAAGAGAGTTATTTCATGATGAGCATAGCATGGAGGCAACAAAAACATTATCATGCACATTAAAGCATAGTTGAATTGATTCAATAGAATTATAATGAATCATACTCAGACATCATCAAAACATAATTTATCCAACATCCTTCACATTATGTATATATGTTTTTTGTTTTCTTTAAGGCAAGCTGAATTCCAGAAGAAAGGGGGGGTCGACCCCTGCAGCTCTTGGCTCAAGCAATCCAAGATAGACATAATGCAATGAGAATGCAATTGCACATTCAAAGGGGTCTTGATTTCTGATTTTTTTTGTATGAGCATCAGTTCTTCATGTTTTTTTTGATCCATTCATTGTTTTTTTCATGAGTCCCAAGCATGGTCAATAGGGAGTCATTTTCTATTCAGTTCTGCATCTGGATGGCTCTCTGAAATGGATTGTATTACTACATCAGATCTGTGTGTCATTGATTCAGGGAGAGCTTCTTGCCTCAATTCATTTATCACTGCTGTTTTCAGTTCATTGGTTCCTTCATCATCTTTTGATTAGGTTGAATCATCCGATGAAAATCTGGCAGCATTTCCCCTTGCCCGGAACTTTGGGGGGATTAAAACGGGTACGCATCCATGGAGAAAACCCAAGATGCCCCCAAAATAACAAGGTGCGCATGGAAGCGGCAACACCCGTGGAATCGAATTGGTGGTGGAAAATCCCGAGGACTAGCCTACAAGGGATTCCAATAACCAAAGTAGTGCC
Source organism: Amorphophallus konjac (assembly GCA_022559845.1). Classification (NCBI taxonomy): domain Eukaryota; kingdom Viridiplantae; phylum Streptophyta; class Magnoliopsida; order Alismatales; family Araceae; genus Amorphophallus; species Amorphophallus konjac. The sequence goes on from CM040129.1 coordinate 151,480,170, forward strand.
ACAATCCTGCTTCAGGGACGTGGTCATGGATTTTTGCCAAACCATATGATCGTCAATGTTTACCCTTTCAAGATGAGTCACCCGGGGTCCACACTATGAGGGAGTGAGCCCCCGGGGATCCGAGAGTAATCAAAGTCCCTGCGGAGATTGAGGGGATTGAAGACAAAACTAGGGAGGAGACTTGGGGCCCTTCATTGCAGTTAGCATACGCATCTCCTCCTTAAAATGATAGCAGGGAGAGGATTATGAGAATGCTTAATTTGGGGTGAGCCCCATATGTCTCACCCCTTTGGTATCATGGTGGTGGAGTTGGCCAAATACCAAAGCAGGATTTTGAGGATGCGCAGAAATCATAGTGAAGAAAAAAATTAGAGGGGTTCCGGTGGTTGGCAACCCTGCATCATGGCTATGGAGTAAGCCAAACCCCGAGCCGGTGGCCACTAGGATGATGAGTGGATCGCTATATGACCGATGCATAATGAGGGAAATGAGTCAAAGGCCTTTCATACATTTACTAAAAGAGCAGAATTAAATGCAGTAGAAGGCATGTATCTATGTCACACTTGTAAATGCGCATATTGGAGTGGGCAGATTTGAAGCAAGCACAAAGGATGTATGAACATCATACGTTATATTTCTGCTGCATAAGCAGACCTCAGGTAAAAAAAAAAAAGGAAGCCAGAGCAAGAGGGGCGGTAAAACATAACAGGGAGACATAAGCAGCATAGCAAATATATACTCATATGTGCACACCATGGAGAAATGGGCACCGCACTCATAAAAAGAAGTCAGGGAATGAAGCCATGCATCTCATTTCTTCTTTAAAAAAAATTTACATTAGGGAAGCTACTGAGTAGCACACACCATGGAACGGGGGGTGAGGAAGAAGGAGAAGGGAATACAAGAGTAAACAACCCACCCTCTTATAATATTCTGCACACTCCCCCTTTCCCCTCCCTCAGCTCTCACTCTTTCTTTTATCTCCCTCGGCACCCCCAACACTCAGAAACGGAGTTGCAGATGGGATTGAAAGGACAGGGCTTCTCTCTTCAATTCTCCAGCCGCCTCGTTTCTTCCACCAGAGGGGCCTTCTTATAGGAGGTTCACAGGGTTCGTTCGAAGGCCAGGGCTACTCAACTCTCTCCCTCTTTGCCGTTGTCGCCACTGCCATCGCTGGAGGCTATCTCGTTGATGCTGCAACCGTAATTTCTTCGTAGGGCACAGTAGGGGGAATTTTCCACTGTGGGGTGGCCGTGCGCCTACCCTCGTCACCGACTGGGGGGGTAGCTTAGTCGGAATGAGTTGCGCGCCGCTGCCATCGGGGAAAGGGGCTCCCGGACATCCAATGGTCGCACTCGAGCTACCGCGAGGGGCTGTCGGACACCGTCGGCTCTGGCCTCGGCCTGGCGGTCAAGGCGCTTGGCTGCTTCCGTGGTTTCTCTGTCGGACACATGCGTGTAGGGGCTGGCGTAGGAGAAGAAAATGTGGGAAGGGTTACACAGGAGGAGGGAGAGAGCACGGGATGAGAGGCACAGACACGGGGCACTGTTCCATGAACAGTGCCCGTGATTTTCCTTCTTTTTTTTTTGGAAAATCCTCTGTTGACGAGGATCATCAAGCAACATGGGCAACTATCCAATTATATTTATTTTAAGTGTTTTTTTGTCAATGTGGCACTTTACTGGGCCTATATGTGTACTTTTCCTTTCTATAGAAAATAAGATGTGTCCTCATCATGTAATAGTCTTTTACTATTTTAGTCTTCCCACTAGAAGTAAAATTAGTCATAGATGTCAGGTGTTAGGTGAGATTTGGTATGATTAGTCATGGGTGTTAAGTGTTAGGTGCTCAATGTCAGAGATGTTAGGTGAGGTTTGAATAAGTTGTCTATCTATCATGTGAAGAGTCTATATAAGAGTATGTAACCCCATGTTATAGATAGAACAATGAAGTTGAATCAAAGTTTATTTGGGAACCATCATACGTGAGGTGTGAAGCCTTGATGCATTTGATCTTCTCCGAGAAGGAGATGGGGTGAGATGCCCCCGGGGTGCGACACCCCTCTCTACCCACCGTCCACCACCTCTCTGGTCACCTCCTGCCACCACTAATTCACACCCCTCCTCTGCTCCCTAGCCGTCCCTACACCAGCTGCAGGCAGCCATACAGATCGTTGCCACCCATTCTCCCTGCACAGACCGCTACCCCAACCCCCCCTCCTGCCACAGGCCGTAACAGCCCCTACTCCACCTCTCTCCCCTCCCTTGGGCAGGCTGGCCCCATCACCATGCACCCCTGCCTCCCTTTTGAGAACCCACCATCCACCAGCTGATGTCCTCTCTCTCTCCCTTCTCTCTCACTGCCGCGGCCCTCCTCCACTACCACCATCTCAGCCTCCAACTATCGAGCAGGCCCCAGCCTCCGTTGGCCTCCCTAATCCACCATCCCCTCACGTCCAATGTCCCCACTCCTCCATCCCCTTCCTTCTCTCACCACAGCCCAGCACGATCATCCCCTCCTACCAACCCTCGTCAGCGGCAACATCGCCACTCGCAGTCGCTGCCATAACTCGGTCGTCCGCGCGCCCCCAGCCGCTACCGGCCGCCACTAAGAGCCCAGTTGCCGCTGCCCCAAGCCCAGCTGCACTGCTGCCGCTGCAGCACAAGCCCACCTACCCACCCTCCGCCGCAGGCCCGACGTTGCCACCGCCCCGAGTGACCACCATGCAGACCCCCGCCTCTTCTCGCCCTTGGGAAGACCCCCCCCTCCTTGCCCCTCTTGCACGCGGCCCTGCCTTCTGCACCACACGAACAGGGCTGCCGCGGCCATGCATGCAGCTGCACCTTGCCACCCGACCGGGTACCAGTCCCCCGCCGTCATCCTTCTCAAGCCTTGGCCACCGCCGAACCCGGGCGATGCCCCTCTCTCCAACTCCCCAGCACGTCGGCGAGCTCCCCAGCACCCCAACGGCACCCACGTCTCTCCCACCGCCGATGTCGTTCCCCCCTCCCGTGCTCTCTCTCTCTCTACCTCTCCTTCTCTGTCTCTAACCCGCGGCGAGCCCCCACTCACACTCTCTATTTTCCTTCCCCTCTGCACTTCACCTCTGCCACCATGCACCTCTCGCCCACGCCGCCGGTAGCACCTCCCCACTCCCCCTCTCGTCGCATACACCGCCCCCCCTCTCATTCTCTCTGCTCCCTCTTTCTCTAGGGCCTCCCCCGTGGTCTCTCTCTCTCTCTCTCTCTCTCTCTCTCGTGAAGATCTGTTAAGAAAAGAAAGTGAAAAAAAGGGAGAACTGTTTAGAAAAAAAATAAGAAAAGAAGGAATGGAAAACAAAAAAAAGGGTAAAGGAAAAAAATAGAGCGAGAGAAAATATTTTGGGAAAAAAAGAGGAAAAATAGAGAGAGAGAAAAATTATTTTGTGAAAAAAAAGAAGGTTAAATAAATAGAGAGGAAAAATATTTTGAGAAAAGGGAAGAAATAATAACAAGGTGAGAAAAGAATAAAACCATAAGATTCAGATTTCGTTCCGCATCAAGTGGTATCAGAGCCGGTTGCCCACTTGTTCTCACAAGTTCGGTCCTTGGCTAAGTCCGTTCCGTCACGAAGGGAGAGTTTGAAACTTCGGATGCATCGTCCTTGAGATGAGGATGGGTGCGAAACCCCATTCGAAGCTCCAGATCCGTCCTTCTCTGCTGTCCATCGACACCGCCACTCCTCCAAGCAAAGGTTCTAGGTTCGAGGTCGAACCTCCTCCAAGCAGAGGGGTTTCACGAGGATCATCAAGCAACATGGGCATCTATCCAATTATATTTATTTTAAGTGTTTTTTTGTTAATGTGCCACTTTAGTGGGCCTATATGTGTACTTTTCCTTTTTATAGAAAAAAAGATGTGTCATCATCATGTAATAGTCTTTTATTGTTTTAGTCTTCCCACTAGAAGTATAATTAGTCATAGATGTCAGGTGTTAGGTGAGATTTGGTATGATTAGTCATGGGTGTTAAGTGTTAGGTGCTCAATGTCAGAGATGTTAGGTGAGGTTTGAATAAGTTGTATGTCTGTCATGTGAAGAGTCTATATAAGAGTATGTAACCCCATGTTATAGACAGAACAATGAAGTTGAATCAAAGTTTATTTGAGAACTATCGTATGTGAGGTGTGAAGCCTTGATGCCTTTGTTCTTCTCTGAGAAGGGGTGAGATGCCCCCAGGGTGCGACGCCCCTCTCTACCCACCGTCCACCACCCCTCTGGTCACCTCCTGCCACCACTAATTCACACCCCTCCTCTGCTCCCTGGCCGTCCCTACACCAGCTACAGGCAGCCATACAGATCGTTGCCATCCATTCCCCCTGCACAGACCGCTGCCCCACCCCCCATTTCCTACCACAGGCCGCAACACCCCCTGCTCCACCCCACTCCCCTCCCTTAGGAAGGTTGTCCCCATCACCATGCACCCTTGCCTCCCGTCTGAGAACCTGCCATTCACCAGCCGCTGTCCTCTCTCTCTCCCTTCTCTCTCACTACCGCGGCCCTCCTCCACTACCACCATCTCAACCTCCAACTACCAAGCAGGCCCTAGCCTCCGTTGGCCTCGCCAATCCACCATCCCCTCGCGTCCAACGTCCCCACTCCGCCATCCCCTTCCTTCTCTCACCACAGCCCAGCACCACTGTCCCCTCCTACCAACCCTCGTCAGCGGCAACATCGCCACCCGCAGTCGCCGCCACAACCCGGTCGTCCGCACGCCCCCGACCGATACCGGCCACCACTGAGAGCCCGGTTTCCGCTGCCCCAAGCCTAGCTACACTGCTGCCACTACCGCACGAGCCCACCTACCCACCCTCCGCCGCAGGCCCGACGTTGCCACCGCCCCGAGTGACCGCCATGCAGACCCCTGCCTCTTCTCGCCCTTGGGTAGACGGCCCCCCCTCCTTTCCCCTCCTGCACACGGCCCTGCCTTCTGCACCACACGAACAGGGCTGCCACGGCCATGCATGCAGCCGCACCGTGCCACCCGGCCGGGTACCAATCCCCCGTCGTCGTCCTTCTCCAGCATTGGCCGCCGCCGAACCCGGGTGCTGCCCCTCTCTCCAACTCCCCAGCATGCCGGTGAGCTCCCCAGCACCCCAACGGTGCCCATGTCCCTCCCACCGCCGCTGTCATTCCCCCCTCCCGTGGTCTCTCTCTCTACCTCTCCTTCTTCCTCTCTAACCTGCAGTGAGCCCCCACTCACACTCTCTCTTTTCCTTCCCCTCTGCACTTCACCTCCGCCACCACCACCTCTCGCCCACGCCACCGGTAGCACCTCCCCACTCCCCCTCTCATCGCATACACTGCCCCCGCCCTCTCATTCTCTCTGCTCCCTCTCTCTCTACGGGCCTCCCCCGCAGTCTCTCTCTCTCTCTCTCTCTCTCGTGAAGATCTGTTAAGAAAAGAAAGTGAAAAAAAAGGTAGAACTATTTAGAAAAAGATAAGAAAAGAAGGAATAGAAAATAAAAAAAGGGTAAAGAAAAAAATAGAGCGAGAGAAAATATTTTTGGAAAAATAGAGGAAAAATAGAGAGAGAGAGAGAAAAATTATTTTGTGAAAAAAAAGAAGGTAAATTAAATAGAGAGGAAAAATATTTTGAGAAAAGAGAAGAAATAATAACAAGGTGAGAAAAGAATAAAATCATAAGATTCGGATTTCGTTCCGCATCATCTGTTTTCTCTTTTTTCCTTCTATTTCTCTTATTTGCACCTATATCCTCTACGCCCTTTTCTTCCTCTCCTTTTTGTATTGGGCTTAGCCCATTCATTTGGCTCATTCATCTCCTTTTCTTTTTTTTCTCTTTTTTCTCTCTTTTTTTTTAGTGCCAACAAATGCCCCCCACTCGCAGGTGTCGCGAAAGAGGGACGTGGGAGCTGGGCCTGTGGGTGTAGCGAAAGCGGTATGCGGGAACGGGGCCTGCGGCTGTAGCCCACTTGAAAGCATCTATCTGTGTATCCTTTATCTTAATTGTGATCAGAAGAGTTGGCTTCGAATCAAATTGGGAAAGCAAGCTTTGAGAGCCGGAGTTGGAGGGTAGGCTGCGAGTGCCGACATTGGGAGAGCGAGCTGCGAGAGCCTAGATTGATCAAGAAGGCTTTAAGAGCCGAAATTGTGAAAGTGGGCTTTAAGAGCCAAAATTGGGAGAGTAGGCTGCGGAAGCCGAAATCGGGAGAGTAGGCTTTAATTAGGAGCCAAAAATTGGGAGAGCAGGCTGCGCGAGCCGAAATCGGGAGAGTGGGCTGCGGAAGCCAGTTTTGAGTTTTGGAAAGTAGGCTGTGGGAGCCAGAATTTGGATTTTGGAAAGTAGGCTGCGAGAGTCTGAATTTGGAAAGTTGGCCGCGAGAGCCGAAATTGGGAGAGCAGGCCGCGAGAGTGGAAATTTTTGTGAGTGTTGGCTACAAGAGCCAAAATTGGGTTTTGGAAAGTAGGCAACGAGAGCCAGAATTTGGAGAGTAGGCTTTAAAGGTCGAGATTGGGAAAACAAGCTACGGAAGCCGAAATTGAGAAAGAAGGCTACAAGGGCCGAGATCGGGAGAGGAGGTCACGAGAACTCAAAAGTTGATGAGAGATTAGGCTTTAAAAGTTGAGGTTGAGAAAGTAGGCTGTGAGAGCCAGAATTTGAGGTTTTCACTCATTTATTATATTTTAATTCATTTTATTTTGTTATTATCTTTTAAACAGGCATGCAGGCATGCAGACATCCATTGACAACAAGCACACGAAAGCATATATATAGCATAGCTCCCCTCTATCGAGGATCGGATAAGAAAAGCACCCACGACTCATAAGTAGAGTGCGGCCCACGAAGCACAACAAAAGGGGATGTGCATTCATCAAGGGGATATTGCATAGCTTATGCACATAGCTTAAATCGTAATCTACACCCGAGGCAACTTCTCTATGGTGCGAAAGCACAAGCATATGAGTAGCGAACCCTAAACATAGGGATATGCAGACGTTCTAAGCAACACTAGAGGATTACTCTAAGACCTACACATGCACTTCAGGCTTTCGACTTTCGGTAGCTTCACACAGCCCCCTCGTTTATTTGAAATCTAGACTTCACCGTTCGACGTGAGTTTCCTCATGTGTCTCAATAAGGATTCTTGGCTATTAGGATTCATCCTTATTACTTTTTTTTTACTATGAAATTTGCTTCACCGCTTTCGTGCGAGTCTCCTCATTTATTTCAGTGGGGATTCCCAACTACTTGGATTCACATTTCACTTCTTCATCATTTGTTTCATTCATTTTTTTTGAAGGGAGCAGGCAGCTTTTTCCTCACGATTACCTTTCGTGTGACTGTAGGGGTTTGGGCATTCAAAGAGTGTTAGGAAGAAATTATGCGATCCTTGTGGTTAAAGACCATTGATCACATTGTGTGTAAAGTGTGGGAGTTTTGCCTAGGGTATATTCTGTGAGTTACACTAGCAACATAGCTATCACTCTTTCCCCTTGACGCATGCACCCATCAAAAATCGATTTTCCCCCTTAGAATATGCCGTGACGCATACATACGTAGAACCGGGGCAGCATTATTTAGCAAGGGAGTATAGTCCTAGAGAATTCGTTGGAAGCATATTAAATATATATAGACAAGCATGCAAGCAAGGAAATCAAACATCTAAAATCAAGAGCACTCTAGAGAGTTTTTTTTATCTCTCTTTTTTTTGAGTGAATCCTGGTGGGATAAAGAATATGACAGCAAGTTTTGATAGAAAGTCTAAGTGGAGAACAAGAGAGCGGACTTCGGGCGAAGCCCAAACTGAAAATTGGAGAGCCGACTGCGAGAGCCAAATGATCATGGGAGAGTAGGCTTTGCAAAGTCAAAATTGAGAGGGCAGGCTGTGTAAGCCCGTGGATAGCTGGAGAGTAGGCTGTGTAAGCTCGAGGATAGCGGGAAAGTAGGCTGTAAGAGCCAAAGGATAGTGGGAAAGTAGGTTATATAACCTAAAGGACAACAAAAAAATAGGCTATGTAAGCCCAAGGATAGCGGGAAAGTAGGTTGTAAGAGCCGAAGGATAGTGGGAAAGCAGGTTATATAACCTAAAGAAAGCGGGAAAGTAGGCTGTGTAAAACCCAAGAACAACGGGAAAGCAGGTTGTAATTAAAGACCCAAAGGATAGGGGGAAAGTAGGCTATGTAAAATCCAAGGACAGTGGGAAAGCAGGTTGTAAAAAAAACCCAAGGGGTAGTGGGAAAGCAGGCTATAAAGTTGAGGGATATCGAGAGTAGGCTATGGAGCCGAAAGATATTGGGAGTAGGCTATAAAACCAAGGGATATCAGAAGTAGGTTGTGGAGCCGAAAGATATTGGGAGCAGGCTATAGAGTTGAGGGATATCGGGAGCAGGCTGTAAAGCCAAAGGATGTTCGAAATAGGCTATACAGCCGAAAGATGTTGGAAGCAGGCTATAAAGCCGAAGGATGTTGGAAGTAGGCTATAAAGTCGAAGGATGTTGGAAGCAGGCTATAAAGCTGAGGGATATCGGAAATCATGGTGGGACAGATGGATTAGTCTTGATAGTGGACTCTGGCCGTAAAATTTAGGCCGAGAGAGATAGGATAGCGGAAACATGTATTAGCGGGCTTTGGCCGGCATGGCTAAGCCGAGAGGCAAGATGGCAGAAGTACGTGATAGCGAGCTTTTAGCCGACATGGCTAAGCCGAACAGTGAGATTTTTTTTTTAAATATAAGGTAGCGGACTTCAACCGGAATGGCCCAAGCCAAGAGATGTTGGATAGCGGGCTGTATAGGCAAAAAGGTAGTAGGACAGCGAGACATATGAGCCACAGGAGATTGAGATAGTAGGCTATATAAGTAGAAGGATAGTGGAAAGTGGGCTGTGTGAGTCGAGAGTAGAGGGAGCAGGCCATGAGAGCCAAAGGATAGTGGGAGAACAAGCCACATAGGCCAAAAGCCGAGAGCGGGCTGTGAAAGCCAATCAGATATTGGGATAGCGGGCTGCATGAGTCGAGAGATAGCGGGTAGTGGAAACATGTATCAGCGGGCTTTGGCCGAAGTGGCTAAGCCACGGAATAGGGTAGGTGTTGACTCGATGAAATGTCGAAGTCAATGAACTTGGCAAGGGCGTGGGCCCAAGCCAAGGGCAGCACGATCGGCCGACGGGGGCCAAGGGTTGGTAACCTCCAACAATACTTTCCTTCTTATTGATTGTCGTCACTTTTTTATCATAATTTTCTTTTCTCTTTTCTTATTTTTTTTTGCCACCATCATTATCATCATTCATTTTATCATTACTTTACATCGTCATCGCCCCGGGGGGAATCCTATTCTTCTTATTACATGAAGCATAGCAGATAAGTCCTCTGAACGAGGGATTTAAGTCGGTCGTCAAGCAGCCAACATTCGTAGCAAGCCACCCAAACATTTTATAACTCCAACGGGCCTTAAGCATGCCCTGATATTTCATGTCTTTAGCGGGCCTTTAACGTGCCGAAATAGCATTACAGGTTCAGCGGGGCCTGGCTATGCCCGAGTAATTTTGTAGCTTGAGATGCCCCAGGTCGGGGTGTAGCTTTTGCTTCGATACCCCCAGACCGGGGTGAATAAATAGAGGAGCTGCTCAAAGCATGTCCTTCCATTCGGTTGCTCATCTTCTTCATGAAAAGTCATGCAGACAGACAGCGGCAGGAGATCCGGCCATTGGGCTCCACCATTTCATCTTCTTCATCTTCGTCCGGAACATGTACCGCAATAGTTGTACTTTGTTGGGCCTTTTAATTCGGAGAAGGTCTCTGTCCCAGACTCTCCCACACAACTTCATCATTCAGTTTCTAATCCTAAGATCGGCTGACCCCATTTTTGAATCGGCCGGCTTGGGTGAAGCCGACGATGCATTGCGTAGCAGAACTACAGTTCTTTTCTTCGTTTCTGGCATCTACCCCCTGAACAGAGCACCGTCCATTAATTCGTCTAGCTTGTTGCAGCAGCTCATGGCGCTTGAAACACCTTTTAGTGCTTGTGTTGCTCCCGCTGATATGGCGAGGCTTTATTGGCCGCCTTCTTAAAGATGGGCATCTGATGAGGGTGCGGCGATTCCACCTTATATTCACCCATTTGCAATTCACCTTTGTTGATCAGGCTTTCTATGATGTCTTTGAATATATAGCAATCTTCAATAGAGTGTCCCAGCCCTCGATGGTAGAGGCAAGACTGGGGATTGTCTTTTCTTTCGACCACATTCGGTTTCTTGGGCTCTGGGAACACCGCCTTAGTAGTTGAAATTTCTACCCCCACGCCCTCGGATAGGGGAGGGGTATAACAATACGCCTCTTCATTAGGCGGTGGACAGTGCCCCCAGTTCTCCAGGGACTGATTATCCTGATGATGAGAAGTACCAACTTCAGCTTGATCTGCGCTTATCGGCACGTGGCATATTTCTTCATTTCTTTCTTCGGTAGCATGAGCTTTGGGCACCCCTTCGGGCGACAGACGATATATAGATATCATGTTGACAGCTCTTTTCAGATCATGGAGTTCGTGAGCGCGTGGAGGATCCACTTTGTGCTCGCCCATTTATAATTCCCCTTCCTTGATCAACCTTTCAATAGCATCCTTGAATGGATAACAATCTTCAATAGAATGCCCGATCATTTGGTGATACAGGCAAAAGCGGGGATCATCTTTTCTTCTAGCGTCTTTTGGTCTCTTTGGTTCCGGGAGAGTAATCTTGTTGTATTTAGTAGCCCATTCGAACAGGGCTCGAGTTCTCTCCTTGGGGAAAGAATAGAGCTTCTTCATTTTGGTCCACAGGGATGGGCCTTCTTGTTGTTCATAGGGCTCAACAAGGGGAGGGTTGACAACCCCCTTTTCTTTATCTTTTAGCTGCTCAAACGCCCTGCAGTCAACGGTGTGAACGTCTTTGGGTAGGGGCCGCCTATCAACTAGTTTGGCTCTTTGGCTTGCAGCAGTAGAAGCAAAAGAGTGACTGGAGAGGAAGGCCTCGATCTCTGCCACCATGTTGTTCAGCCGGTCAAAAGATCTGATTTCAATACCAATCATCTTCTCGAGGATTCCCCGCTTTAGGTTTTGCTTGCAAATTTGCACGGCATCTTCCTGGTGTGGCAGGCGCCTGCACCTCATGCTGAGGTTCCGCCATCTTTTGATATGTTCCAAAGCAGTTTCATCATTCTTCTACTTGGAAGGATATAGCTCGACCTCGGTCACTTCTCTTTCAGTGGCGTGGAACCGCTCTCGGAATTGCCGCTGCATGTCCGGCCAATCATCGATGGATCAAGTTGGTAAGTTTGAGTACCATTCGAATGCGAGTCCTATGAGGGAGGACCCAAAGAACTTGAGCACGTAGGACTTGTCTGTCTCCATATCGGCCATTACATTGATGTAGTAGGCTATATGTTCTTTCGACGAACCCTGACCGTTGAATTTATCAAACTTCAGTGGCTTGTTGACGCCCAGAGGCAATCTGTTGGCAGCATGATGGACATGGTAAGGTACCTTGAACGCATCAAAAGTAGCATAATCGTCATTGCCTCTGTCAGCCAGCTTCTTTTTGATCATTTATTCTATCATCAATTTATTCATCATTGCCGGGTCGATCGGACTTGGGCAGGGTTGAGCTTGCTGCATCTGTGGCATTCCCAATGCTGCCTGAGGTATGGTAGCAGGCCCTTGGGACAGAGGAGCAAGCTGCGGGGTCATGCCCCCAGCGTAATCGAATGCCGATTGAGAGGCCATTATATGAGGCGGAGCCACCAATTCAGCTGCACCTCGCTGCGAGGCTTGAGGAGGAACATCGTCATGTCTTGAGGTTGAAGCGTACATGCCAAGCTTACTGAGTTGCCCCTTTAGCATTTCTGTAAGACCCGTGAAGTTCAGATTCTTGTCAGATTTATAAATCAGAAAATTCCCATGAATTTGGTTGATTTTGTGGGCTTTGTAGATGAGTTATGCATGAAATAACCCATTTGTATAATGATTTATAGAAATTATGGGGCATTAACATAATTTTAGTTTCCTTAAAGCCTTTTATCAATTAAAGGTTTAATAACAAAATATATATATATACTATTGAGGGCAGTTTGTGAAGAAGAATGCTTTGTCTTCTCTGATTTATGATTCTCTGAATTTAATGTGTTTTGATGCTCGCAATAGTATACATTGTGCTAAATTTTGATATTGGTAAACAATGCATTATGTTCATAATTTTGATGATTGGCTATTGTGTTTTTTTCTCGTACATTAGATCGATGCACATTTAATGTCTCATTCATTAGGTCAGTGCACATTCATGTCATATGCATGTAGGTCGGTGCATATTCAAGCCTCCATTCACAGAAGGTCGATGCACAGGTTATTTATGATGCATACATGTCGATGCATGTTTCGTTTAGATTGCAACATATTTTAGTTAGAATGCAAATTAAGGTCGATGCACATCTTACATAGTGCACACCAAGGTCGATGCACATCTTGGCATCGCAGAACAAAGTCTGTGCACATTTTGCATTTAGCATGAAGGTCGATGCATGTTGCATTTCTAAGCAGAGGCAAGTCGGTGCACATTCACTGTAGCACACACTAAGGTCGATGCATGTTGCATTTATAAGCAGAGGCAAGTCGGTGCACATTCACTGTAGCACACACTAAGGTCGATGTATGTTGCGTTTCTAGGCAGAGGTAAGTCGGTGCACTTTCAATGTAGCGCACACTAAGGTCGATGCACATCTGTCTTAGTCATTCACACAAGTCTATGCACATTATTGTTCATTAATAAAGGTCGATGCTAGTTTAGCCTTCAAGTATCTAAGGTTGATGCATGTTTTCTACAGTGCACTTAAAGGTCGATGAATATGCTCACTCGTGCCTATGAAGGTCTACCTATGTTACTATTACAAGTCTGTGCACGCTTCTTATCTTGTATAGAAGGTCGATGCACATTTGTATCTTGCGTAGAGCAAGGTCTGTGCACATGCAAGGTCCGTGCACATATAGGTCTGTGCACATTGGGGATTTTAGGTCTATGCATGTATAGAAATCCATGCACTGTCTGGTGACTAAAGTCTATGCATATGAAATTTTCAAGTCTGTGCACATGCATTTCCAGCATGTATGAGGTCTGAGCATGTGCATACACAAGTCTGAGTATATGTACAGATTGCACATTTAGACTGATTGATGCATTTCTTACACTTACCTAAAATATATTAATGCATCTTTGTCTGACTTATACCATGATCATATTTTCTTATAAGTCAGAGCATATTGACCATTCACTCGTGACTACAATCTATTTGTCGAAATGCCTTTGTTCTAATTGGCAGGAACTTAAGTCACTAAAGGACATAGGATCAAATATGTAAAAGGTAGCATGCCTTTCGCTTAGCACGGTCACGTGGCTCGAAGTCTTCAACTTAAACAGGCACATGATTCAAGAAGGAGCCGTGCGTGGGGATTCAGACACGTGGATAGCTCACCTTTATATCCTGACACGTGGACATCCAGCAGTGTACCTGTTCGAATCTCCTTGGGCAAGAACGTGTTTCCCACGCCGTCGTGAGGCTATAAATAGAGGCCTGATCAATCTGAAGAATATACACAAGAGAGAAGAAATTAGTGAAGAAAAGAAGAAAAAGAGGAAGCATAGGGAAGAAGCGAGAGAGTCTGAGAGTCTCCAGAGTTCAGTTGATTTCAGTAGAGAGAAAAGATTGAGAGTGAAGAGCTGAGATAGAAATAGGGGATCGGAAAGTGAAGGAACACTCTAAGAGCTATTAGCGTTCAAGAGATCTATAAGTGGAGTCTTGTTTGTCTCGATCTTTGGATCAAATCCAGACATCGTTCTGCTCAAAGCGAGCTACAGATTATCTTGTATTTTACATTTGATTTTGTTCTTGAGATTTTCTATTCGCTACATTTTCTGTAAGTTGTGTATCAGCAGACTATCAAGCTGTGTGTCAACGGCAAGGAAGTAATTCCTTGGAAGCAAGCTGTGAGGCTCAGCAGAGCAAGCTGTGAGGCTCAGTTGTCAGCGATATATTCCCCAAAGCTATAGATCAGTGGGTTGTAGGGATCTATTCCCCAAAGCTGTGGATCAGTGATTTTTAAGCTGTGTGTCAGCAGAAGCCTTACTCGATTGAGTAAGGGGTGGATGTCGATCTCAAGATTGAGATCGAACCACCTTAAAAACCTTCTTGTAGTGCCTGTGATCTTATTGTGCTCTTCTTCTTCCTGATATTGCAATTCTTTGAATGCTCATTACTGATTTCTGAATTCCTGATATTCCGTTTAAGCTTGAAACTTTCTACCAATGCTGTATATCAAAAGGTTTAGTCCGAACGATAGGCTACACCTATCTGGAATACTTAACCTTGTGTGAGGAGATTTTGATTCCAACCTCCACCTAGTATAGCTTCATCTGCTTGACTGTTAATTAATATTGAGTGATATTTCGTTAAATTGATTGTGTTAGCCGTAGCATTTTAATTCTACATTCTAAGTGCTTTAAATTGGCTAAGATTAGGGGTAGATCTATTCACCCCCCCTCTAGATCTGTCAGTCATCCGAAACAACAATTGGTATCAGAGCCTAACTCTCCTTCTAAGGCTTTACATCCCGGAGAGATTAGCAAATGGATGTTAGAGGGTTAACAGGTGAAGGTCACTCTACTACTAAGCCTCCATATTTTGATGGATCCAATTACACTTATTGGAAGAGTCGTATGTTAGTTTTCCTTATAGCTAAGAACTATGAAATTTGGAAGGTAGTTAGCAAAGGCCCCTTCGGACTACCTGAGGATGAAGAGGTCTGGACTAGAGAGCATATTCGTAGATCTACTTTAAACTGGAGCGCTGTAAATGCCATGTAGTGTGCTCTTCATCCCACCGAATTCTCTAGAGTCTCTTCCTGTTCTACAGCTAAGAAGATGTGGGATGAATTGGAGGTGATCTATGAAGGGACTTCTCAAGTCAGGGAGACTAAAGTCAACATGTACGTTTCTGAATATGAGACTTTCAAAATGAAGCCTGATGAGTCCATCTCTGAGATGTATGCTCGTCTAAATGTGATTACCAACAGTTTAAGAAGTCTGGGAAAAACCTATACTGAGTACGAGCTAGTCAGAAAGATACTAAGGTCCATGACACCTATTTGGCACACTAAGGCCACTGTCATAGAGGAATCCAGGAACCTAGCCACCACCTCAGTAGATGAGCTCATCGATTCTCTCATGACGTATGAGTTGAACATTAAGATGGTTGATGAGTCTGAGAACAGAAAGAAACCCCTGGCTCCTAAAGTTACTACTAGTAACAAAGGGTCATCTAGTGAGCATAGCTCTAGCAGTTCTGATGAAGATCAAGGTGAATTCGCCATGTTCACTAGGAATTTTAAAATGTTCCTCAGAAAGGAAGGAAAGGGGTTTAGGAGAAAATATTTTTATGAGAAAAGGCAGTCAAAGTCTAAACATGAAACTGCCAAGAAATCTGACAGCATTGTATGTTATAACAGCAGGAAAGCAGGACATCTCAAGACAGATTGTCCTGAATTGAGAAACAAACAGCCCAAATTGAAAAAGAAGAAGACAAAGGCCATGGTAAGCACCTAGAGCGATGAAGAAGAAGAAAGTCAGAGTAGCTCCTCTGACAGTGAGAAAGATGAGCGGCTATGTTTGATGGCCAAGGATAATGAAGTCAATGAAGATGACATTAGGGTAACTTCCCCATTTGACAATTTTACACTTAGTGATTGGGAAGAAGCATATGCTGAAATACTTGAAAAATATGAAGACATGCGTAGAGAGAACATACATTTGAAAAAGAAAGTAAATTCATTAGTTATTGATACATCTTTGTCTGATAAACTTGCTTGTCTAGAAATTGAAAATTCAGAGCTGAAAAACTCTCTTGATGAAGCTGAATGTAATAAAATTATCTTGACTGATCTGAGAGTTGAAAATGAGAATCTGAAAAACACCATTGATGAGATCAAAATAAAAATGCAAAAATTTAAGAAAGAAACTAGGATAGCCACTGAAAAATACGACGATGTCAATGGTGTAAATGAAGAACTGAAAAGATCAATTGAGAATTTAGAAAAAGAGAATAGGGACAAACAAAATTCCCTTGAGGGCATGACACAAGGAACTGATAATCTGAATGCTATCTTAGGAATAAAAACAAACTTCAGAAGAGAAGGTTTGGGTTTTAACCCAACGAACAAGAAAAGGTTTGATGTAAGAACTATCTAATTTGTGGCTGAAAAGGGAACATCACAACCTTTAATAAAAATGACTTCTGGAGAGAATCAGAATAAAAAGCCAGTGAAAATCATTGAGAAAACCAGGAACAGTGCCAAGGACAAGGGCAAAGGGAAAATAGAGGTATCTAGGGAATCATGCTCATATACAACTACACCTCATACCAAAGGTCCAGTTAGGGGTCAGTTTCTTAAGGCTAAAGTCCAAGGAAAGTCTAAGCAACAGGAAGGTCCAAGCAACTACCAAAGTGCCTCTACCTATCTTGCATTTCATAATTCCTATCACCGAAATCCTGATAGAAGAGGTCAAGGCAACCCCTACATAAGGTCAAAGTAGCATAACTTCCAGAATTCATATGCTACTTCTATGTATCGACCTTACCCTTGTAACTCCTATGTGCAACCTAGGCACCGAAATCTTAGAATCCATAACTCTTATAGTTTTATCCATTCCATGTCTGATCAGTCTAGGTTATACAATGCATACACTGTTCCCAATGCCCATTGGACTGGTCACTGGCAAAGAAGATATCAAAATGAAATTGATAAGAAGAATGTCACACCTTAAAAACAATATTTAAAGATTAAAAGTGACAGGAAAAAGTAGAATAAGCTGAATGATAAGAAATTCACAAATTCAGTGAAGACACCAAAATAATTTGTGGATTCCAAAACACCTCCTATCCAGCCTGCTTGATGTAACTGCTATTATGGGGCCCAAACACTTTTCGGTTCCAAAAATTTCTTCTTGATCTAGTTTGCAGGTATGCCTGGCAGCCAATCATAATAGGTGGTATCTTGACAGCGGCTGCTCCAGGCACATGACTGGGGATAAAGGCAAATTCTGCATGCTGGTAGAGAAAGATGTAGGTCATGTAACATTTGGAGGTAATACAAAAGACAAAATCATTGGGTCAAGAAATGTTGGTAAGTGCTCATCTTGCTTTATTGAAGAAGTTCTTTTAGTAGATGGGCTAGCATATAATCTGCTCAGTATTAGCCAACTTTGTGATAAAGGCCATAAAGTTATTTTTGATTCTCTTGCATGCATGATTTTTGAACCAAATTCATAATCTGTCAAATTTACTGGTAAGAGAGTCAACAACATCTATATGGTAGACTTAGATGATGTAGAACACACCAATATATGTCTCACTGTCAATAAGGATGACTTAGCCCACCTGTGGCATCGTAGGTTAGGTCATGCCAGTTATGGTGTGCTTCATAAATTGAACAAGGATTGCATGGTGAAAGGACTTCCGGATATTTCATTCAAAAATGATAATAAAATCTATGAAGCATGCACCCTATGTAAACAAACCAGAAAGTCATTTAAGTCCAGAATTGAAAATCTATCTTATAAACCTTATGAGCTAATTCACATGGATTTATTTGGACCCACTAGATCATTTAGCTTATCAGGAAAAAGATATGGTTTTGTGTTAGTTGATGACTTTTCTAGATTCACTTGGGTGTTCTTTTTGTCTCACAAGAACGAAATATTTGGAGAATTTCAGGAGTTCTTTCATAGAATAAAACAGACCAGTGAGCATGCTATTTTAAATATATTGTCTGACCATGGTGGTGAGTTTGTAAACTCACAATTTGATGATTTTTGTAGGGAGAATGTGATGCGGGACGACAATGGGACTCGACTTGGGCTAGACGTGAACCTTGGATTCTATAAGACGACGTGACTAAAAAGACGACGCGACTAGCAACAACACAACAACGCAGCACCTAAAGAGCTCCAAAGTGGTGAACATGCCCCAAACAAGAAGCGCTAAACTCACAGGCGTCCCCGGTGAGGGAAACGTGACGATTTGCACGGTTGAGAAACTAGCTTTGAGCCTCGGGTGGTCAGCTCACTCTCATGCTCGGACTGAGTCACGGGACGGGTCTCGCTCTCACAACTTATAACGGTGACAAAATTTAACTATGTAGGAAATAAACTACTCACATGCAGCGGCGTCTAGAACGTATACTAAATAAGCAAGCAAGATAAAGTGGGTGGTGAGTGTACCTCCACTCTCGGGGCGTGGGGAAGACGTCCCGGCCAAGTTCCGTAACTCCCGGTACAATAGTAAAAATTTAGTTACAGCAAAGATTTTACGGCCCACTCCACGCAAGGAGCTAAAGGGCTACACAATGGCACCGGGAGCACAGAACTAGGGTTGGCGGGCAGCAAGGCGACGGTTTCGGGCAGCGGCTCCGTTTCGGCGATTTGCTGGCCGGCAGGACAGCGAACAAGGACGTCCAAAAAGACATCGACCTCCGGTGAGCTTCTGAAGGCGGCGGTTCATCGAGACGATAGCAGAGGGTCCTTGGTCGACCCCTGGGAGTGGCGGTCGCTGTAAGTACTCCGGCGTATTTTCCTGGGATTTATGCAACAACCCCTTTTACTGGACTGGCTCGGAGTAGGAATGCGCGCCTCCACGAGAATGGCCGGCACGATCAGATCCGATCTCGGATCGGGACGATGTTAGCGCCGTTGGAAAGAGGACTCAGAGATCTTCAATATATTGGAATTTCAAATCCATCCAATAGCTGGATCAGAAATGAAAACTCCTACAACACACTAACTGATGCTGGCTTGGAATACCGAACTGACAGGGAAAAATGGGATCTGCCTATTTATGGGGTTTGACCAAAAATAAAATAGAGGATCTAGGGCTTGGGTATTTTTGTGGAGATAGGGGGGAAGTGGAGATTCCGGACATAATTTTTTTGTAATTTTCTGACATGGTTTGAGGGGTGGGAAAAATCAATTACTAGGTGGCTATCTCGTAGAACTACACACATGCAGACTGTGAGGGGGGAAACAAATGCCTGGGAAGGGGGGCAAACGGGGTCTAATCTTCGTGAAAATTAAACTGGGATTGAATAGGAACGGGGGAAGACGCCCTCAAAATATGAAGACGATCTGACGGTCGGATCTTCGGTATCAACCTTTTTACTGAGCTTCTATTCAGGAATCCCAAAATTCAGGACAGCATGGTGGAAGCCGGGTTGTGGTGGCTTGATGGTGGCACGAACGGAGGCGGCGGCAGCGGTGATCAATTACAGCATACAGAGGAAGAGAAGGAGAGGGAGATCACTCAGAAATATTAGGGTTTCAGCCCTAGATCTGATGCAGCATGGAAGAGGAAGAAGAAGGGGAAGAACAAGAGAGGGAGAGGGGAGGTGCGCCCAAGAGAGGGAGAGGGTAAGATGTCATGTCATCAAAATCAAGTGACAAATGATATGTCATGATGTGCCCCTGTTATCTCTGTCGTCATTATATTTGGACTCTAGGCAGAGCACTGGCATAATTGCTAAGAAATATATCTTCTCATCAAAGAAATGAGATTGGATATGTCATGACGTGACTTTGCTATCTCTGTTCATTCTGAAGCATAACCGTCAGTCATGCCAAATACCTAGGGATACTGGCGTCTAAACAACGTGTATTCTTACGGCTAGGAGGCATGTACTAGACTTGATTGCTCGTAAAATATGAGTCATGTGCCTTCAAATTCAAAAGATATTGCAAATCAAATTTGTTGAACTCATAAAATTCCATGCTTTAGTCATGATTGTTTAGCCTCAATACTAGTTTTTGTGTTATTCCCTTTGTAGTTATTGAATATGGATATATATGACAAGGGAAGGTTAAGCATTGTCATGATATGTACCTTTGGTTCATTTCTATTAAATATTGGATGTAGATGCTTTTCGAACTCTGTTGATGATATCGGATTTCATTAGATTTGAACCATATATGTTGCTCACAGTCTGTTTCAGGTTTACATATAATGGCTTGCTCTCCACTCTCATTCAGCTCTGGTCTCTCAAACATTAGTCCCCTTCTCTATCTTAACCCTCCTTTTTGTTGCTGTCAAAGGGGGAGAAGAATTCTTTGTGTGAGTCCTTTGTAAGAGTTATGCGTTGTCGCATTGTCAAATGGGAGAGTGAATTGTGGATGGGGGAGAGAACCTTGATTTCTTTGAGTCTTCATATGTTGATGGGGGTTTGCATAATTGCATGGGTTTGCGTAATTGCATAGCATTCATATGCTTTGATCATCAATGCATACATATCCGCATTCACATGCTTTCACTATCATGGATCTTGAGCTGCATATGTTAGAAAATTTGTCATCTTGGACATAACTGTCACATAATGACTCACAGTGTTGCCATCATCAAAAAGGGGGAGAATGTTGTGCCCCTGTGGTCATTTGAGTTATTTGATATTCATGGTTTTGATAATGGCTAAACACTATAAGTCATTGTTGTTTTCCACTTTCATATGACTGACATACGTGATGTTTTGTTCATGATAGATATGCCAATGAATTGCCAAGGAATGAAGTGGAGATGGCAAATGTGAAAGCTCAATGTTGCGCCCTCGCACGCGGATCGACCTGCGCGGTCAGGTCGCGGGAGTCAAGGGGGCAGCGCCCCTTGCGGGGGTTTCCGGGGGCGGAGCCCCCGAAACAAAATTCTGATTATAGGAGCGATATAATCAACACAAATCTTCAAGACAGTCAAGGGTGATGCCACAGACATGAACGTGCTACTACAGGACTTAAGCAGCGGAGCTAAAGTAGTTAACGGACCGACCCGGGAAAACCCAGGTTTTGCCCAGCTGGCGGTCGACCGCCCCAGCGAGCAGCTCCTAGTCTGCAAGAGTTTCAGTAGCGGTCGACCGCCAGCCAGTAGCGGTCGACCGAAATTCCCACGGATCATCCGTTTGCAGGTGTTTCAATAGCGGTCGACCGTCAGAATCTGCAGGTCGACCGCCAGCCCCGATGCAGCCATGTTTGTCTTTGATTTCCACCTCGAGGCCAGCCCCTTTCCTTAGATTTGTTTAATCAAAACTCACATAATCTCCCATGAATTGTGGATCTGGTCTGGGGGGTGTCCAAGGACCATTCAAAGTCTATAAAACCATCACTTGAGGGGTTAGAAACCCTAATGCTTCAAGGAGATCAACGGAGGCTAGAGGAGGAGATTCGCGGGTACTGTAGCACCTCCATGAACAGTGTTTCGGGCTGGAGTTCTTCATCCATTCCAAGGTGATTCAAGCTTAGATCTAAGCAAGCAACCTCCAAGGAAGCTAGAAGCAATCAAGGTTCTCAAAGATGATCAAAGCTACATCCATACACCTCTTCATCAACTCAAGACCATCCAAGCAAGCTCATTCTCAAAGGAGATCAAATCTGCATCCTTCATCTTCTTCATCAACTCAAAGCGATTCAAGCAAGATCTCTTCACAAGGAAGAAGATACCATTGAAGCATCCGACTCAAGCTCCAACAATCTCAGACAAGAGTTTTCTTCTTGAGCATATTCTATATCTTGTTTGATGTTTGAGTGTTTTCATATTTGTTCTTTTTCATTTCATACAAACGATTGAAACTGAAGATCATCCCTACCGGTGATTAGTAGGAAGGCAATCGGAAGTTGTCCGATCTGCGGTGTTGACGTCCCTACCTGTGGTTAGTAGGAAGGCAATCGGAGGTCTTTCCGATTTGCGGTTCAGTGTGTGGCACTAGTGGAGCCTCACCGGATTTGGGAGGGGTGGACGTAGGACTGGGGATTCAGTCCGAACCACCTTAAAATCTTGTGTGTTGTGGTTTACTTGTGTGATTGTTTCATTCTAGATGCATGCTTAGGTTCGAATCAATATATTACTTGCTCGCCTTGCCAAGCGAATCATAGTGTTCTTCGATAAGCTAGTTATATTCCGCTGCGATTTGTTCTATCTAGCTATATAGAGGGTTGCATTGCGAAAAGAGGGGCAGATCTATTCACCCCTCCCCTCTAGATCCGATGTCCACTACACAACAAGTGGTATCAGAGCCTAATCTCTCATTATGGGGTCCAACGACCTTGAGGGAATTGGTGGATCAGCGTCTAAGGGTTATTTACCTGAAGGACATTCTGTGAATAGGCCTCCTTATTTCACTAGATCTAATTATCCTTATTGGAAACATCGCATGCAGGTGTTCATTCGCGCCCAAGACTACGAACTCTGGCGAGTGATCAGCAAAGGTCCGTATGAGCTGCCGGATGATGAGGACTTGTGGACCAAAGAACAGGTAAGGCAATCCACTATCAACTGGAGTGCTAAACATATCATGCAATGCTCACTCCATCCAGTTGAATTCTCAAGAGTGGCTACCTGCGCATCTGAAAAACTAATGTGGGATAAGTTAGAGGTAATCTACGAAGGAACCTCTCAGGTACGAGAAACAAAAGCCAACATTTTAGTTTCTGAATATGAAATGTTCCGCATGAAGCCTGACGAGTCAATTCAAGATATGTATGCTCAATTGACTGTGCTCACTAATAGTTTAACTGATTTGGGAAAGAAATATTCAGAGCAAGAAATTGTAAGAAAAATTCTCAGATCATTAACTCCAGCATGGCACACGAAGGCGACCGTTGTTGAAGAATCCAGAGATCTTGCAACGACTAAGGTAGACGAACTCATTGGGTCATTGATGACCTATGAGATCAACCTTAAGAACAAAGAGGCTGAGGCACCTAAGAAGAAATCCCTAGCTCTTAAAATAGGACCCAGCCGTCAAGGTAGTTCTGATGAAGGTGAGGATTCGGGAAGTGAGCGAGATGAGGATGACGTAGCCATGCTCACACGTAAGTTCAGAAAATTCATGAGAAAGGAAGGTAAGAGCTTCATGAGAGGAAGGTCAAAGGTAAGAAATGGTTTCAAATCTAATTCTGAAAACTCTAAGAAATCTGATAAAATCATTTGCTATTCTTACAATAAACCAGGACATTTCAAGAATGATTGTCCCGACAGATTCAGAAAAGTCAAAAAATGGAAGGGCAAGAAGAAGAACAAGGCCATGGTGTCCACATGGAGCGATGAAGAGGAAAGTGATGACGGAACTAGCTCCTCGGACAAAGAAAAAGAAGATCTCTGCCTCATGGCCAAAGGTGACGAAGAAACTGAGGTAAATTCTCCATTTGAAGATTATACAACTGATGATTAGGAGGAAGCATATATACAACTCATGGAAAAATATGAAATGTACAAAAAGGAGAATAAATCATTGAAAAAGAAAATTAACTTGTTTGTGCATGATCATGATATGAATGATAAGACTGCTCTACTTGAGACTGAAATTGAAGATCTTAAGAAAATGACTGAGGATTTGGAGGAAGGAAGAAAAGAAATGGCTGACTTAGAAACTAAAAATGAGGATTTGAGAAATGAGATTGATAGCATGAAGCTCAAAATGTAAACTTATGAAAAGGACAGTAAATTGAATAATGAGAAGTATGAAGCTGTCAAACAAGTCAACATTCAACTTCTTCAAAATATTGAAAACCTACAAAAAGAGTTGAAGGATAAATAACAATCCTTAGAAAAATTTGTGGATGGAAGAGAAAACCTAGATGCACTGCTAGGTACCAGAATGAACTTCAACAAGGAAGGGTTAGGTTTTGAACCTACAAACAAAAGGCCAATTGGGTTAAAAACTGTCACATTTGTTTCATCTTCTGAAGCCTCCACCTCAAACATAACTCCCACACAAAACTAGCAAAAACAAAAGAAGAAAGGAAAAGAAAAAATTGAAGAGGCAATAACTGAAATTCCCAAAAAGTCTGTCTAAAAGTCTAAGAAAGGTCGACCTTCCCCGCAGCATAGGTCAACACTTCCTTGGCCATTGCATGCTCAATCTTTCAGATATCACCATAACTAGATTGCACATTCATATAGGCCAACACCACCCTACTTTTGGAAAAATTGTAATTCATGTGTTCATCAATCTTATAAGTTTCAATCTCCTAAGTGGCAAAACAATCACTTTCAACCCAAAACCAACCAACGGCCTAAATGGTTTAAGAAGTAAACTTCCTCAAACTTCCACAAAATTCAACAAAGAGCTTCTAAACAAAATGTGAATGTCAAAGCTGAAAAGAAAAATCAAATCCCTGCTCCAAGCAAATAAAACATGAATGCTAGGAAGGTGTGGATTCCAAAAGAAATGGTTTCATGTTTTGAAAATCTGAAGAGTTTGATGGGACCCAAATTTGGTTGGGTTCCAAACACAATTACTTAATTGCTTGTGCAGGAATGTCTTGCAGCCATGCATAACATGTGGTACCTTGATAGCGGCTGTTCAAGACACATGACTGGAGACAAAACAAAATTTTGTCTCTTGGAGGAAAAGGACGGAGGATACGTCACATTTGGAGGGAACAACAAAGAAAAAATCATTGGAATATGTAATGTAGGTAAGAATCTCTCCAACTCCATTGGAAATGTGTTGTTAGTTGAAGGATTGAAATATAACTTGCTCAGCATAAGTCAATTGTGTGATAAAGGTCACAAAGTGTTGTTTGATTCTCATGAATGTAAAATCTTTGAACCAAAATCTGACAAGGTAAAATTTTCTGGTAAGAAAGTCAACAATGTTTACATGATTGACTTAGATGATCCTGCTTATTCAAACCATTGTCTTGCTACACCAAAATCTGAAATTGCATGGTTATGGCATCGTAGACTAGGACATGCAAGCTACAATATCTTACATAAATTGTTAAAGCATTCAATGGTGAAAGGGTTGCCTGAATTATCATTTAAACAAGAAAACAAGTTGTGTGATGCATGTGCCCTAGGTAAACAAACAAGAAAATCTTTCAAGGGAAGATCTAAAAATACATCATCCAAATCACTCGAGCTAATTCATATGGACCTGTTTGAACCAACCAGAACTACTATCTTAAGTGGTAGAAAATATGGATACGTCTTGGTGTATGACTTTTCTAGGTTCACATGGGTTTTCTTTCTCACACATAAAAATGATGCTTTTGATGAGTTTCAGGCACTCTACATGAAGATAAAGCAGGACGGTGAGTTTAAAATTTTCAAGATTCAATCTGATCACGGTGGTGAATTTGAAAATGCTAACTTCTATAATCTTTGCAGGGCTGAAGGCATTTCACACCGATTTTCTTCACCAAGAATCCCAGAGCAAAACGGTGTAGTTGAAAGAAGAAACCGAACTCTCATAAAAATCGCAAGAATCATACTTGCCGAACGGCAACTTCCAAGGAAATTTTCGGCTGAAGCGGTAAACTCGCCATGTTATATTATCAACCGCTCTATGGTAAGGCCACACACCAAAAGACTCCTTATGAGTTACTGAAAGGTAAAAAGCCTTCTCTCACACATATGAAAGTATTTGGATCTAAATGCTTCATCCACAATAATGATAAAAGAGATTTAGATAAATTCAAGCCCAAGAGCGATGAAGGTATATTTCTTGGATATTCTGATAGATCTAGGGCTTATAGAATTTATAACATTAAGAGTCAAACTGTGGAAGAATCACCCCATGTTTCCTTTGATGAATATCATGATGATTCTAACAATGATAAATCTTGAAGGAAAAACGATGAAGATGGGGAATTTCTAAGCATGAAGGATAAGAGTGATCCTCCACAAGAAGAAACAAAAGAAGATGGTGACCGAGCTGAATCAAGCAATGCAAGGGATCAAGCTCCAGGAGAAGGTAATGATTCTACAAACATTAGAATTCTTAAGGATCATCCTTTAGAAAATGTCATTAGTAGCTTGAATGACCCACCTAGAACAAGGTCACATTTTAGAATTGTGGAAGAATTAGATCAACTTACTCTTGTCTCTCAGCTTGAACCCAAAAATATTGATGAAGCATTAAAGGATGAAAACTGGATAAATTCAATGCAAGACGAGTTAAACCAGTTTGAGAGAAACAAAGTTTGGCATCTTGTTCCTAGACCTTCATCACAATCTGTCATAGGCACTAAATGGGTCTTTAGGAACAAACTCAGTGAGGATGGCAAGATAATAAGAAACAAGGCTAGATTGATGGCTTAAGGGTATAATCAAAAGTTTGGGGTAGACTTTGATGAATCTTATGCCCCAGTTGCTAGACTCGAAGCCATCAGAATTTTACTAGCCTTTGCATGCTCCCTTAGAATAAAGTTGTACCAAATGGATGTAAAAAGTGCTTTCTTGAATGGCTTGATTAAAGAAGAAGTCTATGTTGAGCAGCCCCCTGGCTTTGAGGATTCTAACCATGCAGATTTTGTATACAAGCTAGACAGGGCACTCTATGGACTTAAGCAAGTACCAAGAGCTTGGTATGAGAGACTAAGCTCATTCCTCATTGAAAAAGGGTACACACGAGGTAAGGTAGATCAAACACTTTTCACCAAGAAGCAAGGTAAGGACATCTTGATTGTTCAAATTTATGTTGATGATATTGTGTTTAGTTCTACTAAATCTGAAATGTGTCAGGAATTTGCTAACCGCATGACTAGCGAATTTGAGATGAGCCTAATGGGAGAACTCCAATTCTTTCTTGGTTTGCAGGTCAACCAAGGACAAGATGGTTACTTCATAAGTCAAGCCAAATACATCAAGGAGCTGCTGAAAAGATTTGACATGGCAAATAGCAAAATCATTGCAACTCATATGAGCACCTCAACTTCACTGGATTTGGATGAAAATGGTAAACTGGTGGATGCAAAAGTCTATAGAGGTATGATTGGCTCTTTGCTTTACTTGACTGCATCCCGACCAGATATCCAGTTTAGTGTATGCCTGTGTGTTAGATTTCAAGCTAGTCCTAGAGAATCCCACTTGACTACCGTCAAACGTATCCTTAGATATCTTGCCGGCACTCAAGATTTGGGATTGTGGTATCCGTCATCATGTGACTTATCTCTTATATCTTATTCTGATGCGGACTACGCTAGATGCAAGCTAGATCGTAAGAGTACTAGTGGCTATTGCCAGTTTCTAAGCGGGTGTTTAGTTTCTTGGGCCTCCAAGAAATAACACTCGGTTGCCCTCTCAACCGCAGAGGCAGAATATGTTGCTGCGGGGAGCTGTGGCACCCAAGTGTTGTGGATTAAACACCAACTCCAAGACTACCTAGTGGATCTTGGTTGTGTCCCGATTCTGTGTGATAACACTAGTGCTATCAACCTTGCAAAAAATCCAGTCTAGCACTCTAGGACTAAGCATATTGAGATTAGGCATCACTTCGTTAGAAATGAGGTCGGTAAAAAAAATTTTGAACTGCATTTTGTTGATACTCTAAATCAAATTACTGATATTTTCACCAAGCCCTTGTGTAATGACAGGTTTTCAACACTCAGAAGGGAGCTTGGTCTTTGCCGACCTCAGGCCAATAAAAATTGAAATGATGATCTTGTTCAATTTAGTGTGTGTTTTTGCAGATTGGTGTTCATACATTGTTTATATGTCAATATGTCACTTTGCATATGTGTCGCACTGCATGTAGATGCATAACAATGAATTGAGTTCATGTTCATAATACTTTGCATGGTTTGTGCAGCATCATTCTTGCATGGCCATGGTATATTAAATGTTGATGCATGGAAAGGCAGGTTATGCTTGTCTAGAAGCACTCAATATGCGTGAGGTTTCACCTCCGCCAAGTACCATGTGTCACTGTCGCATATAGGCCATATAGTAAGGGGGAGTTGTCTCTTTGCAGCATTCATGCATATGTTTCATCTTCATTCTGTTACATTTAATATGTGTACAACCATGTGTTGGGTCATGCATTTCATGTCTGCCAAATTTATGTTTGATCAGGTCAACCCCTGCATGGTTCTAGTCAACCTCTCCTTGACGTTTGTCATTACACTTGCTTGCACACATAACTCCTTGAGTGCATTCACTGCATATCCTTAGGGGGAGTCCTGCTGCTATTCTTACTCTCTTGCAATCTGACCTTCATGGCTTATAGTCTGAATATGAGATCATGAGACCGACAGAACTACGGCGTAAGAGCTTTCTATTATATGCCCTGATGATTGTCCATCCAGTGAAAATGGTTCAGATTTAATGATTTCCTTGAAGTTTTGAAATATCTTTTGAAATCATCTATGTTCTATGGTTTTAATAGAACTTAACTAGAGATTGCATATTGTGCTTTACTAGAGATTGCATATTGTGCGTTGCATGACTATCCTGATATCTCAAAATTCAAAATTCATGACCATCTTGGTGACAAACTCAGGCTTAGTATTATTGTTAAACATCTTGATGAGCTGGAATTCCTGAAAATCAATTTGACAGAGCAATGATATTGTTGCACGAAGAAGCATGTCATGTCATCAAAATCAAGTGACAAATGATATGTCATGATGTGCCCCTGTTATCTCTGTCGTCATTATATTTGGACTCTAGGCAGAGCACTGGCATAATTGCTGAGAAATATATCTTCTCATCAAAGAAATTAGATTGGATATGTCATGACGTGACTTTGCTATCTCTGTTCATTCTGAAGCATAACCGTCAGTCATGCCAAATACCTAGGGATACTGGCGTCTAAACAACGTGTATTCTTAGGGCTAGGAGGCATGTACTAGACTTGATTGCTCGTAAAATATGAGTCATGTGCCTTCAAATTCAAAAGATATTACAAATCAAATTTGTTGAACTCATAAAATTCCATGCTTTAGTCATGATTGTTTAGCCTCAATACTAGTTTTTGTG
This sequence comes from Amorphophallus konjac, assembly GCA_022559845.1. NCBI lineage: Eukaryota > Viridiplantae > Streptophyta > Magnoliopsida > Alismatales > Araceae > Amorphophallus > Amorphophallus konjac. The sequence continues at coordinate 151,508,973 of CM040129.1, forward strand.
TTATTCCCTTTGTATTTATTGAATATGGATATATAAGACAAGGGAAGGTTAAGCACTGTCATGATATGCACCTTTGGTTCATTTCTATTAAATCTTGGATGTAGATGCTTTTCAAACTCTGTTGATGATATCGGATTTCATTAGATTTGAACCATATATGTTGCTCACAGTCTATTTCAGGTTTGCATATAATGGCTTACTCTCCACTCTCATTCAGCTCTGGTCTCTCAGACATTAGTCTCCTTCTCTATCTTAACCCTCCTTTTTGCTGCTGTCAAAGGGGGAGAAGAATTCTTTGTGTGAGTCCTTTGTAAGAGTTATGCGTTGTCGCATTGTCAAAGGGGAGAGTGAATTGTGGACGGGGGAGAGAACCTTGATTGCTTTGAGTCTTCATATGTTGATGGGGGTTTGCATAATTTCATGGGTTTGCGTAATTGCATAGCATTCATATGCTTTGATCATCCATGCATACATATCCGCATTCACATGCTTTCACTATCATGGATCTTGAGCTGCATATGTTAGAAAATTTGTCATCTTGGACATAACTGTCACATAATGACTCACAGTGTTGCCATCATCAAAAAGGGGGAGAATGTTGTGCCCCTGTGGTCATTTGAGTTATTTGATATTCATGGTTTTGATAATGGCTAAACACTATAAGTCATTGTTATTTTCCACTTTCATATGACTGACATACGTGATGTTTTATTCATGACAGAGATGCCAATGAATTGCCAAGGAATGAAGTGGAGATGGCAAATGTGAAAGCTCAATGTTGCGCCCTCGCACACGGATCGACCTGCGCAGTCAGGTCGCGGGGGTCAAGGGGGCAGCGCCCCTTGCGGGGGTTTCCGGGGCGGAGCCCCCAAAAAAAAATTCTGATTATAGGAGCGATATAATCAACAGAAATCTTCAAGACAGTCAAGGGTGATGCCACAGACATGAACGTGCTACTACAGGACTTAAGCAGCGGAGCTAAAGTAGTTAACAGACCGACCCGGGAAAACCCAGGTTTTACCCAGCTGGCGGTCGACCGCCCCATCCAGCAGCTCCCAGTCTGCACGAGTTTCAGTAGCGGTCGACCGCCAGCCAGTAGCGGTCGACCGGAATTCCCAGGGATCATCCGTTTGTAAGTGTTTCAGTAGCGGTCGACCGCCAGCCCCGATGCAGCCATGTTTGACTTCGATTTCCACCTCGAGGCCAGCCCCTTTCTTTGGATTTGTTTAATCAAAACTCACCTAATCTCCCATGAATTGTGGATCTGGTCTGGGGGGTGTCCAAGGACAATTCAAAGTCTATAAAACCAACACTTGTGGGGTTAGAAACACTAATGCTTCAAGGAGATCAAGGGAGGCTAGAGGAGGAGATTCGCGGGTACTGTAGCACCTCCGTGAACAGTGTTTCGGGCTGGAGTTCTTCATCCATTCCAAGGTGATTCAAGCTTAGATCTAAGCAAGTAACCTCCAAGGAAGCTAGAAGCAATCAAGGTTCTCAAAGGTGATCAAAGCTACATCCATACACCTCTTCATCAACTCAAGACCATCCAAGCAAGCTCATTCTCAAAGGAGATCAAATCTGCATCCTTCATCTTCTTCATCAACTCAAAGCGATCCAAGCAAGATCTCTTCACAAGGAAGAAGATACCATTGAAGCATCCGACTCAAGCTCCAACAATCTCAGACAAGAGTTTTCTTCTTGAGCATATTCTATATCTTGTTTGATGTTTGAGTGTTTTCATATTTGTTCTTTTTCATTTCATACAAACGATTGAAACTGAAGATCGTCCCTACCGGTGATTAGTAGGAAGGCAATCGGAAGTTGTCTGATCTGCGGTGTTGACGTCCCTACCTGTGGTTAGTAGGAAGGCAATCGGAGGTCTTTCCGATTTGTGGTTCAGTGTGTGGCACTAGTGGAGCCTCACCAGATTTGGTGAGGGGTGGACGTAGAACTGGGGATTCAGTTCGAACCACCTTAAAATCTTGTGTGTTGTGGTTTGCTTGTGTGATTGTTTCATTCTAGATGAATGCTTAGGTTCGAATCAATATATTACTTGCTCGTCTTGCCAAGCGAATCATAGTGTTCTTCGATAAGCTAGTTATATTCCGCTGCGATTTGTTCTATCTAGCTATATAGAGGGTTTCATTGCGAAAAGAGGGGCAGATCTATTTACCCCTCCCCTCTAGATCCGCTGTCCACTACACAACACACAAGAGACACTAAATACTAAACCCTAGACCTAGGACAAATGACCTCTAATACCCTTGGTCAAAAGGGCATAAAGGGGAAGGGAGAATAAAAACACTAAACAAATCCCCACATGGGGACAAACAAGGGGGCGCCCCTCTCTCCAAGTCAAAATAAGGGGCTTTGTTATTTTAATCCCCTTGGACCATATTAACCCCCCCTTGAATCAAAATAAATCAAAAATACAAAATACTTGATCAATATTCTCCCATTGACCCAATATAAAACCCAAAATAATACAAACTAAAATACAACCCAAATACATACCAAATACACACCAAATACGACCAAATATGTATAAAATACAAATACGTATAAAAATATGTACTAAAGTATCAAGGCTCCGGTGGAGACTCCAGACTGTCCCCCAGCCATAAAGACATCGGTGTCGATCGAGTCGTGCTACGTGTCCGGTATCGGCGGCTCACTGAGTCGAGCCGTACGCTGGCTCTAGTGTCCTCACCAATTCTCCTTGGGTGAGAGAAGCTCGACCCCGCCGAGTAGGGGTCCGGGTCGCTCTGGTATCGATCCAGCAGATCTGGATCTATCCTCTGTAGCTCGTCCCAGGTGATCCAAGTTTCATCGGACGCGGGTTGTCCCCTCCATCGCACCAAGTAGCGCTGATACACTAACCTCGAGTAGTCGTTACCTGCTCGTCTAGTATATGCTCTATCAACTCACGCTGCTGAGGTAACAAGGCTGGAGCTGGAGGTGGACGCTCTGGGGTGGTGTCACTCAAAAGGGGTCGAGACAGCTCAAACGGCTCACTAGGTATCACTGGTAGGTCCCTATAAGTGACAAGATCCGAGATGTTGAAAGTGGAGCTGATCCTGTAATCCTCTAGCAAGTCCACAACATATGCATTTCATCCGACTCGCCTCACTACCCGAAAGGGACCGGCACCGCGAGCGTGCAACTTCTTCATGGCTCCCGAGGGAAACCGTTCAAGTCTGACCCTGATCATGACATAATCGCCCTCCTGAAACTCACGGTGGTGCCGGCGGGTATCAGCCAATTCTTTGTATCATGCGTTGCTAGACTCAATGTGACGACGCACGTGCTCATGCAACTATCTAATATGATCGGCAAAGGGCTCGGCTGACTTAAACACACGGGACTGGATGGGAGATGGAACTAGGTCTATGGGCTTCCTAGGTCTACAGCCAGTGACAATCTCAAAGGGGCTCATGCCTGTAGACCTATTGATCGAATCGTTGTAGGCAAACTCTGCTAAGGGTAAGACCAAATCCCAATCCCTGACTCGATCTCGGACCAGACACCTAAGGAGATCCCCCAAACTCCTATTAACAACCTTGTTGGCCCAGTTAGGAATGCAATTAAGAGGGGGGTGAATTGATTGCAGCCCTTTATGGCAGATTTAAAACTAAAAACAAACAACCACTCACAACTTCCCAGCGCAGATGATAAACACTCGGATAAAAATAATGGTTCGGACAAATAATGAAACTCACAGCTCACCGATTCACACTCGTAACCCGAATGGATAAAGTAAAATAGCAATCACATACAAAGCAACCCACAGCACAAGCAGTTTTTAGGTGGTTCGAACGCACCCGAGTGCCGTCCTACATCCACCCCTCTCAACCCGAGAGGATTCCACTATAAACACTGCACGGCGGTAGCAAACCACCACACACACGAGCTCGATGGCCTAACACACGTGGGTTCTCACACGACGATGAGAAATCGCACACACATGGAGCAAGCTCCAAAATCGTCTAAGACAAATAAGTATAGGAAAATAAAAAGCCCAGTCTGAGATTAACAATCTAAGCTCAAAAGATGATAAACAACATTGATCTTCCCCTTAAATCTTCAAACAAACTCAGAGAAACTGATGAAGGGTGCTTTGGAATGATAGAACCAAGAAGGATGAAGCCGCCCCCTTTGATGAAGCTCGCCCAAGCAAACCACGGTGGAGAGCAGCTGTAGCACGCCTCCAACCTTGAGCTCAGAGACGTGGAGTGCGATCCTGGGATGGGGTTCTCCTTCTTCAACGGATGCCACACCTTCTTCTCCTCCTTCCTGCAAAGATAGAAAGACTTAGCCCACAAGAATTGCTTCACCCGATCGGACAAATGCGGCCATATATACTTAGGAGAAATTAAGCAAATAAGACCAAAGAGCCCCTGGAAAAACCAATTCATACCATTCACAATAGATGGTGGATGCCCTAAGGCCAATATGGTAAACAATTAAAGCAATCAGATCATAACCAAATGGGTTCGCAACCAGATCCGGAATTCATGATCGGGACTCTCTGAACAAGTGTCGACTCTTGCTTCACGAGTGTTCTGCCAGAACACATAAAATCAACACACAGGAAACAAGTGTCGACTCATTGAGTCGACACTTTTTCCCAAGCGTACTGACGTATGAAGAAAACATTATTCATCGTGAAAAGTGTCGACTCATGAGGTCGACCCATTTTCACGATGGTTCTGTTTTCACAAGTTTAGCTTAACTCACCTGTAAGTGTCGACTCTAGAGGTCGACACTTTTTCTCGAGGCTTCTGACTTCACAAAACTAACAGAACCCTGGTGAAAGTGTCGACTTTAAGAGTCGACACTTTTCCTGACATGCTGAAAAACTTAGTAATATCAATTGAAGCACCACAATTCATGAATCAAGGTTCAAGATCAATCAAATATGCACTGTTAAGTGAGATTGCCATATACAAAACCAGATTTCAACCAAAAATCATTCCCTTCATATTGAGATGCAATAACACATGATTTCTTATCTTGAATTAAGATTTGAGAGGATATGCCACAATGAACTTGCACTTATTCAAATTGTCATTCATTTCAAACTTCAAGCATAGCAAATGAAATCCTCAAACACTCAAATCATTCAACAATGTCTGTGCATATGAACTAATGGTCAATGCATATGAGTGGTTGGGTCGGTGCAATAGTTGAGCAGGACGGTGCAAGATGAGTAAAACCCATTGTTAGGGTTGGTGGAAAGGTGAACATAAGTCAGTGCAAAGATGAATGAGGTCGCTGTAAAACATGAACATGTTGGTGCACAATGAACATAGGTCTGTGCAATGATGATTGAAGTCTGTGCAATGAAGAATAAAACTGATAGATAGGGTCGGTGCAAAGGATCAACAAGGCATCCATCAAATAGTCATTTCTGCAAAACTGAAACTATAATACCAACATTTATCAACCATGTTTCCAATGCATTTCAATCAACATTCAACCTTCACAATTTCCTTTTTAACATGACTCAAATTCATCAAATATTCATTTTAACCATGAATAATCTAAACTTCACTCAAACATTCAAAGTGTCATTAAAAAGCTCACTTTCATCAAAGATACGATAATGTAAATCATAGAGAAGATATCAAATAGACTTTTTCACACATGGTCTTCGTCAAAACAGCTCAGGGCACAACAATCTCCCCCTTTTTGATGAAGATAAAACCCTTTGAAAAATCACAAAGATTTACATGAAAGAACCAATTCCCCCTTTGTCAAAACAATCATTTTTCAACTTTCAACTTTCAAAAAACCATTCAAAATATATGAAGTCAGCAGCTCAACATGCAAACTTTATTACTCCCCCTTTTTGTCAGAGTCAAATAGGGGTTTATGAAAAACAGGGAAGCAAAATCGGATATATACAGTTAACTCAATGAAATGCACATGAAAAGCAAGGAATGAGCATTCAAGCACATATGCATTCATTATGGTATATAGTATCAAGCATGTTCTATATGAACAGGTTAAGAAATATGCTATAGATCGAGAACAGGAGTTTCATGAGATATAGTAAAAGGGTAGTGCTTACAAGAAGTGGTACTACATTACTCATGAAATATGACTGATTCAAAATGTTCATTCGCACAATCACTCCCTAGATGTATTTGTGAAGGAGAGCAATGAAATCTAGACAGTATGGATTTTCAGATTTTCTAAGGAACACAAGTGGGAACTTTTCCTCCCTACACTTTCATACACCATGCTCGGTTTTTGGTAGCTTCGCACAACCCCAAAATTATTTTTAATATATATATATATTTTTATTTTTATTTTTGAATAACTAAGATGACTAACCTTTTGACACGAGTCATGCCATTTGTCTCAGGGGCACTTCCCGGTTACTCGGTATCGTCACTTATGATACTGTGGATAGGACACTTTTCAATGCGAGTTTCCTCCTTTATTCTAGGGGGGATTCCCGATTTACTCGATGTCAAATCACACTTATTCACATTTTTGGTGGGGCTAACAGCTTTTTCCTCATGAGTCACGTGATTTCTATGTAGGGGATCAAGAACCCTAAAATGTGTTGAGTGGAATAGGTGAAATCCTTATTAGTTAGAATCATTGAACTCAAAAGTGCAAGTGGTGTGAGAGATTGCATAGAATGTAAGAGATGAATTAGCCTTTTCATTGTGATGTCTCCCCCTAAGTGTATGCACAGTTATAACAAAAACCTCCCCCTTAATATGTGCCATGTAACAACATGTCTAAGTCAAAGCAATTTTATTTATCAAGGGAGTAAGGTCATAGGAGATATCAAAACTGAAGGGTGTGTAATCTATATACACTCAAGCAAGTGTCGAAATGGTATTTTCAACCAAGTTGATTACCGATAAGTGATGGAGATAAAGGTCCAAGGACCCTACTCATGCATAAGGAAAGCTTCCAGGTGGACGTGGTCCAATTTTTGACAATCGTCATTTGAAATACCAGTTAATCATGGCATTCATGCACACAAGTATGAAGTTTATACATTTATGTACATGCGGATGCGAGAAAATAAAAGCATGTATGAAAATCAGATTGTTATTCACTGTGACATTCACAAGAAGGAAAGTTTGAAATGTAAATGCCATGGAAAAACTTCTTATTTGCAAAAGATAAAGCAGTATGAACAATTTCATTATGATAAGGTGTAAAGTGTGTATGTACAAAGCAACTCAAAAGGATTTAACTATCTAACCTGCACACTCCTAATTCTCTTCTAAGAAAATAAAACTGATCAGAGTTTAGAGGTTTTGTAAAAATATCTGCAAGTTGGTGTTTTGTGTCAACAAAAACTAGCTCAAAATCACTTTTATTAATATGATCTCTAATGAAGTGATGTCTAACCTCAATGTGTTTAGTGCGAGAGTGTTGGACAGGATTTTTGGACATATTTATTGCAGACATGTTGTCACGCATGATGGGAGTGTTTTTCAAACAAAAATGAAAATCAAGCAATTGATGTTGGATCCATAGAACTTGAGCCTCACAACTGCCTGCAGCTACATACTCGGCCTCGACAGTTGATAAAGCCACACAATGCTGTTTCTTTGAGGCCCATGAAACCATGCAGCCCCTTAGAAACTAACAGTGACCACTAGTGCTCTTACGATCTATTTTACATCCAGCATAATCAGAGTCAGCGAAAGCATGCAAGTCAACGGAATTATTCTTAGGATACCACAAACCAAGGTCATGTGTACCGTTCAAACACCTGAAAATTCTTTTCACGGCCAACAAATGAGAATCCCTGGGACAAGATTGATATCTTGCACAGAGACAGACACTAAAATGTATGTTAGGCCTACTAGCAGTCAGATATAACAATGAACCTATCATAAACCTAAAAAGTTTTTGATCAACTTTGTTACCTTTCTCTTCTTCCAATTTCAATAAGGTGGACATGGGTGTAGCAAATGGTTTGGCAGTTTCCAGTTGAAATTTCTTCACTATTTCTTGTGTGTACTTCTTCTGGTTGATGAAGATGACATCGTCCAATTATTTTATTTGATGTCCTAGAAAGAAGTTCAGCTCGCCCATCAAGCTCATCTCGAACTCTCCCTGCATGAGTTGAGCAGATTCGTCATTCATTTTCAAGTCTGAGGCTCCAAAAATTATGTCATGTACATAAACTTGAACAATTAAAGCATGTTGATCACAAGTCTTTGTAAACAACATCTGATCTATGTTACCTCGTTTGAAGCCATTATCAATAAGAAATGAACTTAAACGATCATACCATGCCCGAGGAGTCTATTTTAATCCATACAGTGCCTTGTCCAATTTGTAGATGTGGTCCGGAAATCTTTCATCTTCAAAGCCTGGCGGTTGCTCCACGTATACTTCTTCCTTGATTACTCCGTTGAGGAAGGCACTCTTCACGTCCATTTGAAACAGCTTGATGTTCCTGTGACAAGCATAAGCAAGTAAAATTCTCACGGCTTCTAATCTAGCCACAGGAGCGAAAGATTCATCAAAAGCAATGCTGAATTCTTGAGAGTAGCCCTTGGCTACCAACCTTGTCTTATTCCTCACAACCACCCCATCTTCACTAAGTTTGTTTCAGAAAACTCACTTAGTTCTGATTATATGATGGTTATCAGGCCGGGGCACGAGGAACCACACCCGATTCCTTTGGAATTGGTGCAGTTCTTCTTGCATGGCGAGAACCCAAGAATTATCATTTAAAGCATCATATAAAGATTTAGGTTCAATGCTGGAAAGTAAAGCTAAGTTATCATGAATTTCAACTTCCCTCATTGAAGCCTGCGTTCTCACTCCATCATCCACACCGCCGATCACATTCTCTAACAGATGATCCTTGTGCGTGGTCCATTGGTGTGGAAGATGCGAGTGTACTTGTTCCTCTTGTTGTTCTTACTCTTTTTCTTTCTCTTTTTCTTGATCTTGATCTCCTACCTCACCTTGTTTACTCGATTCTCCTTTCTCAATTTCACTCTCACGTGTAATCAGAAAATGATCATTATCATTTGATTTTCTCATAGTGTACTCATCAACAACAACATGTGGACTCTCCTCGAAAATAAGTGTTCTAGTGTTATAAACACGGTAAGCTCTAGATGATAGAGAATACCCGAGGAAAATCTCTTTATCACTCTTTGCATCAAATTTTCAAGATTGTCTTTACCATTGTTTAAAATGTAACAAATAGACCCAAATGGCTTAAAATGTGATATGTTGGGTTTCTTACCTTTGTACAGCTCGTAAGGAGTTTTCTTAAGGATCGGTCTTACCATTGCTCGATTTGTAATGTAGCAGGCGGTGTTCACTGCCTCTGCCCATAGATACCTTGGAAGACTATTTTCAGCTAGCATGGTTCGCGCCATCTCCACGAGCGTCTTGTTCTTCCTTTCGACCACTCCATTCTGTTGCGGGGTCCTAGGTGATGAGAATTGATGTTCGTACCCCTGCTTCCTATAAAATTCATCAAACTCATGATTTTCAAATTCTTTTCCGTGGTCATTTTGAATTTTCAGAATTGAATAACCTTTTTCATTTTGAACTCTAGCACAAAAATCAATGAATTCATTACATGCATCACTCTTATTAGCTAGATACAAAACCTATGCATATTGCGAAAAATCGTTGACAATCACAAATCCATAAAGCTTCCCTCCAAGACTACGAGTCCTGGTGGGACCAAACAAATCTAGATGCAACAGTTGAAGGGGTTTTTCAGTTGAAACAATGTTTTGGCATTTAAATGATGTTGTGGTTTATTTTCCTTTATTACATGCTTCACAAACTTTTGAAGTTTCAAAATTTAAACTAGGAAGACCTCTAACTAAGCCATGACGATTCAGCTTCCTAATGACATTAAAACTGGCATGCCCAAGGCGGCGATGCCATAACCAAACATCTTCATTCTTGTTTGCAACTAGACACAAATTTTCAGATGTAATTTCATTAAAGTCAACCTGATAAGTGTTGTTACTCCTCACTCCTATGAATTTGATTTCATGTGAATTGGCATCAACAATTGTGCAGTGAGAAGACTCGAATACGACCTTGTGACCCTTGTCACAGAGTTGACTTATACTCAACAAGTTATGGTGAAGACCTCTAACAAGTAGCACATCTTTAATGCAACGGTTGAGATCCTTACCAATTCTCCCAATTCCTATTATCTTACCTCTGTCCTGTCCGCCAAAAATTACCGTACTGCCATTTTTCTCTGCAAGTTCTGCAAAAAGTTGTTTATTTCCCGTCATGTGCCTGGAGCATCCGCTGTCCAGGTACCATTTATTTTCCATTGCTTTCATGCAGACCTGCAAGAACAAACATCAAATCTCATTTTGATTTAGGTACCCAAGCAAGCTTGGGTCCCTTGGTGTTAGCATTCATCACAGTATGACTGTACTTTTTCGAAAACAAGTTATCATCATACTCCATCAACTGACATATGTACATGTCATGACCTATTCTCCCACAATAAAAACAGATGGGTCTTTTCTTACCAAAATTGTTCCTTTTATTTACATGTGTAGAAATATAGGGGAATCGAGAATAAACAGCTTGTGGATTTGTGTGTGTGTATGAACATTCTCCATGATTTTGTGAATTTCTAACCTTAAATTGAAAATGATTTTTGTTGCCATGCACATAACTTGAATTTTTCTCTACTTGTTTCTCTTTTCCTTTCAATGTCTTTTCATGAGCATTTTTCATTTCATTCAATTCTGTGACAAGTCTTTCATTTTTACTCTTCAGTTCTTCCTTTACTTTTTGACATTCATTCATTTTAGCATTCAATTCCTCCAATTCATTTTCCATTTTTTGTGCTTTTCTTGGATTTCTTCTTTGAGCTTGCATGCATTTTGTTTCTCCACATCCAAACACGCAATTTCATCTTCAAACATGATCAATTTTGATTCTAGAGTTTCATTTGCATTCTTGAAGTTTTGAACCTGCATTTCAAGCAGACTACATTTTTGACAGGAATTAGGTGAGTGAATGATGTCATGGATTTTCTTTCTCAATGTTTTATTCTCATTTCTGACCCTTTTGTATTTCTCATCTAATTCCTCGTAAGCTAATTCCCATTGTTCGTTGGTAATGAATTCTGAATAAAAAATTACATGTTCTTGATCACTATTCGCCATAAGACACAGATTCTTGACCAATTCTTCAATGTTTTCTTCTTCCTCGGACGTTGGCTCATCCTCGTCCTCATCACTCCAGGTAGCTTTCATCGCGTTTGGCTTCTTGCCCTTGATCATCTTGCCTTTATTCTTCTGTAACTCGGGGCACTCGCCCCTCATGTGTCCCATTTTCTTGCATTCGTAACACATAACCTCAGCCGCTTTGAATGGTTCATTCCTTTGCTTGGGCTGCCTCTTTCCTTTCTTGAACTTTCCGCCAAATCTTCTCCTTTCGCGCAGAAATTGTCTAACTCTCCTAGTTAGCATGGCAACTTCCTCATCATCCGTAGTTCCCATGGAATCCTCTTGACTAGAGATAGGCTCTGGGTTTGCTTTCAATGCAATTGACTTCTTTTTCTTGGTATCCTCTTCCGTCCTCTTGATGTTTATCTCATAGGCCATTAAAGACCCTATGAGAGTATCCACAGTGAGGGTGGAAAGATCCTTCAAATCTTCTATCACCGTTGCCTTGGTGTGCCAGCTTGGTGATAGGGACCTCAACATTTTCCTTACCAAATCAGTGTCCTTAAACTCTCTTCTGAGTGATTTCAACCCATTTGTGATCTCCATGAGACATGCGAACATCTCTGAGATACTTTCTTCCTCTTTCATATGAAACAACTCGTAATCTCGGATCAACATGTTCGCCTTTGTCTCCTTCACTTCTGTGGTGCCTTCATAAATTAGATTGAGCTTGTCCCACATTTCTTTCGTGCTGCTACACATAGAAACACGAGCATATTCATTCGGGTGAATAGCACACTGAATAATATTTAATGCATTAAAATTCATAGTGGCCTTCTTGATACTATCATCATCCCACATATCCTCATCCGGGTGTAAAATGTACTGACCATTGCTAATGACAGTCCATATTTCATGACTTTGAGCACGTAGAAAGACAGTCATTCTATTCTTCCAATAGGGGTAGTTACTACCATCAAAGAAAGGTGGCCTATGAATAGAATGCCCTTCAGGCAATAACCCCTTGTTAAGATTGTTAGCCATTCCTAACAGATCTCTCTAAACCGCTAGGTTTCCAGATGAAAATAGAGCCGAGGCTCTAATACCAATTGTTGGCCCGGTTAGGAATGCAATTAAGAGGGGGTGAATTGATTGCAGCCCTTTATGACAGATTTAAAACTAAAAACAAACAACCACTCACAACTTCCCAGCGCAGATGATAAACACTCGGATAAAAATAACGATTCGGATAAATAATGAAACTCATAGCTCACCGATTCACACTCGTAACACGAATGGATAAAGTAAAATAGCAATCACACACAAAGCAACCCACAGCACAAGCAGTTTTTAGGTGGTTCGGACGCACCCGAGTGCCGTCCTACATCCACCCCTCTCAACTCGAGAGGATTCCACTATAAACGCTGCACGACGACAGCAAACCACCACACACACGAGCTCGACGGCCCAACACACGTGGGTTCTCGCACGATGACGAGAAACCGCACACACACGGAGCAAGCTCCAAAATCATGTAAGACAAATAAGTATAGGAAAATAAAAAGCCCAGTCTGAGATTAACAATCTAAGCTCAAAAGATGATAAACAACATTGGTCTTCCCCTTAAATCTTCAAACAAACTCGGAGAAACTGATGAAGGGTGCTTTAGAATGATAGAACCAAGAACGATGAAGCCGCCCCCTTTGATGAAGCTCGCCCAAGCAAACCACAGTGGAGAGCAGCTGCAGCACGCCTCCAACCTTGAGCTCGGAGACGTGGAACGCGATCCTGGGACGGGGTTCTCCTTCTTCAACGGACGCCACACCTTCTTCTCCTCCTTCCTGCAAAGATAGAAAGACTTAGCCCACAAGAATTGCTTCACCCGATCGGACAAATGCGGCCAGATATACTTAAGAGAAATTAAGCTAATAAGACCAAAGAGCCCCTGCAAAAACCAATGCATACCATTCACAATAGATGGTGGATGCCTTAAGGCCAATATGGTAAACAATTAAAGCAATCGGATCTTAACCAAATGGGTTCGCAACCAGATCTGGAATTCACGATCGGGACTCTCGGAACAAGTGTCGACTCTTAGAGTCAACTCTTGCTTCACGAGTGTTCTGCCAGAACACATAAAATCAACACACAGGAAACAAGTGTTGACTCATTGAGTCGACACTTTTTCCCAAGCGTACTGACCTGTGAAGAAAACAGCATTCATGATGAAAAGTGTCGACTCATGAGGTCGACACATTTTCACGATGGTTCTTTTTTCACAAGTTTAGCTTAACTCACCTGTCAGTGTCGACTCTAGAGGTTGACACTTTTTCTCAAGGCTTCTGACTTCACAAAACTAACAGAACCCTAGTGAAAGTGTCGACTTTAAGAGTCGACACTTTTCCTGACATGCTGAAAAACTTAGTAATATCAATTGAAGCACCACAATTCATGAATCAAGGTTCAAGATCAATCAAATATGCACTGTTAAGTGAGATTGCCATATACAAAACCAGATTTCAACCAAAAATCATTCCCTTCATATTGAGATGCAATAACACATGATTTCTTACCTTGAATCAAGATTTGAGAGAATATTCCACAATGAACCTGCACTTATTCAAATTGTCATTCATTTCAAACTTCAAGCATAGCAAATGAAATCCTCAAACACTCAATGCATTCAACAATGTCTGTGCATATGAACTAATGGTCAATGCATATGAGTGGTTGGCTCGATGCAATAGTTGAGCAGGTCGGTGCAAGATGAGTAAAACCCATTGTTAGGGTCGGTGCAAAGGTGAACATAAGTCAGTGCAAAGATGAATGAGGTCGGTGCAAAACATGAACCGGTCGGTGAACAATGAGCACAGGTCCATGCAATGATGATTGAAGTCTGTGCAATGAAGAGTAAAACTGATAGATAGGGTCGGTACAAAGGATCAACAAGGCATCCATCAAATAGTCATTTCTGTAAAACTGAAACTATAATACCAACATTTATCAACCATGTTTCCAATGCATTTCAATCAACATTCAACCTTCACAATTTCCTTTTTAACATGACTCAAATTCATCAAACATTCATTTGAACCATGAATTATCTGAACTTCACTCAAACATTCAAAGTGCCATTAAAAAGCTCACTTTCATCAAAGATACGACAATGTAAATCATAGAGAAGATATCAAAAATACTTTTTCACACATGGTCTTCGTCAAAATAGCCCAGGGCACAAAAAACTTCAGTTTGCCCATCGGTCTGGGGGTGATATGTAGTGGAGAATTTCAGTTGGGTGCCCATCATGTGCCATAGGGTTTTCTAAAAATAGCTAGTGAATCACACATCCCTATCAGACACTATAGTGTGTGGGAGTCCGAACCTGGAGACACAGTGTGAAAAGAATAGACGGGCAACTCTAGAGGCATCCGAAGTTTCGGAGCATGGAATGAATAATGCCATCTCGGAGAAACTGTCTACAACCACAAAGATAGAGTCGTGCTTTCGGAGGGTGCGGGGCAATCCCAACACAAAGTCCTTGCTAATGTCCTGCCATGGACTATCCGGGATGGGGAGGGGAGTATAGAGGCCGATATTCTGCTTCCCTTGTTTGGCCATAGCGCAAGTGCGGCACTAGGCCACGATGCTAGTGACATCCCTCTTCAAGCTGGGCCAATAGAATCTATGCTCAACCGCCTCTATGGTCTTGTTCCGGCCGAAGTGGCCAGCAAGACCTCCCGCGTGCATCTCCCATGTAAGAAAGTCATGAACAGAAGTCCGTGGGATGCACAACTTGTCACCCCGAAATAGGTGACCCTCTTGAAGCACAAACTCGATGTAGTCACGCGAGGGACCGGCCTGAAGGGCTACATAGATCGGACCGAAATCCGGACAATCAACATGAGCATCCTTCAGCCTCTCTAAACCTATCACCTCTACACTCATGGTGGTCAACATCATCATCCGCCGACTCAGTGCATCGGCGACCTTGTTCTCCGCCCCTGCCTTATGCTTGATCACAAAGGTGTACTCCTGGAGATACTCCACCCAACGACTGTGGCGAGCGTTCAGCTTCTTCTGGGTATGGAGGAATCGTAAGGCCTCATGATCAGAAAAGAGGACAAACTCCTGGTGCAACAGATAGTGCCTCCACTACCTCAATGCATGGACAACTGCGTAAAATTCTTTATCATATGTGGAATAACACAGTTTGGCATCATTAAGCTTCTCGCTAAAGAATGCAATGGGATGGGACTCCTGGCTTAACACTCCACCAATACCCACTCCAGAAGTGTCACATGTGACCTCAAACACCTTAGAAAACTTAGGTAATGCAAGGACAGGTGCCTGGGTCATATGCTCCTTAATGTCCTGAAAGGTCGTGGCTGCAGCCTTAGTCCGTACGAATGCCCCCTTCTTTATGCAATCTGAGATCGGGGCAGTGATAGAACTGAAGCCACGAATGAAGCGACGGTAGAAGATCGCTAAGCCAAGAAAACTCCGGATATCATGGAGTGTGCGGGGCTCGGGCCACTCCCTGATGGCTCTAATCTTCTTCGGATCAGCGGAGACCCCCATCCCTAGACATAATATACCCGAGGAAGGTAATCTGATCAGTCATGAAAGCACATTTCTTCGGGTTGGCGAATAAGCTCTCTCGTCTCAACACATTGCAGACCTGTCTGAGATGGTCTAAGTGGTCCTCCCTAGTGCGGCTGTAGATAAGAATGTCATCAAAGTAGACGACCAAGAAGACCCCTATCATAGGGCATAAAACCTAGGTGATCAACCACATGAAGATACTAGGGGCGTTGAAAAGCCAAAAGGGCATAACCAACCACTCATAGAGACCATCCTTGGTCTTGAATACCGTCTTCCATTCATCCCCAGGCCTGATCCGCACCTAGTGATAGCCACTACGAAGGTCTATCTTTGAGAAGATAGTGGCTCCTGACATCATGTCTAGCAAGTCATCTCATCGGGGAATGGGAAAATGATACTTCACCGTGATCTTGTTCATCGCACAGCTATCAACGCACATCCTCCATGTGCCATCCTTCTTCGGGGCCAATAATGCGAGAACAGCGCAAGGGCTCTTGCTGTCCGTGAGAGATCCCCGACTCATCAACTCCTCGACCTGCCTTTGAAGTTCGGCATGGTCCGTGGGACCCATCCTGTAGTGGGGAAGCTTGGGCCAGGATGAGCCTGGGATAGTCGATCTCGTGCTGGATATCCCTCATAGGTGGAAGGCCTTCAGGGAGGTCTTCCGGGAAGACATTGGAAAACTCCCATAGGATCGCAGCTATCTCTCGGGGGTGCTCATCATCAGACCCAGGAGCGACATCCTCCACTCCTCGAACAACAATGGCAAGGATAGGGCTACTCCTGGTCACCTCTTGCTCCATCTCTCGCAGGCTAATCATCATTAACCTCTGGGGTGGGAGGTCTCCTAGGCTAGGAACAATCGAAGCGGTAGTAGCCCACGCCGAGGATGAGGTGGAAGGACCGACCGTCCTCTGACTAGGAGGGGTCGAAGTGCTGGGACCGGCTGGTCCTCGGACAGAAGGATCCTTCAGCTTGGTGGGGGTGAAGGGTGATCCTACGACCCCCGTAGTCGAATGTGCAGGTGTTCGACCGACCTTGAAGGGTGGCATCCCGATCAAAGAGCCAAGGCCTACCGAGGATAATGCTACCCACCTCCATAGGTAACACGTCACACCATATCTCATCATGGTAAGCCTAGAACTTCAGTGGCACCATACATCGCAGTCTGACCGAGATGGAAGTAGAATCCACCCAAGATACCCTGTAAGGGGCGGGGTGATCTACGGGCGTCAAACCCAGGCATCTAACAGTGCCCGTAGAGATAGCATTAATGCAACTCCCGCTATCTATGATCACCTTGCATGCCTTTCCTCCTAGCCTATAAAATGTATGGAAGATGGTGGTACGATGCCAGTCGTTGCTCACCTGAGGCTGGGTTAGGATGCACCTGACTACACCCAACTGTACATCACCATGATGCTGGGTACCCGGGACATCAACTGGATCTCCCTCCATTAGTTCATCAAAGAACTCCTCCGCTAAGTCTTGATCAGCCTCATAACTAATCGGCACAAGCTCAGGTGTGGGGTCGCTGGTAGAGGGATCAGAGATAACAAGCGACTCCCTAGTGGGACACTTGGCCGAATAGTGGCCAACTCCACCACACCTATAGCAAGAGCCATGCGTCCCGGTCCTCGGGGTTGTTCCACTGGCCATTGGCCCCTTACACTTATCCACAAAGCGGACCGGGGGTGTAGGAAGTAGGGGTCGAGTCGGCACGGTGGGCTGGGGAGGTCTAGCTAGGGGCAGGGACAAGTGCTTGCTGGCGAAGGGGAGGATCCCTCGGAGGGAGGGGGCGCCTAGGAGCAGCGAGGTCCTAGCAAGGGGGTTCCTAGGGGCGGGGCGTGGTCCTAGGATCAGACACACGCAGATATGTGATCCCCTGGCGCGGGATAGGAGCAAACTCCGCCTCAAATTGCTCAACTTCGAGGGCAACTTGGTACGCGTCTTCCAACTTGGCCACGTTACGGTGGAAAAGCTCATACTGAAGGTGTGGCCACAGACCACGCCAAAAACAAGAAACAGTTAGGGAGCTTTCCTCCGTGGCATCACATCGCTGAAAATACTCATCGAACTCGATGATGTAATCGGAGACGGATCGATCTCCCTGGGTGAGACTCTGCCATTTGTCTATGAGACGCTAGCGGTATGTGGTAGGAAGGTACTTATTTCTGAGTTTGGTCCTCATCTCATCCCACGTCTCAACCTGGGGCTCCTGATGGTGAAACAACAGGTTCTCCATGTTCCTCCAATAAGTCTGCGCCTGCCCTAGCAGCTTCATTTTGGCGAACTTGACTTTCCGGTGGTCTGTCATCTCAAACCACTCGAAATACCGGTCCATGCCGGCCTCCCAATCGAGATAGACCTTCGGGTCAAAGGACCAGTCAAAAGTGGGAGGGTCTGCTCGCACCGTCCTGAGGACCCGCTCGTCCTCATCATCCCTCTGTGGCTGGGGACCACGACGGCATCGGCCATTTCCCCCATAATCGTTGTCGGACTCGTAGTCCTCAAAATCGGGGGCACGTGGCTGTCGCTCCTCAGCCCTGAGTGGGGCGGGTTGTGCAGCAGGTGCCTGAGGGACCGGGATAGCTCCGGGGAGCTCCCGACGGGGGACATTCTCCACACTCTCTATCCTTCCAACCAGACCTTGGACAGATCGGTCGGAAGCCTCGGCACGGTCCTCAATGGCCTTGAGACGGCCCTCCAAGCGGTCGGTATTCTCCCTATTAGTTTGATCGGACCTATCCATGCGCTCCATGAATAGAGCGAACACGTCCTCCAGAGTTCGGCCTCCTGGGGTGGCACCTAGGGGATCACCCATAGTGTCAGGGCGATGGTACAAGGCACCTCCACGGGTGGGCATGCAATGGGAGAGGACCTAAAGGGAACTAAGGGGTGGCTCACTACGACCTATATGGACGGACTAATGCAAGATGAAGGATGACCTAGACTCCAATATCTAGTACGAGGCGGAGGTTTGATCCGAAGATCGCACTCACGCAAGTGTGCCCCTTTCCCAATAGGCGTAGCCTATCGTTCCGGGAACACCTTTGGATATACCAGATGAAATGAAGCACCTTGGACCGACTACACTAGACTCAAACCGGCTCTGATACCAATTTGATGCGGGACGACAATGGGACTCGACTCGGGCTAGACGTGAACCTTGGATTCTATAAGACGACGCAGCTAAAAAGACGGTGCGACTAGCAACAACACAGTAACGCGGCACCTAAAGAGCTCCAAAGTGGCGAACATGCCCCAAACAAGAAGCGCTAAACTCACAGTCGTCCCCGACGAGGGAAACGTGACGATCTACACGGTTGAGAAATTGGCTTTGAGTCTCAGGTGGTCAGCTCACTCTCATGCTCGGACTGAGTCACGGGATGGGTCTCGCTCTCACAACTCATAGCGGTGACTAAATTTAACTATGTAAGAAATAAACTACTCACATGCAGTGGCGTCTAGAACGTATACTAAATAAGCAAGCAAGACAAAGTGGGTGACGAGTGTACGTCCACGCTCGGGGCATGGGGAAGACGTCTCGGTCAAGTTCCGTAACTCCCGGTACAACGGTAAAATTTTAGTTACAGCAAAGATTTTACAGCCCACTCCATGCAGGGAGCTAAAGGGCTACACAATGGCACCGGGAGCACAGAACTAGGGTTGGCGGGCAGCAAGGTGACGGTTCTGGGCGGTTGCAGGCAGTGGCTCTGGTTCGGTGATTTGCTGGCCGGCAGGACAGCGAACAAGGACGTCCAAAGGGACGTCGACCTCCGGCGAGCTTCTAAAGGCGGCGGTTCACTGGGATGATGGCAGAGGGTCCCTGGTTGACCCCCGAGAGTGGCGGTCGTTGTAAGTACTCTGGCGTATTTTCCTGGGATTTACGCAGTAACCCCTTTTACTGTCCTGGCTCGGAGCAGGAATGCGCGCCTCTACGAGAATGGCCGGCACTGTTGTGCCCCTTGTGCTTTGATGAATGTGGTGTTTTAATGATAGCAACATGAATGAGTCACCACATTGAATGATAGCAACATGAATGTTTGTAACTGATATACTCTGTGGAAAATGCATAACAGATATACTCTGTGGAAAATGCATATGACTGTGACTGGTATATTATCTGGAGAATGCATGTGTTATGTCTGCATAAGTCTATACACTGCATGGCTCGCATGGCTGCAAGTCCATACATTGCATTCCTAGCAGACCAGCAAGTCTATACACTGCAGTGTCAAGTCTTTACATCGTTCACCAAGTCTGTACCTTGCTTGGGGCTTACCAAAAGTCTGTACATCGCAGTTGTGTCAAAGTCTATACAGCCTCTGTGTGTTCTATGCATTTCGCAAGTCATGCAGCGTCAACGCAGCAAGTGTGTCTCATGCATCATGCATCGACGCCCCCAGATTTCCAAGTCCATACAATCGTCTTTATGCATAGCAATGTCTGTACAGACTTTCAATGCATAGCAAGTCTATACATTGCAGGGTAAAGCCCAAAGTCTAGACATTGCTGCATTGCTTGCATTTCAGAGTCTATACATCGTTCATGCATGTGCACAATTCGTGGGCAAAGTCTGTACATCGCCCTAGATTGCATTAGCAAGTCTATACACTGTCAGGGCTTCATGCACTAAGTCTATACAGGCTTAGTTTGTACATCGGCTTGTTCACGCTTCATCATGTCTGTACATTGTCAGTGCATCATGTAAGTCTGTACAGAGTCTTGTTGAAAGTCTGTACATCGTCTTCTTATTCATGCATAGCATGCATTGTTCATGAACTCTGTACAACCCAAGTCTGTACATCGCATCATATTGTTCATGCAGTGTCTTGGTGAAGTCTATACATCGTTTCACTGTACAAGTCCAGACAATGCATGCACTTTCATTCAAGTCCACACATTGATGCACTGTAGATAGCTCGAGGTGAAGTCTGTACAGCCATTGCCTTCATATAGGAAGTCTGTACATCCTACTGCACTGTAGCTTTCACGGAACCAAGTCTATACACTACTGCACGTTGTGTTTTGTCGAAGTCTGCACATTGCTGAATGATCTGTAAGTCTGTACACTGGTCGAGCATTCAAGTCTGAACATGGGCCAAGTCTACACATCGGCACTGTAGCTTGCTTAGCTCAAGTCTATACATCCGTTTGCACAGCACATGAACTCTATACATTGCACTGTTCATGCACGGCACAGCAAGTCTACACAATGTCCGTCTCATTTAGTGTCTAAGGCAAGTCTATACACTGGAAATTGAAGTGTGTACATTAAGCGTCTCATTGAGCGTCTCATGTAAGTCTATACATCACATTGGGCTTCAGACTTTACAAGTCTGTACAGAGCTTTCGTCTCATGCATTGTCTAAGCTAAGTCCATACATTGGACTAAAGCATCTTTACCCACGTTCTATGCTTCAAGTCTGTACATCCTTCAAGGGGCCAAGTCTATACATTGTGTCGTTCACATCTTCAAGTCTGGACATTGCCCAGTCTGCTTCGCAAAGTCTATGCATCCATTGGTTCTTAGTTGGGCCAAGTCTATACATTGCTCAGGCTGCATAACGTTAGGTCTTTACATTGAACTCTATACATTGCATGCAGTTGTGCTTCACAAGTTTACACATTGCTGTTCTTCACAGCAAGTCTATACACTGCTCACTCATATAGGAAGTATGTACATCGCATAGCTTCACATATATGAAGTCTATACTTTGAGGAGAGTCTATACATTGCATTGGCTTTGAGCTGATGGGTCGACCCCCAGATCAGCAAGTATGTACAGAGCTCTTCCTTGTTCAGCATCGTAAAGTCTATATAATGCATTGTTTCCTTAAAGTCTGTACAGGGTTTATACTTAACCTGATAAGTGTTCTCGTCTGTCTGACAGGTGGCCTGCTCGTGGAGGCTAATGAAGGGCACGTGATCCGAGGGCTGACAGGAAGCTGACACGTGGCCAAATATCTGGGCGGGAACTGTGGAAGCCATACGCGCCCAGTGCTATCTCCTGTTGTGACTGCCTATAAAAGGAAGCCTTCGTCCAACAGAAGAGCATGATCGAAGGTGAGAGATCAAAGGGAAAAGTCTATACAGTGAGATAGAAGTAAAGAAAAGAAAAAGAAGAAGAGCAGAAGGAAAGGAAGAAAAAGAGAGAGCTAGAGAGCTCGAGCAGAGTGTGCAGAGAAGAAGAAGAGAAAGAAGTTGAGAAGAAATAGTGAGATCGAGAGAAGAGGAGAGCAGATGTCTGAAGATCAGTCTTCACTGGACCGTGGATCAAATCCAAGCCAGTCAGCTCATTCTGAGCCACATTGTGCTTCATCGATTTTCAGCTTTCAGTTGCTGTTGTTATTTGCTTTTGTTTTTTCCTTCTAAACCTTTTATCAAGCTGTTAGCCAGCGACTGCAGAGGTGGACTCCTCTGGACGGGTAAGCTATAATCCCCAGCGGTTTGCAGAGGTGCATCCTCTAGACAGCAAGCTGTGAGGCTCAGCGGGCGAGGAGGATTCCTCGGACGGCAAGCTGTGTTGCCCAGCGGATTGTAGGCAAGCTGTGATGCCCAGAGGTCTCAAGCTGTGAGTCAGCAGTAAGCCACACTCGGGTTGAGTGTGGGGTGGATGTAGGTCTGCTGGATCGAACCACCTAAAAACCCATTGAGCAGTGGTTTGATTTCTTTGTGTGTTTGGCGCTAGATGAATGCATAGGGTCGAGATAGGTTGACCTTCTATATGTGTTCATTTCATTGATGCACACACTATATGCTTGACAGTGGTATTGTGTGTTTGCTTGATATGTCTAATTGCTACCCACATTAGATGTGTGCTAGGAGCACACTTCATATTTGTCTATAGGTTCAGTAGATGACTGGATTAGTTTTTCCTCAGTTAGTCTTAGTGCTTGTATTCCGCAGTTCTGAG
Source organism: Amorphophallus konjac (assembly GCA_022559845.1). NCBI lineage: Eukaryota > Viridiplantae > Streptophyta > Magnoliopsida > Alismatales > Araceae > Amorphophallus > Amorphophallus konjac. Next base: position 151,531,653 of record CM040129.1, read on the forward strand.
CACTAGAATTTTAATTTGGCGAAAGTTTTTTAAAGGGTATTCATTCACCCCCCCTCTGAATACATAGCACCGAACCCAACACTTGGTATCAGAGCGGGTTGCTGTGCATAGGATCTAACAATCCGTAGCAGATCCTGCTAGCTGTTGGTGCATTTCAGAGTGGGTCTTTGAAGATTGTGTTTTGTTTCACTGAATTAGTGCTTTACTTTGCTCATCTGTTTTAGTGCATTTCTCGTCAATTGTTCTGTGTTTTGAATCTGGTTGTTATCTGCTTCGATGTCTAATCCTCCGATATTCAGAGGTAATAATTTTGAGTCTTGGTTTGAAAAGTTTCATCAGTATGTGAAATCAACTGATCTGAATCTCTGGAAGGTAATGACTCACGGTCTATACAACCTATCAAAAGATAAATCTAGATGGACTAAAAAGGATAAATTGAAAGATTCTGTCAATACTAGAGCATTAGTTTTAATGAAAGAATCAATTGATAGAGATTTAATCTCATGTACTTCTTTTTACAGGTCTGCCAAAGAAATTCTGGAAAAACTAAAGCTCACCAGGAATCACAACAAATGCTTGATGGCTGATCGGAGAAATGACGATGATGAAACCTCATCTCAGGTAAGCTCCGAATCAGATGGATACTCTTTTGATGAATTGATAGTGATGTATGAAAATTTGTTAGAAGTATCCAAGAAATTAAAATCTGAAAACAAAAAGTTGTAAAAGAAATGTGATAAAATAAAATTGAAAGATTCCTGTGAAAACTGTCCAAATCTGAAACAATCTTATGATTCATGTACACTAGACGTTCAGAACCTTAAGAAACAAAATGATTCTCTAGAAATTGAAAAACAAACATGCTTGGACAAAATGTCAGAAATTGAGAATCAGCTGAATGATAAGAAAAATGAGCATCTAAAAAGCATGCAAGAACTTACTGAAGTTAATTCTGAATTGGACAAACTGAAACTTGAGGATAAAGAATTTCAAAAGAAAAATGAAAATCTTATGGCTAGAATAAATGAAATCAATGGGGAAGGCTCACATTCCTCTTCTGCTGAATCAAACTGCAATATGTGCTCTGCTCTAAGAGAACGCAATGAAGATCTTTATAGTGAGAATGAATGGCTGAGTAAATAAATTATCTCACTTAAAGAGGATCATAAAAACTTGGTGGCTGAGAAAATTAGAGTGGAGGAAAGAGAAGAGGAGTTAGTTGAAAAGCTGGAGCTGATGTCTAGAAGTGGAAAATGCAATGAAACAGTCATGAAGCTATCTGAAGAGAACAAAGAACTGAGGGAACAAAACAAGAAACTGATGGTTTTAAATATTGTTTTCTCACATAGGTTTCTGACTGTCGAAAAAGAAAAATCTGTTATTAAGGAAGCTCAATCACAAAGACTTGAGGAGGAAAACACTGAACTGAAAGCTGAAGTTAAAAAATTAAAGTTGTTAAATACTGGCTTATCTGAAACACTTCTCACCTTAAAGAAGGGAAAGCTCACTTGTGATGAAGAATCACAAATGTTGAACAGTCTAGAACAAGAAATTGAGAAGTATAAAACTGCAAATAAAGTCTTAAGTGAATGTGTCAACTGCAGTGAATAGGAGATAGCCAGTTATGAGCTTCACATAACATCTTTGGAAAATAAGATTCAGGATCTAGAAAAATTAGCATCCAATTCTGATAAGAATGAAAGAAAAATAAAAACTGTTGTGAAAAGGAAGGATGATAGTTCAAAAGGGGGAACAAACTGTAATTCTGATGTTGAGAAAATTACTAGAAACCAGCTATACACTACCTTTGTGCAAAGTTCTGATGTAGCTGGTACTTCAAAGCAATCCCTAAAACAAAATAAAAATCAGAGATCACCTTCATCAACTGTATTTCAGTTCAAAGCACAGAAAAATGAAAAACAAACAAAAACTATTAAGAACAGTCAGAAAAATTGAAGAAGAAGGGTCAAATAAAGAAGGTAAAGACTATTCCTGTTCATGGCCTAAAATCTGCTAGCTCATATGAATCTGATGGTGTACACACTGCTCACAATTCATTCACTCACTCGCGTGCATCTGAGAAGGAATTCTCATGTTATTATTGTGACAAGGTAGGGCATATCATGGATGATTGCAGAATATTGAAAGAAGATGAGCATGCAAATAAAACAATGTATTCAAGGAAATTATCTGATAAAAACCATGCCACTAAGAAATATAATGCATCTTGTTATTACTGTGGTAGGCGTGGTCATCTAATGAATGCATGTTTTAAACTGAAGGAAGACAACAATGTGAATCCTAGATCTTTCACACATGCTCATGACCCACATAGATATAGATCTACTTCAGGCCAGCATATCATTTGTTTCACTTGCAACAAGTCTGGGCATAAGGCTAATGCGTGCTGGTCAGGAAATCATTGGGGTAAAAATGAATCAAGAAGCAAGCATTTTAAATGCTTTGAATGTGGTAGGTATGGGCATGCAGTCAAAGACTGCTGGCATACTCAGCGAAATAGATTGAACTCTAAATCTGTAAAATTCCCTACTTTCTATTATTCTGCTGGAAATAACTTGAGTGATAAAAGAAAAAACTCTGCATGTTTTGAATGTGGTAAGCTAGGCCACAAAGCTGCCAACTGTCGGCTGGCTGTGTATGGAAAGAAAAATTTTAATGTTAATAAAAGAAATACTCATGCTAATACACATAATTTCCATACTCATGTGCATGCACATGGGCATCATGTTTCTGCTAACATGAATAATAAAAACAAAAATTATGTGGCTTCATGTTACTACTGTGGAAAATTTGGACATTCCATGTTTGACTGTTATCTGATGGAATTTGATGATCATACTGCTAAAAGACTGTTTAGAACACCTGATAGGGGTAATTCAGGACCCAAGACTTCTTGGGCTCCTGCAAGATCAAAGTGATTGATTTGCTGTAGGTGTGCCTTGGAAGTTGATGAATAAAGGGGTTAATGATCCAAGGCACTCAACAGAAAATCCCAGGATCCTACCTTTCAGGTTAGTTCTGAACTTTGTTTAAAATTTCATCATCTGAAATTGTTATTTTGCTTGGTTGAGTTTTGATGATTTCTTCTTGTTTAGCTGATCAGTCTGCATTCTAGACTCAGCTATTGAATTCAATTCTGAATATATTTGATGTTTTTCTCATGCTGTTGTTTGCATTGAATAAATGAGATTGCTTTGCACTGCATATATCATTTGCATGACAATCATGATATATTAAATGGAACAGTGCTGAAGGGCATATGGAGTATGTCTGAATGCTACTGCCATGTGTGAGGTGGTCCTTGGACCAAGTCCTCCGATTAATACCATGGGTCCAGTTTTCATTTAGTGCAGTGTACTGAATATCATAAAATTTAAAAAATCTGAAAAATTTGAAATGAAAATGATGCATTTGATAAATTCTCTCTCTGATTGAGCAAAGTATGAATTCTTCTTGAGCATATTCTAAAATCATGAGCAGTTCATTAATTGTAATTCATGCACTTTGTCAGGGGGAGTTTGACTAATGTTGCATATGAAGTGTAGTGGAGTTGAAAAACCTAAAAAGAAATTTCAATGCATCTAGACAGGGGGAGCTTTTAGAATTGGTGTTTTGATTGTCACATTTTGAACACCTCTTGTCTAGTATTTGATCAACTCTGATGTCATATTTCTCTCTCTTGAAAATGGATTCTGCCCTCTATTCGTTGAGCTGTTAAAGAAGAGTTTCCTTCAACTCTCTTCATGATACTACCTGTCAGCTGATCTGTCTGAATTCCAGACTCAGCTACTGTGTGTTGATGTACACCCTTCTGAAATATTTCTCTCTTGCTGATTGACTCCTCCACCAGCTTGTACTCTTCATTCATATACCTCTTAGCTGGTGTGACTATTTTGGCTCCATTATTGAGTTGTTGGTCAGCTAAATTTACTGATCTGGTCTGAGGAACCTAAGCTGCATGTTATGCAATTCAGTCTGAGAATTTTGTAGAAACTCCTATCATATAGGTTTAAGAATTACCACTGAACCAGACTGATATAAGATTAATGTATCCTCAGATTTGTAATTAAATGAATTGAAAATATCTGAATGATAAGGTTTAATAAACTTTAATCACATGTGTCAAGTAAACCTTAAACTCTCTCATCTGATATCTGAAAATATGAAATCAAGGCTCTTTGGTAGAGATTCATAGAGTGAGTACTGTGGTTAAACATTAACTTGAAAAATGTTGACTAAATGAAAAATTATGAATTCAGAGCAATGTCTTGGTCACTGAGAAACTGAGTTCTTTATCAATGAAATAAAGTAACTCATGTCATGAGGTGCCATAGTTATCTCTGATGAAAATTTATCAACAAAATCTGACAGAGCAATGGCTTATTTGTGTTGAGTAACTGGGGAGTCTGGCCTCTAATCAAGGTGTCTTCTCATGAAAAAAGACACTCATACTGCTAACTCTGTTCTCAAAGTGAGAGGCAATGACAGTTATCACACTGAGTAACTGGGTCACTTCACCTGAGACGTATTGTGACTCATGTAAAAAGGTGTTGATCAACCTAAACTGCTCAAGAAAATTATAATGTGCTTCAAATGAAATTATCTTGAAAAGTCTGTCAACTCATATTCTTGGAAAAAGTGTTTAACATCAATACTAATTTGTATATTTTTTCAAAGGTGCTATTGAGATCATATGTGTAAGATAAAAGATGATTGATTTTGAGTGTTATCTGAATATTTGGTTCACCTTTATTAAAACTTGGATTCAGATATGAGTATTGAGTTTAATTTGGTATACATCAAAATTAAATCAGATTGGTTAAGTTGCCACTTCATAACCTTTTATGATAGAAAAGTCTATTCTTCTTAAGACTTATTGTTGTGGTGCAAGCATTAAAATCTCTCATGATCAGATTCATTCCAGACAGTCTGATCAACATAAATCTTGAGATGTATTGTGCTTTGACTATGTCTCACCCCTACCATTGGCTACATTTAATTCTTTTACATTATCAGTTGACTGATTCCATCTGCATTTTTCTGACCATACAAATGTGAGGTGCAACTCCCATTATTACCTTGTTCACTTGCAGCCTTCTGAACTTCAGAATCCTTATGGTGGTGGTTTTTCAGATTGATTCCTGAGATGTACTCCTCTCCACACTGTTAGAATCTTCCATCTTGTTTGCAATAAGTTCTGGTTATGTGGACTTTCCACCTGTTTCATTTTGTTCATGCATATGTGAGGTGCCACAACCAGAGTTCAGAGTCTTTGTAATGGCAAAATTCAGATTGATTTATTGGATAACCAGAGTTCATTCCTGTGCTTCAGGGGGAGTTATGGGTCATCTGATTTTAAGGGGAGAATAGTTAATCTTGCATGCTGATAGGGGGAGTGCTGTTTCATTGTCTTAAGGGAGTGCTGATAGTTAATGAACCATGTTTTATTCTGTGTCTTTGTGTGCTGCATTTTGTCTCTCAAACCATTCCCTCTCTTTTTGATTATGTCAAAGGGGGAGAATAGTTTGACGAGTCAGTGTGACTCATTATGTTGCCATCATCAAAAAGGGGGAGATTGTTGTGTCCCTTGTGCTTTGATGAATGTTGTGTTTTAATGATAGCAACATGAATGAGTCACCACATTGAATGATGGCAACATGAATGTTTATAACTGATATACTCTGTGGAAAATGCATAACTGATATACTCTGTGGAAAATACATATGACTGTGACTGGTATATTATCTGGAGAATGCATGTGTTCTGTCTGCATAAGTCCATACACTGCATGGCTCGCATGGCTGCAAGTCCATACATTGCATTCCTAGAAGACCAGCAAGTCTATACACTGTAGTGTCAAGTCTTCACATCGTTCACCAAGTCTATACCTCGCTTGGGGCTTACCAAAAGTCTGTACATCGCAGTTGTGTCAAAGTCTATACAGCCTCTGTGTGTTCTATGCATTTCACAAGTCATGCAGCGTCAACGCAGCAAGTGTGTCTCATGCATCATGCGTCGACGCCCCCAGATTTCCAAGTCCATACAATCGTCTTTATGCATAGCAATCTCTGTACAGACTTTCAATGCATAGCAAGTCTATACACTGCAGGGTAAAGCCCACAGTCTAGACATTGCTGCATTGCTTGCATTTCAGAGTCTATACATCGTTCATGCATGTGCACAGTTCATGGACAAAGTCTGTACATCGCCCTAGATTGCATTAGCAAGTCTATACACTGTCAGGGCTTCATGCACTAAGTCTATACAGGCTTAGTTTGTACATCGGCTTGTTCACGCTTCATCATGTCTGTACATTGTCAGTGCATCATGTAAGTCTGTACAGAGTCTTGTTGAAAGTTTGTACATCGTCTTCTTATTCATGCATAGCATGCATTGTTCATGAACTCTGTACAGCCCAAGTCTGTACATCGCATCATATTGTTCATGCAGTGTCTTGGTGAAGTCTATACATCGTTTCACTATACAAGTCCATACAATGCATGCACTTTCATTCAAGTCCACACATTGATGCACTGTAGATAGCTCGAGGTGAAGTCTGTACAGCCATTGCCTTCATATAGGAAGTCTATACATTCTACTGCACTGTAGCTTTCATGGAACCAAGTCTATACACAGCTACACGTTGTGTTTTGTCGAAGTCTGCACATTGCTGACTGATCTGTAAGTCTGTACACTGGTCGAGCATTCAAGTCTGAACATGGGCCAAGTCTACACATCGGCACTGTAGCTTGCTTAGCTCAAGTCTATACATCCGTTTGCACAGCACATGAACTCTATACATTGCACTGTTCATGCACGGCACAGCAAGTCTGCACAACGTCCGTCTCATTTAGCGTCTAAGGCAAGTCTATACACTGGAAATTGAAGTGTGTACATTGAGCGTCTCATGTAAGTCTATACATCACATTGGGCTTCAGGCTTTACAAGTCTGTACAGAGCTTTCGTCTCATGCATTGTCTAAGCTAAGTCCATACATTGGACTGTAGCATCTTTACCCACGTTCTATGCTTCAAGTCTGTACATCTTTCAAGGGGCCAAGTCTATACATTGTGTCGTTCACATCTTCAAGTCTGGACATTGCCCAATCTGCTTCGCAAAGTCTATGCATCCATTGGTTCTTAGTTGGGCCAAGTCTATACATTGCCCAGGCTGCATAACGTCAGGTCTTTACATTGAACTCTATACATTGCATGCAGTTGCGCTTCACAAGTCTACACATTGATGTTCTTCACAGCAAGTCTATACACTGCTCACTCATATAGGAAGTATGTACATCGCATAGCTTCACATATATGAAGTCTATACTTTGAGGAGAGTCTATACATTGCATTGGCTTTGAGCTGAAGGGTCGACCCCCAGATCAGCAAGTATGTACAGAGCTCTGCCTTGTTCAGCATCGTAAAGTCTATATAATGCATTGTTTCCTTAAAGTATGTACAGGGTTTATACTTAACTTGATAAGTGTTCTCGTCTGTCTGACAAGTGGTCTGCTCGTGGAGGCTAATGAAGGGCACGTGATCCGAGGGCTGACAGGAAGCTGACACGTGGCCAAATATCTGGGCGGGAACTGTGGAAGCCACACGCGCCCAGTGCTATCTCCTGTTGTGACTGCCTATAAAAGGAAGCCTTCGTCCAACAGAAGAGCATGATCGAAGGTGAGAGATCAAAGGGAAAAGTCTATACAGTGAGATAGAAGTAGCAGAGAGCTTTCGATCCACGGAGAAGAAGAAGAAAAGAAAAATAAGAAGAGCAGAAGGAAAGGAAGAAAAAGAGAGAGCTAGAGAGCTCGAGCAGAGTGTGCAGAGAAGAAGAAGAGAAAGAAGTTGAGAAGAAATAGTGAGATCGATAGAAGAGGAGAGCAGCTGTTTGAAGATCAGTCTTCACTGGACCGTGGATCAAATCCAGGCCAGTCAGCTCATTCTGAGCCACATTGTGCTTCATCGCTTTTCAACTTTCAGTTGCTATTGTTATTTGCTTTTGTTTTTTCCTTCTAAAGCTTTTATCAAGCTGTTAGCCAGCGACTGTAGAGGTGGACTCCTCTGGACGGGTAAGCTGTAATCCCCAGCGTTTTGCAGAGGTGCATCCTCTGGACAGCAAGCTGTGAGGCTCAGCGGGCGAGGAGGATTCCTCGGACGGCAAGCTGTGTTTCCCAGCGGATTGTAGGCAAGCTGTGATGCCGAGAGGTCTCAAGCTGTGAGTCAGCAGTAAGCCACACTCGGGTTGAGTGTGGGGTGGATGTAGGTCTGCTGGACCGAACCACCTAAAAACCCATTGAGCAGTGGTTTGATTTCTTTGTGTGTTTGGCGCTAGATGAATGCATAGGGTCGAGATAGGTTGATCTTCTATATGTGTTCATTTCATTGATGCGCACACTATATGCTTGACAGTGGTATTGTGTGTTTGCTTGATCTGTCTAATTGCTGCCCACATTAGATGTGTGCTAGGAGCACACTTCATATTTGTCTACAGGTTCAGTAGATGACTGGATTAGTTTTTCCTCAGTTAGTCTTAGTGCTTGTATTCCGCAGTTCTGAGCACTAGAATTTTAATTGGGCGAAAGTTTTTCAAAGGGTATTCATTCACCCCCCTTCTGAATACATAGCACCGAACCCAACAGGCACGACCAAATCCGATCTCGGATCGAGGCTAGGTTAGCGCCGTTGGAAAGAGGACTCAGGGATCTTTATAATACTGGAATTTCAAATCCATCCAATAGTTGGATCGGAAATGAAAACTCATGCAACACACTAACTGATGCTAGCTCGGAATACCGAACTGACAGGGCAGAACGAGATCTGCCTGTTTATGGGGATTGATCGAAAATCAAATGGAGGATCTATGGCTTTGGTTTTTTTGTGGAGATAGGGGGAAAGGGAGATTTTGCACATAATTTTTTTGTAATTTTTTGACAAGGTTTGGGGGGTGGGAAAAATCAATTACAAGGTGGCTATCTCGTAGAACTGCACATAGGCAGACTGTGAGGGGGTTGGACAAATGGCTGGGAGAAGGGGCAAACGGGGTCTAATCTTTGTGAAATTTAAACTGGGATTGAAGAGGAACTGGGGGAAGACGCCCTCAAAAGATGAAGACGATCTGACGGTCGGATCTTCGGTATCAACCTTTTTACTGAGCTTCTATTCAGGAATCCCAAAATTCAGGACAGCAGGGTGGAAGCCGGGTTGTGGTGGCTTGATGGCAGCACGAACGGAGGCGGCGGCGACGTTGATCGATTACAGCATACAGAGGAAGGGAATGAGAGGGAGATCACTTAGAAATATTAGGGTTTCAGCCCTAATCTGATGCAGCACGGAAGAGGAAGAAGAAGAGGAAGAATAAGAGAGGGAGAGGGGAGGTGCGCCCAAGGCCCTTTTTCCAAAATAATTCTTCATTAAATTTTGTCCAAATGACACAAGAGACATTAAATACTAAACCCTAGACCTAGGACAAATGACCTCTAATACCCTTGGTCAAAGGGGCATAAAAAGGAAGGGAGAATAAAAACACTAAAAAATCCCCATATGGGGACAAACAAGGGGGCGCCCCTCTCTCTAAGTCAAAATAAGGGGCTTTGTTATTTTAATCCCCTTGGACCATATTAATCTCCCCTTGGACCAAAATAAATCAAAAATACAAAATACTTGGTCAATATTGTCCCATTGACCCAATATAAAACTAAAAATAATACAAACCAAAATACAACCTAAATACATACCAAATACACACCAAATATGACCAAATACGTATAAAAATATGTACTATAGTATCAAGCCTCCGGTGGAGACTCCAGACTGTCCCCCAGCTATAAAGACGTTGACGTCAACCTAGTCATGCTACGTGTCCGGTATCGGCAACTCCCTGAGTCGAGCCGTACTCTGGCTCTGGTGTCCTCACCAGAATGGTATCAATCACAGGTTCTCCTCACGAAGATCTCCAGAGCAGAATAGAGTAGTAGAAAGGAGAAACCAAACTCTTGTAGAGATGGCTAGGACTATGCGGGTAGAAGGAAACTTGCCTAGAAGGTTTTGGGCTGAGGCTATTAACAATTCATGCTACATCATTAATAGAGCCATGGTAAGACCTTCTACACAAATGACTCCCTATGAAATTCTTAAGGGTAAGAAACCTTCTCTAGCACACTTCAAGGTTTTCGGTTGCAAATGTTTTATCCATATAAACTCTAAACGTGACCTTGATAAATTTGAACCTAAAAGTGAACCTGGAATTTTTCTAGGTTATTCTGATAAATCCAAAGCCTATTAGATTTTTAATCTCAATTCTCAAATGGTTGAAGAATCTCCTCATGTTGTCTTTGATGAGTCTGCAATCAAAACTAAAACTGGTTTTTGTAGGGACAAAGGTGATGGAGATATATTGAAGACCAAATAAGATCAAAATGGAGATTCTGCTAAAGAAGCTGAGGCAGAAGGATCTGAAACTCAGGGGGAGGTAAATGAAAATCCAAGTAATCAAGTTACCAATGTTAGATTTCTCAGAGATCATCCTATAGGAAACATAATTGGTCATTTGAATGAACCCCCTAGGACTAGAGCATATTTCAGAATTGAAACTAATTTGAACTCATTTGCTCTAGTATCTTAGATAGTACCAAAAAATGTAGAAAGTGCTCTGCAAGATGAACATTGGACAAATGCCATGCATGAAGAACTTAATCAATTTGATAGGAATAAGGTCTGGTACTTAGTTCCTAAACACTTACATGGCAATGTAATAGGCACTAAATGGATTTTCAGAAATAAAACTGATGAGCTAGGCAATATAGTTAGAAATAAGGCTAGACTTGTAGCTTAGGGGTACAACCAGGAATTTGGCATAGACTTTGAGGAATCATTTGCCCCTGTAGCTAGGATGGAAGCCATTAGGATTCTTTTGGCTATTGCTTGCAGCTTAGGAATAACCCTCCAGCAAATGGTTGTCAAATATGCATTCTTAAATGGTGTAATAAAGGAGGATGTTTTTGTAAAATAACCCCTTGGTTTTGAGTGTCTTGATTTTCCTGACTATGTTTACAAACTTGATAAGGCACTCTATGGTTTGAAATAAGCTCCCAGAGCTTGGTATGACAGATTGAGCAAGTTTCTTGTAGAAAAAGGATTTTCTAGAGGTGAGGTTGATTAGACATTATTCACAAAGGTATGCGACAAAGATATTCTGATTGTTCAGATATATGTAGATGACATAGTGTTCAGATCAACCAAACCATCCATGTGTAAGGAGTTTTCTGATTTAATGATCAATGAATTTAAAATGAGCTCAATGGGAGAACTAAAATTCTTTCTCGGTTTGCAGGTTTGTCAGACTAAGGAAGGGATGTTCATAACTCAAGAAAAATATATCAAGGATCTATTGAATAAATTCAAACTAGAAAACCTCAAGGCTATCACTGCACCAATGGGTACTTCAACCAGTCTTGATGCTGACCCTGAAGGTAAATTGGTAGACACCAAACTTTACAGAGGTATGATCGGATCCTTGTTATATCTTATTGCATCTCATCCTGATATTCAGTTTTCAGTGTGTTTGTGTGCTCGTTTTCAAGCTTGTCCTAAGGAGTCACACTTAAAAGTTGTGAAAAGGATCTTTAGGTATCTGTCTGGCACCCTAGACTTAGGTTTATGGTATCCTGCTAGGTGTGAGTTAGATCTCATAGCTTACACTGATGCAGACTATGATGGGTGTAGGATAGATAAGAAAAGCACTAGTGGATATTGTCAATATCTAGGTGCTTGTCTAGTGACTTGGGCATCCAAGAAACAACATACTGTTGCCTTGTCTACTGCTGAGGCAGAATATGTGGCTGCAGGAAACTGTGCAGCCCAAGTCATCTAGATTAAACACCAGCTTATTGACTATCATATCAACCTTGGTTGTATTACAATTCTATGTGATAACACCAGTGCTATTTCCCTTACTAAAAATCAAGTTCACCACTCACGGACTAAGCACATTGAAATAAAACAACATTTTCTTAGAGATGAAGTAAGTAAAAAGGAAATTGAATTAGAGTTCATTGCATCTGAAAAGCAAATTGCTGATATATTCACCAAGCCTCTTGACAATGAAAGGTTTAAATTTTTAAGGAGAGAACTTGGTCTTTGTAAATTCTCAGCTTGAATGCTTGTTCTGATTTGCATTATCACTTGGTATTCTGTGTTTTCTGAACAACAATAAATGCTATAACTTCTGTGACTGTCTTTGCATAACTATGTGTTGCATTTCATGGTTGAACCATCGGTATATTAAATGATATGCTGGAAGAAGGACAGATTATGTCTGTCTGGAAACCCACATCATGCGTGATGGAGGTCCCTTGGACCTCTGTACTCCGCCTTGTACCATGGGTCAACATTGCATATATCTAGAATATGACATGGCATTTCTCATACATATCTGAAAACTCATGTATACAGTCAGGGGGAGTTTGTGTATTTTTATATCATCCTTGATGATTCATATTCATTAGCTTTGTGTTTAGAACATATAGACAGGGTTTCACATGTAATATCATTCATGATCATAACATTTCATACATTTTGATAGGGGGAGTTCAGAATAATTTTGGTGTTAAAATAGATCATCAGTTCAGGTTCTGAATAATGTCGACACCCAATGTCGACTCTTTGTTCCACACACTCTGTCTGTTCTAAACTTGTCTTCTTTATCATCTGAAAATAATTGCTTGATATTTCTCATCTATTTCTATCTTTTGACATCAAGCACTTATATTTCTCTTGACCATCTTAATAAATGACAAACTTATCGTTCATTCATTAACATAAGCTGCTAAAATTAGAAAACTTCTTTTATAAGAAGCAGTAGTGTTCCATGAATGAGCTGATGGTTTAAATTTAATAATCTTTAGAGAGTAAAGACCAAATTCAATGAAAAGAATCTGATGATGATTCTTCAATAGATCTCAACCATATTGATCATGTCATGTCTAATGGAGCCTTTCAGAAACTGAATGCATCTAATTTCATGATAACTTGGTTGAGAACCCCAGAAATGTGTATTGTTTTTAAACAACTCTATCTGAAAATCAAATGGGCAGCTGTGTTAAAATGAATAGTCAAATATGTTGATGGCAGAGCAATGTCCAAATGCGCTGAGAAACTGGGTTCTCTATCAAAGATCATGTGAACCTATGTCATGAAGCTTCTTGGTTAACTCTGTTTGAAAAATTAAAAGGTTAGTTTCACAGAGTAACTAGGGGTACTGGCGTCTGATAAATGTGTACCCTTATGTAAAAAGGTGTCAACTAAACTTGAAACAAAATAGTAAATCCTACTAAGTAACTAGGGGTATTGGCGTCTGATAAACGTATACCCTTTTGTAAAACGGTATGAATTCTACTTGAATGTTCTGAATTTTGTGAGAATATGAACAAATGTTTTTTTTCTATAACCCTGTAGATAATTTTAGAACAGTGAAATTTGTTTAGTCTCAATACATGGACTGGTCTCTCCTAAGAAAATCATTAAAATTCTGATGTATAAGATGATGAAAGGCAAAATTTGATATGCTATATGTTAGTCTGGTTTATTGCTATCAATAGAGTTCAAACAGTAATTTCCTTTCAAAGGATGCAATACTTATTCTCTAACTTTTATCATTTTTAATCCATCATATTTTCAAGGCTGCATTATATGAACTCTTATACCTGAAGACTCTGAGCTAAGTATGCTTTGTTAATGAAAAATCATTTGGTTTGTCAATCAGATTTCATCTCCATCATACTTTCAACTCCTTATCCAATTTCTGCCTCCTAATCATCCATTTTGCTAATGGCAACGGGGGAGAAAAGGTTTGCTTTGATGATTCTTTTGTCTGCACGATGATTCTTGTCTGCATATCTACAGTAGTAAGGAGGTTTTGGCAAAGGGGGAGTATGTAGAGAGATAGTTGTGCATATTTTTTGTATCTAGTGTTGCATCTGCATTGTTTTTGCATCCAGTGTTGCCATCATAAAAAAGGGAGAGAATGTTGAGGGGAGTTTGTGGGGAAGAATGTTTTATCTTCTCAGATTTATGATTCTCTGAATTTAATTTGTTTTGATGCTGGCAATAGTATACACTGTGCTATATTTTGATATTGGTAAACAATGCATTATGTTCATAATTTTGATGATTGGCTATTGTGTTTTTTTACCTTACATTAGGTCGGTGAACATTTAATGTCTCATTCATTAGGATAGTGCACATTCATGTCATATGCATGTACATCGGCGCATATTCAAGCCTCCATTCACATAAGGTTGATGCACAGGTTATTTACAATGCATACAGGTCAATGCATGTTTCGTTTAGATTGCAACATAATTTTGTTAGAATGCAAATTAAGGTCGATGCACATCTTACATAGTGCACACCAAAGTCGATGCACATCTTGGCATCGCAGAACAAATTCTGTGCACATTTTGCATTTAGCATGAAGGTCGATGCATGTTGCATTTCTAAGCAGAGGCAAGTCGGTGCACATTCACTGTAGCGCACACTAAGGTCGATGCATGTTGCGTTTCTAGGCAGAGGTAAGTCAGTGCACTTTCAATGTAGCGCACACTAAGGTCAATGCACATTTGTCTTAGTCATTCACACAAGTCTGTGCACATTACTATTCATCAATAAAGGTCGATGCTAGTTTAGCCTTCAAGCATCTAAGGTCGATGCATGTTTTCTACAGTGCACTTAAAGGTCGATGCACATGCTCACTCGTGCGTATGAAGGTCTACCTTTGTTAGTATTACAAGTCTGTGCTGAAGTCCCGCGATCAATGACACCCAAGAGGGGGGTGAATTGGGTGATTACAAAATTTAAGAAAATTTTAGCCGATTTAAAACAAGTATGACGAACAAGCTACTTTCAATTTTAGATCTGATGCAGCGAAGAATGAATCTAACAAGATTAACCACCACAATATATCTTTGGTACTAGGCGGAGTTACAGAATCTGAAGATTCTCTCGTGCAAGGTGTTATCTTCCTGACAAGACTAACCTCGTCGATCCGAACCCACATTTTGATATACCAGAAATCTAGTGTGAAGTTAATGATCTGTGCTAGATGTAAAGCAAGGAACACAAATGGTTTAAGTATGCAAGCATGCACAGAACGGAGATAGGAGAGAAGGATCAAACCACACCAGAGACAACGATTTTTAGGTGGTTCGGATGCAACGACGACAACCAACGTCCACCCCTCACGATCTGTGAGGATTCACACACTATCTTGTAAAGGATTACAAGATCAACACTGTCACGCCCCGACGCGGAATATCGGGACGTACAGTCAATAACGAGCTAGAAATAACATTTATTCTAAACTAACAATAAACATTGCTAAGGAAGGAATACTTTTTTTACAATGATCAACACTGTTTTAACACGATCAAACATAACTCCCAAAACTATGAGCTGACGCTCAGTAGGCATCTAGGTACAAGTACACCCTACAATCACTCATGTCCCTCCCCGTCTGTGTAAATGTCACCACCTGAATAACCTGGAAAGGGGGAAAAACAACATTATGAGCTGACGCTCAGTAGGTAATAACAGGCAAATTTACGTAGTTAATGACTTAATTACATGTTGTATGCAATGATAAGCAAGGAAATAAATAACGAGATCAAGGATAATATAATAAGATCTCGCAAGGTCAATAATTAAAAGATAACAATTAACAATAATGACAAGTACAAGAATTTGAATAAGAGCAATTGCAATAATAATTGGCCAACAAGCAAGTATTTAAAACATGAAGTAATTCACGATCAAGTGCAAGAATAATAATAGATTGAATGTCGTAGACGTCATACTAGTCAAGTACTCGGTGCAATATCTCACCATGTCATTAACATCCCATGGGCTCACTTATTTTTTGGGCGCTCTCCCCAGGACCAGATCGGGCCCCTATGATGCGATGGCATTGATTTATTAGATCAAGGATCCCAAGTTGTCTAGACATTTTCTCAAGTAATCATGGCCAATGAATTTCAAGGAATAACTAAATTGTAAAAAGTACAGATCTGACAAAACATCAGAGTAACAAGAAGAGTAGAGAGTTAAATTTAGGCATCATGTTTAACGACAATTAAGTCGTGGAATTCAAAAACGAATGATAAGTAGGAAAATGTAATCATTAGAATACTCTTAAATCCATAGTTTAACATTGTATTCCGTTGGTTTAACAAGTTTTGGGGTTGTTTTAGGGTCTTTTAATATCAAGGAACTAGTTTCTTAAACAAAAAGATTTATTTTGTATTATCTTAGTGAATTGCTAAGAATTTAGTTTAATTCATAGAAATAAATCCTAGCATGATGAAAATATCTCTAACATGTTAAAATAGCTCCAGCACATGATTCTACTGGTAAGGTGATAAAAATATATTTTTCTTGCTGGAATTAATTTTTAACACACTAAAAATACATTATTAGGCGTTAAAACTAACACGTAATATGCTATAATGAGTTTTCTACGTAATTTTTGGATAAGTTAATAGGAGTAAGTTATCATACTGATTATTTATTTTTCCTGATAACAATAAGATTTTTATCATGCTGAAAAGTAATTTTTTTCAATATTCTATCATCCATTTAATAGGAGAAATACGCTGATAAATAGTTTAATATACTAAAAATCATTTATATCATGCTGTCATCATCCTAATATGCTGGAAGAATTTTCGCCATGCTGTGAAGAATTTTATCATGCTATAAGAAATAATTTAAAATGCTAACATAATTTTATATGCATTTAGTTCTATTATATAGATAAAAATAGATTTCTATGAGTTAAAAATATCATTAATTCACAGAAATTAACTTTCAACATGCTGATAATATCAGAATATATTTTTTATAAATTTTCAGATATTAGGAATATTTTAACATGCTGGATATATATATATATTATATACTTTTATTCTCTATTATATGAAATAATATGATAAGAGGAAGATGTACAAGATATCAATGGAAATTCTTGATGAAATTCAGCAAACAAGATATCAATGGAAAGATAAGAGGAAGATGCATAAGATGATATGCTCAATTTTAAGTTTAGCCTGTGATTATCCACGTGAAATCAAGCTTAATCCTAAAAGGTGCACTTAAAACCCTAACATAGACATATACTTACTAAATCGAGAAATTAACCTAGTATGATTGATAAAAATTAGGGCTTTCAACGTTAAAAGGAAGCTAACATGATGATGATTCCATTCATGTATAATAATTAAAGTTAGGTCTGTTAGAACCTACCTTAAATGAAGATCAAACCCAGTTACAAAAATACCCAACGATCCTTAATAGCCCTCAAAGATCTCTTGATAACTTCCTGAATACCCAATAGAAATTGCGGCTTTTACTGCCAACTGAAAGAGCTCGTCGAGCTGATCAAGATAGACTATCTATTTACGAATTTTGGTTAAGATTACCAACCTGATTTGGAAGAACAAAACCACGACCTAGAATGAAGAACGAATTGGACAACACCTTAGAAAACCCGCGATATATCCTTGGATACCTAATGAAAATTTGGGCTTTCATAACCACTGGAAAGATCTCGTCGAGAGGAATAATTTGATATATTCATAAGCTGATTTTGGTTAAGGAAACCTACCTCAATCGAAGGATCAAAGAGGAGAGGAAGGAGGACGACGGCTGCCGACCCACCTCTACTAAACGACCAAGATCTTCCTAGATCGAGCTCCAATGCGAACACCACAACCACCAAATGAAAATAGACTCGTAGAGCTTTATTTTGATAGCTCATAGAGCTTCTAAAGAATTTGAAGTTGGGAGAAATCGACCACGCAAGATGGTGTTTGAAAATGGCACCGCCAAAGTTGACTTCCACCAAACTCGGCCGCCACCATGTGCTAGGGTTAGGTTTTGGTTCGATTGATAGAGGGCTATTAATCCTCTATGTATTACCTTTCATTTACCTCTGGAATCACCTCATTTGGTTGAGAAACAAGTTCTAATTTGATGTTTTAAGATGGGGTGAATAGTGAACACGAATTTCGGGTTAGGTGGGTTGAAAGTCGGACTTAACCCACTGACTAGGCCTAGATAATGATTTTATTAGGCTTAGTCATAGAAGATAAAAGTGTTAGTCGATGCATCTATTATTTAATTACTATTTTTATGAATTTGTATATGGTAGACAAAATTTCAACTTCTACTATTCCGTAAATAGTTAAATATTAAGTTCGGAAGACTTAATCCACTAATTCGGCCTAATAAATGATTTTTTTTAGGGTTGGCCACAGAAGAAAATATTGTTAAACACAATTGATTCTACAAGAATATGATTTTTATTGATTTTTATAAAATAGTTGAAAAGTCACTTATTCTATTTATTAAAGAATTAATCTAATTAATTTCAAATAATTCTCATTAATTCAAATAAATTCCAAATAATTTCAAATAACTTTCTAAATAAATTTCTAAATAATTTGGGGTATTACACCCTCCCCCACTTAAAGAATTTGGTCCTCCAAATTCACTGCACTATAATATAGAGATAGGGGAAGACTAGCTCACCTAGAACAAGTCGGGATACCACTTCCGCATAGTATCTTCAGATTCCCAAGTGACTTCTTCGGTTCCACGCCGACTCCACTGAATTTTGACCATAGGTATAGAACGATTCTGTAGTTGTTGTTGCTTCCGGTCCAGAATCTTGATAGGTCTTTCTTCATAGGTCAAATCTTCCTTCAATTCAAAATCCACTTGTTGAATGATATGAGTGGGGTCATACACATATTTTCGTAACATAGACACATGGAAAATATTGTGTACGCCAGATAACTGCGGCAGTAATGCCAGTCTGTAAGCAACTTCTCCCACTCTATCCAGAATCTCGAACGGACCTATATATCTCGGACTAAGCTTGCCATGAATGCCAAATCTTCGAATCCCTCTTGTAGGAGAGACTTTCAGAAATACATGCTCGCCAACTTGAAATTCTAATGCTCTTCTCCTTGTGTCGGCATAACTCTTCTGTCTTGATTGGGCTACTTGTAACCGGTCTCGGATAATACGGATGTTCTGTGATGATTCCGAAATAAGATCCGGTCCAAGCCATTGCTTCTCGCCTACCTCTTCCCAACACAATGGGGATCGACAGCTTCTTCCATACAAAGCTTCAAATGGAGCCATCTGAATACTGGACTGATAGCTGTTGTTGTAGGCGAATTCAACTAATGCCAAATGATCACTCCAACTGCCTTCAAAATCAATCATGCAGGCTCGAAGCATATCCTCTACTATCTGGTTGGTCCTTTCAGTCTGTCCATCTGTCTGTGGATGGAAAGCCGTACTGAAATTCAGACGAGTACCCAAAGACTCTTGCAATCCCTTCCAGAAATGTGAAGTGAATCTGGGGTCTCGATCAGATACAATATTGACTGGAATGCCATGAAGTCTCACCACTTCCTTCATATATAATGCTGCCAAGACATCAACTGTCCATTTAGACTTAATGGGTAAGAAGTGGGCTGATTTTGTTAACCTATCGACGATCACCCAAATTGCATCAAAACCACCACGAGTCTAGGTAGACCCATAATGAAATCCATGCCAATGCTTTCCCATTTCCATTGGGGTATGTCGAGCGGTTTCAACTTTCCTGCCGGTCTGAAATGTTCAGCCTTAACTTGCTAACAAATCAAGCATCTACTCACAAAGTCTGCCACTTCTCTTTTCATATTCGGCCACCAAAAAGATCTTTTCAAATCTTTGAACATTTTAGTACCTCCAGGATGAATCGTGTATTTGGATCTATGAGCCTCGTCGAGAATCTTGTTCTTGATCTCAGCTACATCAGGTACACACGTTCGTCCTTGAAATAGCAGTCTTCCATCATCAGCCATCATGAAATCCGGTCTACTACTCAAGCTTCCCTTGATTTCTACCAGCTCGGGATCATTATCTTGCAAAGACTTGATTTCTATCAACAATTCGGGCTTAAGTTGAATCTGTGCAATCATCACCCGATCATTGTCAACATTAAGATCTAGGCTAGCTAACTGTTCTAGTAGCCTCCATTCATGCAACATAAGACTGGACAATTTAGCTATAGGCTTCCGACTCAATGCATCAGCCACAACATTACCTTTACCGAGATGATACTCGATCGAGAAGTCGAAATCTTTCAAATACTCCAACCATCTGTGATGCCGCATATTGAGTTCCTTCTGAGAGAATAAGTACTTTAAACTCTTATGATCTGAGAATATCGTGAATGTTTCACCATATAAATAATGCCTCCAAATCTTCAAAGCAAACACAACTGCTGCAAGTTCCAGATCATGAACAGGGTAATTCTCTTCATGCTTCCTCAACTGCCTAGAAGAATAGGCAATCACCTTCCCATGCTGCATAAGCACACAGCCTAGACCAATTCCAGATGCATCAGTATAGACCACAAAACCTCCTTCACCAGAAGGTAAAGTCAATATAGGTGCCGTAGTTAGGCATTCCTTCAAAGTCTGAAAACTTCGTTGACAATCTTCTGACCATTCGAACTTGTTCTCCTTGCGGGTTAATCTGGTAAGAGGTACCGCAATCTTGGAGAAATCTTGAATGAATCTGCGATAATAGCCTGCCAGGCCTAAGAAGCTTCTGATTTCAGTCACACTAGTGGGCTGCTCCCAATTCTTCACTGCCTCAACCTTCGAAGGATCAACAGAGATGCCCTCTTTGGTAATAATATGCCCTAGAAAGGACACCTCTTGCAGCCAGAAATCACATTTACTGAACTTGGCATACAGCTGGTGATCTCTTAATAACTGCAATGCCGTTCTCAGATGTTCGGCATGCTCCTCTTTATTCTTAGAATAAATCAGAATATCATCGATGAATACTACGACCCATTGATCAAGATAGGGTCTAAACACACTGTTCATCAAC
Source organism: Amorphophallus konjac (assembly GCA_022559845.1). NCBI lineage: Eukaryota > Viridiplantae > Streptophyta > Magnoliopsida > Alismatales > Araceae > Amorphophallus > Amorphophallus konjac. The sequence goes on from CM040129.1 coordinate 151,552,622, forward strand.
TGCATGAAAGCTACTGGTGCATTCGTTAGACCAAAAGGCATAACGACAAATTCAAAGTGACCATACCTGCTGCGGAAAGCCATTTTAAAAATATCATCCTCCTTAATCCGCAACTGGTGATATCCTGATCGAAGATCGATCTTGGAAAAATAATGAGCTCCCGCTATCTGGTCAAATAATTCATCGATCCTTGACAATAGATATTTGTTCTTGATAGTCAACTGATTCAATTACCGATAATCGATGCACAGCCTCATCGAACCATCCTTCTTCCTGACGAACAATACAGGGGCTCCCTAAGGGGAAGTACTCGGACGAATGAAACCTTTCTCGAATAATTCCATTAATTGCTGCTTTAATTCTCTCAGCTCCGCAGGAGACATACGATAAGGAGCTTGAGAAATAGGAGATGAGCCAGGAAAAATATCAATAGAGAAGATTACTTCCCGCTCAGGTGGAAGTCCAGGTAGTTCCTCTGGAAAGACATCAAGAAATTCTCAGACAACAGGAATGTCCTTAATCTCAATCTGCTGCTCAGGAGTAGCATGGACAAAGGCTAGAAATGCCTCACATCCTCGCCTCATTAGCTTATCAGCACGAAGGGCCGAAATAAGCGACATAGAGCTATGATGTCTAACTCCTATGAAAGATAACTCCGGGTGCCTACTAAAAGACACCGAGCTAGAACTGCAATGAACATTGGCTTCATAGTTAGTCAACCAATCAGCTCCTAGGATTACGTCGTAATCCTTCATATCTATGCAAACTAAATCAGCTGGTAAATTCTGCTCATCAATCATAACCTTACTAGAAGGATAGAAAAGCTGAATTGCCGATCTAGAACCAATAGGGGTTGATATCTCTAACGGAGAATTCATCAGAACATGTTCCATAGCTAAAGACTTAGCAAATCTCCGAGAAATAAATGAATGCGTTGCACCAGTATCAAAAAGAACAAATGCTGGCTTGTCGAGTATAATAAGAGTACCTTCGACGAGTCTACCATCCTCGGCTGTTTCTGCTTCATTTGCATGCAGAGCTTGGAGCTTGCCTTGTGGTTTCTTGAAGACTTGAGGTTTCGCCGGGGTAGCTTGTTCCGATAATAAGGGACAGTTAGGGATACAGTGCTCCTTGCTTCCACAATGCAAACAGGCGCCTAGCTTGCGCCAGCACTCCTCCATTTTGTGATCAGGATGATCACAGAATTTGCATACGCCCTTGAACGGTACAATAGGGCTAGGCTTCTTGTCTTCATGCTTTGGCATCTTGCCCTTCCACGTTCCAGATTCGGTCCACGAACTAGACCCACTCACGGGCCTCTTCTTGCCAGTGCCATATCCGGGTTTAGCATTCTTGAAATCCTTCGGTTGCTCCTTCTTGGTGCCTTTTCCACGGATTCGCTCTGTCATCTCTAAGGTATCTTCCAGGACTTGCGCTTTCCTTACCATTTCAGAATATGTAGAGATTTCCATCGGCGTCAACTGATTAATATAATGCAGCCTCAGACCGTTGAGAAAACGCTTCGCCTTCATCTTCTCAGTGGAAATAAGGTGTGTAGCATAACGAGAAAGCCGTGAAAATTGAGCCTCATACTCTGCCACGGACAAACCTCGCTGTTTCAGGGCCGCGAACTCCGCCACTTTCTTCTCTTGTACCCGGTCAGAAAAATACTTGCCGTTGAAAAATTCCTCGAACTCTTCCCACGTAACGTGCTGATCACCCAGAGTCGCCTTGATAGAATCCCACCAAGTACGTTCATCACGTTCCAGTTGTAAAGTAGATAAAAGGACACGCTCTTGGTTGGTGCATTGCATAACTTCGAAGATCCTTCCCATCTCGTCTAGCCAGTGCTCGGCTTCGTCGGGGTCAGTCGAACCAGTAAACCTTGGCGGATTCATCCCTCGGAAGTTCCAGTATAGATCACCGGTGCCATGATTTACAGCTCCAGCTTGAGCCACTTGTTGTAACGCCTGCGTGAGGCCTTGAACCGTGCGTTGCAAGTTTCTCCACTCCACACGTTCAGCTACCATCTCAAATGCCTATATAAGAAATAGATCATTTAGGGTCATAAGATAGTTAATTTCACAAGCAAGGTATTAACTTAACCTGAGTTCTACCCAATCTCACCAGGTCAGGTCCTTAAACTTAGACGAGGTCGGGGTCCTATGATGACACTTAGAAAACCTAGGATTATTAAACCTAGGCTCTGATACCACCTAAACTGTCACGTCCCGACGCGGAATATCGGGACGTACAGTCAATAACGAGCTAGAAATACCATTTATTCTAAACTAACAATAAACATTGCTAAGGAAGGAATACTTTTGTTACAATGATCAATACTGTTTAAACACGATCAAACATAACTCCCAAAACTATGAGCTGATGCTCAGTAGGCATCTAGGTACAAGTACACTCTAGAATCACTCATGTCCCTCCCCGTCTGTGTAACCGTCACCACCTGAATAACCTGGAAAGGGGGGAAAACAACACTATGAGCTGACGCTCAGTAGGTAATAATAGGTAAATTTACGTAGTTAATGACTTAATTACATGTTGTATGCAATGATAAGCAAGGAAATAAATAACGAGATCAAGGACAATATAATAAGATCTCGCAAGGTCAAGAATTAAAAGATAACAATTAACAATAATGACAAGTACAAGAATTTGAATAAGAGCAATTGCAATAATAATTGGCCAACAAGCAAGTATTTAAAACATGAAGTAATTCACGATCAAGTACAAGAATAATAATAGATTGAATGTGGTAGACGTCACACTAGTCAAGTACTCGGTGCAATACCTCACCATGTCATTAACATCCCATGGGTCACTTATTTTTCGGGCGCTCTCCCCAGGACCAGACTGGGCCCCTATGATGCGATGGCATTGATTTATTGGATCAAGGATCCCAAGTTGTCTAGACATTTTCTCAAGTAATCATGGCCAATGAATTTCAAGGAATAACTAAATTGTAAAAAGTACAGATCTGACAAAACATCAGAGTAACAAGAAGAGTAGAGAGTTAAATTTAGGCATCATGTTTAACGACAATTAAGTCGTGGAATTCAAGAACGAATGATAAGTAGGAAAAGACAATCATTAGAATACTCTTAAATCCATAGTTTAACATTGTATTCCGTTGGTTTAACAAGTTTTGGGGTTGTTTTAGGGTCTTTTAATATCAAGGAACTAGTTTCTTAAACAAAAAGATTTATTTTGTATTATCTTAGTGAATTGCTAAGAATTTAGTTTAATTCATAGAAATAAATCCTAGCATGATGAAAATATCTCTAACATGTTAAAATAGCTCCAGCACATGATTCTACTGGTAAGGTGATAAAAATATATTTTTCTTGCTGGAATTAATTTTTAACACACTAAAAATACATTATTAGGCGTTAAAACTAACACGTAATATGCTATAATGAGTTTTCTACGTAATATTTGGATAAGTTAATAGGAGTAAGTTATCATACTGATTATTTATTTTTCTTGATAACAATAATATTTTTATCATGTTGAAAAGTATTTTTTTTAATATTCTATCATCCATTTAATAGGAGAAATACGCTGATAAATAGTTTAATATACTAAAAATCATTTATATCATGCTGTCATCATCCTAATATGCTGGAAGAATTTTCGTCATGCTGTGAAGAATTTTATCATGCTGTAAGAAATAATTTAAAATGCTAACATAATTTTATATGCATTTAGTTCTATTATATAGATAAAAATAGATTTCTATGAGTTAAAAATATCATTAATTCGCAGAAATTAACTTTCAACATGCTGATAATATCAAAATATATTTTTCATGAATTTTCAGATATTAGGAATATTTTAACATGCTGGATATATATATTTTATATGATTTTATTCTCTATTATATGAAATAATATGATAAGAGGAAGATGCACAAGATATCAATGGAAATTCTTGATGAAATTCAGCAAACAAGATATCAATGGAAAGATAAGAGGAAGATGCACAAGATGGTATGCTCAATTTTAAGTTTAGCCTGTGATTATCCACGTGAAATCTAGCTTAATCCTAAAAGGTGCACTTAAAACCCTAACATAGACATATGCTTACTAAATTAAGAAATTAACATAGTATGATTGATAAAAATTAGGGCTTTCAACGTTAAAAGGAAGCTAACATGATGATGATTCCATTCATGTATAATAATTAAAGTTAGGTCTGTTAGAACCTACCTTAAATGAAGATCAAACCCAGCTACAAAAATACCCAACGATCCTTGATAGTCCTCAAAGATCCCTTGATAACTTCATGAATACCCAATAGAAATTGTGGCTTTTACTACCAAATGAAAGAGCTTGTCGAGCTGATCAAGATAGACTATCTATTTACGAATTTTGGTTAAGATTACCAACCTGATTTGGAAGAACAAAACCACGACCTAGAATGAAGAACGAATTGGACAACACCTTAGAAAACCCGCGATATATCCTTGGATACCTAATGAAAATTTGGGCTTTCACAACCACTGGAAAGATCTCGTCAAGAGGAACAATTTAATATATTCATAAGCTGATTTTGGTTAAGGAAACCTACCTCAATCGAAGGATCAAAGAGGAGAGGAAGGAGGACGACGGCTGCCGACCCACCTCTACTAAACGACCAAGATCTTCCTAGATCGAGCTCCAATGCGAACACCACAGCCACCAAATGAAAATAGACTCGTAGAGATTTATTTTGATAGCTCATAGAGCTTCTGAAGACTTCGGAGTTGGGAGAAATCGACCACGCAAGGTGGTGTTTGAAAATGGCGCCGCCAAGGTTGACTTCCACCAAACTCGGCCGCCACCATGTGCTAGGGTTAGGTTTTGGTTCGATTGATAGAGGGCTATTAATCCTCTATGTATTACCTTTCATTTGCCTCTGGAATCACCTCATTTGGTTGAGAAACAAGTTCTAATTTGATGTTTTAAGATGGGGTGAATAGTGAACACGAATTTCGGGTTAGGTGGGTTGAAAGTCGGACTTAACCCACTGATTAGGCCTAGATAATGATTTTATTAGGCTTAGTCATAGAAGATAAAAGTGTTAGTCGATGCATCTATTATTTAATTATTATTTTTATGAATTTGTATATGGTAGACAAAATTTCAACTTCTACTATTCCGTAAATAGTTAAATATTAAGTTCGGAAGACTTAATTCACTAATTCGGCCTAATAAATGATTTTTTTTAGGGTTGGCCACAGAAGAAAATATTGTTAAACACAATTGATTCTACAAGAATATGATTTTTATTGATTTTTATAAAATAGTTGAAAAGTCACTTATTCTATTTATTAAAGAATTAATCTAATTAATTTCGAATAATTCTCATTAATTCAAATAAATTCCAAATAATTTTAAATAACTTTCTAAATAAATTTATAAATAATTTGGGGTATTACAAACACACACACACACACACACACACACACACACACACACACACACACACACACACACACACACACACACACACACACACACACACACACTTGTGGAGAGTTTGTAACTCCCACGAAGGTGCACACTCTCCGAACCACACATGGATCTGAAAGATCCAAGACACACACACAGATCTAAGCAGATCCACACACACTAGAATGTTTAAGGATTACAAAAAGCAAACACTTGAAGCTCAAGAATTTTGGAAGAAGAAACACAAAAGAGAGTTGCAGATTTAAGCTCCCCCTGAATAGATGAAGAGGATTTTGGATGCAACTTGATCTCCACTTGACTTGGGTTGATTGGCCTCATATTTTGCTTGAGAAGCTTGAATATGGATGAAGAAGGTCTTGCACGAAACACTGTTCACAGAGCTACAGTGGCATCACTCTTTCTCCCCTTGATAGCCTCTTTTGGATCTCCTTGAGTTATTAGGGTTTTTGACCCCAATGTGATGTTTTTATAACTCTTGAATGGTCAAGGGACAAGCCAGGACCCAGATCCATAAATCCTGGCATGTCTGGAGGCTTTGAGATTAAAAAACCTTAGATAGATGCTCCATCCTTGTGGAGAAAAGAAAGTCAACAATAGGGGCTTCGAAGCTGGCGGTTGACCGGGCATAGGGGGGTGGTCGATCAGAATTTTATAGAGATTGAGCCTTTCAACGCTGGGAAAATCGGTCGACCGTGCCCTGTCTGGCGGTCGACCGCTAGTTTGGAAAACCTGCAGTTTTAGAGAGTTATCCAATAAATCATAATCTGTGAATAAATTATTTTATGACCACATCTTGTTCCAATCAATATGAGTTGGTTGAACTTAGCCTGGGCATTTCTTGAAGCATGGTAGATTTAGGCATTTGCTTGATTAAGGATGGCTTTGAGAGTTGTTTAAGCAAGTTATTACTTAGGTTGTAATACCGGGGTTTTGTTATCATCAAAATCATCTGGAGAGACTCAACAATCTCCCCCTTTTTAATGATGACAAAAATCTAGGTTAGAAGTGCATTGGCATGCCTTTAAGCAAAATTGTAACTAAGCACGGCCAATAGTCCACAAGGCGATTAAACCAAAAAAACAAACATTTCTTTAGACAAATCAACGCAAGCCATGCAACACTTTATTTGCTAAATAGATAGGAAATGAAAGACAATAGCCAACCATGTGATATCAAATACCAATTGCATTCATTTCATTATTTCATTACAAAGTACATTGATATGCAAGACTTCTAGACATCATGACAAAGGGAAATGCAAAACTCTGACTCACAAAATGCAATGACTCACAAGTTGCTCTCACAAATGATCATTCATACAGAACATAAGTGTTGTGCCCCTTGTGCTTTGATGATAGGGTGTTGTTGTTTTGATGATAGCAACTCAATGAGTCACCACATAAGAATGATGATGATCTATGCTAACTGCTATGGGGAGTGTTATGGGGAGTGTGTTAGGTCCAGCCCCTTGTGCATTGATGATGAAATGATGTTTTTAGTGCATTGTTCTGATTAAATGCCCATGCACAGGTTAAGTCTATACAGAGTTTTGCCTACACTACATGTCTTCTTAGTGCATACTTAGTCACCAAGTCTGTGCAACTCCTGTTGCAGCATCAACTCAAGTTTGTACAACATTTGTTGCTGCACGTGACTAACTATATGCATATGTGCATCTTTCACTTCAAAGTCTGTACATTCTTTGGTGGCATGTCTGTGCAACTTTTGTTCCATACATACGTAAAGTTCGTGCATTTAAATACTAAGTCTGCACACGGTTGCCTTGATGACTTAGCAAGTCTATACATTCTCGAACCAACTCAGAGCATCTTTTTGCATCGTTGTGCTTCACGCATACACATAGTCAGTGCATCGCATTGCCTCGCGCATACACATATACACAAAGTCGGTGCAACTCTTGGTGCTGCAAGGACACAAGTCTGTACAACCTTTGTTGATACGAGCAGTTAAGTTCGTGCATAGTTTCATTAGGCCTGTGCATTATGCATTCATGCTTAAACTCTAGGCACAGCAAGTCTGTACATCGTCTTGTCGCATGCACACAAAAGTCTGTACACATCTCGGTGGCATGCCTGAGCATTCCTCTTCAATGTGCATACTTTCCTATATGCATACTGCATTACACACCATCAAGTCTGTACATGCTTAGTTCAAATCTCGAACTAACTCGATGCATCCTTTTCTTTTCCTTCAGATTATTTCAAACTGATAATAAGTTTGACCTGACAGGACCTCTGTTCGAGGAATCTAAGAAGGGCACATAACTCGAGAATGAAAGAAAGTGCCAGGATCATGACATGTGGAATGCAACGACGCTATGATGCTGACACGTGACCTAGATATTCGGGCGGGAATCGTGATGACCACACGTCCTATCTGTTCACTGCTCTATAAATAAGAAGCTTCCTCCTGAGGAGCAGAGTGATCGAAATAGGGAACTTACTTGAAAGAGCAGAAGCAGAAAGAGCCTGTACGATCCAGAGAGAAAAGAAAGAGAGAGAAGAGAAAGAGAGAAGAAGAGAAGGAGAGAGAAAAAGAGAGAGAGAGTAGCAGAAGAAGAAAGAGGAGAGTGAAAAGAGAGATAGAGAGTTCGTGAAGAAGAAGAGAGAAGACTTCATTGAAGATCTGTTATCTGTTGGCTCTTGGATCAGATCCAGACCAACTTGCTCCTGTGGGAGCCACATTTATGTTGCTATCTTTTACAGCTTTCAGTCGCTGTGTTTTATCATCTTTTATTTTCATTTGAACTCTATTTCAAGCTGTTAGTCAGCAGAGCTAAGATGTATTGCTCAGCGTTGCAGAGGAGGATTCCTCTGGTCAGCAACCTGTGTTGCTCAGCGGGCGAGGTGGATACCTCGGACAGCAAGCTGTGTTGCTCAGTGGTTGTAGGCAAGCTGTGAGGCCCAGTGGTTTAAGCAGTGTATCAGCAGGAATCCACACTCAGGTTTGAGTGTGGGGTGGATGTAGGTCTGGAGGACCGAACCACCTAAAATTTCTTGTGTTCTGTGGTTTGCATGTTTTTTATCTATCTCGATTAGATGAATGCGTAGGCCGATCATTTGTTCTTTATCTCTGGCTTGTGGTTGCTGTGCACATCGATTGTTTGATCTCAGCCTCGTGAGAGCTACGTGATCACACGTTCTGTCACCTAGCTGTTCTGCTGAGGTGTGTATTTCAGTTTGTTTGTCCAACGTCTGTTTAGTGTGAAGTGCTGTCAAGTTACTCGAAACACTGCTTCAAAAGGCTTAACTCTGATTGCTTAAAAGTGTCAAGTGAGCAAAATTTTAAAAGAGTGATTCATTCACCCCCCTCTGAATCCATCGCACCGGTACTAACAGTTGGTATCAGAGCAGGTCTCTGACTTTCCAGATCTGACGATTTGTAGAGGATCTTGCTGTCTTCGGTGCTATTTCGCTTTTGGTGCATCTCTTATCAATTGCTTTGTGCGTTGAATCTATTTGCTATCTGTATTAATGGCTCGTCCGTTTGCGTTTGATGGTTCTAATTTTAGTAATTGGTTAGGCGGCCTATGCGTTTATATAAATTCCATTGACCCTAATCTATGGAGTTTGGTTTCAAAAGGCCCACACCAATTACCTCATGATGAGACCAAGTGGTCTAGAGAGGACAGAGTAAAGAACCGTGATAATGTCACAGTTCTTAATATTTTGAAAGCTGTAGTTAATACTGATAGATTTCCTTTTGTTCTCAGGTGTACATCTGGAAAAGAAATATTGGATAAATTGATGGCCAGTTATGAAAAGAATGAGGAACAGTGTCTGATGGCAAATCGAAGAGGTTACACTGATGATCACATGATTGGATCTTCGCCATAGGTAAACTCTGACTCAGAGGAAATTACCTTTGAATATTTGACGAACCTTTATAATAATTTGTTAGATAAGTACAAAACCGCCAAATCTGAAACGAAGAAAATGAGAAAGGAAATGCTATCTGAAATAAAGTCATTAAGGTCTGAAAATGAACAATTGAAAGCTGAAATAAAGAAGATTGAAAATTCTTGTAGTAAATGCATTTCTGTAAAAATTTTGAATGATGATCTTCAATCTGAATTGAAATTGAAAGAAGAATTAATTGACTCTCTTGGAGACAAAAATGAAGAGTTATTAAACAGAAAAATATAGCTAGAACAAACTGAAGACGAGTTGAATAAAAAGCTGAAATCTGGTGACAAAAATGAGTTGATTGAGGAGAATAAAGATCTAAAAGAACAAAACAAGAAACTCATGGTCTTAAATGTTGTTATATCAGAGAGACTTCTGGCTGTCGAGAAAGAAAAATCTACTAATAAGGAAATTCAATTTGAGAATGAATTGAAACTGAAACAGGAACTAGAAATTGTTAAAAATTTGAATGATGCCATGCAGAGACAAATTATCTCATGTGAGGAAGACTTGACTAATTCAGAATTCAAAATTTCTTCTCTGCAATCTGAGGTAACTGAATTGAACCATTCCATGTTAAAATTTGTTAAAGGTAAAGAGAAAATGAAAGCTTCTTTGAATGTTGAAGTCACCAAATTGAGTGAAGAGAAAGGGTGCAATTCTCAAATTAAGCAGGCTATAAGGAACAAACTATACGCAACATTTGTGAGTAGCTCAAATTTAGCTAGCACTTCTACACCTTCTTCAAAATAGTCTGATGATCAGAAGATTCAAAAATAGAACAAAAATGTGAAAATGAAAACACTGAAGAAGAATAATAAATTTCATGCAAACAAGTCTAAGGCTAAAGAATTCCTAATTGTTCATAGAAAGAATATTGAATGCTTTTATTGTGAAAATTTTGGCCATGTAATCAACGATTGTCTTGTCATGAAGAATGATGATGATAGATTTCATGCTAGGACTTCTTATGCTAAGAAATCATATTCTGTTCAAAACAGGAAATCTAAATGCTTTTACTGTCATAAAATGGGTCATCTCATGCATGAATGTAATTTAATGAAACAAGATGACATGAAAGCTAAGAAATCTCATGCGAAAAGTCATGCTCATCTGAATGAGAAAATTTATTGTTATCACTGTGGAAAATTGGGCCACATTGATGCCAAGTGTTGGCATGCTCAGGGAAAGAAAACTAATTCTGGATTTGTTAATTTCCCTGTTAATAAAAATATTTTTGAAAGAAAGAAGTTTGGTTCTAGAAGCAAGCACATTGTATGTTTTGAATGTGGAAAGCCAGGCAACAGGGCTGCAACCTGTCAGCTGGCAGGTTATAATAAACATGCTGGCTTCGGTCAATAGAATCTTAATTCTGTTAACAGAATTTTTCATGCAAAGATGCATAGAATTAATGACAACAGTAATTTGCATAAAAAGAATTTAAAATCTACTGCATCATGCCATTACTGTGGTCAGATAGGTCATTGTATGGATAATTGCTCGTTGATGATGAGTGGTGATCTGAAGTCTCAGAAAATGTGGAAAGCACCATTCAGAGGTGTCACTTTTACTTCAGGACCCAAGGCGAATTGGGTTCCTGCTGGATCAAAATAACCCAGTTGTTGCAGGTGTGCCTTGGAACCAAAAAAAAGAGGGGTAAATAAACCAAGGCACTCAAAAGAAAGACCCCAGGATCTTGCTCTTCAGGTCTGTTCTGAGCACTCACCTTAAATTCTATCATCTGAAATTGTTAATTTGAAATGGCTATATATCATGCTGCTATGTTGGTGCTAAATTGAAAATTTCTTTAAATATGAATTGCGCAATCATGCTTATGGTAGTTCCCTTCTGTCTGAATTGCATGAATCATATATGAATGAAGAATTTGAAATCATGTGTTGTGCTTTCATTACATTTCATGCACTTAGTTAGGGGGAGTTCAACTAGCCTTGATTAACCACACTGCTGCTCATGCCTTGCTATTTACATGATGAATCTAGACAGAGGGAGCTTTTTTGATCATCTTATTCACTTTCACCTGAAATCCTCCTGTCTAGTTTATTGGATCTTCTAATGCTCTCAATTTGTTTCAATTGAATTCTCTGTTGCCTTCACTGAAATAGCTGATATGTCTATATTCTAGACTTAGCTACTGCTTATTGATATACTCTCTTATGATGATCTTCTTTCCAGTTGTTGTTTCTTCCACCAGCTTACACTCATCCTTCATATACTTCTTAGCTGGTGTGACTGATTTGTTTCTATTGTTGATTAGTTGGTCAGCTATATTTTTGATCTGATCTGAGGAACACAAGCTGTAGGCCATGCAATTCAGTCTGAGAATCATGTAGAAATTCCTATCATATAGGTTTAAGAATGACCACTAAATCAGACTGATATAAGGTTTATGTATTCTCAGATTTACATTTAAATGACTTGAAAATATCTGAATGATAAGCTTTAATAAATTTTAACCACATGTGTCATGAAAACTTTAGACTCACTCATCTGAAATCTAAAAATTTGAAATCAAGGCTACTTTGGTTGAGATACATAGAGTGAGTATTGTTTTTAAACATTAACCTGAAAAATGTTGACTAAATGGAAAATTTGAATTCAGAGCAATGACTTGGTCACTGAGAAACTGGGTTCTCTATCAATGAAATAGAGTAAACCTACGTCATGAAGTGCCATAGTTATCTCTGGTGAAAATTTATTGAAAAACCTGACAAAGCAATGACATGTTTGTGTTGAGTAACTGGGGAGTCTGGCCTCTAATCAAGGTGTCTCCTCACGTAAAAAGATATTTCTATTGCTAACTCTGGTCTCAATGTTGAGAGGCAATGACAGTTATCACACTGAGTAACTGGGTCACTTCACCTGAGACGTGTTGTGCCTCACGTAAAAAGGTGTTGATCAACTTAAATTGCTCAGGAAAAGTATAATGTGCTTCAAATGAAAATATCTTGCAAACTCTGTCAACTCATGCTCTTGTAACAGTGTTTAATCTCAATACTAATCTGTGTAACTCTCAAAGGAGTCATTGAGATCATGCGTGTAAGATAAAGATGATTGGTCCTGAGTGTTATCTGATTATTTGGTTCACCTTTATTAAAACTTGAATTCAGATATAAGTATTGAATTTAATTGATAAATTTGGTATACATCATAATTAAATCAGGTTGGTCAAGTTGCCAATTCATAACCCTCTATGATAGGAGAGTCTATTCAGGTTAAGACTTATTGTAGTGGTGCATGCCTTACAATCCCTCATGATCTGATTCACCCCTGACAACTTGATCAACAGGAACTTTGTTGACAATTCTCTCTTATCGGTTGATTGATTGTTCCTTGAGATGTACTGTGCTTTGACTGTTTCTCACCCCTACTCTTGTCCACACTGTTGGAATCTTCCATCTTGTTTCTGTGACCAGTTCTGGTTCTGTGGACTTTCCACCTGCTTTATTCTGTCCATGCATATGTGAGGTGCCACAACCATTATTGTTTTGGATCCCTTGTGATGGCAGATTTTAGATTGCTTCATTGGATAACTAGAGTTCATTCTTACACTCCAGGGGGAGTTCTGGGTCATCTGCATTTAAGGGGAGAGTAGTCAAACATTCATGTTGATAGGGGGAGTTCTTATATTTTATTCTTCAGTGCTCATTTTGCATGTTTCTATGGGGGGGAATTGGTATCAGATTTTAAACATGTCTTTCATTCCACTCGCAAACCATTTCCTTTTTGATTATGTCAAAGGGGGAGAATTGTTTGCTGAGTCTGTGTGACTCATTGTGTTGACATCATCAAAAAGGGGGAGATTATTGTGCCCCTTGTGCTTTGATGATAGGGTGTTGTTATTTTGATGATAGCAACTCAATGAGTCACCACATAAGAATGATGATGATCTATGCTAACTGCTATGGGGAGTGTTATGGGGAGTGTGTTAGGTCCAGCCCCTTGTGCATTGATGATGAAATGATGTTTTGAGTGCATTGTTCTGATTAAATGCCCATGCACAGGTTAAGTCTATACAGAGTTTTGCCTAGACTGCATGTCTTCTTAGTGCATACTTAGTCACCAAGTCCGTGCAACTCCTGTTGCAGCATCAACTCAAGTCTGTACAACATTTTTTGCTGCACGCGACTAACTATATGCATATGTGCATCTTTCACTTCAAAGTCTGTACATTCTTTGGTGGCATATCTGTGCAACTTTTGTTCCATACATACGTAAAGTTCATGCATTTAAATAATAAGTCTGCACACGGTTGCCTTGATGACTTAGCAAGTCTATACATTCTCGAACCAACTCAGTGCATCTTTTTGCATCGTTGTGCTTCACGCATACACATAGTCAGTGCATCGCATTGCCTCGCGCATACACATATACATAAAGTCGGTGCAACTCTTGGTGCTCCAAGGACACAAGTATGTACAACCTTTGTTAATATGAGCAGTTAAGTTCGTGCATAGTTTCATTAGGCCTGTGCATTATGCATTCATGCTTAAACTCTAGGCATAGCAAGTCTGTACATTGTCTTGTCGCATGCACACAAAAGTCTGTACACATCTCGGTGGCATGCCTGAGCATTCCTCTTCAATGTGCATACTTTCCTATATGCATACTGCATTACACACCATCAAGTCTGTACATGCTTAGTTCAAATCTCGAACTAACTCGATGCATCCTTTTCTTTTCCTTCAGATTGTTTCAAACTGATAATAAGTTTGACCTGACAGGACCTCTGTTCGAGGAATCTAAGAAGGGCACATAACTCGAGAATGAAAGAAAGTGCTAGGATCGTGACATGTGGAATGCAACGACGCTATGATGCTGACACGTGACCTAGATATTCGGGCGGGAATCGTGATGACCACACGTCCTATCTGTTCACTGCTCTATAAATAATAAGCTTCCTCCTGAGGAGCAGAGTGATCGAAATAGGGAACTTACTTGAAAGAGCAGAAGCAGAAAGAGCCTGCACGATCTAGAGAGAATAGAAAGAGAGAGAAGAGAAAGAGAGAAGAAGAGAAGGAGAGAGAAAAAGAGAGAGAGAGTAGCAGAAGAAGAAAAAGGAGAGTGAAAAGAGAGATAGAGAGTTCGTGAAGAAGAAGAGAGAAGACTTCATTGAAGATCTGTTATCTGTTGGCTCTTGGATCAGATCTAGACCAACTTGCTCCTGTGGGAGCCACATTTATGTTGCTATCTTTTACAGCTTTCAGTCGCTATGTTTTATCATATTTTGTTTTCATTTGAACTCTATTTCAAGCTGTTAGTCAGCAGAGCTAAGCTATATTGCTTAGCGTTGCAGAGGAGGATTCCTCTGGTCAGCAACCTGTGTTGCTCAGCGGGCGAGGTGGATACCTCGGACAGCAAGCTGTGTTGCTCAGTGGTTGTAGGCAAGCTGTGAGGCACAGTGGTTTAAGCTGTGTATCAGCAGGAATCCACACTCAGGTTTGAGTGTGGGGTGGATGTAGGTCTGGAGGACCGAACCACCTAAAATTTCTTGTGTTCTATGGTTTGCATGTTTTTTATCTATCTCGGTTAGATGAATGCGTAGGCCGATCATTTGTTCTTTATCTCTGGCTTGTGGTTGTTGAGCACATCGATTGTTTGACCTCAGCCTCGTGAGAGCTACGTGATCACACGTTCTGTAACCTAGCTGTTCTGCTGAGGTGTGTATTTCAGTTTGTTTGTCGAACGTCTGTTTAGTGTGAAGTGTTGTCAAGTTACTCAAAACACTGCTTCAAAAGGCTTAACTCTGATTGCTTAAAAGTGTCAAGTGAGCAAAATTTTAAAAGAGAGATTCATTCACCCCCCTCTGAATCCATCGCACCGGTACTAACAATAAGATCATGCATGCATAAACTATATAAGACCCTGCATAACTACTTCCCCCCCTTTGGCATCATCAAAGAGGGATAGGATAAACGAAAGGTGGACCCAAAAGACACAAGACCGAAGTACAAAAGTCGAGAAGGAGGAAGCAAAAGAAACATCCTCATGGGTCATCTATAAGAGGCTGATCCTCTGCAGGAGGAGGCTAATATCAAAGGTGGCGGCGGATGTCCTCAAGAGAATGGTCTTGAAGCTGAAGACGATCCTGAATATGGCCAATGGAGATGTCACGAGCCGCATCACGGTGCTGCATTCCAAGAAGTGTCAAGTTCATGAGGTGGAAGGCCTGGCTAGAATCAGCAACACTGTTTGTGAGGGTAGTCATATGGGTGGAGAGTGTGGTCATCTGAGTGGAGAGAGTGTCCAAAACCATGGAGAAGGAATCGATGCGACCTGACATAGTGTCAATCACATTACCCATAGTGTCTATGCGATTCCCAAAGGTAGACAGTCGATCCCCAAAGGTATCCACTCGAGTTTCTATCCCAATAAGATGCCTGTCAAGAGTCTCATAGTCTGCCCAAGAGTACTGTGCAGCCCCCTGAGTAGAAGACTCTCCATGATAGAACTGTGGTGGAGGAGGCATCTCGGAATCCATGTGATGAGGTGAAGGTGGAGGAGGCTACTCCTCTGGCTGAACTGGAGGGGGGACATCCCCTTGACCTTGTTGCTGCTCTTGTTCTTGCTCTTCCTCACTATCAGCTTCTTCCCCATAAACTGGTATATCTCGGCATAGCTCGCCATCGGGACCATAGTAATAGCCAAAATCGGAGAAGATTTTATGCTCATTGTAGATATCATCCTATCGAACTTGAATAAACATTTCACCACCCAAATGTATCCCATCATATATGAAGACACCTGTCAATTGTGAAGCATATGGCAAAGATCGCCGGAGATAGGTACGGCAAGTCCCAATCAGATCGGTCATGAGCCGACCCATGTTGATTTGAATCCCATTCATGACATTATAAAACAAAAACTTGTGAACCTCTGTCACTTCATTGCGATTGCCAACCTTGAGATAGATGAGTGAAGTGAACATATGGTGCAAAATCCTTTGCAGTGGTGGAAAATAATTTGCATTCGATGTGATTAAATCACTCACACCACGCACATAATCACAGTTTGTCATGGCAATGAAAGTAGCCTCAACTTCACCATGACCAAAGGTCCGGTCAGCACCCATGGCTGACACTCCTAAGGCTCGCCGAAAAAGATCCGGAGTGATGTGAATCTCAACACCTTGAATAGCAGTATATAATTCTTCATTCCTTTCAACTAGATTTTCATAAAATTGCTACACTAGATTGGGATAGTATCTGGGATACCTAGTGACAAAATCTGTCCAACCCTCTTGAATCTCAAAAAGAGCACATAAATCAGGCAGAATCTCATTCACCTCATTAAAGTTGACCAGTCGAGGGTCGATAATAGGACGTGGAGGCAACCGAGGTGCAGGTTCTCATTGAGGTGGAGGAGCCGGGGCTTCTCGTCTCTGACCACTAGCTTCCCCTTGAGCAGAACGCCGAGAGCTCCATCTAGGCGGCATCCCGAACTAGAAGACCCGATGGAAACCCTTGAAAAGAAGACTCTCATCCTGGGGGGTGAAGATGGACCAAAAGACACTCCAAGGGCTTGCAATAGCCTTCTCCACAACCTGGAACCCTGGGAAGAGCTTCACACTCGCACGAACGGTCGTGGAGATTTCGTCTCGAAATGGTGACGAACCGACCGGATCTTGTGCGGGTTGAAGGGGGATGGGGTTTTGGGGCTTGAAAAGTAGAGTTTGGGTGTTCTAGGGTTAGGGAAATATGTTGGAGAGAGAATGGGGATGGTAGAATTAGAGAATGGGGTTTTAGAACCCCTTAAAAGAGGGTTCGGTTGATGGTTCAGCCAGACCGCTCATCGCCACTGGTCAACCGGTGCGGGAGCGGCGGTCGACCGCTAGCCCCAAAAATTCCCATTTTTTTATTTTTTGTTTCTTTTTGTTTCTTCTTTTTTTTATATGAGGACCATCATCCGACCTTCTGATTTGAACCAATAGCAAGAAGTAGAGAGAAGGAGAAAAGATGGGATTTTGAGGAAAGTTCTCTAACTCCCCCTCAGAGAGTGCCTTAGATTTGGCACCATTGGGTCCACATTTATTTAACCAAGGAATATCTGGCCTTAGAAATATTTTGAAGGAGGGCTATATGTATAAATACATTCAAGCATGCAGGAGTGTATATGAACACCCAAGGCATTGAAAATAAGTAAATACAACATGCATGTTAATCAACCCTTTATGCATATGAGTTTTCAATTCTAAATGTAAATGCATCACTCATCCTAGTGCAGACCTAAGAATGTATGCTCTCTTCCTTGCACATCCCAAGTTCTCTTCTTATCTTGCTGAATTGATCCTCGTTTAGGGGTTTTGTTAAAATATCAGCTAGCTGATTGTGTGTGTCAATGAAGTTCAATTCAAAGACCCCTTTTCCTACATGATTACTCAGAAAATGATGTCGAATATCAATATGCTTTGTCCTAGAATGTTGAACAGGATTTTTTGACAAACTGATTGCACTGGTATTATCACACAGGATTGGAACACCTTTCATTTCAACATCTAATGCAAGCAATTGATTTTTGATGCAAAGTACTTGGGCTCCGCAACTTCCGATGGCTACATATTCAGCCTCGGTCGTTGAGAGAGCTACTGAATGTTGTTTCTTGGAGGCCCATGAAACTAGACATCCACCAAGAAACTGACAGTACCCACTAGTACTTTTACGATCAACAATGCATCCAGCATAATCCGCATCAGTATATGCAATCAAATCAAATGAGCTGCCGATCGGAAAGCACAAGGCAAAGTCTAGTGTGCCAATTAAATATCGAAAAATTCATTTTACAGCCAACAGATGAGACTCTTTAGGACATGACTAAAAACGAGCACATAGACATACACTGAATTGAATGTCAGGGCGGCATGCTGTGAGATATAGTAGTGATCCGATCATACCTCGAAACAGTGTAGGATCTACTATTTTACCATTTTCATCTTTATCTAACTTCGTGGTTGTGGCCATCGGAGTTGACAGGGATTTTACACCAGCCATCCCAAATTTCTTTAACAGCTCTAGTGTGTACTTTAGCTTGATTTATGAAGATGCCTTCGGGCATTTGCTTCACCTGCAATCCAAGAAAGAAGTTTAGTTCACCCATTAGGCTCATCTCAAATTCTCCTTGCATAATTTCTGTAAATTGATCACATAAGGCATTATTGGGAGCTCCAAAAATAATGTCATCCACATATACTTGAACTACTAATATGTCTTTACTTGATTTCCTCGTGAAGAGTGTTTGGTCAACCTTACCTCTTTTGAAACCATTTTCCATGAGAAATGAAGTAAGCCTTTCATACCATGCCCTTGGTGCTTGCTTCAACCCGTGCAAGGCCTTCTGCAACTTGTACACATGCTTTGGATGTTTTGGATCTTCAAAACCTTGAGGTTGCTCCTATCTTGAGGATTACCGATTATGTTTTCAGCTGGATGATCCTTCAAGAATGTAGAGGAACTGGACAAGTCGGGATGCTGCACTTGTTGCTCTTGAAATGTTTCAATTGAAGGATCTTCATCTTTTTCACTTTTATTGGAGATCCCTTCAGTTGGTTCGTCCTTGGCCTTAGCATTATTTGGACGTTTGGAATTTTCATCTGCATCCATAATTAGAACAAGTTGACTTGTCAATTTTAATTCAAATTCATCAAAGATCACATGAGGAGTTTCTTCAACAACCAAAGTCCTCTTATTAAATAATCTGTAAGCTCAAGAATTAAGTGCATAACCTAGGAAAATTTCTTTGTCACTTTTCTCATCAAACTTATCTAGGTTAGACTTACCATTGTTCAGGATGAAGCATGAGCATTCAAAGGGTTTAAGATGGGAAATATTTGATTTCTTACCCTTGTAAAGCTCATTTGGGCTTTTCTTTAGAGTGAGCCTTACCATTACCCTGTTGATGATGTAGCACGCTGTACTTACCGTCTCGGCCTAAAAATATTTTGATAAAGAATTTTCACTTAACATGGTCCTTGCCATGTCTATTAGGGTTCTATTTTTCCTCTCCACCACTCCATTTTGTTGAGACGTCCTTGCTGATGAGAAGTTGTGCATATATCTCTGCTCCTCACAGAAACTGCTGAATTCATGATTCTCAAACTCACCACCGTGATCACTTTGGATGGTGGTGATAAGGTAGCCTCTATCATTTTGGATTTTCCTGCAAAACACTTGAAACTCCGTCAAGGCATCACTTTTATTGGCTAAAAATAACACCTATGTAAATCTGGAGTAATCATCAACAATAACAAATCCAAAAGATTTACCTCCTAGGATGGATGTCCTAGTAGGGCCAAAGAGATCAAGATGCAACAATTCTAGAGGCCGGGAGGTAGAAACAATGTTCTTATTTTTGAAGGATATGTGTGTTTGCTTGTCTTTTGTTCAAGCCTCACAGGTTTTATCACTTTCAAATTTTAATTTTGGCAAACCATTCACCAAGTCATGTTTAGACAACTTGGAGATTACTCTAAAACTGGCATGACCTAGTCTTCGGTGCCATAGCTATGCATTATCATGATTGTTTGCTACCAAACACACATCATCACCGGAAACATCATCAAGATCAATAGTATACACATTGTTATTCCTCTTGCCGATGAATCTGATTTAATTGGAGGTCTTATTCATGACAAGGCAGTGAGTTTCATCAAAAATAATTTTAAAACCTTTGTCACACAATTGGCTTATGCTCAGCAGGTTATGATTTAAGCCTTTCACTAAAAGAATATTTTCAATCAATGTTTCAGAATTCTTACCTATGTTGCCAATACCAATTATTTTACCTTTGGCCTTTCCACCAAAGGCAACTGAGCCTCCATCCTTATTTTGTAGCATAGAGAACACCTTCTTGTCCCCTGTCATATGCCTTGAACAACCGTTGTCTAGATACCATTTGCTCCCCCTGGCTTCAAGGCATATCTGCAAGAAATAAGATTCTCATCCAATTATTTTTGGTACCCAAACTAGTTTGGTTCCATAAGAGTTAGTCCAATTCTGTGCATATCTTTTCTTGGTCCAACTCACATGATTTCTTTGTGAGTTTTGTCTGAACCAACAATGAGCAACAACATGACCAAAATGACCACAATGAAAGCAATTGACATTTGAAGACTTTCTTGTAAATTGGCGTGGTTTTGGTTGGACATATATTGGCTTAGAGTGTGAGCATGAAGCACAATCATTTCCTTTTTCATGCATGTAACATGTAGTAATCTTGTGCTCAATGGATTTCTTGTTCTAGGGTATGTACCCCAATCCTTCTTTCCGAAAGTTAACTTTAACTCCTAACACATTGTCTAGGTTTTGTTTTCCTTTAATAAACCTAGAGAGGGTGAACTGCAAGTCAGTCACCGCTTTATTCAGGCTCACATTTTTATCTTCAATTTCTGAAATGGATGATGTCAGAATTTCTTTTTCATTCTTGAGCTTCTCACAAACTTTCTCAATTTTAGACATTTTACATGATAGCTCTTCTTGGGCTCTTTCAAAATCTGAAATTATTTGTTGCAAGGTTTCCTTTTCTTCTATTAACTCAAACCATTCTTGTTCCAGTTTCTCAAATTTAACAGAAGTATCATCATGTGTTAAATCATCAATTTTTGTTTTGAGAGTTTATTCTCAGATCTGATTTTTCTGTATTTTGTATACAATTTTTCATATTCTGACTCCCATTGTTCATTTGAAATAAAATCAGGGTCAGAATTTACCTCCGTCGAGTCATCTTCGTGTGCCATAAGGCACAAGCTCTCCACTAGCTCTTGCAGCTCCTCGTCGGACGGTTCGTCCTCTTCGTCGCTCCATGTGGTGACCATTGCTTTGGGTTTCTTAAGCTTGTCCTTCTTGAATTTCCTCTTTAGATCTAGACACTCTCCTCTCATGTGCCCGGGGTTCTTGCATTCATAACAAATGACATTATTGGGCTTGCTCGACTCGCCCTTGGTTTGAACGGGCTTCCTTTGCCCCTTTCTGAAATTACCTTGGAAATTTCTCTTTTTTCTCAAAAATCTCTTTACTTGGCGAGTTATCACGGATAAGTCTTCTTCTTCATTGCTTCCCTCGTTGGATTCTTCTTCTTGGAGGTCATCATCAGATTGGTGAGCTTTCAATCCCACCACTTTCTTCTTCTTCATTTCTTCCTCTGCTGTTCTCCTCATGTTTATCTCATAGGTCATGAGTGACCCTATGAGCTCATCCAGAGAGAGTGTGGATAAATTTTTTGAGTCTTCAATAACAGTGGCCTTAGTGTGCCATGCTGGTGGAAGTGATCTCAAAACCTTCCTCACAAGATCGGAGTTTGTGTACTCCTTCCCAAGGCTTTTGAGACCATTTGTGATCTCAGTTAACCTCGCGAACATCTCTGAGATGGTTTCTTCATATTTCATTTTGAATTACTCATAGTCTCTGATAAGTAGATTGGCCTTGGTCTCCTTGACCTCTGAGGTTCCCTCATATATGAGCCGCAACTTGTCCCACATCTCCTTCGCTGAACTGCACATGGATACACGAGAAAACTCATTAGGATGTATAGCACATTGCATGATATTCATAGCATTAAAATTTACAGTGCATTTCTTAATTTCCTCGGGTGTCTATTTTTCTTCATCATCCGAGAGTTTATACGGACCCTTGTCCACAACCCTCCAGATCTCATACTCTTGGGCTCTCAGAAAGACGTGCATTATATTTTTTCAATAGGAGTAATTCGAGCCATCGAAGTATAGAGGATGGTGAATGGAATGACCCTCAGGTATCATCCCCTTGTTGGCCATTGATCTGGATCTGACTCTAGATCGTTAGATTTGAAGGAAATAGAGCCTTAGCTCTGATACCAATTGAAGTCCCGCAATCAATGACACCCAAGAGGGGAGAGAATTGGGTGATTACAAATTTTAAGAAAATTTTAGCCGATTTAAAACAAGTATGACGAACAAGCTACTCTCAATTTTAGATCTGATGCAGCGAAGAATGAAGCTGACAAGATTAACCACCACAATAGATCTTTGGTACTAGGTGGAGTTACAGAATCCGAAGATTCTCTCTCGCAAGGTGTTGTCTTCCTGACAAGACTAACCTCGTCGATTCGAACCCACCTTTTGATATACCA
The DNA here is from genome assembly GCA_022559845.1 of Amorphophallus konjac. Classification (NCBI taxonomy): domain Eukaryota; kingdom Viridiplantae; phylum Streptophyta; class Magnoliopsida; order Alismatales; family Araceae; genus Amorphophallus; species Amorphophallus konjac. The sequence goes on from CM040129.1 coordinate 151,575,132, forward strand.
GAAATCTAGTGTGAAGTTAATGAACTGCGCTAGATGTAATGCAAGGAACACAAATGGTTTAACTATGCAAGTATGCACAGAATGGAAATAGGAGAGAAGGATCAAACCACACCAGAGACAACGATTTTTAGGTGGTTTGGATGCAATGATGGCAACCTACATCCACCCCTCACGATCTGTGAGGATTCACACACTATCTTATTAAGGATTACAAGATCAACACACACACACACTTGTGGAGAGTTTGGAACTCCCATGAAGGTGCACACTCTCCGAACCACACATGGATCTGAAAGATCCAAGACACACACACACAGATCTAAGTAGATCCACACACACTAGAATGTTTAGAGATTACAAGAAGCAAACACTTGAAGCTCAAGAATTTTGGAAGAAGAAACACAAAAGAGAATTGCAGATTTAAGCTCCCCCTGAATTGATGAAGAGGATTTTGGATGCAACTTGATCTCCACTTGACTTGGGTTGATTGGCCTCAGATTTTGTTTGAGAAGCTTGAAGATGGATGAAGAAGTTCTTGCACGAAACACTATTCACAGAGCTACAGTGGCAGCACTCTTTCTCCCCTTGATAGCCTCTTTTGGATCTCCTTGAGTGATTAGGGTTTTTGACCCCAATGTGATCTTTTTATAACTCTTGAATGGTCAAGGGACAAGCCAGGACCCAGATCCACAAATCCTGGCATGTCTGGAGGCTTTGAGATTAAAAAACCTTAGATAGATGCTCCATCCTCGTGGAGAAAAGAAAGTCAACAATAGGGGCATCGAAGCTGGCGGTCGACGGGGCATAGGGGGGCGGTCGACGGGAATTTTACAGATATTGAGCCTTTCAACGCTGGGAAAATCGGTCGACCGGGCCCTATCTGGCGGTCGACCGCTAGTCTGGAAAACCTGTAGTTTTAGAGAGTTAGCCAATAAATCATAATCTGTGAACAATTTATTTTATGACCACATCTTGTTCCAATCAATATGAGTTGGTTGAACTTAGCCTGGGCATTTCTTGAAGCATGGTAGATTTAGGCATTTGCTTGATTAAGGATGGCTTTGAGAGTGGTTTAAGCAAGTTATTACTTAGGTTGTAATACCGGGGTTTTGTTATCATCAAAATCATTTGGAGAGACTCAACATGTGCACACTTCTTATCTTATATAGAAGGTCGATGCACATTTGTATCTTGCGTAGAGCAAGGTCTGTGCACATGCAAGGTCCGTGCACATATAGGTCTGTGCACATTGGGGATTTCAGGTCTATGCATGTATAGAAATCCATGCACTATCTGGTGACTAAAGTCTATGCATATGCAATTTTCAAGTCTGTGCACATGCATTTCCAGCATGTATGAGGTCTGAGCATGTGCATACACAAGTCCGAGCATATGTATAGATTGCACATTCAAGTCGGTGCACATGCACCGCTTTGCTCAGACTGATTGATGCATTTTTTACACTTACCTAAATTATATTAATGCATCTTTGTCTGACTTAATTATAAGTCAGAGCATATTGACTATTCACTCATGACTACAATCTATTTGCGAAATGCCTTTGTTCTTATTGGCAGGAACTTAAGTCACTAAAGGACCCAAGATCAAATATGTAAAAGGCAGCATGCCTTTCGCTTAGCACGGTCATGTGGCTCGAAGTCTTAAACTTAAACAGGCACATGATCCAAGAAGGAGCCATGCCTGGGGATTCAGACACGTGGATAGCTCACCTTTATATCCTAACATGTGGACATCCAGCAGCGTACCTGTTCGAATCTCCTTGGGCGGGAACGTGTTTCCTACGCGCGCGTGAGGCTATAAATAAAGGCATGATCAATCTGAAGAATATACACAAGAGAGAAGAAATTAGTGAAGAAAAGAAGAAAAAGAGGAAGCATAGGGAAGAAGCGAGAGAGTCTAAGAGTCTCCAGAGTTCAGTTGATTTTAGTAGAGAGAAAAGATTGAGTGTGAAGAGCTGAGATAGAAATAGGGGATCGGAAAGTGAAGGAACACTCTAAGAGCGATGAGCGTTCAAGAGATCTATAAGTGGAGTCTTGTTTGTCTCGATCTCTGGATCAAATCTAGACATCGTTCTGCTCGAAGCGAGCTACATATTATCTTGTATTTTACATTTAATTTTATTCTTGAGATTTTCTATTCGCTACAATTTTTGTAAGCTGTGTATCAGTAGACTATCAAGCTGTGTGTCAGCGGCAAGGAAGTAATTCCTAGGAAGCAAGCTGTGAGACTCAGCAAAGCAAGCTGTGAGGCTCAGCTGTCTAGGATCTATTCCCTAAAGCTTTGGATCAGCGGGTTGTAGGGATCTATTCCCCAAAGCTGTGGATCAACAATTTTTAAGCTGTGTGTCAGCAGAAGCCTTACTCGATTGAGTAAGGGGTGGATGTAGATCTCTGGATTGAGATCGAACCACCTTAAAAACCTTCTTGCAGTGTGTGTGATCTTATTGTGCTCTTCTTCTTCCTGATATTGCAATTCCTTGAATGCTCATTACTGATTTCTGAATTCCTGATATTCTGTTTATGCTTGAACTTTCTACCAGTGCTGTATATCAAAAGGTTTAGTCCGAATGATAGGCTACACCTATCTGGAATACTTAACCTTGTGTGAGGAGATTCTGATTCCAACTTGCAACTAGTACAGCTTCATCTGGTTGACTGTTTCTTAATCTTGAGTGATATTTCGTTAAATTGATTGTGTTAGCCGTAGCATTTTAATTCTGCATTCTAAGAGCTTTAAGTTGGCTAAGATTAGGGGTAGATCTATTCACCCCCCCCTCTAGATCTGTTAGTCATCCGAAACAACATATACAAAACTGATTTTCTACCCACGGTGGGGAGAAACCCCAAGGTTTCCCCCTCTCTCTTCTCACGCATCCCCTCTCTCTCCCCTCTTGTTCTCTCGGCGTCCTGCTATACCTGGCCGCGGGCGGCTTCGAGGAGGAGACCTCGGCAAGCTTGGGGAGAAGGAGGTGTGCTCGTGAGGTCGAGAAGATTGGTGGTTCGTGTGGTGATCATTTCCCTACGGTGTGGGGAAGGATTTGACAAGTGGAACCGCGCTTGAACGGCATGATTTTGCGATTCCAAGTAGGGGGATAGATTCTACATTGCCCCTAGCATGCTTTTTTATAGTTTGGAATGGTTATATGCATGTTAAAATGGCTAGTTTGATTCAAAATGGCATGTGGAATGAATTCCTTAAAACCCTTGTTGTTAATCCTTGTATAGCCTTGTTCTTTATGTTTTTGAAGCCTAAATGATGTGAAAATGATGTATGACAATAGGGAACAGGTGAAACTTATGTATTCACTGTTGAGTAGTGGACAGCGGATCTAGAGGGGAGGGGTGAATAGATCTGCCCCTCTTTTCACAATGCAACCCGCTATATAGCTAGATAAAATAAATTGCAGTGGAATATAACTAGCTTATCGAAGAACACTATGATTCGCTTGGCAAGACGAGCAAGTAATATATTGATTCGAACCTAAGCATGCATCTAGAATGAAACAATCACACAAGCAAACCACAACACACAAGATTTTAAGGTGGTTCAGACAGAATCCCCAGTCCTACGTCCACCCCTCACCAAATCCGGTGAGGCTCCACTAGTGCCACGCACTGAACCGTAAAACAGAAAGACCTCCGATTGCCTTCCTACTAACCACAGGTATGGACGTCAACACCGCAAATCGGACAACTTCTGATTGCCTTCCTACTAACCACCAGTAGGGATGATTCTCAGTTCTAAATGTTTGAATGAAATGAAAAAAGAATAAATATGAAAACACTCAATCATCAAACAAGGTATAGAATATGCTCAAGAAGAAAAATCTTGTCTGAGATTGTTGAAGCTTGAGTCTGATTCTTCAATGGTAACTCCTTCCTTGTGACATGGTCTTCCTTGGATCACCTTGAGTTGATGAAGAAGATGAAGGATGCAGATTTGATCTCCCTTGAGAATGAGCTTGCTTGGATGGTCTTGAGTTGATGAAGAGGTGTATGGATGTAGCTTTGATCACCTTTGAGAACCTTGATTGCCTCTAGCTTCCTTGGAGGTTGCTTGCTTCAGATCTAAGTTTGAATCACCTTGGAATGGATGAAGAACTCCAGCCCGAAACACTGTTCACGGAGGTGCTACAGTACCCGCGAATATCCTCCTCTAGCCTCCCTTGATCTCCTTGAAGCATTAGGGTTTCTAACCCCTCATGTGTTGGTTTTATAGACTTTGAATGGTCTTTGGACACCCCCCAGACGAGATCCATAATTCATGGGAGATTAGGTGAGTTTTGATTAAACAAATCCAAGGAAAGGGGATGGCCTCGAGGTGGAAATCGAAGTCAAACATGGCTGCATCGGGGCTGGCGGTCGACCTGCAGCTTCTGGCGGTCGACCGCTACTGAAACACCAGCAAACGGATGATCTCTGGGAATTCCGGTCGACCGCTACTGGCTGGCGGTCGACCGCTACTGAAACTCGTGCAGACTGGGAGCTACTGGCTGGGGCGGTCGACCGCCCCTGTGCTGGCGGTCGATCGCCAGCTGGGCAGAACCCGGGTTTTCCCGGGTCGGTCCGTTAACTACTTTAGCTCCGCCGCTTAAGTCCTGTAGTAGCCAATTCACATCTGTGGCATTACCCTTGACTGTCTTGAAGATTTCTATTGATTATATCGCTCCTATAATAAGAATTTTATTCCGGGGGTTCCGCCCCCGGAAGCCCCCGCAAGGGGCGCTGCCCCCTTGACCCCCGCGACCTGACTGGGCAGGTCGATCCCCACGACCTGACCGCGCAGGTCAATCCGTGTGCGAGGGCGCAACATTGAGCTTTCACATTTGCCATCTCCACTTCATTCCTTGGCAATTCATTGGCATATCTGTCATGAACAAAACATCATGTATGTCAGTCATATGAAAGTGGAAAACAACAATGACTTATAGTGTTTAGCCATTATCAAAACCATGAATATCAAATAACTCAAATGACCACAGGGGCACAACATTCTCCCCCTTTTTGATGATAGCAACACTGTGAGTCATTATGTGGCAGTTATGTCCAAGATGACAAATTTTGTAACATATGCAGCTCAAGATCCATGATAGTGAAAGCATGTGAATGCCGATATGTATGCATGGATGATCAAAGCATATGAATGCTATGAAATTACGCAAACCCATGCAATTATGCAAACCCCCATCAACATATGAAGTCTCAAAGCAATCAAGGTTCTCTCCCCCGTCCACAATTCACTCTCCCCTTTGAAAATGCGACAACGCATTACAAAGGACTCACACAAAGAATTCTTCTCCCCCTTTGACAGCAGCAAAAAGGAGGGTTAAGATAGAGAAGGGGACTAATGTCTGAGAGACCAGAGCTGAATGAGAGTGGAGTGCAAGCCATTATATGCAAACCTGAAACAGACTGTGAGCAACATGTATGGTTCAAATCTAATGAAATCCGATATCATCAACAGAGTTCGAAAAGCATCTACATCCAAGATTTAATAGAAATGAACCAAAGGTGCATATCATGATAGTGCTTAACCTTCCCTTGTCTTATATATCCATATTCAATAACTACAAAGGGAATAACACAAAAACTAGTATTGAGGCTAAACAATCATGACTAAAGCATGGAATTTTATGATTGCAGCAATTTCGATTGGCAGTATCTTTTGCATTTGAAGACACATGACTCACTTTTTACGAGCAATCAAGTCTAGTACATTCCTCCTAGCCAGAAGAATACACGTTGTTTAGACGTCTGTATCCCTAGGTATTTGGCAAGACTGACGGTTATGCTTCAAAACGAACAGAGATAGCAAAGTCACGTTATGACATATCCAATCTCATTTCTGTGATGAGAAGATATATTTCTCAGTGATAAGTCTCCATTTCTTATGATAATACATCGCATAAACACCATTTTATGTGCACATAATTAGGTAATTATGCATATTGCATAATTAACCTCAACTCCGCATTTAAATTGGAGCTTTCACGTAAATTGATTAATTTGATAATTTTATCTAATAATTTGAAGTTGAGGGCCATGATCATTAATTCTCCATTCCATAACTATGAGCATTTGAGATTGATGTGCACATTGTGGTAATTTTTATGGACTAAAGTGTAATTGTGTGTGTGTAGGACACCGAAGGTAATTACAAAAGAAGCCGGGGACAAAAGGGTCATCACCATTTTGACCAAGTCAAATAAAGAATTCAAAATATTTTATTTGGAGGGAAAGGAATGTTCAAAATTTCGAATTCAAAGTTTAAAAAGGAAGAATCCAAAGTTTAAGTTTGAAAAGGAGGAAAAGGACATTCAAAGTTTGAAATAAAGGAGAGACATGATGAGCCTTGGGAAATGGGGTGCCTAAAGTCCAAGAAAGGGGGTGCCCACCTACTTTTTCTCTTCCCCATGCATCATATTTCACTTGAATCTCAGCCATCCATCTCCTTTTGATATAATCTCCACCCTCTATCTATCCAACTTTCCCTATAAATAGTCCATGGCAAGGAGGAGAAGGGGAGTCTTTTCTTTTGGCAATCTTTCACTCTCCCTCTTTCTCTCCCAACCTTAGGCCTCCGGTTTCTCCCATGTAAGTTCATTTTCTCCTTTTGTGTTCTTCATAAAAGTTCTTCATTTTTAAGTCCTCTACAACTTCTTCTTCTTGCTCATCTTCTAACTCCTTCTGGTTTTCAAGATATTTCATATTTTTCAGTGTGCTGTCCTGTTCATCTGCGACCCAATATTGTTCTCTGTTCTTTCCCTTATTTCTCCCTCTTCTAGTCATTTTCTGCTCTTGTTATCTTCATAAACGTTCTTAGTTTTTACGTTTTCTACAACTTCTTCTTCTTGCTAATCTTATAATTCTTTCTAGTTTTTAAGATATTTCTCATTTTTCAACTTGCTATCCTGTGATTTCACTGTTCATCCGAGGTGCTAGTTTATGTTATGTCTCCATTTTGAAGCTCTTCTTCTCTTCTTTTCTCTCTGAGTTCTTCATTAAAGTTTTTCTCTATTCCCCTCTTCAACTTCTTCTTCTTGGGCATCCCCTAATTCCTCTTGGGTTCAAAGTTATTCATCCTCCAAAGACTACTTCAACGACGAAGGCGACTTCCTCCCGGCGTAGACGACATCTTCCACAAGGTTGTTCGTGATCCAAGGCCAAGAGAGGACGGCGCTATCATCACCATTGCTGATACCATCTCCAAACTCCAGGCTTTTCTTGTGTTATTGCTTTTGTGATATTTCACTTCATTGTAATCTCATTGTGTCATTAGTATAAACTTGTTTCACATTTCATGTACTCTTTCTTTTAAGTTAATGAAAGGAGTTGTTCTCTTGATCTAGTTCTTTCTCTTCTTCCCTCTCTATCTCTTTCTTCTATATCTTCTTTCCACTTCATGCAATTATTTTCTATAGCATAAGCGCATAGTCATGGTGTTTTCAATTAAGTGTTCGGTTTGTTCATCATTTCACTATTTTCTTTAAGCAAATCCAAATCACAAGTGTTTTTCAAAGGACTCTAAGGTTTTTAACTCTAAAAATCTCTTCTTTCCTGTGGATTCGACCCATGCTTGCTATAGTACTACGTTCTCTTTTGATCATTTTGTGCGAGTTCGGTTTTAAGATTGTTAGCGCGCGTGTTTTAAACGGCGAACTTTTGCGTTATCAATTTTTGACGCCGTTGCCGAGGAGGAATGGTGATTTTTGACTTAAGAACTTTGTTTTTCTTATGTATATAGTGTACTAATAAAGTTCTCTTTTCTTATTTTTACAGGAAAAAAAAAGAAAAAAGAGAAGCAACTTGAAAATTCAAAAAAAAATTCAGAGGTAAGTCTCCACCTTTTCCTTAGTCTTTTTGTCATTTATTTTGAAAAAAAAAAAAGAACGGGGGAACGCTTTTCAAGTAAGTATCCAAACTTTTCCTCCTTCATTTTAATTTCATTTCTCTACATTTTATATCTTGTGGTTAGATAGGTTCACTAAATAAAAACATAAAAAAAAAGTTTCACTTGAACTTCAATAAAAATCATCATTGTAAGAGTAGAAATCACACTTTCATGTTCTAAGTCATGCATCATTTAGGATAGAAGCTCTTTTTCTTTATTGTCTAATTATTGTTAACTACATTGTTGAAGATTGCGGGAGGCAATGTGAGTACTCTAACTTTTCCAAAAGCATGCTCATGCATTTTCATGCTTGCATAGAACCCCTTATTTGAACTTGCTTTGTTGCATATCATTTCAAAATAACTTAAGGGCAACACCCATAAGCAAGATAAGGTGGAGATTTCATCACCCTTCCTTAGCCCACAAATCATAATTCTCTTGCGTCTTTGCATCACCTAGACCTCAAATAAAATTCAGTAGATATTGCCCCTAAGTTCACACTGTGGTTCTTGTGTTATTTGAGCTTGCCCTCTTATGAAAATCGGTGCCTAAGGCAAGACGGTCGGACGGCAAACGCCTTAAGCGGGCTAGTGGTTTGGCATAATTAGGTCCCTACGAAAGTAGGGGAACCTCCCACTACCCCACCCCTTACCTGGTCGGTGGAAATATTGAGGGTGAACTTAAGTTTCACTTTAGCCATTTTGTGAAACCCAATTTGTAGGTCTAGGTCACATCTAGGGCATTAAGTAATTTGTGTGACAACTTGTTTGTGTTTGCATAAAAAAAACAAACAAAAACAAAAACAAAAACAAACAAAATCTCATCTTCTCTCTCTTCGTCCTAATTTGAGTCAAAACAAAAAAAAATCATAAAAAAAATCATAATTTTTTTTCACATCTCTCATATTTAGCCTTGGTTTATGCAAGGGAGAAGATCTCAACATCGTGACTTAGTTGAGCCCATTAGTGAGATTGAGCGATTCATTTTTAATCAGGCCCAAAATTAAATCCAACCTATGGCTGAACAACACCAACTAGGGGTGCCCAAACAGATGAAGGAATATTTTATTCCTTCGAATTATCAGCCATCCACTTGTATCCAACTGCCTAATATCCCTGCTTTGCATTATGAGATCAAATCTAGCACCATTCAGATGCTCCCATCCTTTTATGGGAAGACCAACCAAGATCCCTATAAACATCTGGATGAATTTTTAGAAATTTGTTCCACTGTGAAAATTCAAAATTTTACAGATGATGCCCTCCGCCTTACCTTATTCCCTTTCTCACTTAAGGACAAAGCCAAATACTGGCTAGGGACCTTAGGGAAACCTATTGACACATGGGCAGATATGCAACATGAGTTCCTTAAGAAAGTCTACCCCATCGGTAGAACCAATACCATGAGACATGCCATCATAGGATTCACGCAACTCCCAAATGAACAAATACATGAATCATGGGAGAGATTAAAGGAACTCCTCAGAAAATGCCCACATCATGGGCTTTCCAAATGGCAAATAGTGCAAGCTTTCTATGAAGGCCTAGATGATCAAGTTAGGCAGATTGTGGATGCATCATGTGGAGGGGCCTTTATGAGTAAGAGTAAGGATGAGGCCTATGCCTTATTTGAAATGTTGAGCGAGAATTCAATCAACCATGTTTCCTTATCCTCATATGAGAGAACCATTGGGCCCTCTAAACGGGCCGGGATGTATCGTGTGGAACCTGAAGCTAAAGTGGATGTGAATTTTATCCATCAAAAATTGGACAAGGTGGACATCATGGCCCAAAAGCTAGAACAGGTTGATATGCTAGCCCACAAATTAGACCAGCTCTTGTCCCAAAACAAACAAGAAACCACTATCCCACCTACGTCCAACCCATACCCGGACCCAACACACCATGAGGTGTGTGCTTTATGTGCTAGCTCGGACCATCATGTGTCTGATTGCCCAACAGCAGCCCAATTACCACCTTTTATACAGGAGCAAGTCCAAGCAGCCCAGGGGTTCTCTAAGCCTAACTATGACCCATTTTCTAACACCTATAATCCAGGCTGGAGAATCACCCCAATTTCAATTGGAGAAATCAACAAGCTCCTAATCAACCCACCATCTCCTCCGCATCTCAAGCTTACAAACCACCGATCCAACACCAATTCCAAGCTCAACCACCATTTCAAGGAAATGCTTATGGTCGAGGACCGCAAGCCCAACAACCACTTCCACGATTCAACCAGGGTCAGGCCCCATACCAACCTCCTCAGCTCAATTACGGACATTCTTCCAATTCTCAACAAACCTATCAACCTCCTCTGCAACACCACCAGGACTCCCAAACTGATGATAGATTCCATCAGTTACAACAACTAATTCTGGCCCAAAATTAATCCTTCCAACAAACTATTCAAGCCCAAAGTCAATCTTTCCAACAGACCCTCCAAGCCCACCAGCAAACCATCTCTAAGTTGGAGACTCAATTGGGCCAATTGGCTGAAGCCACCATGAGAAGGGAAGTGGGCCAATTGCCAAGTCAGCCCATTGCCAACCCACGAAATAATCCTCCGGGCTTCCCACAACCAAACTTCCCCATTAACCAGCCAATTCCTCCTCTCCTCCAGCACCCATCAGGCCAAATACCACAAAAAGGCCCACAACTCGAAAATGCAAAAGCAATTTCGACCTTAAGAAGTGGTAAAGTCCTCAAAGATCCTCAGGGGTCCACTCCTAGTTCATCAGTCCAGGCCCCTGACATATCTTCTGATAGTGAGGAGGAGCCCAGCCAGGAAGAGGATGTCAAGGGAAAGAGGAAAATAGAGGAAGGGCCCAGCACTTACCAACCTACAGTGCCATTTCCCAATGCCTTAAAGCCCAAAAAGAAACAACCAGCCCATAATGAGGAGATGATGGAGCTCTTCAAACAAGTACACATCAACATCCCTCTCCTCGATGCCATCAAACATGTCCCGGCCTATGCTAGATTCTTAAAAGAAATGTGCACTCCTAGGCGGGACCCACGAGTGACCCCGGAAAAGGTTCGACTCCCGGAGAACGTTAGTGCTGTGGTCCTCAACCAACTTCCAAGAAAGTTAAAAGACCCTAGAGCACCCCTTATCTCTTGCAACATTGGGGGTGTGACATTTGATAAGGCTCTCCTTGATTTAGGAGCTAGTGTGAATTTACTCCCTACCTCCATCTATGAGCAGTTTGACATCGGTGAGCTCAAGCCTACTCCCATTATTCTCCAGCTTGCCGATAGATCAATCAAGACTCCAAAGGGCCTTCTTGAGGATGTCATTGTTAAAGTGAATGAGTGCTACTTCCCTGCTGACTTTCTTATTTTGGACATGGTTTCTCCCCAAGAAATCAAGCATACTCCTATCATTTTGGGTAGACCATTTTTAGCCACGGCTAGGGCTAATATAGACTGTGCTTCAGGAATTATGGACATATCTTTTGGGGACCAGAAAGTCAGCATCAACATTTTTAAGGCATCCAAATTTCATGATCAAAAAGGAGATTGCTATGCTGTTGACACCATTGAGGAATTATTGGAGATTGAAAGGGACAGTAGGACTGGAATGAGAGAGGAAGTTGACATCTTGTCAACTCAACTTAGGACATGGCCCCCAGTTGAACCTTTGCCTCAGCTTAAATCTGAACCAGCTCTGCCCTCTTTGCAATCCCCTCCTCAGGTTGAACTAAAACCATTGCCGGCCTCCCTTAAGTATGCATTCCTAGGCCCAGACCAAACCTTGCCAGTCATCATAGCAAGTGACCTTGAACCTAACCATGAGGAGAAACTGGTTGAGGTCCTTAAATCTCATAAGGGGGCTATAGGTTGGTCTGTCGCTGATCTTAAAGGGATTAGTCCATCCATTTGTCAGCACCATATTTATATGGAGGAGAATGTAAAATCGAGTAGAGACATGCAGAGGAGATTAAATCCACACATGAAGGAGGTGGTCAAAAATGAGGTGGTCAAGTGGTTAGATGCCGGAATCATCTACCCAATTTCTGATAGTCAGTGGGTCAGTCCAACACAAATAGTCCCAAAGAAATCAGGACTGATTGTGATCACCAATGATCAAGAGGAGTTGATACCTACTAGGTTGACCACGGGATGGAGGGTCTGCATTGATTATAGGAAGCTCAACTCATGACAAAGAAGGACCATTTTCCCCTCCCATTCATTGACCAAATTTTGGAAAAATTAGCAGGGCAAAAATACTTCTATTTTCTGGATGGGTATTCTGGATACAATCAGGTGGCTATCTACCCAGAGGATCAGGAAAAAACCACATTTACATGTCCCTACGGAACATTTGCTTTCCGAAGAATGCCCTTTGGATTATGTAATGCACCTGCCACATTTCAAAGATGCATGTTAGCAATTTTTTCTGACATGGTGGGTAACGTTTTAGAGATTTTCATGGACGATTTCTCCATTTTTGGGGACACATTTGATTCCTGTCTAGACCACTTAGCCAAAGTCATGAAGAGATGCATAGACACTAATCTTGTCCTCAGTTGGGAAAAGAGTCATTTCATGGTTAAAGAGGGCATCGTTCTGGGACATATAGTGTCAGCAAGAGGGATTGAGGTGGATAAAGCCAAGGTTGAGCTTATTGCCAAACTACCACCACCCATCTCAGTGAAACAAATCCGTTCCTTTTTAGGTCATGCCGGCTTCTATCGCCGGTTTATTCAAGATTTCTCCAAAGTTGCTAGACCTCTCACTAATCTGCTGGCTAAGGAAGTCCCATTCCATCTTGACCAATCATGTCTTGAGGCTTTTGAATCATTGAAAATGGCATTGACCAATGCCCCAATCTTGCAAACTCCTAATTGGTCATTACCTTTTGAAATTATGTGTGATGCCTCGGATTATACTTTAGGTGCTGTTTTGGGGCAAAGGGTTGACAAAAAGCCTGTGGTGATTTACTATGCGAGTCGCACACTCGCTGATGCCCAACTTAGGTACACCACAACAGAAAAGGAGTTACTTGCTGTTGTCTTTGCCCTTGAAAAGTTTCGGTCCTATCTGCTAGGGGCCAAAGTCATTGTGTTCTCTGACCACTCAGCTCTCAGACACCTGCTGTCTAAAAAAGATGCCAAACCAAGGTTGATTAGATGGATCCTTTTATTACAAGAATTTGATTTAGAAATTCGGGATAAAAAAGGAAGTGAAAATGTTGTTGCAGATCACTTGTCCCGAATTATCACATCAGACACCACACCCTTACAGGACTCATTTCCAGATGAACACCTCCTTAGTGTATCTCACATTCCACCCCCATGGTATGCACACATTGTCAATTACTTAGCCGTGAAAAAAATTCCTGAAGGTTGGTCCAAACAAGAAAAAGACCGCTTCTTTGCTAAGCTCAAATACTTCTTTTGGGAAGACCCTGAGCTATTCCATTTAGGACCAGACCAAATCATTCGGAGGTGTGTCCCTGAAGGTGAGCAACAAAGCATTCTGACATTTTGCCACACCTTAGCTTGTGGGGGGCATTTTTCAAGTAAGAAAACGGCAGCCAAAGTTTTGCAGAGTGGGTTCTACTGGCCCACAGTATTCAAAGATGCATTCGAATTTTGCAAATCTTGTGAGCGCTGTCAGGCTATGGGAAACATGTCACGTAGGGACATGATGCCTTTAAACCCTATCCTGGTTGTGAAAATTTTTGATGTATGGGGAATTGACTTCATGGGACCGTTTCCATCATCTTTTGGACATGAGTACATTTTGGTGGCGGTGGATTACGTGTCTAAGTGGATAGAAGCTATAGCCACAAGGACTAATGATCACAAAATTGTCATGAAATTTGTTCGCAAGAACATTTTCTCTCGATTTGGGTGTCCCAGGGCTATCATTAGTGATGGGGGTTCACATTTCATCCATTCTTAATTTCGGGCTTTGCTTCTGAAGTATGGGATAACACATAAGATTGCTACCCCCTATCATCCCCAGACTAGTGGCCAGGTGGAGGTTTCTAATAGGGAGATCCAGAACATTTTGCAAAAGTTTGTCCGGCCCGATAGGAAAGATTGGTCAGAAAGATTAGATGATGCTTTATGGGCCTATCGGACCGCCTACAAAACTCCCATTGGCATGTCCCCTTATAGGCTTATTTTTGGAAAGCCATGTCATTTGCCAGTCGAATTGGAACATAGGGCCTATTGGGCAATCAAACAATTCACTCTTGATTTAGCACAGGCTAGTTCCCATAGAGCCCTTCAACTGAATGAGTTAGAGGAACTTCGCAATGAAGCCTATGAGAACTCTAGGATTTATAAAGCCCAGACAAAAGCATTCCATGATAAACACATTTCACGCAAAACTTTTCAAATCAACCAAAAGGTCTGGCTTTTTAACTCTAGGCTGCGATTATTCCCCGGCAAATTGAAATCTCGATGGGATGGACCATATGTGGTAATTAAAATATTTGACCATGGTGCAGTAACAATTCTTGATCCTAAAACTGGTCAAACTTTCACTGTCAATGGTCAACGTTTGAAACCTTACATTGAAAATCTTCCAATGCTGCAGGAGGACTCTCTCAGGCTGAGTGACCCATTGTGAGCTATATTGTGTCTGGCTGAAGACGTTAAACTTAGCGCTTCTTGGGAGGCAACCCAATTATCCTGTCTCTTTTCAAAAAAAAAAATTGATTGATTTTCTTCTTTTATCTAAGGAGCATGGAGCATGGAGCAATATTTCTTTGATGACGACATCTCTCTCTCAGGTCGTATCTATCCTTCCCTCTACTTTTTATGGCTTTATTTCATTTCTATATCTTACTCATGCCATTAGGGACAATGTCACCTAAGTTGGGGGGTAGCTTGAGCTCGAATTTCCTCAAAATAATTGCAACCTTTCATCACACCTCTAACACGTGTTTCATGTTCATATTTCATGATGAGAAACTTTTCTTAGAATGATAGGACTTAGAGTCTTACATGTGAAAGTTACAAATTAAAGGGATGAATTAATTGGTTATGTCTTTAGCCTTTTCCTCATAATACACCTGAAAATTCTATTGAACTTGCACACAATTGCACAATAACAAGATCGGTGGATGACAAACATTAGGATGATGGGAATTTTACTTGACACTTAGGTGGTGATGAATATTATGCCCATTCGTTGAACATAATCGTGAGGAAAAAGCTACCTACAAAAAAAAACACACACATGGAAAATGCCCCTGAACTTAGTAACCGGGCCTGCTTCTCCTAAGGCAAGAGTTGAGGTTCGCGTCAAACAGTGAAGGGATGTGCAGCACCGTGTGTCAAAAAAAAAAGAACACAAAAAGAAGTATAAACTGGCAGAGTGAAGCTACCTGTAATTCGAGAAGCTCAATTGAAGAGGTGGGCAGAATTGAAAATCATCTTTAAGTGAAAGGTAGAAGACTCATTCATCTAGATTGTTTGGAAGTCACTAGTCAAGTTATATCACTCATACACAAAGAGATATTTAATTTTGAGTGTATCCTGAGGAAAGGTCTAAACACATGGACTGATGAAATTTATACCAAATGCATTCTACTTGAACTTGTAATACTCCAAAGTCTAAATCATTATGCATAATGTTCTTGCCATGATCTGTGACACATGAGTGTTTGCTAGTCCTAATTTTATAATTGTTTACATTGCTAAAGGACTATCAATGTTCAAGTTGGGGGTGTGATAAGTCTCCATTTCTTATGATAATACATCGCATAAACACCATTTTATGTGCATATAATTAGGTAATTATGCATATTTCATAATTAACCTCAACTCCGCATTTAAATTGGAGCTTTCACGTAAATTGATTAATTTGATAATTTTATCTAATAATTTGAAGTTGAGGGCCATGAGCATTAATTCTCCATTGCATAACTATGAGCATTTGAGATTGATGTGCACATTGTGGTAATTTTTATGGACTAAAGTGTAATTGTGTGTGTAGGACACCGAAGGTAATTACAAAAGAAGCCGGGGACAAAAGGGTCATCACCATTTTGACCAAGTCAAATAAAGAATTCAAAATATTTTAGTTGGAGGGAAAGGAATGTTCAAAATTTCGAATTCAAAGTTTGAAAAGGAAGAATCCAAAGTTTAAGTTTGAAAAGGAGGAAAAGGACATTCAAAGTTTGAAATAAAGGAGAGACATGATGAGCCTTGGGAAATGGGGTGCCTAAAGTCCAAGAAAGGGGGTGCACACCTACTTTTTCTCTTCCCCATGCATCATATTCCACTTGAATCTCAGCCATCCATCTCCTTTTGATATAATCTCCACCCTCTATCTATCCAACTTTCCCTATAAATAGCCCATGGCAAGGAGGAGAAGGGGAGTCTTTTCTTTTGGCAATCTTTCACTCTCCCTCTTTCTCTCCCAACCTTAGGCCTCCGGTTTGTCCCATGTAAATTCGTTTTTGCCTTTTGTGTTCTTCATAAAAGTTCTTCATTTTTAAGTCCTCTACAACTTCTTCTTCTTGCTCATCTTCTAATTCCTTCTGGTTTTCAAGATATTTCGTATTTTTCACTGTGCTGTCCTGTTCATCTGCGACCCAGTATTGTTCTCTGTTCTTTCCCTTATTTCTCCCTCTTCTAGTCATTTTCTGCTCTTGCTATCTTCATTAACGTTCTTGGTTTTTACGTGTTCTACAACTTCTTCTTCTTGCTCATCTTCTAATTCTTTCTGGTTTTTAAGATATTTCTCGTTTTTCAACTTGCTGTCCTGTGATTTCACTGTTCATCCGAGGTGCTAGTTTCTGTTATGTCTCCATTTTGAAGCTCTTCTTCTCTTCTTTTCTCTCTGGGTTCTTCATTAAAGTTTTTCTTCTCTTCCTCCTCTTCAACTTCTTCTTCTTGGGTATCCCCTAATTCCTCTTGGGTTCAAAGTTATTCATCCTCCAAAGACTACTTCAATGACGAAGGCGACTTCCTCCCGGTGTAGACGACATCTTCCACAAGGTTGTTCGTGATCCAAGGCCAAGAGAGGATGTCGCTATCATCACCATTGCTGATACCATCTCCAAACTCCAGACTTTTCTTGTGTTATTACTTTTGTGATATTTCACTTCATTGTAATCTCATTATGTCATTAGTATAAATTTGTTTCACATTTCATGTACTCTTTCTTTTAAGTTAATGAAAGGAGTTGTTCTCTTGATCTAGTTCTTTCTCTTCTTCCCTCTCTATCTCTTTCTTCTATATCTTCTTTCCACTTCATTGGTGTTTTCAATTAAGTGTTCGGTTTGTTCATCATTTCACTATTTTCTTTAAGCAAATCCAAATCACATGTGTTTTTCAAAGGACTCTAAGGTTTTTAACTCTAAAAATCTCTTCTTCCCTGTGGATTCGACCCGTGCTTGCCATAGTACTACGTTCTCTTTTGATCATTTTGTGCGAGTTCGGTTTTAAGATTGTTAGCGCGTGTGTTTTAAACGATGAACTTTTGCGTTATCACTCTGCAATTATGCCAGTGCTCTGTCTAGAGTCTAAATAGAATTAAGACAGAGATAATAGGGGCACATCATGACATGTCATTTGTCACTTGATTTGATGACGTGACATATTTCTCCGTGCAAAAATATCATTGCTCTGTCAAATTAATTTTCAAGAATTCCAGCTCATCAAGATGTTTAGAAACAATACTAAGCGCTAGAGTATCACAAAGATTGTCATGACGCTTGGATTTTCAGATTTTTGGATAGTCATTCAAAGCATAATATGCAATCTCTAGTTAAGGTCTATTAAAACCACAGAACATAGATGATTTCAAAAGATATATCAGAACTTCAAGGAAATCATTAAATCTGAACCATTTTCATTGGATGGACAATCATCAGGGCATATAATAGAAAGCTCTTATGTCGTAGTTCTGTCAGTCTCACGATCTCAAATCAGACTGTAAGCCAACGAAGTTCAGATTGCAAGAGAGTAAGAATAGCAGTAGGACTCCCCCTAAGGATATGTAGTGAATGCACTCAGGGAGTTATGTTTGCTATCAAGTGGAATGACGACTGCCAAGGAGAGGTTGACTAGAACCATGTAGGGGTTGACCTGATCAAACATGAATTTGCAGACATGAAATGCATGACCCAACACATGGTTGTACACTTATTAAATGCAACAGAATGAAGATGAAACATATGCATGAATGCTGCAAAGAGACAACTCCCCCTTACTATATGGCCTATATGCGACAGTGACGCATGGTACTTGGCGGAGGTGAAACCTCACGCATATTGAGTGCTTCTAGACAAGCATAACCTGCCTTTCCATACATCAACATTTGATATACCATGGCCATGCAAGAATGATGCTACACAAACCATGCAATGCATCGTGAACATGAATTCAATCTTTATTATGCATTATGACTACATGCAATGCTACACCATATGCAAAATGACATAATTACATATAAACAATGCATGGAAACCAATCTGCAAAAACACACAACTAAATTGAACAAGATCATCATTTCAATTTTTATTGGCCTGAGGTCGGCAAAGACCAAGCTCCCTTCTGAGTGTTGAAAACCTATCATTACACAAGGGCTTGGTGAAAATATCAGCAATTTGATTTAGAGTATCAACAAAATGCCGTTCAAAATTTTTCTTAACGACCTCATCTCTAATGAAGTGATGCCTAATCTCAATATGCTTAGTGCTAGAGTGCTGGACTGGATTTTTTGCAAGGTTGATAGCACTAGTGTTATCACACAGAATCGGGACACAACCAAGATCCACTAAGTAGTCTTGAGTTGGTGTTTAATCCACAACACTTGGGTGCCACAGCTCCCCGCAGTAACATATTCTGCCTCTGCGGTTGAGAGGGCAACCGAGTGTTATTTCTTGGAGGCCCAAGAAACTAAACACCCACCTAGAAACTGGCAGTAGCCACTAGTACTCTTGCGATCCAGCTTGCATCCAGCGTAGTCCGCATCAGAATAAGATATAAGAGATAAGTCACATGATGACGGATACCACAATCCCAAATCTTGAGTGCCGGTAAGATATCTAAGGATACGTTTGACGGCAGTCAAGTGGGATTCTCTAGGACTAGCTTGAAATCTAGCACAAAGGCATACACTAAACTGGATATCTGGTCGGGATGCAGTCAAGTAAAGCAAAGAGCCGATCATACCTCTATAGATCTTTGCATCCACTAATTTACCATTTTCATCCGAATCCAGTGATGTTGTGGTGCTCATAGGAGTTGTAATTATTTTACTGTTGTCATGTCAAATCTTTTCAGCAGCTCCTTGATGTATTTGGCTTGACTTATGAAGCACCCATCTTCTCCTTGGTTGACCTGCAAATCGAGAAAGAATTGGAGTTCTCCCATTAGGCTCATCTCAAATTCGCTAGTCATGAGGTTAGCAAATTCCTCACACATTTCAGATTTAGTAGAACCAAACACAATATCATCAACATAAATTTGAACAATCAAGATGTTCTTACCTTGCTTCTTGGTGAAAAGTGTTTGATCTACCTTACCTCGTGTGTACCCTTTCTCAATGAGGAACGAGCTTAGTCTCTCATACCAAGCTCTTGGTGCTTGCTTAAGTCCATAAAGCGCCATGTCTAGCTTGTATACAAAATCTGCATGGTTAGAGTTCTCAAAGCCAGGGGGCTGCTCAACATAGACTTCTTCTTTGATCAAGCCATTCAAGAAAGCACTTTTTACATCCATTTGGTACAGCTTTATTCTAAGGGAGCATGCAAAGGCAAGTAAAATTCTGATGGCTTCGAGTCTAGCAACTGGGGCATAAGATTCATCAAAGTCTACCCAAACTCTTGATTATACCCTTGAGCCACCAATCTAGCCTTGTTTCTTATTATCTTGCCATCCTCACTGAGTTTGTTCCTAAAGACCCATTTAGTGCCTATGACAGATTGTGATGAAGGTCTAGGAACAAGATGCCAAACTTTGTTTCTCTCAAACTGGTTTAACTCGTCTTGCATTGAATTTATCCAGTTTTCATCCTTTAATGCTTCATCAATGATTCTTGGGTTCAATCTGGAGACAAGAGCAAGTTGATCTAATTCTTCCACAATTCTAAAATGTGACCTTGTTCTAGGTGGGTCATTCAAGCTACCAATGACATTTTCTAAAGGATGATCCTTAAGAATTCTAATGTTTGTAGAATCATTACCTTCTCTGGAGCTTGATCCCTTGCATTGCTTGATTCAGCTAGGTCACCATCTTCTTTTGTTTCTTCTTGTGGAGACTCACTCTTTTCCTTCATGCTTAGGAATTCCCCATCTTCATCATTTTTCCTGTAAGAGTTATCATTGTTAGAATCATCATGATATTCATCAAAAGAAACATGGGGTGATTCTTCCATAGTTTGACTCTTAATGTTATAAATTCTATAAGCCCTAGATCTATCAGAATATCCAAGGAATATACCTTCATCGCTCTTGGGCTCGAATTTATCTAAATCTCTTTTGTCATTATTGTGGATGAAGCATTTAGATCCAAATACTTTCATATGTGTGAGAGAAGGCTTTTTACCTTTCAGCAACTCATAAGGAGTCTTTTTGGTGTGTGGCCTTACCATAGAGCGGTTGATAATATAACATGCCGAGTTTACCGCTTCAGCCCAAAATTTCCTTGGGAGTTGCCGTTCGGCAAGCATTGTTCTTGCCATCTCTATGAGTGTTCGGTTTCTTCTTTCAACTACACCGTTTTGCTCTGGGGTTCTTGGTGAAGAAAATCGGTGTGAAATACCTTCAGCCCTGCAAAGATTATAGAAGTCAGCATTTTCAAATTCACCACCATGATCAGATTGAATGTTGGAGATTTTGAACTCACCGTCTTGCTTTATCTTCATATAGAGTGCCTGAAACTCATCAAAAGCATCATTTTTATGTGTGAGAAAGAAAACCCATGTGAACCTAGAGTAATCATCCACCAAGACATATCCATATTTTCTACCACTTAAACTAGCAGTTCTGGTTGGACCAAACAAATCCATATGAATCAGCTCAAGTGGTTTAGATGACATGTTTGCAGATCTAGCCTTGAAAGATTTTCTTGTTTGTTTACCTAGGGCACATGCATCACACAATTTATTTTCTTGTTTAAAAGAGAGTTCAGGCAACCCATTCACCATTGAATGCTTTAACAGTTTATGTAAGACATTGTAGCTAGCATGTCCTAGTCTACGATGCCATAACCATGCAAGTTCAGATTTTGGTGCAGCAAGACAAAGATTTAATGAGCAGGATCATCTAAGTCAATCATGTAAACATTGTTGACTCTTTTCCAGAAAATTTTACCTTGTCAGATTTTGGTTCAAGGATTCTACATTCATGAGAGTCAAACAACACTTTGTGACCTTTATCACACAATTGACTTATACTAAGCAGGTTGTATTTCAAACCTTCAACTAGCAGCACGTTACAGATGGAGTTGGAGAGGTTCTTACCTACATTACCTGTTCCAATGATTTTTCCTTTGTTGTTCCCTCCAAATGTGACGTATCCTCCTTCCTTTTCCTCCAAGAGATAAAATTTTGATTTGTCTCCTAGTCATGTGTCTTGAACAGCCGCTATCAAGGTACCACCTGTTATGCATGGCTGCAAGACACTCCTGCACAAGCAATTAAGCAATTGTGTTTGGAACCCAACCAAATTTGGGTCCCATCAAACTCTTCAGATTTTCAAAACATGAAACATTTCTTTTGGAATCCAAACCTTCCTAGCATTCATGTTTTGTTTGCTTAGAGTAGGGATTTGATTTTTCTTTTCAGCTTTGACATTCACTTTTTGTTTAGAAGCTCTTTGTTGGATTTTGTGGAAGTTTGAGGAAGTTTGCTTCTTAAACCATTTAGGCCGTTGGTTGGTTTTGGGTTGAAAGTGATTATTTTGCCACCTAGGAGATTGAAACTTATAAGATTGGTGAACACATGAATCATAATTTCCCCAAAAGTAGGGTGGTGTTGGCCTATATGAATGTGCAATCCAGTTATGGTGATATCTGGAAGATTGAGCATGCAATGGTCAAGGAAGTGTTGACCTATGCTGCGGGGAAGGTCGACCTTTCTTAGGCTTTTGACAGACTTTTTGGGAATTTCAGTGACTGCCTCTTCAATCTTTTCTTTCCTTTCTCTTTTGTTTTTGCTGGTTTTGTGTGGGAGTTGTGTTTGAGGTGGAAGCTTCGGAAGATGAAACAAATGTGACAGTTTTTAACCCAATTGGCCTTTTGTTTGTAGGTTCAAAACCTAACCCTTCCTTGTTGAAGTTCATTCTGTACCTAGCAGTGCATCTAGGTTTTCTCTTCCATCCACAAATTTTTCTAAAGATTGTTGTTTATCCTTCAACTCTTTTTGTAGGTTTTTAATATTTTGAAGAAGTTGAGTGTTGACTTGTTTGACAGCTTCATACTTCTCATTGCTTAATTTGCTATCCTTTTCATAAGTTTGCATTTTGAGCTTCATGCTGTCAATCTCATTTCTCAAATCTCATTTTCAGTTTCAAGTCAGCCATTTCTTTTCTTCCTTCCTCCAAGTTCTCAATCATTTTCTTAAGATCTTCAATTTCAGTTTCAAGTAGAGCATTCTTATCATTCATATCATGATCATGCACAAACAAGTTAATTTTCTTTTTCAATGATTTATTCTCCTTTTTGTACATGTCATATTTTTCCATGAGTTGTATATATGCTTCCTCCCAATCATCAAGTGTGTAATTTTCAAATGGAGAGTTTACCTCAGTTTCTTCATCACCTTTGGCCATGAGGCAGAGATCTTCTTTTTCCTTGTCCGAGGAGCTAGTTCCACCATCACTTTCTTCCTCGTCACTCATGTGGACACCATGGCCTTGTTCTTCTTCTTGCCCTTCCATTTGTCAGCTTTTTGAATCTGTCAGGACAATCATTCTTGAAATGCCCTGGTTTGTTGCAAGAATAACAAATGATTTTGTCAGATTTCTTAAAGTTTTCAGAATTAGATTTGAAACCATTTCTTACCTTTGACCTTCCTCTCATGAAGCTCTTACCTTCCTTTCTCAGAATTTTCTGAACTTACGTGTGAGCATGGCTACGTCATCCTCATCTCGCTCACTTGCTGAATCCTCACCTTCATCAGAAGTGCCTTGACCGATGGGTCCTGCTTTAAGAGCTAGGGGATTTTTCTTAGGCACTCAGCCTCTTTGTTCTTAAGGTTGATCTCATAGGTCATCAATGACCCAATGAGTTCATCTACCTTGGTAGTTGCGAGATCTCTCGATTCTTCAACCACGGTAGCCTTTGTGTGCCATGCGGGAGTCAATGATCTGAGAATCTTTCTCACAATTTCCTTTCTGAAGTATTTCTTTCCCAAATCAGTTAGACTATTAGTAAGCACAGTTAACCGAGCATACATATTTGAATTGACTCATCAGGCTTCATGCGGAACATTTCATATTCAGAAACTAAAATGTTGGCTTTTGTTTCTCGTACCTGAGAGGTTCCTTCGTAAATTACCTCTAACTTGTCCCACATTTGTTTTGCCAGTTGCGCAGGTAGCCACTCTTGAGAATTCTACTGGATGGAGTGAGCATTGCATGATGTGTTTAGCACTCCAGTTGACAGTGGATTGTCTTATTTGTTCTTTGGTCCACAAGTCCTCATTATCCGTAAGCTCATACGGACCTTTGCTGATCACTCGCCAAAGTTCATAGTCTTGGGCACGAATGAACACCTCATGCGATGTTTCCAATAAGGATAATTAGTTCCAGTAAATAAGGAGGCCTACTCACAGAATGTCCTTCAGGTAAGAAACCTTTGGACGCTAATCCACCATTTCCCTCAAGGTCGTTGGACCCATAATGAGAGATTAGGCTCTGATACCACTTGTTGAGTAGTGGACAGTGGATCTAGAGGGAGGGGTGAATAGATCTGCCCCTCTTTTCGCAATGCAACCCTCTATATGCTAGATAAAATAAATTACAGCGGAATGTAACTAGCTTATCGAAGAACACTATGATTCGCTTGGCAAGATGATCAACTAATATATTGATTTGAACCTAAGCATGCATCTAGAATGAAGCAATCACAAAAGCAAACCATAACACACAAGATTTTAAGGTGGTTCGGACTGAATCCCCAGTCATACGTCTACCCTCACCAAATCCGGTGAGGCTTCACTAGTGCCATACACTGAACCGCAAATCGAAAAGACCTCCGATTGCCTTCCTACTAACCACAGGTAGGGACGTCAACACCGCAGATCGGAGAACTTCTGATTGCCTTCCTACTAACCACTGGTAGGGACGATCTTCAGTTCAAATGTTTGAATGAAATGAAAAGAGAACAAATATCATAACACTCAAACAAGATGTGAATATGCTCAAAGAGAAAAGATCTTGTCTGAGATTGCTGAAGCTTGAGTCTGATTCTTCAATGGTATCTCTTCCTTGTGACATGGTCTTCCTTGGATCACCTTGAGTTGATGAAGAAGATGAAGGATGCAGATTTGATCTCCCTTGAGAATGAGCTTGCTTGGATGGTCTTGAGTTGATGAAGAGGTGTATGGATGTAGCTTTGATCACCTTTGAGAACCTTGATTGCCTCTAGCTTCCTTGGAGGTTGCTTGCTTCAGATCTAAGCTTGAATCACCTTGGAATGGATGAAGAACTCCAGCCTGAAACACTGTTCACGGAGGTGCTACAGTACCCGCGAATCTCCTCCTCTAGCCTCCCTTGATCTCCTTGAAGCATTAGGGTTTCTAACCCCTCAAGTGTTGGTTTTATAGACTTTTAATGGTCCTTGGACACCCCCCAGATGAGATCCACAATTCATGGGAGATTAGGTGAGTTTTGATTAAACAAATCCAAGCAAAGGGGCTGGCCTTGAGGTGGAAATCGAAGTCAAACATGGCTGCATCAGGGCTGGCGGTCGACCTGCAGCTTCTGGCGGTCGACCGCTACTGAAACACCTGTAAACGGATGATCCCTGGGAATTTCGATCGACCGCTACTGGCTGGCCGACCGCTACTGGCTGGCGCTCGACCGCTACTGAAACTCGTGTAGACTGGGAGCTGCTGGCTGGGGCGGTCGACCGCCAGCTAGGCAGAACCCGGGTTTTCCTAGGTCGGTCCGTTAACTACTTTAGCTCCGCCGCTTAAGTCCTGTAGTAGCCCGTTCACGTCTGTGGCATCACCCTTGACTGTCTTGAAGATTTCTATTGATTATATCGCTCCTATAATTAGAATTTTATTCTGGGGAATCCGCCCCCAGAAGCCCCCGCAAGGGACGCTGCCCCCTTGACCCCCGCGACCTGACCGCGCAGGTCGATCCGCGTGCGAGGGCGCAACATTGAGCTTTCACATTTGCCATCTCCACTTCATTCCTTGGCAATTCATTGGCATATCTGTCATGAATAAAACATCACGTATGTCAGTCATATGAAAGTGGAAAATAACAATGACTTATAGTGTTTAGCCATTATCAAAACTATGAATATCAGATAACTCAAATGACCACAGGGGCACAACATTCTCCCCCTTTTTGATGATGGCAACACTGTGAGTCATTATGTGGCAGTTATGTCCAAGATGACAAATTTTATAACATATGCAGCTCAAGATCCATGATAGTGAAAGCATGTGAATGCCGATATGTATGCATGGATGATCAAAGCATATGAATGCTATGCAATTATGCAAACCCATGCAATTATGCAAACCCCCATCAACATATGAAGACTCAAAGCAATCAAGGTTCTCTCCCCCGTCCACAATTCACTCTCCCCTTTGACAATGCGACAACGCATAACAAAGGACTCACACATAGAATTATTCTCCCCCTTTGACAGCAGCAAAAAGGAGGGTTAAGATAGAGAAGGGGACTAATGTCTGAGAGACCAGAGCTGAATGAGAGTGGAGAGCAAGTCATTATATGCAAATCTGAAACAGACTGTGAGCAACATATATGGTTCAAATCTAATGAAATCCGATATCATCAACAGAGTTCGAAAAACATCTACATCCAAGATTTAATAGAAATGAACCAAAGGTGCATATCATGACAGTGCTTAACTTTCCCTTGTCTTATATATCCATATTCAATAACTACAAAGGGAATAACACAAAAACTAGTATTGAGGCTAAACAATCATGACTAAAGCATGGAATTTTATGATTTCAACAACTTGATTTGCAGTATCTTTTGAATTTGAAGGCACATGACTCATATTTTACGAGCAATCAAGTCTAGTACATGCCTCCTAGCCGTAAGAATACACGTTGTTTAGACGCCAGTATCCCTAGGTATTTGGCAAGACTGACGGTTATGCTTCAAAATGAACAGAGATAGCAAAGTCACGTCATGACATATCCAATCTCATTTCTGTGATGAGAAGATATATTTCTCAGTAATTATGCCAGTGCTTTGCCTAGAGTCCAAATATAATTAAGACAGAGATAATAGGGGCACATCATGACATGTCATTCGTCACTTGATTTGATGACGTGACATATTTCTCCGTGCAAAAATATCATTGCTCTGTCAAATTAATTTTCAAGAATTCCAGCTCATCAAGATGTTTAGAAACAGTACTAAGCGCTAGAGTATCACAAAGATTGTCATGACGTTTGGATTTTCAGATTTCAGGATAGTCATTCAAAGCATAATATGCAATCTCTAGTTAAGGTCTATTAAAACCACAGAACATAGATGATTTCAAAAGATATATCAGAACTTCAAGAAAATCATTAAATCTGAACCATTTTCATTGGATGGACAATCATCAGGGCATATAATAGAAAGCTCTTATGTCGTAGTTCTGTCAGTCTCACGATCTCAAATCAGACTGTAAGCCATTGGAGTTCAGATTGCAAGAGAGTAAGAATAGCAGTAGGACACCCCCTAAGGATATGCAGTGAATGCACTCAGGGAGTTATGTTTGCTATCAAGTGGAATGACGAATGTCAAGGAGAGACTGACTAGAACCATGTAGGGGTTGACCTGATCAAACATGAATTTGGCAGATATGAAATGCATGAAACAACACATGGTTGTACACTTATTAAATGTAACAGAATGAAGATGAAACATATGCATGAATGCTGCAAAGAGACAACTCCCCCTTACTATATGGCCTATATGCGATAGTGACGCATGGTACTTGGCGGAGGTGAAACCTCACGCATATTGAGTGCTTCTAGGCAAGCATAACCTGCCTTTCCATACATCAACATTTAATATACCATGGCCATGCAAGAATGATGCTACACAAACCATGCAATGCATCGTGAACATGAATTCAACTTTATTATGCATCATGACTACATGCAATGCTACACCATATGCAAAATGACATAATTACATATAAACAATGCATGGAAACCAATCTGTAAAAACACACAACTAAATTGAACAAAAGCATCATTTCAATTTTTATTGGCCTGAGGTCGGCAAAGACCAAGCTCCCTTCTGAGTGTTGAAAACCTGTCATTATACAAGGGCTTGGTGAAAATATCAGCAATTTGATTTAGAGTATCAACAAAATGCAGTTCAAAATTTTTCTTACCGACCTCATCTATAATGAAGTGATGCCTAATCTCAATATGCTTAGTCCTAGAGTGCTGGACTGGATTTTTTGCAAGGTTGATAGCACTAGTGTTATCACACAGAATCGGGACACAACCAAGATCCACTAGGTAGTCTTGGAGTTGGTGTTTAATCCACAACACTTGGGTGCCACAGCTCCCCGCAGCAACATATTCTGCCTCTACGGTTGAGAGGGCAACTGAGTGTTATTTCTTAGAGGCCCGAGAAACTAAACACCCGCCTAGAAACTGGCAATAGCTACTAGTACTCTTACGATCCAGCTTGCATCCAGCGTAGTCCGCATCAAAATAACATATAAGGGATAAGTCACATGATGACGGATACCACAATCCCAAATCTTGAGTGCCGGCAAGATATCTAAGGATACGTTTGACGGCAGTCAAGTGGGATTCTCTAGGACTAGCTTGAAATCTAGCACAAAGGTATACACTAAACTGGATATCTGGTCGGGATGCAGTCAAGTAAAGTAAAGAGCCGATCATACCTCTATAGATCTTTGCATCCACTAATTTACCATTTTCATCCGAATCCAGTGATGTTGTGGTGCTCATAGGAGTTGTAATTATTTTACTGTTCGTCATGTCAAATCTTTTCAGCAGCTCCTTGATGTATTTGGCTTGACTTATGAAGCACCCCTCTTGTCCTTGGTTGACCTGCAAACCGAGAAAGAATTGGAGTTCTCCCATTAGGCTCATCTCAAATTCGCTAGTCATGAGGTTAGCAAATTCCTCACACATTTCAGATTTAGTAGAACCAAACATAATATCATCAACATAAATTTGAACAATCAAGATGTTCTTACCTTGCTTCTTGGTGAAAAGTGTTTGATCTACCTTACCTCGTGTGTACCATTTTTCAATGATGAACGAGCTTAGTCTCTCATACCAAGCTCTTGGTGCTTGCTTAGTCCATAAAGCGCCCTGTCTAGCTTGTATACAAAATCTGCATGGTTAGAGTTCTCAAAGCCAGGGGGTTGCTCAACATAGACTTCTTCTTTGATCAAGCCATTCAAGAAAGTACTTTTTACATCCATTTGATACAGCTTTATCCTAAGGGAGCATGCAAAGGCAAGTAAAATTTTGATGGCTTCGAGTCTAGCAACTGGGGCATAAGATTCATCAAAGTCTACCCCAAACTCTTGATTATACCTTGAGCCACCAATCTAGCCTTGTTTCTTATTATCTTGCCATCCTCACTTAGTTTGTTCCTAAAAACCCATTTAGTGCCTATGACAGATTGTGATGAAGGTCTAGGAACAAGATGCCAAACTTTGTTTCTTTCAAACTGGTTTAACTCGTCTTGCATTGAATTTATCCAGTTTTCATCTTTTAATGATTCATCAATATTTTTGGGTTCAAGCTGAGAGACAAGAGCAAGTTGATCTAATTCTTCCACAATTCTAAAATGTGACCTTGTTCTAGGTGGGTCATTCAAGCTACCAATGACATTTTCTAAAGGATGATCCTTAAGAATTCTAATGTTTGTAGAATCATTACCTTCTCCTGGAGCTTGATCCCTTGCATTGCTTGATTCAGCTCGGTCACCATCTTCTTTTGTTTCTTCTTGTGGAGGATCACTCTTGTCCTTCATGCTTAGAAATTCCCCATCTTCATCATTTTTTTTGCAAGAGTTATCATTGTTAGAATCATCATGATATTCATCAAAGGAAACATGGGGTGATTCTTCCACAGTTTGACTCTTAATGTTATAAATTTTATAAGCCCTAGATCTATTAGAATATCCAAGAAATATACCTTCATCGCTCTTGGGCTCGAATTTATCTAAATCTCTTTTGTCATTATTGTGGATGAAGCATTTAGATCCAAATACTTTCATATGTGTGAGAGAAGGCTTTTTACCTTTCAGCAACTCATAAGGAGTCTTTTTGATGTGTGACCTTACCATAGAGCCGTTGATAATATAACATGCCGAGTTTACCGCTTCAGCCCAAAATTTCCTTGGAAGTTTCCGTTCGGCAAGCATGGTTCTTGCCATCTCTATGAGAGTTCGATTTCTTCTTTCAACTACACCGTTTTTCTCTAGGGTTCTTGGTGAAGAAAACCGGTGTGAAATACCATCAGCCCTGCAAAGATTATAGAAGTGAGTATTTTCAAATTCACCACCGTGATCAGATTGAATCTTGGAAATTTTAAACTCACCGTCCTGCTTTATCTTCATGTAGAGTGCCTGAAACTCCTCAAAAGCATCATTTTTATGTGTGAGAAAGAAAACCCATGTGAACCTAGAAAAGTCATCCACCAAGACGTATCCATATTTTCTACCACTTAAGCTAGTAGTTCTGGTTGGTTCAAACAGGTCCATATGAATTAGCTCGAGTGGTTTGGATGATGTATTTTCAGATCTTCCCTTGAAAGATTTTCTTGTTTGTTTACCTAGGGCACATGCATCACACAACTTCTTTTCTTGTTTAAATGATAATTCAGGCAACCCTTTCACCATTGAATGCTTTAACAATTTATGTAAGATATTGTAGCTAGCATGTCCTAGCCTACGATGCCATAACCATGCAATTTCAGATTTTGGTGTAGCAAGATAAAGGTTTAAATAAGCAGGATCATCTAAGTCAATCATGTAAACATTGTTGACTCTCTTACCAGAAAATTTTACGTTGTCAGATTTTGGTTCAAAGATTTTACATTCATGAGAATCAAACAACACTTTGTGACCTTTATCACACAATTGACGTATGCTGAGAAAGTTATATTTCAATCCTTCAACTAACAACTCATTTCCAATGGAGTTGGAGAGATTCTTACCTACATTACCTGTTCCAATGATTTTTCCTTTGTTGTTCCCTCCAAATGTGATGTATCCTCCGTCCTTTTCCTCCAAGAGACAAAATTTTGTTTTGTCTCCAGTCAAGTGTCTTGAACAGTCGCTATCAAGGTACCACCTGTTATGCATGGCTGCAAGACATTCCTGCACAAGCAATTAAGTAATTGTGTTTGGAACCCAACCAAATTTGGGTCCCATCAAACTCTTCAGATTTTCAAAACATGAAACCATTTCTTTTGGAATCCACACCTTCTTAGCATTCATGTTTTGTTTGCTTGGAGCAGGGATTTGGTTTTTCTTTTCAGCTTTGACATTCACATTTTGTTTAGAAGCTCTTTGTTGAATTTTGTGAAAGTTTGAGGAAGTTTGTTTCTTAAACCATTTAGGCCGTTGGTTGATTTTGGGTTAAAAGTGATTGTTTTTCCACTTAGGAGATTGAAACTTATAAGATTGATGAACACATGAATTACAATTTCCCCAAAAGTAGGGTGGTGTTGGCCTATATGAATGTGCAATCCAGTTATGGTGATATCTGGAAGATTGAGCATGCAATGGCCAAGGAAGTGTTGACCTATGCTGCGGGGAAGGTCGACCTTTCTTAGACTTTTGGACAGACTTTTTGGGAATTTCAGTTATTGCCTCTTCAATCTTTTCTTTTCCTTTCTTCTTTTGTTTTTGCTAGTTTGTGTGGGAGTTATGTTTGAGGTGGAGGCTTCGGAAGATGAAACAAATGTGATAGTTTTTAACCCAATTGGCCTTTTATTTGTAGGTTCAAAACCTAACCCTTCCTTGTTGAAGTTCATTCTGGTACCTAGCAGTGCATCTAGGTTTTCTCTTCCATCCATAAATTTTTCTAAGGATTATTGCTTATCCTTCAACTCTTTTTGTAGGTTTTCAATATTTTGAAGAAGTTGAATGTTGACTTGTTTGACAGCTTCATACTTCTCATTATTCAATTTGCTATCCTTTTCATAAGTTTACATTTTGAGCTTCATGCTATCAATCTAATTTCTCAAATCCTCATTTTCAGTTTCCAAGTTAGCCATTTCTTTTCTTCCTTCCTCCAAATCCTCAATCATTTTCTTAAGATCTTCAATTTCAGTCTCAAGTAGAGCAGTCTTATCATTCATATCATGATCATGCACAAACAAGTTAATTTTCTTTTTCAATGATGTATTCTCCTCTTTGTACATTTCATATTTTTCCATGAGTTGTATATATGCTTCCTCCCAATCATCAGTTGTATAATCTTCAAATGGAGAATTTACCTCAGTTTCTTCGTCAACTTTGGCCATGAGGCAGAGATCTTCTTTTTCTTTGTCCGAGGAGCTAGTTCCGTCATCACTTTTCTCTTCATCGATCCATGTGGACACCATGGACTTGTTCTTCTTCTTGCCCTTCCATTTGTCAGCTTTTCTGAATCTGTCGGGACAATCATTCTTGAAATGTCATGGTTTATTGCAAGAATAGTAAATGATTTTATCAGATTTCTTAGTGTTGTCAGAATTAGATTTGAAACCATTTCTTACATTTGACCTTCCTCTCATGAAGCTCTTACCTTCCTTTCTCATGAATTATCTGAACTTACGTATGAGCATGGCTACGTCATCCTCATCTCGCTCACTTCCTGAATCCTCACCTTCATCAGAAGTACATTGACGGCTGGGTCTTGCTTTAAGAGCTAGGGATTTCTTCTTAGGTGCCTCAGCCTCTTTGTTCTTAAGGTTGATCTCATAGGTCATCAATGACCCAATGAGTTCATCTACCTTAGTCATTGCGAGATCTCTGGATTCTTCAACAACGGTCGCCTTCGTGTGCCATGCTGGATTTAATGATCTGAGAATTTTTCTTACAATTTCTTGCTCTGAATATTTTTTCCTAAATCAGTTAAACTATTAGTGAGCACAGTCAATCGAGCATACATATCTTGAATTGACTCGTCAGGCTTCATGCGGAACATTTCATATTCAGAAACTAAAATGCTGGCTTTTATTTCTCGTACCTGAGAGGTTCCTTCGTAGATTACCTCTAGCTTGTCCCACATTAGTTTTGCAGATGCGCAGGTAGCCACTCTTGAGAATTCAACTGGATGGAGTGAGCATTGCATGATATGTTTAGCACTCCAGTTGACAGTGGATTGCCTTATCTATTTTTTGGTCGACAAGTCCTCATCATCCGGCAGCTCATACGGACCTTTGCTGATCACTCGCCAGAGTTCGTAGTCTTGGGCGCGAATGAACACCTGCATGCGATGTTTCCAATAAGGATAATTAGATCCAGTGAAACAAGGAGACCTATTCATAGAATGTCCTTCAGGTAAATAACTCTTAGACGTTGATCCACCAATTCCCTCAAGGTCGTTGGACCCCATAATGAGAGATTAGGCTCTAATACCACTTGTTGTGTAGTGGACAGCGGATCTAGATGGGAGGGGTGAATAGATCTGCCCCTCTTTTCGCAATGCAACCCTCTATATAGCTAGATAGAACAAATCATAGCGGAATATAACTAGCTTATCGAAGAACACTATGATTCGCTTGGAAAGACGAGCAAGTAATATTGATTCGAACCTAAGCATGCATCTAGAATGAAACAATCACACAAGCAAATAACAACACACAAGATTTTAAGGTGGTTTGAACTGAATCCCCAGTCCTACGTCCACCCCTCACCAAATCCGGTGAGGCTCCACTAGTGCCACGCACTGAACCGTAAATCGGAAAGACCTCTGATTGCCTTCCTACTAACCACAGGTAGGGATGTCAACACCGCAGATCGGACAACTTCCAATTGCCTTCCTAATGAAGAACTCCAGCCCCAAACACTATTCACGGAGGTGCTACAGTACTCGCGAATCTCCTCCTCTAGCCTCCCTTGATCTCCTTGAAGCATTAGGGTTTCTAACCCCTCAAGTGTTGGTTTTATTGACTTTGAATGGTCCTTGGACACCCCCCAGACCGGATCCAAAATTCATGGGAGATTAGGTGAGTTTTGATTAAATAAATCCAAGGAAAGGGGCTGGCCTCGAGGTGGAAATTGAAGTCAAACATGGCTGCATCGGGGCTGGCGGTCGACCTGCAGCTTCTGGCGGTCGACCGCTACTGAAACACCTGCAAACGGATGATCCCTGGGAATTCCGGTCGACCGCTACTGGCTGGCGGTCGACCGCTACTGAAACTCGTGCAGACTGGGAGCTGCTGGCTGGGTCGGTCGACCACCCCTGTGTTGGCGGTCGACCGCACGCTGGGCAGAACCTGGGTTTTCCTGGGTCGGTCCGTTAACTACTTTAGCTCCGCCGCTTAAGTCCTGTAGTAGCCCGTTCACGTCTGTGGCATCACCCTTGACTGTCTTGAAGATTTCTGTTGATTATATCGCTCCTATAATCAAAATTTTGTTCCGGGGACTCCGCCCTCGGAAGCCCACGCAAGGGGCGCTGCCCCCTTAACCCCCGCGACCTGATCGAGCAGGTCGATCCCCGTGACCTGACCGCGCAGGTCGATCTGCGTGCGAGGGCGCAACATTGAGCTTTCACATTTGCCATCTCCACTTCATTCCTTGGCAATTCCTTGGCATATCTGTCATGAACAAAATATCACGTATGTCAGTCATATGAAAGTGGAAAACAACAATGACTTATAGTGTTTAGCCATTATCAAAACCATGAATATCAGATAACTCAAATGACCACAGGGGCACAACATTCACATCGATTCGATAGATTTGGGAGGGGCTCAAAACTGATAGGACATGTCTTGGATCGTCCGGGCAAGTAGTGGTCCTCATGAGGCCACTACTTGGCCTCTAGACGGGGTGGCGGTCTCCATGGAGGCTGTTTCCCGTGAGCTGAGGCGGCGGGCAAGTAGCGGCCAGGGGTCTGACCGCTACTGTCAATTAGCGGCCATCCCCATGACCGCCACTTGACAGTGGCGGCCCAGTGCAAGACCGCCACTTCTCTCCAGCCTGGATTTTTACCGTGATCGTTTGGCCATGTGTTTGGGGTCGTACCTTGAGTATGTTTACACGCTATAATGATTTGTGGCATGCTTTTATGTCCCATTTGAGTTGGCTTCTCCTTCCTATGTGATTGACCCACTAGTCATAGCTTGACGACCTCTAGACTCAGCCCACCTAGGAGAGGTGGCGGGGCAGTCCTGGTGTACGGTATTTAGGCTAGTTTCAGTGGGCCCCCTTGCTTTGCAGTAGCATACGACTAGGGGGGAAAACTAGCTAGAGGCCTAGCTTAAGGTATTGAGCTTGTGTGTGCACACGTGGTCAGGGGCGTGGACTTGCGCTGATGAGCGTGACCCTGACTAGTCCTTGTCTTTGGTTACGGTTATGGTGTCTCAGTTGTCGCGTTCCAGGCGAGTGGTAGACACCCGAGGCGCAGTGTCAGTTGTCAGTGGACGCGTCTGGTCTTTCTTCTTGTGGTTTACTTCTCCGGTCACTTGGTTTGTAGAATTTTGACTCTAATGGTGAATGAAAGATTCTCGTGTTTAATTATGCGTCTTAACTAGCATGAGTTTATGTGGCATTTATATTTAGTTGTATTCATTTATTGATATTCCTGCACAACTTTTATTAATTGATATAGTTCTATGCCATTTCGTTATTTATGGTGATTAATTGTTTCTTTCGTGATTTTAGCTGCGAGGTAGGGATTTGCGGGACCCCTACTAAGTCAATGAAATGAGACTCACCCCTTGTTTTTCAGGTGAGGCACAGTAGTCCATAGGTTTCCCATGTGGCCTTGGCGGACAATCTTAGTAGCCAGCGTGGTCCAACCCGAGGTATGCCCCATGTAGTTGTCCTTTTTGGTTCTTGTATAGTTTTGGACTTGTATTTTGTGCTTCTAGACTAATGTATAATTATAACACTCTAGTAATGTAATTTCTACTTCTGCTTAATGTTGTTATTCCATTAAAAATGCGCGTGTGATTATTGACCTTTATGCACCCACATCCTCTTTTCCAACCCTTTCGGAGCCTCATCAGCTCTTGGGTAGTGACTTAGGGTCCTAGTGGTATCGGGTCTCCGATATCCTGGTCTTTGGGTCGTTATAGTTGGTATCAGAGATTGGTTTTGTGGTGATGTATAAAGACCTAGAATCACAATAGTCCAAAACAAGTCCACGTACCACTATTTGCTGGCTTAGGTTGTTTTCCGTGATCATTTATGTTTCTTTTATTTGCGTGTTTTATCTCATGTTCTAGAACTAATGGCACCAAGGCGAAGGACCCGTTTCCAGGCTAGAGTGCCCATGGTTGTTCAAGAACAAGAGAGTGGTTCATCACCTCCTCCAGTGAATGTTAGAGGTCAAGGCCGTGTTGACCCGGTTGTTGGTGAAGGCTTGTCTTCCCAAGGTGGTCGTGGTCGAGTCTTGAAGGGGTTTCTCTTATTCCCCCCACCCCAATTTGAAGGGCAGCCTGATCCAGATGCGGCAAGAGCATGGCTAGATGCTACTGAGCGTGTTTTCTACTCCATGGTGTGTGCTGAGGATGAAAAGGTAATGTTGGCTACTTTTCAGTTGCATGGGGCGGCACTTGCTTGGTGGACTACAGAGTGGGAAATGACATTCCAATCTCATCCTCTCCGACTGATTAGTTGGCAGGAGTTTGTCTCTTCCTTTGAACGTACATACAGTCCAGCTTATCTCAAAATGTACAAAATGTACCAATTTATGGAGTTGATCCAAGGTGAGATGACAGTTCTACAGTATCGAACTAAATTTGTAGAATTGGGCCGATATGCTCCACATATCATGGCAGATGAAGGGCTGAAGACTCAGTAGTTTTTGCGTGGTTTGAGGCCAGAATTGAGGCAACCTCTTATTGCGACTAGAGTGGCAGATTTGGACATGGAATATCAAGCAGCGGCAGTACTAGAGCTGGATATGGCAAGAACTCAAGGGCAGACCCAAGCGGGGCCAATGCGGCAAGGTGAGCAGCAGCAGCAGCAGCCGAGTGGTCAACCGAGTGTGCCAAGGGTGCCATATTCTGTCCCTTCTGCCAGTGGTTCTTTCTCCTTGAAGTTGAAATTTAGGCAGATGTTTGGGAAGTCTAAGAAGCAATATGACCGACAAGCTTCGGCTAGCAGTGTACAGCAACCTACACCTTCTCAGCGGTAGGGATTAGCAGGGAGTTAGCCTGGAGCATGCCCTAGATGTGGTGAGAGCCATTCGAGTAGATAGTGTATGATGCCAGTGGTTTGTTTTCGATGTGTTCAGGTAGGACATGTGGTGTGTGATTGTCCAATGAGGCCTAAGCAGTCGGCTCAATTTCCACAGTCACAGCAGTTCTGACCTCCACCACCACGGCAGTTGCAGCAGTTTCCACAGGCACATGCATCATCACAGGAGTCTACGGTGGGCGGAAAGAAATCTTGAGGAAGGGTTATGCATATGACTCGTGCTCAGGCAGTTGCATCACAACTAGTGGAAGGTACTATTATGATTTATGGTCATGCTGCATATGTTTTATTCGACTCTGGTGCTTCTCACTCATTTATTTCTGAAGATTTTGTTGCTTGCATTGAGGAGCCAACTTTAGAGTTGTCTTGTGAGTTGATTGTGGAATTGCCTACTGGAGAGATCATGTTCACTCCTTTTTGTCTTGATAAGGCCTCAGTGGTAATTAGGAATCAACAGTTGCCTGCTACATTATATGCTTTACAGCTGGTAGATTATGATGTCATTCTGGGCATGGATTGGCTATAAGATTATTGTGCTGTGGTTGATTGCAAAACCAAGAAGATCTATTCAGCCATCTGGGGGAGCAGCATTTTATTTCCAAGGTATTCGATCCCGTTCTCCTCGCCTGCTTATTTCTGCTATTCGAGTCCGTAGGCTACTTGATGCTGGTTGTCAGGGATTCCTTGCTTCCGTGGTTGCTGTTGAGGCACCACATTAGGACATATATGATATTCCTATGGTTTGTGAATTTCCTGATGTTTTCCCTGATGAGTTGCCAGGCTTACCTCTGCAGTGAGAGATTGAGTTTGTGATTGAAGTAATTCCCGGTACGGCGCCTTTGTCGAAAGCACCTTACCATATGGCTCCTGCAGAATTGAAGGAATTGAGGGCACATGCAGTTGCAAGAATTGTTGGAAAAGGGCTATATCCGTCCTAGCTTTTCTCCGTGGGGTGCTCCTATGTTATTTGTGAAGAAGAAAGATGGAATACTGAGGTTATGTATTGATTACAGGCAATGGAATCAGGTGACTATCAAGAATAAGTATCTTTTGCCCAGGATCGATGACTTATTTGACCAACTTCAGTCAGCTTGTGTCTTTTCCCAGATTGATCTCTGATCTGGCTATTATCAATTACAGATTAGGGAATCTGATGTGGAGAAGACTGCTTTTAGTACGAGTTATGGTCATTATGAATTTTTGGTTATGCCGTTTGGGGTAACCAATGCAATTGTAACATTTATGGATTTGATGCATCTGGTGTTTCGTCCATATTTGGGCTAGTTTCTAGTGGTCTTTGTGGATGATATTTTGATCTAATCTGCTTCGGAAGGAGAACATATGCAGCATTTGAGAATTGTATTGTAGACTCTATGAGATCACCAGCTTTATGCAAAATTCAGCAAGTGTAAGTTCTAGCTTCAAGAAATTCATTTTCTGTGCCATGTGATTTCTGGTGAAGGGATTGCAGTTGACCCGGCAAAAATTGAGGCCGTTCTTCATTGGCAGAGGCCAAGGACTGTGACAGAAGTTAGAAGCTTCTTGGGTCTTGCTAGATATTATAGAAGGTTCATTCAAGATTTTGCACGAATTATCGCGCCAATGACTAAATTGACTCGGAAAGATGTGCCATTTGTGTGGTCCGAGGAATGCGAACAAAGCTTCAATGATTTGAAAAGGGTGCTCACGACTTCTCCAGTGCTTGTCTTACCTTCTAGCTCTGGTGGATTCGTTGTGTATATAGATGCTTCTCGAGTGGGTTTGGGTGCAGTGCTTTGTTTCGATGGGATTTATTGATTTTATTTTATTTTTATTAAAAATTATATTTTTTTATTAGGATTATTTGGTTTATTTGCACGTCGATCAACCAATTAACTAACCGGTAATTAACTGACTGATTGACTACGCGGGCGTGCCAGTCACATACGTGACGAGTTTATTATGCGCTCATTCTGACCCGTACATGGGCGAGAGTGGAATTCGGTCGGGACCAGCAGTCTGTCACACCATAAAGGCTGTGGCGTTAATTACATCCCCCACGAGGAGGGAAAACCTTTGATTAATTGCCGAGATAGTGGGCTGTCGAGGCCGGAATGAAGATGCGAAGGTGTGAACGTGACGAGGTCACACGAGATGTTTCTATCTATCATGCAAGAGAAGCATGGTTCATTAAATTGAAGACCCTTAGTACATGGCGGAGGGCGTAGGTCCGAAGACCACCATCGCGCATAGCAAAGACTTCCGGTCGGGCGTAACCCGGGCTTCCGTCAGTGCCATTTGATATACCCGAGGGTCTATGCAGGCATGCACGCATGATGTTCATGATTATGCTAAGCATGGCAGTAGAGTTATAATAATGATCAGTGATCAATCAAATTTATTAGCCTCCCCTAAGGGGGAACGAAAGTTGTAGCATAAGCATAGTAACGAAAGCAGAGTGCTATCGGACATGGTAGTAAAAGCATGATAACAAGAAAGTTTGGACTTGAATAGCCCTTTCTTATTCAATTTATCATTGATTAGGGCCATTAATCTCGACTGCGGGAGACGAGGATCACTCTGAGGGCGAGTGAGTGATTAGAACATTACAATGCTTCAAAACCGGCGCGACCGCGCGTAGTGATAGGCTTCCCCAAAGCGGCCAAGCATAAAGAAATGGTTCTAATACGGCGTGGCCATAACCATTGTTAATCCGACGCGGTGAGCTGGGGGCACGCCGATTTAGGGCGCGCCGGGCACATGCCATTTGAAAACAAAGTTTTATGAGTGTGATGTTATTCCGGCGCGGGGGGGTACCGCACTGTATTAAGGCGCGCTGGTTTAGGACTGCGCCGTTTTAGCTACTGTTTTTTTGAATTTTGAAACTATTTAAGTTTATTAAGATTCTGTTGAGAGTTTTGAAGTTCGTTGAGGTGATTGTTTGTTTAATTGGAGTCCAGAGCCCCCAGGGGCGAAGTTATGAGCTAGTGCGAGGTTCATACTCGAGCGCTAGGGTCCTTAGCCTTAGAACAAATATTTTATTGAAGCCATCTTTGTATGAGTAAACTCATAAGTTAGAAGAATTCTGCCGAAAATTAGGCAGCATCTCCCCCGTCCCTGAAGGATTGCAAGGGAGAAACGGGGTCATACCCACTTGTGGAGTAAGCCCCTAAACAACTGGTCTGCAAGGTGGCAGCCAGTAAAACCCCCATCGGACAGGATACCCCGAGGACTAGCCTACGAGGGGCACCATAGTTCTGTGGGTTAGAACAAGCAGAGTGAGCGACTAATAAGGGGGTGAGGTCCCCAAGGACTGGCCTACAAGGGGTACACGGCCCATAGT
This sequence comes from Amorphophallus konjac, assembly GCA_022559845.1. Classification (NCBI taxonomy): domain Eukaryota; kingdom Viridiplantae; phylum Streptophyta; class Magnoliopsida; order Alismatales; family Araceae; genus Amorphophallus; species Amorphophallus konjac. The sequence continues at coordinate 151,614,907 of CM040129.1, forward strand.
TAACTCAGGATCCAGCAAAGGGATGGTTCATAGGGATGAGAGGCCCCGAGGAATGGCCTACGAGGGGCACGCAACCCATGACCACCACAACGTCCCTGGGGACAGTGGGTTTAATGTTGGGCTAAGCCCTATCAATCTTCACCTTATGGCCCTTAGGTACCCTCACCACTCACAGATGGGGGCCCTTTGACCAAATGGTGACTCTAAGATACCAACGGGGTATGTCCCCCTCCTCCCCGGAATACTGAAACTACTGTTCTCGAAAATGGGGAAACTTTGCGATCATGAATCATGCGTAGGATAAGAAAGTCAGCAGATTAATGCTCATAGGAATAGTGGGTTATGTTGTGACCCCTCTATGTTGATGATGTTGACACTTGCTTTATTTCATTGGCAACACCATTGTTTTGATTGATGGGCAACTGCTTTTGATTTGATGAAATTGCTCTATCAGATTGACTATGTGTTCTTTGCATTTAATACACTGCAGTCTGTATTTCTCACTGTCATGGGTCGACACATCAGAGGATGGGTCGACTCCTCCAGCAGACTTGTTTAGATTGAGTCTATACATCGTCCATTTCAGATAAAGTCCACACACTGCATTTCATTTGAATTGGTTAAGTGTGTACAGCGTCAACGCATCTCACTGGCTCATGTTACAGCGTCAACGCACTTCATTGGATGTGTGTACAGCGTCAACTCGCTAAGTGTGTACAGCATCAACGCATGAAGTCTGTACATCAGTCTTAATATTCTAAGTCTGTACAGCCATTGACTTTGAACCCTAGAGTCTGTACATCCGAATTGCCCTTGATCTGGTCAAGTGTATACACTCTTTCACTGTAGCTTTCACATATTCAAGTCTACACATCGTGAAAGTCTATACATTCATCACTTACCTTTCACTCAAGGCAAAGTCTATACACTGGGGTCTTCTCCTACGTTTCTTAAGTGAAGTCTGTACATTCGGTTCTGAAGCTTAAAGTCTATACAGTCCAGCCTAGTCCTATGATCAATGGCTTCGCTTCATCAAGTCTGTACATTGAATCGCCAACTTCTTTGAAGCCCATACATCCCTCAAAGTCTGTACAGAGTCCAGCGTCTCAGTTAGCGTCTCATGCATTTGAGCAAAGTCTGTACATCGGTATGTCAGCAAGTCTGAACATCATCCGTCTTTGTTAGCGTCTCAGGCATTGGGCTAAGTCTGTACAGCATTCAATGTCTAGAGATTCATGAAGTCTGTACATCAGACTGTTACAGCAAGTCTGTACATTGTTCGTCTTCCTTAGCGTCTTGATATTTGAAGTCTATACATCCATCGTGGAGCTTCATGTCTACACATCGCTTCGCTCCATCAAGTCCATACATTGGCTTCAAGACTTTCAAGTCTATACACTGACGGCTGAACTGAGAACTCTATACATCGTCTGTCTGCACTAGAGTCTCATGGAGTCTATACATTGCACTGGTCTTCTAAAGTCTATACACTGAAGTCTTCGCATTCGTTTGCATTACATGAAGTCCATACAGTGGGTAAAGTCTGTACACTGTCCATGCTTCATGAAGCGTCAACTCCATGCTTCATGCAGCGTCAACTCAGTGTTTCATGCAGCGTCAACTCAGTGCTTCATGCAGCGTCAACTCCTCAAGTATATACATTGCTTTCCTTCGCATGAAGCCTTTACGTTCATTAAGTCTATACACTGCTTTCCTTCTTTGAAGCCTTTCCATGCATTAACTCTATAGACTGTATTCGTGTTTGCAAAGCCTGTACTGAGTTTACACTTAAACTGAACACACTCTTGTCTGTTTGACAGTGAATGCAGTAGCTAATGAGGGGCACATGATCCGAGGTACCTGGCTCATGATCCGAGAAGGACAAGGTATCCAGATGAGGACACGTATACTGACACTCCATTGGATGCTGCCACGTGGTCCAAATGCTTTAGGCGGGAAACGTGGAGAGCACACGCCTGCTGCTGTTGCTGCTATATAAACAAGCCTTCTTCCACAGAAGAAGATATCGAAGGAGAAAAAGAGAAAGTCTATACACTCAGCAGCAGTGAGCCTTCGATCCACAGAGAGAAAAGAGAGAAGAAGAAGATACAGAGAAGAAGAAGAAGAAATAGAGAAGAAGAAGAAAAAGAGAGAGGAAAAGATCGAGAGAGATTGAGTTGAGAGAGAGCTGATTGAGAGTGAGAGTGAGAGATTTTGTATCTCAGTCTCGTGGTTCAAAACCAGAGCTGAGCTTTGCTCTTTAAGAGCTACATTGCTTTTGTGTTTTGATTTTTCGTTTTGATTCTATCTTTCATTTCCGAATGCTGTTTCTTCAAGCTGTGTGTCAACGGTCTTGCAGTGGTAGTCTCCACTGGACGGGTTAAGCTGTATTTCCCAGCGGTTGCAGAGGATCAGATCCTCTGGTCGGTAAGCTGTAGTGCCCAGCGAAGCTGTGTATCAGCGGGTTGTTTGGCCAAGCTGTAAAGCCCAGCGGACTCAAGCTGTGCTGCGCAGCAGGAAGCCATACTCGGTTGAGTGTGGGGTGGACATAGGTCGTTGACCGAACCACCTAAAAATTATGTGTGCAGTGTGTTTGTGTTTTTGTGTGATCTGTGTGCGATGGGAATTTCTTGCTTAGCTTATTTGATTGCATCGCTTATGTTCATGTCTAGCTTTCTACCTTTTGCTTAGCATTCTTCCTTTAGCTTTACTGATGTTTGCCTAAATTCCGCTTTAGAACTTACAATAGTTTTAAATTAGGCAAGTTGATCTATTCACCCCCCTCTAGATCTACAATCTGTGGAGATAGACTACATCCATCTAACCCAACACTTGGTATCAGAGCCTAACTATTCTACAGGGACTTATCGCCCGAAGAGAATAGGCAGAGATGGATGCTCGAGGGATGATCGCCGAAGGTCACTCAACAACGAAGCCCCCATTCTTTGATGGATCAAACTACGCATACTGGAAGAACCGTGTGCAAGTGTTCCTCAGGGCTAAGGATTATGAGATTTGGAAGATTGTCAGCAAGGGACCTTATGAGCTGTCCCCGAATGAAGATGTATGGACCAAGGAGGAGATCAGAAGGTCCACGCTGAATTGGAGTGCTATTAATGCTATCCAGTGCGCTCTGCATCCTACAGAATTCTCCCGTGTGTCTGCTTGCAAATCAACTAAGGAGATGTGGGATGCGCTGGAAGTAATTCATGAAGGTACATCTCAAGTAAGAGAGCAGAAGGCCAATCTTCTTGTATCTGAGTATGAAGCCTTCAAGATGAAGCAGAACGAGTCCATCAGCGAAATGTACGCTCGGCTGACTGTCTTAACCAATGGCCTCAGAGGTTTTGGGAAACCTCAGGCAGAGTATGATGTAGTGAGGAAAATTCTGCGCTCCCTGACTCCCATTTGGCACACCAAAGCAACAGTGATGGAGGAGTCAAGGGACTTGCGTAATACTAAAGTTGATGAGCTGATTGGCTCACTAATGGCATATGAGATAAACATGCCAAGGACAGATGAAGCCGAGAGGAAGAAGAAGTCGATAGCGCTGAAGGCTAGTTCCAGCAAATCAACAAAATCCAGCTCCAGCAGCTCTTCATCATCAAAGGATAGCCTAAATGAAGAAGAAGATGTGACTCGATCTGAGATAGCCATGATGACTAGAGAGTTCAGGCGATTTCTCAGAAAGGGAGCAGGACGGTTCGGTCAGAAGAAATACAGTGGTGGCCGAAAGGATAAAAGGTATAAATCTAAACCTGCAAAGAAAAATGAAGCTAATGTCTGTTATCAATGCAGGAAACCAGGGCATCTGAAAATTGACTGTCCAGACAATCAGAAACATAAGGACAGGTCAAAGAAGAAAACCAAGAAGGGAAGAGCTATGATCACCACATGGAGTGATGAAGATGAAGGCTCTTTCAGTAGCAGCTCAGATAGTGAAGCCGAATCTGAACAGCCCATTTGCCTTATGGCAACAAGCTCCGAAGATAGAGAGGAGGACACAGATGAGGTAATCACTAGATTTGAAAACTTCACAATTGCTGATTGGGTAGATGCTTATCATGACATAGCTGATAGAGCTGATGATATTAGAAAAGAGAATAGGTATCTTAGAAGAAAAATCAATTCCATGTAAAATGATAAAACACTAACTGATAAAATTGCATGTTTGGAATCTGAGATTGATGAATTGAAACTCACATACTCTGAAGAAGATGAAATCAAAAATGAGTTAAAAGCTTCTAAGCAAGAGAATCTAAGGCTTGAAAATGAAATTGATGAATGGAAGCTGAAGATTTAGAAATGTGAAAGTGAAGTCAAAATTATCTCTGAAAAATATGAAGATGTCCTCAATGTCAACAATGAGCTGAAAAAGGCTATTGATGAACTTCAGAAAGACAATGAGGATAAAATGAAAACCATTGAGAAAATGACCCAAGGAACAGAAAACTTAAATGCTTTGTTAGGGTCAAAGGTTAATTTCAGAAAAGAGGGCCTAGGATTTAATTCTAGTGCAACAAAAACATTCGGAATGAAAAAAATTTCATTTGTTGCTCAAAAGGAAAAGGGACCTCTAATTAGCATGAACTCAACAAATTTAATGAACAAAACTGCTAATTTGAAAAAGACCAGTGCTGAGGAGAAGGGTAAAAAAAACTCAGTGAGGCTAGTAGAGCTAGCACATCTAAGCAGAATCCTAGGGCTCAGACTCAGGTTAGGGGTCAACCTACACAGTCCGGTAAACCCCAGGTCAAGGTAACCAAGTCTCCACCAACACCTCCACCTCTGAAGAAGACCCAATACAAACCTATGTATAGGTCAGCAGGGTCCAAAGTACAGGGGAGACAAAGTGCTGCTAGGAGTCAACCCAATTATTTTTATCAACCCAGAGCTCAGACCCACTATAATGCACAGCCAACCTACTTCAATAGGTCAAATTGGTCTAGAACTTAGGGTAGGTTTACAGGTCTTGCACACCAGGGTGCTCAATATCAAAGACCTTACAGTAGAAATTGGGTCAATGGGTATGGTTACTGGACATCTAGAAATCAACACTTCCATAGCCAGCCCAGGAAATACTATGGCCAAAATCTTGTGAACACACCCTGGCCAAGGCACTGGCACAGAAATAACAATACTGTCAATAATCATGCTGCTGCCAACAAGAAAAAGAACAATAAAAAGAAAAGGAACAACAACAGAAGGAAATCTGTAGGATCCACTGAACAAAGTTCATTTAAACAAATGTGGATTCCGAAATAATTGCTTTCCTGCTTTGCTGCTAGTTCATTTACAATGGAGCCCAATCAGTCTTGGGTTCCAAACTTCTCTACCTAATTGTGTATGCAGGTATGCCTGGCAGCCAAGAACAACTTGTGGTACATGGATAGCGGCTGCTCCAGGCATATGACAGGAGATAAGGCCAAATTTTGCATACTGACTGAGAAAGTAGAAGGCCTTGTCACCTTTGGAAGCAACACAAAGGGTAGGATTATCGGATCAGGTAAGGTAGGTAAGTGTTCTACCTGCTGCATTGATGATGTTATGCTGGTTGAAGGGTTAGCCTATAATCTACTTAGCATCAGCCAGTTATGTGATAAAGGTTACAATGTTTTATTTAACTCTCAATGCTGCAAGGTTTTTGAACCTGATTCTGATATTGTCAAATTTTCTGGAAAAAGAATAAATAATACTTACATGATAAATTTAGATGAAATTCAACACACTAACCTTTGCCTTACTGCCAGTAGAGAAGACATAGCATTTTTATGGCATCGTAGGTTAGGTCATGCTAGCTACACTGTTTTGCACAAATTAAATAAGCATGGCATGGTTAGAGGACTTCCTGAAGTCTCATTCAAGAAAGAAAATAAAATATGTGATGCATGCACTCAATCAAAGATAACTAGAAAGTCATTTAAGTCTAGAACTGAAAATCTGTCTTCCAAACCCTATGAGCTGATACATATGGACCTTTTTGGGCCAACTAGATCTGTCAGCCTATCAGGGAGGAGGTATGGGTTTGTCATGGTAGATGACTTTTCTAGGTATACTTGGGTTTATTTCTTATCTAATAAGAGTGATGCTTTCTCAGAATTTCAGGAGTTCTATGTTAAAACAAATCAAAAAATTGAAATATTTTGTCTGATCATGGAGGTGAGTTTGAAAACTCACAATTTGATGAATTCTGCAGGTCAAATGGAATCAACCACAGGTATTCCTCACTAAGGACACCTGAGCAGAATGGAGTTGTGGAGAGAAGGAACAGAACCCTAGTGGAAATGGGCCGTACACTTCTTGTTGAAGGTGGTCTACCAAGGAAATTTTGGGCTGAAGCAGTGAACACTGCCTGTTATGTAATTAACAGAGCCATGGTAAGACCTTCTACCCAGCAAACACCATATGAGATATTAAAAGGTAAGAAACCTTCTATTGCTCACTTCAAGGTTTTTGGTTGTAAATGTTTCATTCACATAAATGATAAAAAGAACCTTGATAAATTTGAACCTAAAGGAGAACCAGTAATTTTTCTTGGCTATTCTGAAAACACCAGAGCATACAGAGTGTACAATCTGAACTCTAAAACTGTTGAAGAATCTCCACACATAGTTTTTGATGAATCCTTGGCAAATTCTAATGTTGGTCAATGCAGGAATGAAAACAATGGTGAAATTCTGAAGGAAGGAGATCCTGCAGACAAATCCGAGGATGAAGAAGAACATAAAGAGCTTAATGAAGAGGAGCCTACAGTTCAGGGGGAGGTAAATCAAGTTCATGATACTCCAATTGCAAATATTAGATATCTCAAGGATCATCCTGTAGATAATGTTATTGGAAATCTGCATGACCCTCCTAGGACTAGAGGCCACTTAAGAATTCAACATGAACTGAATGCTTATGCTTTTGTATCAAACACAGAACCCAAGTCCATTGACTGTGCTCTCCAAGATGTGCATTGGATTAATGCCATGCATGAGGAGCTCAATCAGTTTGACAGGAATAAGGTGTGGCATTTGGTTCCACCTCCTGATCATGAAACAGTCATAGGGACTAAATGGGTATTTAGAAACAAAACTGATGAAGCAGGGAATGTTACTAAAAATAAAGCCAGACTTGTAGCTCAGGGGTACAATCAAGAATTTGGAATAGACTTTGAAGAGTCTTTTGCCCCTGTAGCTAGGTTAGAAGCTATAAGAATTTTATTGGCTTATGCATGTTCCCTAGGAATAAATCTTCAGCAGATGGATATGAAATCTACTTTTCTAAATGGGGAAATTAATGAGGATGTATATGTGAGACAGCCTCCTGGGTTTGAATGTTTAGATTTCCCTAATCATATTTATAAGCTCAATAAAGCTCTCTATGGTTTAAAGCAAGCTCCTAGAGCTTGGTATGACAGGTTGAGCAAATTTCTCACCGACAAGAACTTCACAAGAGGTATAGTTGATCAAACATTATTTACCAAGGTAAGCCATCCAGATATTCTTATCATTCAGATTTATGTGTATGACATTGTGTTTGGGTCAACTAACCCCAAATTGTGTGAGGAATTCTCTCAAATAATGACTGATGAATTTGAAATGAGCTCAATGGTTGAGCTCAAACTATTTCTTGGACTGCAAGTTATACAAACAGAAGATGGCACCTTCATCTCTCAGTCCAAGTATGTAAAGAACTTATTGAAGAAGTACAAAATGGACAACCTCAAGGAAATAACTACTCCAATGGGTACCTCAACCAGTTTGGATGAAGATTCTAAAGGTAAACCTGTGGACCAAAGGCTATACAGAGGTATGATCGGATCTCTTCTCTATCTTACAGCATCTAGGCCTGATATACAATTTGCTGTGTGTTTATGCTCTAGATTTCAGGCCAGTCCTAAAGAAACTCACTTTAAAGCTGTGAAAAGGATTTTTAGGTATTTACTAGGCACCCAAGAACTAGGTCTCTGGTATCCTGCTAAGTGTGAGTTAGAGCTTCTAGCCTACACTGATGCAGACTATGCTGGGTGTCGAGTAGATAGAAAAAGCACCAGTGGCTACTGTCAATTCCTTGGTGGCTGTCTAGTGTCTTGGGCATCTAAGAAGCAACACACTGTAGCATTATCCACAGCTGAAGCTGAGTATGTTGCAGCATGTAATTATGCAGCCCAAGTACTTTGGATTAAGCACCAACTGGCTGATTATCAGATAAATCTGGGATGCATTCCACTTTTATGTGATAATACTAGTGCTATATATCTTGCTAAAAATCATGTTCACCATTCTAGGACTAAGCATATAGAGATAAAACATCATTTTCTTAGAGATGCTGTAAATAAAAAGGAGATTGAAATGAATTTCATAGAAACTGAAAAATAAATTGCTGATATTTTACTAAGCCTCTTGGGAATGAAAATTTTAAGTTTCTTAGAAGAGAACTTGGCTTATGTAAATTTCAGCATGATGAATGATTGTTTAATCGCTGTGAATAAAATCTCTGATGTGGACTTGTTTTTGATTGCTTGGATAAATCATGTGGATGTGAATGTGGATGTAGAACTGTCCTGCATTGCATATATTCAGGGGGAGCTTGTCGAGTCTTTGCAAGTCTTTGCATATCATTCATTCATGACCTATGCATAAGCTCTCTCTCAATTAATTCTTGCCATGTTGCATGCATATAGACAGGGGGAGTATTGCTAGAAATTCAGAGTGGTTTCAACTTTCTTGAAGTCATTCAACCTTTAACTCTGAATACTTGTCTCTGACATTATGGCAATCTGTTGGTCAGTTCTGATTTCTAAGCAGTAGAAAATGGACTTCTTCATTTATAAGAATTTGATTTGTTCAAAGACTGATGTAATGGTTTAAATATTATAATGATTGGAGCTTAAAGATTGCAATCAGTATATAAGTAAGTTGAAAATTGATAAAACTCTCAACCTCTTTCTTATTTCATGTCAGACAAAGCTAATCATATCTGAAATCTGAAAACTCATCAGAAATCATGTTAGAGAAGTTAAGTATGTGTATTGTTCTTAAACAAGTCATTCTGAAACATAAAAAGGACAGCTAAGAAAGATATTGAAAAATATTGAAAATATATATATTGGCAGAGCAATGACTGGTAAATCACTGAGAAACTGAGTGATCCATCAAAGAAGTGGACAACACTCATGTCATGAAGTGTATCAGCTATCTCTGTTTAAAATGTTCAAAACAGCAGGCTGGTTTCACTGAGTACCTGGGGGTAACTGGCGTCTGATAAACGTATACCCTCATACAAAAAGGTATAACTCAGTTCTATTGAATTTGATCATAGGCAGAATGGTCCATCTTGTTGAGTATCTAGGGGTATTGGCGTCTTATAAACGTATACCCTTACGCAGAAATACTTATGGTACCTGAATGCTCAAAATGATCTAATACTGATAATGCTGCTCCTTCAAAAGAAAAGTTCATGAGTGTCAATTTGTTTAGTTTCAATACATGACTTGGTTTCTCTCAATATTTTTTATGAGACTATGAAAGTAAGATATTATGAAACTGAATCATTTATGCAAATATGATTCTGGTTTATTATTTTATCATGCACAGTGAACTTATCTATTGCTTGTAGTGCATGAACTCCAAATTTTATCATTCTTAAACCAGAAATCTTTCTGATAGCAGTTTCTAAATTCATATGACTAAAGACTCTATGCTTTAGAATGCTTATTCATGCACTACCTGTTCAGAATGCCAGTCAGTTCTTCTCTTGATTCCTCCTTTGTATTTAATTTTTCCCTCCTCTTTGTTGATGGCAAAGGGGGAGAATATTGTCTAGGGGATGTCTAGGGGGAGAATACATATCTGTCTGAATTCATTCCAAGGGAGAGTTTGAGGCAGTGAGTTGCATGCATTCATAGCATCTGCATGTCAATCTGCATAACACATCATGTCTTTCATCAAACATATATCTATATGACAGGATGTTGCTATTCTACTTCATATGGGGTTGCCATCATCAAAAAGGGGGAGATTGTTGTGACCCCTCTATGTTGATGATGTTGACACTTGCTTTATTTCATTGGCAACACCATTGTTTTGATTGATTGGCAACTGCTTTTGATTTGATGAAATTGCTCTATCAGATTGACTATGTGTTCTTTGCATTTAATACACTGCAGTCTGCATTTCTCACTGTCATGGGTCGACACATCAGAGGATGGGTCGACTCCTCCAGCAGACTTGTTTAGATTGAGTCTATACATCGTCCATTTCAGATAAAGTCCACACACTGCATTTCATTTGAATTGGTTAAGTGTGTACAGCGTCAACGCATCTCACTGGCTCATGTTACAGCGTCAACGCACTTCATTGGATGTGTGTACAGCGTCAACTCGCTAAGTGTGTACAGCATCAACGCATGAAGTCTGTACATCAGTCTTAATATTCTAAGTCTGTACAGCCGTTGACTTTGAACCCTAGAGTCTGTACATCCGAATTGCCCTTGATCTGGTCAAGTGTATACACTCTTTCACTGTAGCTTTCACATATTCAAGTCTACACATCGTGAAAGTCTATACATTCATCACTTACCTTTCACTCAAGGCAAAGTCTATACACTGGGGTCTTCTCCTACGTTTCTTAAGTGAAGTCTGTACATTCGGTTCTGAAGCTTAAAGTCTATACAGTCCAGCCTAGTCCTACGATCAATGGCTTCGCTTCATCAAGTCTGTACATTGAATCGCCAACTTCTTTGAAGCCCATACATCGCTCAAAGTCTGTACAGAGTCCAGCATCTCAGTTAGCGTCTCATGCATTTGAGCAAAGTCTGTACATCGGTCTGTCAGCAAGTCTGAACATCGTCCGTCTTTGTTAGCATCTCAGGCATTGGGCTAAGTCTGTACAACATTCAATGTCTAGAGCTTCATGAAGTCTGTACATCAGACTGTTACAGCAAGTCTGTACATTGTCCGTCTTCCTTAGCGTCTTGATATTTGAAGTCTATACATACATCGTGGAGCTTCATGTCTACACATCGCTTCGCTCCATCAAGTCCATACATTGGCTTCAAGACTTTCAAGTCTATACACTGACGGCTGAACTGAGAACTCTATATATCGTCTGTCTGCACTAGAGTCTCATGGAGTCTATACATTGCACTGGTCTTCTAAAGTCTATACACTGAAGTCTTCGCATTCGTTTGCATTACATGAAGTCCATACAGTGGGTAAAGTCTGTACACTGTCCATGCTTCATGAAGCGTCAACTCCATGCTTCATGCAGCGTCAACTCAGTGTTCATGCAGCGTCAACTCAGTGCTTCATGCAGCGTCAACTCCTCAAGTATATACATTGCTTTCCTTCGCATGAAGCCTTTACGTGCATTAAGTCTATACACTGCTTTCCTTCTTTGAAGCCTTATACATGCATTAACTCTATACACTGTATTCGTGTTTGCAAAGCCTGTACAGAGTTTACACTTAAATTGAATACACTCTTGTCTGTTTGACAGTGAATGCAGTAGCTAATGAGGGGCACTTGATCCGAGGTACCTGGCTCGTGATCCGAGAAGGACAAGGTATCCAGATGAGGACACGTGTACTGACACTCCATTGGATGCTGCCACGTGGTCCAAATGCTTTAGGCGGGAAACGTGGAGAGCACACGCCTGCTGCTGTTGCTGCTATATAAACAAGCCTTCTTCCACAGAAGAAGAGATCGAAGGAGAAAAAGAGAAAGTCTATACACTCAGCAGCAGTGAGCCTTCGATCCACAGAGAGAAAAGAGAGAAGAAGAAGATACAGAGAAGAAGAAGAAGAAATAGAGAAGAAGAAGAAAAAGAGAGAGGAAAAGATCGAGAGAGATTGAGTTGAGAGAGAGCTGATTGAGAGTGAGAGTGAGAGATTTTGTATCTCAGTCTCGTGGTTCAAAACCAGAGCTGAGCTTTGCTCTTTAAGAGCTACATTGCTTTTGTGTTTTGATTTTTCGTTTTGATTCTGTCTTTCATTTTCGAATGATGTTTCTTCAAGCTGTGTGTCAGCGGTCTTGCAGTGGTAGTCTCCACTGGACGAGTTAAGCTGTATTTCCCAGCGGTTGCAGAGGATCAGATCCTCTGGTCGGCAAGCTGTAGTGCCCAACGAAGCTGTGTATCAGCGGGTTGTTTGGCCAAGTTGTAAAGCCCAGCGGACGCAAGCTGTGCTGCGCAGCAGGAAGACATACTCGGTTGAGTGTGGGGTGGACGTAGGTCGTTGACCGAACCAACTAAAAATTGTGTGTGTAGTGTGTTTGTATTTTTGTGTGATCTGTGTGCGATGGGAATTTCTTGCTTAGCTTATTTGATTGCATCGCTTATGCTCATGTCTAGCTTTCTACCTTTTGCTTAGCATTCTTCCTTTAGCTTTACTGATGTTTGCCTAAATTTCGCTTTAGAACTTACAATAGTTTTAAATTAGGCAAGTTGATCTATTCACCCCCCTCTAGATCCACAATCTGTGGAGATAGACTGCGTCCATCTAACCCAACAGGTTAGCATTGCGCATTGCACCAATTGAGGTATAGAAACATCAGAATCATTAGCATATAATGGATGCGGGGATTGTAGAGATGATCGTTTTCGCTCTGGACTATGAAGAAGTGCAGAGGGATGTCGATGGGGTCGACCTCAGAATAGAAACCGGCAGAGATACACACATGAGCATGTCTCTAACCATGAAACCGACAATATATATACACGGCAAGGCACGGACCTTGCATTCGAAAGGAAGAGCCCTGGGGAGGGGGGGAAAATGATATCAATATAGCCCGCGTGGCTTCGGGCATGTTCGACTCTGCGAAGTAGAACTCGGCAATCACACACACAGAGTAATCGGGCATGCAGGCTAAGCACGGAGTAGGAGAAGCATACAAGACATAACATCATTCATCTCATTGATGGGAGACAAAAGGATTAGGCATGTTATAAACATTCGGCACGCCGGCGTTGTCGCTCGATGGCCACTTCATTGATTTCAAAGAAAAAATTACAAAGGAGTACAGAAAGCAGATGAACAGATGATGAGGGGGGTGGTGGATGGGCTCGTATCATCGCCCCTTCCCCCCCCCCCCCTCGCTTACACGATGACAGAAAGGAGAAAATAGAGGAGGGGTCTTCGAGAAACGATCTGCTACACCCACCTAAATTTCACCGGCAAAACCAGAGTAGCAGACTCTATTCTCCTTCCCCGGCTTCGGAGGGCTTCAGGCGGAGAGGAAGACGGTGGCAAGGGGAACACTCGGTGAGAACCCTACTTCTCTCGCAAGGAAACCCTCTCCCCCTCGAAGGTGATTGGCTCTCCGGCTCTCTCTCCTTTTTTTTAATTCTTCCTCTTAATTCTTCTCTTTCTCTTTTCACTCGAGCAGCCACATATATATAGGAGCAAGCTCGAATCCTAATCCGGCGTGAGGAATGGTGCGTCGGGCAAGGGAGCTCCGCAGCCTTTAGCGCGTCGGAATAGGAGGGCACCGGATAAGGGGTCACGCCGGTTTAGGGCGCGCCGTATTAGCATCTCTAACCCGTTGCGGGCTAGCCGGTGAGTTCGAGGATGATTCCAGGGATCACCGTGAACATTCATCTTGTCACCGTTCTTCGAAACTTCGATGGGATGCCTTGTCGAAGCTCTCAGAATGATGTATGGCCCTTCTCGGAACCTTGAGTATCTTTTGTTTGAACACGTGGGTTCCCCGCTGACACGGCTTTTGGCGCTATGATTCGTGCTGCTGGCTCGGTCTGGCTTGTGCTCAAAGCTTCTTGGAGGGTGGGATAACACCCGTGATAGTTCCGCCCAGGCCGGGTGATCATTCGGCCACTAACGGGCCCCACTTGGCGGAAGCCCTACCCATGCCGGGTAACCGGGATCTTCTGCCGATAGAGCCTCCGGTCCTCCGTTCTGAAGAGCCAAGGGCATTTTTTCATCTCAAGAGAGTCTTTCATGAGGTGGTGGGCCACCGAGTAGACCGTTGTCCTTGGTCGGAACACGGGTGTAGTGTATGCGGCACGACGAAGTCGATGCCGGTTCATTGGGCAGGCTTGGTCGCACTGCCGGTTGGTTGTGAATTCATCTCGATTCCCTTGAGGTGAAGTCCCCGGTGTTCATACAGGGTGACCTGAAGCTCTGGCAGCTCAGGAGGGCTTCAATACGATGATATTTATTGGTTTCTGTGCTTTAGTGGGCCGTGTCATTTGTCTTTGAGGCTTGATCGCCGCGAGTGATATTTTGAGTGCCAACATGCTTATGCAACATAGCAGAGTTGTGGCGTACACATCCCGACAGTTGAAGCAGCATGAATAAATTTATCCCACTCATGATTTGGAGCTGGCGGCAGTGATTTTTGCAATGAAAATCTGGAGGCATTATTTATATGGTGAGAAATTTGAGATTTTCACTGATCATCAAAGCTTGAAATATGTGTTTTCTCAGAAGGACTTGAATCTTCCTCAGCGTAGGTGGATGGAGTATATGAAGGATTATGATTTTACTCTGTCTTATCAACCTGGCAAGATGAATGTAGTGGCCGATGCACTAAGCAGAAAGGTGCAGATCAGTCACTTGAGGATGCAAGAGTGGAAGCTATGGGAGCAAGTTCCAAACGAGACTTCCAGATTAAAAATTCCCCGTCATCCGATGACAACTGTTCTTGCTAGTCTGGTGATGACTCTAGCTATTTACCGGCAGATCAGGGAGGCACAACAGGCAGATTTTGAGTTGTCTCGCATTGTGACAATGCCAGAAGTGGAGTTATGTGATGATGCAGTGGTGAGATTCAAAGGCCGAATCTATGTTCCAGTTGAAGATTCCTTGAGGAATGCTATATTGCATGAAGCACATGGATCCCGCTACCATTCACCCTGGAACCACGAAGATGTATAATAATATGAAGAGGCAATTCTGGTGGCCAGGTATGAAAAGGGATGTGGAAGACTTCATGGCTAAATGCTTGACATGTCAACAGGTGAAAGCTGGGCATCAGAAACCCGGAGGTATGCTTCAACCTTTAGAGATTCCGATGTGGAAATGGGATCATGTGACTACTGGTTTTGTTGTGGGTTTGCCTCGAACCCCACAAGGCTATGATGGCATATGGCTGTTAGTTGATCATTTGACTAAGACAGCCAGAATGTTGCCGATTAAGGTAAATTGGAAGGTTTAGAGATTGGCCAGGCTTTATGTTGAGTGAATTGTGCCATTACATGGAATTCCAATGTCTATTGTATCAGATCGTGACCCACGCTTTACATCTGGCTTTTGGCGGAGTTTTCAAAAGGCGTTTGGCACAGAATTGGCATTCAGTTCGGCATACCATCCTCAGTCTGATGGCCAGTCTGAAAGGACCATTCAGACATTAGAAGATATGCTGAGATCGTGTGGTCTGGATTGGCAGGGTTCGTGGAGCCAGCATCTGCCGTTGGTAGAATTTGCTTATAATAATAGCTATCATTACAGTATTGGTGTGGCATCGTATGAAGCCTTGTATCGTCGTCCTTGTCGTACGCCGTTAGAGTAGTTTGAGGTTGGTGAGCGGCTTTTGACACAACCAGATTTGGTGCAGCATTGTGTAGAGGTGGTTCGTCTGATTAAGCAGAGATTGTTGACAGCTCAAAGTCGACAGAAAAGCTATGCTGATCGGCGTAGAAGGCCTTTACAGTTTGAGCCTGGAGATTTGGTGTTTGTGAGAATATCTCCAATGAAGGGCGTAATGAGGTTTGGCAAGTGTGGAAAGTTCAGTCCCCGATACATTGGTCTGTTTTCTATTTTGGAGCGTGTGGGCCAAGTGGCTTATCGTCTTCAATTGCCACCGACGATGTATTTCATGTTTCCATGTTGAGGAAGTATGTGCCTGATGAGTCGCACATTCTTGAAGATTCTGTATGGCCTGAAGTGGCTGCAGATCTATCTATGCCAGAATATCCAATTCGAATAGAGGATTGTCTCGAACAGCAGCTGAGGAATAATGTCATCCCTTTGGTAAAGGTAGTGTGGCAGTGCCACTCCGGTCATGAGGTTACGTGGGAACGTGAAGATGATAGGTGCCAGCAGTTCCCCTATCTATTTGAATAGCTTTGTCTCTCCTGTTCCTTCCTAGTGTTTCTTTTAAATTTTGAGGACGAAATTTTTATTAGGAGGGAGGCACTGTAAGACCCGTGAAGTTTGAATTCTTGTCAGATTTATAAATCAAAAAATTCCCATGAATTTGGTTGATTTTGTGGGCTTTTTAGATGAGTTATGCGTGAAATAACCCATTTATATAATGATTTATAGAAATTATGGGGCGTTAACATAATTTTGGTTTCCTTAAAGCCTTTTAGCAATTAAAGGTTTAATAACAAAAATATATATATACAAAACCTATTTTCTACCCACGGTGGGGAGAAACCCCACGGTTCACCCCTCTCCCTTCTCACGCATGCCCTCTCTCTCCTCTCTTGTTCTCTCGACGTCCTGCTCCACCCGCCCGCGGGCGGCTTGGAGGAGGAGACCTTGGCGAGCTTGGGGTGAAGGAGGAGTGCTCGTGAGGCCGGGAAGATTGGTGGTTCGTGTGGTGATCGTTTCCCTATGATGTGGGGAAGGTTTTGATGAGTGGAACCGCGCTTGAACGGCTTGATTTCACGATTCCAAGTAGGGGGATAGATTCTACCTTGCCCCTAGCATGCTTTTCGATAGTTTGGAATGGTTATATGCATGTTAAAATGGCTAGTTTGATTCAAAATGGCATGTGGATTGAATTCCTTAAAACCCTTGTTGTTAATCCTTCTATAGCCTTGTTCTTTATGCTTTTGAAGCCTAAATGATGTGAAAATTATGTATGACAACAGTGAACAGGTGATACTTATGTATTCACATCGATTCGATCGATTTGGGAGGGGTTCAAAACTGATAGGACATGTCTTGGATCATCCGGGCAAGTAGCTGTCCTCATAAGGCCACTACTTGGCCTCTGGACGGGGTGGCGGTCTCCATGGAGGCCGTTTCCCGTGAGCTGAGGCGGCAGGCAAGTAGCGGCAAGGGGTCTGACTGCTACTATCAATTAGCGGCCAAGGGTCTAACCGCTACTGTCAATTAGCGGCCATCCCCATGACCGCCACTTCCCTCCAGCCTGGATTTTTGCCATGATCGTTTGGCCGTGTTTTTGTGGTCGTACCTTGGGTATGTTTACACGCTATAATGATTTGTGGCATGCTTTTATGTCCCATTTGAGCTGGCTTCTCTTTCTTATATGATTGACCCACTTGTCGTAGCCCGACGACCTCTAGAGTCAGCCCACCTAGGAGAGGTGGCGGGTCAATCACGATGTACTGTTTTTAGGCTAGTTTTCGTGAGCCCCCTTGCTTTGTAGTACCGTCCGACTGGGGGGAATACTAGCTAGAGGCCAGGCTCAAGACATTGAGCTTGTGTGTGCACACGTGGTCAAGGGCGTGGACTTGCACTGATGACCGTGGCCCCAACTAGTCCTTGTCTTTGGTTACAGTTACGGTGTCTCAGTTCCCGCGTTCCATGCGAGTGGTAGACACCCGAGGCGCAGTGTAAGTCGTCAGTGGACACGTCTGGTCTTTCTTATGGTGGTTTACTTCTCTTGCCACTTGGTTTGTAGAATTTTGACTCTAATGGTGAATGAAAGATTCTCGTGTTTAATTATGCATTTTAATTAGCATGAGTTTATGTGGCATTTATATTTATTTGTATTCATTTATTGATATTCCTGCACAGCTTTTATTAATTGATATAGTTCCATGCCATTTCGTTATTTATTGTGATTAACTATTTCTTTCGTGATTTTAGTTGCTAGGAAGGGATCTGTGGGACCCCTACTGAGTCAATGAAATGAGACTCACCCCTTGTTTTTCAGGTGAGGCGCAGGAGTCTGCAAGTTTCCCGCGTGGCTTTGGCGGAGAGTCTTAGTAGCCAACGTGGTCCAACCCGGGGTATGCCCCGTGTAGTTGTCCTTTTTGGTTCTTGTATAGTTTTGGACTTGTATTTTGTGCTTCTGAACTAATGTATAATTATAACACTCTGGTAATGTAATTTCTGCTTCTGCTTAATGTTGTTATTCCATTAAAAATGCGCATGTGAGTGTAGACCTTTATGCACCCACATTGTAATGCCCCGGATTTCTTGGATATTTATCGGATCAGGATCCATGGGTTTCGGATCGTCTTCGTGGGTCCTGGATTGAGTTTAGCGATTTACGCGTGTTTTTGTCTGTCGGACCTTCGGAATCCCGTGTAGGGTGAACTGTTGCGTTCTCCGACTCTGGGACGTTACCACTGCGTTGTGCATTTTTGAGGATCACGGGGAGTATTTTTCTCTATTTTCGGTATTTTCCAGCATTTTTTGATTTTCCTATATAAACCCCCACCCCTTTTTCTCTCTCCCCATCTCTTATTCATCTCACTCTCTCCCTCTCACCTCTCTCACGCTCTCTCCTCTCACCCTCTCTTCTCCGGCTGCAGACGGAGCGGGGCGCGGGCAAGGCGGGGATGGCGCGGGCGAGGCATGGGTGAGGACGGAGCGAGGATCAAGGCGTAGAGGCACGTGGAAGCTCGGCCGCAAGTTCGTGTCCCGGTAGAGTTCCAATGGCATTTTCTTCACAGATCGGCGTCCACGGCGCGTCAAATCTTTGGTGGAGGTAGGGAGATGGATCCCCAGCTCGTGTACTTCCCTTCCCGCGATTTTGGTAGGCCGTGGTGAGCCGAGCGGGCTTATTTGAGCATTTTGGGAAAAATGCATATTTTTGGGGAGTGAGCCGGATATAGCGTTGTAACCGCACTTTTGGGGTTTAAATGGGTCCTCTCAATGCTAGGGAGGTCGGGGAATGATTTCCCCTTGTTTTCCCCTTCACGTGGGCATGAACACGGCGTGGAACGGAGTTTTCCACCGAACTCGTCGTTTTCGGGTTTGCGGACAGGTAGCGGTCCTACCAGGGACCGCCACTATTCTTGGCGGTCCTTTGGGGGCCGCCACTTACCCCCCTATGTTGATTGGTTTTGCGGTCGCGCGATAGACAGCCTAAAGAGTTTAATGGCCTGGTGTGGACCGCCATGCACATTGTAGCAGTCAGCCCAAGACCGTCTACGGTCTTCGTCGTAGCGGGCGTGTGGTGGCCTGAGGGTGACCGCCTAGGTCTCGCGGCTACCTCGTGACTGGCCGCTGCTTTCCGAATAGCGGCCAGGGCATGACCATTTTACACTTTGGAGTGATTCAAGGTCAGGAGGTATAGCGGCCATGCGGCTGACCGCTAGGTGACACCCAACGGTCAGACAATGGACCGCCATCCTTCTTAGTAGTGTGGGAGTGACCGCCTGGGTTCTAGAAGCATCTGGGATTGTGCAGTCCTGGCTAGACCGCTAGGCCAGGTTTTGCGGTCCTAGCCAGACCGCCAGGCTCTGTGACGGTCCAAGGAGGACCACCACTTGGTTTTCGTGCTTGCCATGCCCGTTTAGAGTCGTGTTGGTCTCCGGTCGACCCGGTTGTGACCCAGTGGTCGACCATCGGCCTCGTGAGTGTCCCGGACATCCCATGGGTTTCGTGACCGTGTTTTTGGGGTGTCTGGAGGTACCGTGTTACCTCGATTAGCGTGCCCATAGATTCAGAGGGTCCAAGCGACCCTGTGTGTGTGTTCCGGGCTATGTGTTACGCTTGATCGAGTCGTCGTGTATCGATGCGAGTGTGGTGGGGTTTTCCCCGCATGTCGTGGGTTTCTCTAGAAGGTGGTTTCCGAGTGGGCCATGATTAAGGCTTTGGACTACGAGTCCAGTCGCCCAGCCTGGGGCTGGAGGTTTCTCGCTTTTCCCTGGGATAGGGAATCGGCTTGGCAGCTTGTGAGTTGCCTTGGGAATCATGCTTCTGTGTCTTCTGCATGGGCCGTGTGTGTGGCCTGTGGACTGTAAGTCCAATTACCCAGCCTGGGGCTGGAGGGTTTCTTAGTTACCTTTTCGAGGGAACGGTCTCGACGGATGTGAACTACCTCGTGAGTCATCGTGCCAAGCTTTCTGACCCTAGGGTTAGGGCAGATTGATGGCGTGGTGCCGTTCGGTGCAACGGTCTTGACCCCGAGTCTTGTGACTCAAGGACCGTCGAATTTAGTGAGTCTAGAGGACTATCCAGAGTCCAATGGCTCGGCACCACTTGGTTCTTCACGACTTTCGCGCGACTTTTGCGCGACTTTCGCGCAGGGTGTGTGCGTGTTTCTCAGAGTTTCTCCCCGAAGAGTGGTCACATTAGTGACTCCCCACTAGTCGTAGCCTTCCGACACGCGTGTGGTCCCACCAGGGAGTGGTGGCGAGGCTTTACCCAAGAGAGACGGTTTTTAGGCTGGTTACCGTAGGGCCCCACATCTTGCAGCAAGAGTTTGGCTGAGGGGAAAATCAGTCAGAGGGCCTGACCTGGGACGCATGGTCAGTGTATGCACACGTGGTTGGGGGCAGTTGGACCCCAGCTAGTTGTTGTTCGTGGTACTGGTTACTGTACGGTGTCTTTGTCTCCTCCTGGGGCGTAGCAGCGGGACACCTGAGGCTGTGGACTAAGTCGTCAGTGGACGCATCTGGCCTTGCTTCTAGTGAGCAGGTACTTCTATCACGTGAGACGTGACTCTTCTGTTTCTGGGTTTCATTTCTCGTCTGCGAGACGTAGCTTTTGGACCATCCCAGCGTGCTTTCCCGAGGTGGTGGCCAGGGGTGCTCGGTAGGGATTACCGAGACCTCACTGTGCCAATGTGGGACTGTGCGGTCCAGGTTGGTCGTGCCTGCGTCGCAGGCTTTCGCGGCAGGGTTGCCGCGAGTGTTTCCTCAGTAGGCCTAGTGTTAGAGTGCGTCCGGTTCCCGGTTGTGAGATCGGTGTTTCCCTTTTTATTGACAGTAGGAGTAGCTGTAGAGCCGTGGTATTATCGGCTGCCATGGGTTGGTGAACGGGTTCCCTTCGCCGTAGTTGTTACTCCACCGCTGTTGCTGTTGCTTAGCTAGTGTTGTTTTCCTTCCACCATTGTTTTTGGTTTGGGTTCTGCGGGACCCCTATTGAGCCTTTGTTTGGAGGCTCATCCCTACTTTTCAGGTGTGGCAGTTCTTCCTCGAGGTTCGAGGGTGTTGTGCGGAGGTTCTTAGTTGCCAGCTTGCCGGGCCGAGTGTTCACTCGGTGTTGGGTTCATTTTTCTACCTTAAACTATACTTTCGTTGGGCTGGACTCTATTGTAGTTATTTATTTATTTCTGTTAATTGTTGAATTGTCATGCTTTATTTCCTATTTCTTTGTACCTCCACACTCCTTTTAGCCCTTCTGAGCCCTCCAGCTCGTGGGCGGCGGGCCAGGATTCGAATGGTATCGGGTTCTTCCCGGTATCCGGATCTTGGGTTGTTACAGTTGGTATCAGAGCGTGGTTGTGGACGTACATAGGAATTCGGGATTTTGCAGTGATCAGAGTCCATAAGGTCCAGTACAGTCGACAGTTGGCATAGGGTTTCGTGCATATTTTCACTTTGTTTCTCGCTTGAGAGCTTGAGTGCGCGGCGTTGGCGCTGTGAAGGCTGTTGCAGCTTCTGTTGGAGTGCCAGTGTGGGGCCCAAGGGATGTGATAGAGAGATTTCTTCCCGATAGGTTGTGGCCCCGGTTGTGCTGCATTGGGCAGAGGTTGCCAGCAGGTGCGCTACTACGGCGCTGTGTTCGAGGATTCTGCATTGAGGATAGGTGGCTGGCAAGCATTGTTCGTGGTTAAGTGGCCGTGAGCGTGCTCCGAAGGAGCTGTTATTGTGTCTGGCCACTCCAATTTGAGGTTTTTTCCAGCCCCTGAGGTGTTAAGGTTGTGCTTTCACTACAAGAAAATTGGCCTTTACCTACGTTCTAAAACGTAGGTATAGGTCCAAAAAGACGTAGGTAAAGCCTTTAGCTACGTTTGCTTGCCACACTTTCAAAGTGTGGCGCTTGCTCGCGTGACTATAGGTTATACCTACGTTTCTATGAAACGTAGGTATAATTCGACCTATCCCTACGCTTTCAAAGCGTAAGAATAGTCTAGCAAAAAGCGTAGGTAGATATCAACCTATACCTACGCCTCGAAAGTGTAGGAATAGTGCAACCAAAACGTAGGTTAAAAGCATATATACACACGCATATAAGAGGCTATGCCTACGTTTATAAAAACGTAGGTATTGCCTTTCGCCACATAATAGAAGAAACATTTGAATAAGGATTAGCATCACTTATTAAAAAACGTAGGAAAATGATTTAACGCCGGTTAATTAAAAATGTAGGAATATGTTTTCTTTTTAAAAAAAATCCTATTAGTATATGTGCTCTCATCACCTATAATAATACATCCATTCATGTTCACATTCATTGATTGTCTCACTCACATCCATGTTCATCCACACAAAATAGACATTCATGTATTCGCATGTATTCATCCATGCAAAACATACATTCATGTACTCACATATTCATCCACGAAGAACATACATTAATTTACTCACATATACTGATTCTTGAACCACTATGAAAAAAATCTGACAAAAGGTACTTACAGAAGTCATTAGAGCTATAGAGATTATGAGTTGCCTCTTTAATGCAGGCTCAATGTCTTTCACAGACTTAATCTCAAAGAAGTCAGTTGCAAACAGAGTAGTAATCAGACAAACAATGATTCCCATGGAACTAACAAGAAGAGGATAGCACATTGCAGTGAGATCATGGTTAATTCCAAAAGAAGACATTGAGGCAACCACCAATGCTGTGCATGACGACTCTGCGTACGAGCCAAAAAAATCAGAACCCATCCCAACAATATCACCAACATTATCACCCACGTTGTCAGCAATCACCTACACAAAAATGGCACTTAGAAATACCAAGTTGCAACTAATGTTAGGCATAAGAAAGGCCTTAGGTTCAAGGTTTCGTCAAAATTTTATACTCATCAATCACTCAAACTTCCTGCTTGCTTCTATAGCTTTTCCAATTAGGCCACTTTCAAAGAGAAAGAATGACTAAAGACCCTTACAAATAAATTAACATAGCAGACCACAAAATCATCCATTTTGTAGAATGTCGGTCACACTAGCAATGCATCTTTTATATGCCCTTAATTATACCCTACTAACTTGACAACTTCTGGTAACTTTTACATTCACTCCTTTGGAACCCCTCTGCTGCAGAGTACAGAGATGGACAGCAGAAATTCCAAGTCCATAGAAGCAGCGAAGTCCACCAAATGGCTACTAAATATTGAAAGAGGTACCACAGGAATCATGATAGGAATCTAACAAGATTATGTCACAAAAATATGTCATTTAAATAAAAGAGCACAGATTCTTACAGCTGGATTTCTTGGGTCATCCTCAGGAATATTTCTCTCAACCTTTCCCACAAGATCGGCATCGACATCAGCAGCTTTGGTATAGATGCCTCCACCCACTCTCCCAAACAGAGCCATGGAAGATCCACCTAGACCATAACCGGTGATAGCCTCAAAAAGACCCTCCCAGTCATCTCCATAGTATAGCTTGAAGAGGTTAATAGCGATGTATAGAACCAACAGTCCATTTGCAGCTAGCAAGAAGCCCATCACTGCACCAGATCAGAAAGCAATGACGAAAGCCTTTCCAACACCCTTCCTTGCCTCAAAAGTTGTTCTAGCATTTGCATAAGTAGCTATTTTCATTCCAAGGAAACCAGAAACCAAAGAGGTGATTGCACCAAGCAAGAAAGATATGGTGCTAAAGATGGCATTAGCAAGAGCAGGCTTGCATGTCTTGTCCTTGCTATAGGTGCAGGCCTGGCTCTTTGTGCTGAAGCCCTCCACGGAACCAAGAAAAATAAAGACAAAGATTGCAAAAGCAGCCATGAAGACTCCAACATATTGATATTAAGTGAAGAGGAATGAGGTAGCCCCTGTTTCATATGCATGGAACATAAAATGGCAAATATCAGCAAGCATCAGTAATCACACCTTGCTAGTAACTTAAAAAAAATCACACCTTGGTAGTAAAGAGAATACATGCTTTGAAGATTAATCACAAACAACGATGGATTTATTTTCCTTTTCTTTTTTTTTGGAAGGTCCTTTCCTTTTTTTAAGAGCCTGATTCAACATTTTGACTACAAGGCAAAGACAGAGAGAAATAGAATTAGAGGACAAACATTTTTCCTTAGACACCACTTCCTAGAGAAGACAGCTCTGCTAATCATCTATGCCTCTACTCTTCCATTTAAACCCCAAAAAATAACTGCCGATGTTTTTGTTGAGCAAATGTCTAAACTTTTTTTCTACCATGAGATCTCAGATAGAAACTATATATCAGATACATTGGATTCCAAGTACTGAAGACTCGGGTACTTTAAAATTTAATCTTATAAATAAAGCCTGTTTGATAGCAAGTTAATCGCTTTTTCTAAATTATTGAGCACATCCTTCACTGTTAGGCTTGTTCATGGATTTGTTCTTCCTTCTTTGAACTTTTGGCATGTTTCTTAATATAAAATTGAGTAGAAACTTGTACTACTAACTCAGGTGCCAAGTATTGGATGTATCATATGTGATACCCGTTGAAAAGAAAAAGAACACATGGAAAAGAAACATAACTAGCATATTCTTCCAATCCTTTTCCATCAATCTATACTCTGTCCCTCCTATACTTGTAAAGAGCATGTCAATCATTACATAAATGCTAAAGGACAACATATTTATATCATATTCATATATCTTCCAAATGCAAAAGCTGCTTCAATCATTCGAATGATATAAAAAGTATTAGAAACTGAAACCCACGAACATTTTAGAGTGACCATACATTTTAGAAACTGAAACTTTAAGGTGACTATCTAACAACTTTAAGGTGACTATCTTAAGGTCATGTAAGCCTTTTAGAAACATTTGAAGGGTATGCATGCAAAACATATTTTATGTCTAAGCAAAATTTGTCTGATTTTCACCTCAACACATTCAGGTATGAATGGACAGAGATACATGGACCACTATTGGGAAGCCTTTGTGCTTGAGTCTAGATTTCAAATTCCATGTCCCATAAGCTTGTGTATGTCGACATTCAGGACATGTGTCCATGCAGCCATATGAATATATGATAGCTGTCTACAGAAGGACATGATCGAACAGACAACTTAAAGCACACAACATATCATAACAAATCACAAGTGGATATCCAATTTTCCATGAATAATCAAGAAACAGACTTCTTATACAGAATCACGTAGAATTTAAAACTATGCAGACAATGCATTTGGATCCTGTGTGCATATTAGCGATGTAGCATAGTACATAATACTTTCCCACTGCAAACAGTTCTAACAATTGAAGTAAACTAGACAATTTACCATCACAGTAACTACAAACCCACATTAAAAACATAACACTTTTTCTCATAATGAAAAGTTCACTTCCCAGGGCTAAACATTTTTGCTAACACCAAAGCAAACAAAGCACAAGAGAATCACCAGATAGTGATGGTGCCAAATTTTCTTAGCCATCATTCAGATAACTGGGGAAAGGATATTTCTTTTAGATGCTATAACATGCATTTAGTCCCTCACCTTTCCTTTCTGATATGCGTCTGATCTTGCAATTTGAACATCAGGTGGGGTGGCAAAGAATCCTGGTAACCAAACAACATTCTCAAGCTTGCAGTTGAGCATGTCCTCAATTTCCAAAATTCGAGTCTCACAACCTGGCTTTAGCCTTCAACATGTATGATAGAAAAGTCCATTATTGAAGAGAAAAGGGAAATGGACATAACCTGAGAAGACAAATCCATGGAGGCCCACATATAACACAGCTACTGCGGATAATATTGTTGCAAATATCTCAAAAACTCTTAGACACGGATCCACACATCGGGCCTAATTCTGGACATCTATTTTGAATTGTGATGACACAAAAAGCAGGCCCTCAAAAGAAGCATGGAAAGAGGTTAACCTAGCAATGCCTTTCACCCACTGCTACTATATCCTTAGGTGCAAAGGATAAGCCCATCAAATCTGGTAACAAAGCAATGAACACTAAAACATTTATCCACATCCAACCAAGTAGGTTTAAATCTAAATTATATTGCAAAAGCATTTTACATCATGTATTGGGTATGCCAGCTGGTTTTCCAAAAGTTAGTAAGTTCCACTTATTTTTTGCTTCACCATCTCCATTTAAAAGGAGGGGGATAGGCAACATTAAATTAACTAATAATACACTTTTACATGGTCATCAATTACAGATTGCTAGAAAAGTGAACCCGATATGTCTCTCCTACACAAGAATCTCAAAGCAATATGGCCTCAGGAGCACAAGATGCACAGTGGGTCATTTTGCAATGACTAAAACACATGTGAATATCATGAATGACAGGTGAGAAATAACAAAGATTCAATTAATGAGTGAGTCATGGCTACAAGTTTTTGCATTAAATAGGGTCTCCAACAAACCAGTAACCCGAGGGCAGGACTACACATGAAAAAGACAAGTAGGAAAACTAAAAAGAACCTGCTATTTTCAATCTTACCCTCTTTCAAGGTTTAAATCCAAACGCTGCCCAGCCGTGACCTTATTAATCTCATACCTGTGTCAGGAAATTAAAGCAATAATTAAATGTTTCTAATATCTGATAACATCAAGTATACATTAACCATGCTGAAATATTTTAAACTATGCTAATGGCCATATTGACTAACAGCTCCATGAACATGTTGAGAATAATTCTGTCTACTGAGAGGGAACTCATACTAAATAACTACTCTTCTGTTTATTCTGGTAAACATCAGACTCCGTTGACTACTGCACAAACTTGTATGCCAACATTCTGCATACAGGTGAGCATCAAGTCTAAATATCATATGCAAGAAGTGGCGCGTAGCTATTTAAAAACATCAGATGTATCCAATGTTTCTAGAATTGAGTATGTAAGTCCAATGAATAAATTTTAAAAGCTTCTTTCACTGTTTGCAGTCAATTTAGCAAATAGATACCAGTAGTCAATAATAATATACATATTCAATGCATTCAATATGTATGTCCCATGGGTGTCTCAACAATGTCTACTTTAGTTGGATTTGCTAGATGCATAGCAAGCTTGTGTAAGGTCGTAAGTTACCTCCACTGAAGAATGACATCAATATCAAGTTCACGATCTAGTTTTTTAATTTCTTCATAGTCATCTACCACCATCCGGCTAGCATCAGACTTAAGGAGAGAAGCATAAAGAAATATATATTTCTTGCATAGTTTGGCATGCCTCAAAACCTGCTCCCATGATAGCAACAATTGGGTGATACTCTGGACCAAAAGTTTCTGTAGAGAAAAGGAGATTAGAGTACAGAAAGAATCACATCTTTTTTATGTGAAAAGTTGAATACTTGAGAAACAATGTTCAGGGTACCTCTAGGGAGTGTAATATTTTAGGCATATTAACAAACAACATCCTTGCACCAATAAGAAAAAAAATTTGAAAAGTTGCGCATAGTTTTCTAGGATGTTGCCAAAAATGTAAAAACAAAATGTCCTTCAAATTTAGATAACACATTACTAAATATCAATACGTAAAAGTTGCAATTCCAAATATAGATATGTATGTGCTACAAATAAAATCTGACTATTTCACATGCCCTTTTGACTACTATAGAATCAAGCGCACTCCCCTTGTCATTTGTTTAGATAATGCCATAGACAATAGAGAGGTGATCTGACTTCACTCCATTTGTCCTAGCTATATTATACGGAGGAGATTAGAAATACTGAATTTTTATCGCTGGTCAAGCTTCATTCATATACTAAATTGAGGAGGCACAATCATGAGGGATCGGTCACTTCCAAGGAAATGTAGAAATCTTTCTTCTTAGTGCAAGGATATACATTCAGATTCTATGCAAAACTGTGGCAAAAAATTGCAGGAAAAGGAAAGCAGACAACATGTCAAATGAACAAAGAAATGGATATGCATGCTAGTGGCACAACTGAAAAATCCCCTCACCCCCTAAAAAGATCCAAACGATATCAAAATAACATCAAATATGTTCCCTAAACATAAGTATCAAGACAACGTAGTATAAGCAAATATATATATATATATGAAATGGTGTCTCCAAAAACAAGTACTTCAACATGGAATTTATTGCATGACAAAACAGCAATTTAAGAACATATCACCTGTAATGAAGTTTTCCAGTTATGGGTATTGCATGACAAAACAGCAATTTAAGAACGTATCACATGTAATGAAGTTTTCCAGTTATGGGTAGTCATGAAGGTTTTACAACATGACAAAAGTAATTTAAAGGCTTTGATCACCTGCATATAAATTTCCAACTACAGGTACTTGTTTACCAAAAAAAAGTATGGCAGAGAGTTGCACAAATACAGTCCAACTTTTAGTTAAATATGCTATACTCAGTGTTGGAATGTCAATACCATTGTCATAACTGAATGTTGCATTCCAAAAAATTCATCTTAAAACATGTTTTGCTACTTGCATATGATTCCTAATATAGATTTCTTCCTAGTTCACATGTCATGCAAATCTTGAGCTTAGTATCTCTCTCAATCAATGTTTTAAAAATAGGACCAGACCGACTGGTCAGATGGGAAAAAGCTAGAACCATAAGTCATTCCCATCCAGTTTATCAAAAAACCAAAAAATCCTCTAACTAATGCATTTCTACAAAAAAGAGTGTTGAGTGGTCTAGCTTGTGGAGGTATTCAGTGTAAAACTGCCACCATAACTAATGCTGCTAGCTACCAGAGATCATAGAAGGAGACATCTAATTAACATGGGTGTAGTTCAGCCCACAGATTTAAACCTGGACCTCGCCTGAAGCACATGAACATAGATATCCATCAAATCTGCATTGATGTTAAGTTGTTGATTGGCCATTCTGCAAAATGAAAATCAGAATCAGTAAACTGCAAAAAGACAAATGCAAGTAGTGCTCTCAATATAAGTTGCATGAACTTCATCATCAACCAATGCAGTACCCGACATAAAATAGAATATTGCTTGCTGAGATGGAAATTTTGGGTTGTCTAGTGCACCTTACCTTCGACTGCAAGATCTTTTGGCTATAACTGAAATACTGGTTGGGATGGTTGATCCCAGCATCACATGAAGAGGCATGTATGGCTTCAAAAGTTAATGTGCATGTCAGCTGAACATGTCCATGTAATTCTTAGCACAATTCAAAGAATAAAATAAGTGAATTTAGAAACACATATTCAAAGATAAGAATGGTTCTAATACCTGATAATGTCGATTCCTAACTTTATCCTTTATGTCATCCATTGAGCAACCTCCTACTCCCATTCTACCAAGGGAAGCTCTTAAATTCTCCTCACCATTAAAAATCATACACATATAGAAGAGATAAGAGAAAACTTCAATAAGCTAAGATGTGAGTCCTCATTTCTAAAAGCCATTAAGTGCCTATAATTAATTGAACATGGGGATGAACTAGACATAAATAGCATGTGTATCATATTCTCTCCTCTAAGTAACAATAAGGTCGTAACTCTCTGTGGACGCACTTATTTCATTAATTAGTTGTTTATTCATTTATTGGGTTTGTTTGGTTTATTAAGTGCGTGGGCATGCCAGTCACAGGGTGATAATTTATTCGGGCTTCATTGAAGCCCGTGGTGCGCTCGATCTGACTTCGTCAGACGATTGTGTGGTTCGGGTCGGGACCAAATCCCGCCGCGCCATAAAGGTCACGACATCATTTACATCCCCCATATGAGGGAACACCCTTGATTAATTGCCGGAATTAGGGGCCCTGCGGCCTAAAAGGACTAATACTAACTGCGCAATGGTAAGGAGGAATAAATCACACTAGGGATCTGCATCAGGATAAGAGCCATCGGCCATGTCGGTCACTCACGGACCTTTTCATGTTCGGACGAAAGTCCGCAATGGAAACGCGACGGAAGCCGGAGTGAATCCGTTCGAATGTCTGCCGAACGCACGGCAATTTTAGTAGTGGGTCGGAAAGGATCCGGCCGGAGATGAGGGTCCGGTTTGATCAGAATGTCGACCCAGAGAAAGGGCGGCATTATTGTTCCTTTTGCACCGGGTCACGGGGAGAGACGGGGCTGCAATGTGGATTTTACCTTTTTTTTATCTGGGATTTTAATTATATGCTTTTTCTTGTTGTTTATTTCCCTTTAGGCATTTGTTTCGGGTGATTTTTCTATTTCTTTATTATCATCATCATCATCATCATCATCATCATCATTATTATTATTATTATTATTATTATTATTATTATTCTTTGATTATACATCTTTCCCATTTTGTTTATTTATTATGTATTCGTATTTATTTATTTATTATAATTTTTATTATCATTATTATTATTATCATTATCATTATATATTTTTTGAAGGAGGAGTGGGCCGTTGGGGGCTGAAAGGGTGTGCCGGCCAGGGCATGGCCAAGTGTACCGGGCTAGCGGGGGGTTGGAGCGTACCGGGTGAGGGGCGTTGGAGGGTGTACCGACTAAGGCCCGGGGAGGAGGGGTGTATCGGGCTAGGGGCGTTGCAGGTGTATGCCGGATAGGGCCATGGAGAGTGTGCCGGCAAAGGCACGGATAGGGTGTATCGGAGAAGGGTCTGGGCTGGAGTGTGTCGGCCTGGGCTCTAAGAGGGTGTGTCGGGGAAGCTCAGCTGAGGCATGCCGGACAAGGGTGGCTGGAGTGTACCGGGGAAGAGGCACAGGGGCTGTTCCGCTGGAGGGTTCAAAGAGGGGGTGTTGAGTGTGCCGGGGAAGCTTCAAGGCAGGGTGTACCAGCGGAGGTTGGGGGTGTGCCGACCCAGGTAGCCAGGCGGAGTGTGCCGGCGAAGGAGCGTGCCGGCCAGGGGGGTGTGCCGGTAAGCCCGTAACGAGCGCGAGTTGCGGTTCACTTTGATTTTCTTCGGGGCCCATGGATTGTGGGCTTCCCAGGGGTTGATTTCTCTTCGCTGTCGTGACTCTGGGGACGGGTTCACGGCAGTGTGTGTGTATGTTCGGAGAGTCCGGATGGGACGTCTTCTCCGCAGTTTCTTAAGTTGAAGTGGTTGCTGATGCTGGACTGGACGGGACATCTGGGCATGCTATTTTACACGTCCATAAATGCCCACGGGTGACGCGGGCGAAGGATGAGCTGGGCGGTGCCCGTGGGTGTATTGATTATTCGGGGTTGTACTCGAGGCTTGCCATCCGGGGTAGACGACGATCTCGGCCCGTGCTTTGTCATCCGTACCTGCGTACACATACAGGGACGTCCGTCGACACATAGGAATCGTGCGGGCGGAACGTCCATGTACGTGTGCACTGATCGTCGTGCGCTATTATTATATGCACGGATATATATATATATATATATATATATATATATATATATATTATATTATTTATTTATTTATTTATTATATGTATGTTTTTTTCTCTGTCCTCTCTCTCTTTTTTTCTTTTTTCTCTCACTTTTTTTATTTCATTCATTCATTCACTTTTTTTAATCATTCATCACCATTTCATTTTCATTCAATTTTTTTATTTTTTTATTTTCCTCTTTTTATTCCTCTTTTTCTTCCTCTCTTTTTTTCTCTTTTCTCCCTTTTTCTTTCTTCTTTTTTTTTCTTTTCTTTCTTCTCTCTCTTTTTTTCTCTTCTTCCCCTCCTCTTTTTTTTTCCTTTTTGTTCGCCGTATAAAAGGGGCGGGGGTGGCGTACCGAGCCACCCCCCCTCATTCGAACTCTTCTTTCCCTCTCTCTTTCTCTCTCTTCGACGGACGAGCGACTCCGTCCCCCTCTCTCTTCTTTGTCTTCTCCATCGCCGAACGCCACCACCGCGGCCGTCGTTGTCGTTGTCATTGTCATCGCCATCACCGTGGTGAGGGGACCGCCGTGGAGGCCCCCCTCCTCTTCTTCTCATCTTCATCCCCTATTCTTCTCTCATTCTCCCTCTTCCCTTTGCCTTGCTCGGAGGACAGCGGAGCCCTAGGCTCCTTCCTCTTCCTCCTCTTTTCCCTCTTCTCTTCTCTTTCTTCTCTTCCTCCCCCTCTTCCTCCTTTCTTCCCCTACTTCTCTGGTGTTGTGGGAGACATCGGGGGGTTCGTTGGTGGTGCTGGGTTGGAGGAGGCACAGGTGTGCCACTGGTAGGGAGGCCGGGCGTAGGGCGTGGAGGTGTGCCACATAGAGGGGCGCCGGGAGTGCCAGAATAGAGCGGTAAGAGTGTGCCGGCGGAGGAGCACCTCAAGTGTGCCGGGGGAGAAAGGCATAGAGTGTGCCGGATGGACCCCCCTTCAGGGTGTGCCGAGTGGAAA
Organism: Amorphophallus konjac; assembly: GCA_022559845.1. Taxonomy (NCBI): domain Eukaryota; kingdom Viridiplantae; phylum Streptophyta; class Magnoliopsida; order Alismatales; family Araceae; genus Amorphophallus; species Amorphophallus konjac. The sequence continues at coordinate 151,647,186 of CM040129.1, forward strand.
CTCGAAGAAGCGTACCGGGGAAGGCCACCATGGGTGTGCCGGGGAACGACGCAGGCTGTGCCGGGTAGCAGCTCAGGGGGTGTGCCAGCGAAGGGGCACCTGGCTGTGCCGGATAGCAGCTCCGAGGGTGTGCCGGGGAAGGGTACAGGAGCGTGCCGGCGAAGGGGGTTTGGGCAGTTGTTGTGCGGGTTTTTATGCCGATTAACCGGGGTGAAGGTAGGGATACAGCGGGGAAGGAAAATACGGGAGTTTGATATATCTTGGGTATCCTCCTTACGGTTGCATGCCTTTTACGGCGGTATCGGCACTCTCCTTTCACGAAAAGTCAAAAAGGGGTCGAAGAGCACGGAAATATCGAGATAAGGGTTAACCGGACAGGGTGCGGGCGTGCCAGTTGATTTCTCGACAATCACTCATGGAACCAAGGGTTGACCGGGGAAGTGCCACCAGGGCGCGGCACGTGGGCTCGGGCGATCGGGCGACACGTGGAGAGAAGAGGTTCCATGGGTGCGAGTGCGTAGGCGATTATAGGAATCGTGTACTGGACGTCTTTCCCCATCGACCGCAAGCAACCGATGTTTATTTAAATCGAATTGAATTCGAATACCTTCGTTCCGAGCTGAAGAAAAGTCTGTATATAAGTCTGAAGCTGTGGGTAGAGGGCTGGCGGCATTCAGCAGCTACGGGTGCGCGTTAGACTGAGGGGTGTGTTTACTGGGGTTAAGGTGCCAGGCACGGATGTCGAGTGGTGTAGGTAGGAAGTTGGGGGCCTGAATGCGGGCGCTTGTATTTTACTGGCTTGATGGTAAGCAACATGGGCTTTACATATGGGCCTAGAGGGCCAAATTACAACGGACGCAAGCCGCGGGACAATTCCGACACGTGGGTCGGTCCCCGGGTCAATGCATGACAAAGCGGATATCCGCGTGCTTTACAGAGGCTCTTTACAGAGGAGTTGGTGTGAGTTCGACTGCCTTGGTGGCCAGAGCGGACACGGACTGGCGCCTGGTGGAGGTCAGACGCGGCTCGAGGTGAGCGGTCGGGTTCGGGTCTCAGACGGCGAGTGCTGTCATACCGGAGAGTCGAGGTCAGCCCCAGGACTATGATTCCCGGGCCAGAGGTCCGACTGGACTTGATTTGTTAATCCGGGGGGCCAACGGCCGACAGGGAGGTGAATGGTTGGCACGCGGTTCCGTGTCGGGGCCCGGCGTGGCATTATGAAGTGCCCTTAGTCACCTTCGTAAGCTAACGTACACGGGCGGACCCGGGATGCGGGTGTCTTCACCGTTGGCGTAGTCATCTTACATGCGGCGAAGGTGGGCTTGGTGTGAGACGGATAAACACCGCGTGAGGGGAGTACGTGGGACATACCCTCGGCGTGTGTGAGCCGACTAGCAAGCCAACTGCGCGCGCACTTGTCTTCCTACGTTCCCGACCCTTGCCAAAGGCCTCGGAGGTCCGAGGGTGCAACAATTAGGCTGGGGGAGTTTGCTTGTCCGTCTGTGTGTCCTTGTGTTGCTTCCTTGCTTGCATCCATGAACTTGTTAGTAAGGGGGGCAATTTATAGGAAGTTGAAGGGGTGGGGGTGGGGTTTAGGCGGACCAAGTTGAGGGTTCAACTTGGTCTGGGTAAACCCCCCAAATATTGTTTTTATTTTATTTTATTCGTATTTTTTGTGTGATTTTGTGTGTGTATCGGAGTGGAGGGGAGGAGGTTTAGGCGGACTAGCCCAAGGGTCTGATCTGGTCCGCCTAAACCCCTCCTCCAGGGGGGGTTTAGGCGGACCAGCCCCATGGGCTGGTTTGGTCCACCTAAACCCCCCTTCAGAGGGGAAAAATCTTTTTTTTTAATTTGGATGGGGTTTAGGTGGACCAGCCTGGGGCTCCAGGCTGGTCCGCCTAAACCCCTCCCCAGGGGGGGTTTGGGCGGACCAAAGTGGCCACTTTTTTTATTTTAAAAATTTTTTTTTTATTACCCAGGCTGGTCCGCCTAAACCCCTCCCCATGAGGGGTTTGGGCGGATCGGGTTGGAAGAGAGAGGGGGGAGTGGTCCCACCTCTATAAATTTTGATTTTTTGGTGTTGTTAGCCCCACTTTGACTCAGTTTGAACGCAAGAAGACAAAGGATACGGGCTTGGACTGGTGGACTGGCTGCTTGTGTGCGAAGATCGAGGGATTGACGTGTGTGACTCGACGTAATCCCGAGCTCCGTCTTCGTGAATTCTTCCACGTACGGGTACGACGACCAAACTTTGCATGAACCTCGGACCGTGAAGTTAGGAATTTCCATGAACTGGGACTGGGGAGTGCCGTCGGGCCTCCAAGCTGAGGAGAGGGCGCGGCCCCCGGGGAGTTTGCCCTCTCCGGGGGCGCGGCCATGCCCTAGGGCGAACTGGCCCCGGGCTAGCCGCAACCCCGAGGGATGGCCCCCGGGGGTCTTCCTCCGTCGTCTGGGGATACCCTTTGAAGGATACGGGGTTCCGGGATATTGAAATGGCCCATGGGGGCCTTTGTTCTTTGAGTCGTGGTGGCCGCTCACAAGGTGTTTGGGCGAATGCCCGACACACCCCGGATCGTCGAACGAGCCATGTAAGTGACCAACGGGCCTTGGAATTGATCTAGGGCTGAGGGTAGAAGTCCATAGGGGCTAGGAGGAGGCACCTTGGGTATACGTGCCCATCCTGGGGCTGCATGATGCGATGTACGGCGGGTTGGCAGAGTAGCCTCGGGTTGGCCCGAGAGCTAAAGTTGAGTGGCATGTTGCCACATGTCTGAGGGTCGGGGGTGGCCCCGGCTTGCAGGGGGGTCGTTGTAGGACCCAATTTGCATACTGGAACCACGGGATTGCCTGTGGGTTGGTGTAGAAGGGTTAAAACATGTGCGCCCACAAGGTGTTCGGCAGAATGCCGAACACACGTGTGTGAGCCGTATGCACGTGCTGCAGGCCTCCAAAGCCTGTGGTTGTCCTATTTGGGTCCCCCTTTGACCTTGGAGGGTTGAAAGAAGTGTCTCAGAGTAGGCCCCTGGCCTTTTCACTTGATGCCACGTGGCGTGGCTTGTAGTCGGAGCGTCCCCGGGATGGCCCGGGTGGTCGTGTAGGATGCGGGCAAAGTCCGCAACTTATGAGTCGGGAGTGGTCCCGATTGATTGCTAGTGCCGCCGTATACCTCGGCTAGCGGGTTGGGGCCGTTGGTCGGGCCCACTGGGTTGTCGGAGAGGCCGGGTAGCCCGTGCCTTGAAGGTGTTCGGGGAAATTCCTGAACTCTTATTTCTGGGTATTTTGCGAGATAAATTATCCGGGTAAAACAAATGCCCCCCATGGGTCATGCGTCGGAGGCGGAGACGAGGGCGTACGGCCCGTGAACCTCTCCTTCTGGGTTGTAGTAGTTGCATTTTGACGCTTCATATGCTTGTGCTTTATTGTATTGCATGTGTTGAATTTCTGGCATGCTGACTGTTTTTGGTGCTATGTGTTGCGGCTATGGCATGATTTAGCAGGGACAAGCGAGTCGCGAGGTGCGTGGTCCGGGAGGAGGACCACTGGGTGAGGAGGACCGAGGGGCCCATGCCCCCTTTCGGCCCGCCCATCATTACTGCAGATAATGTGGAGCAGCTCGACTGGGGGCACACGGCTGTGGCAGAGGGCCCCGTTGGGGAGTGTCGCAGCGGAGTTGGGGTTGTGGAGCTGGCCCGCATGTCGGAGGCGGGCGGACTTTACACTTATGATCGCAGCGGCGGCTACCCGGTGGAGTTCCCTTTAGACCGTCACTTGCTCGAGTTCATCATGTGCTTTGTCCCGCCAGGCATGGAGGAGAGTGACTCTCGGGTTGCTCGGGCCCGTCGCCGGCTGGAGCGGGCGATCTTGGTGGGCCAAGACAGTTTGCACAAAATCATGCTTTATAGCTTTCCGAGTTTCTCTGTGGACTACTGGAAGCAGAGTCAGTTTCTAAGCGTTGAGTGCCTGGGCTTCTTCAGCAGAGCAGACCAGTTCAGAGTCCGCGCTAGAGTGATGGGTCCTGCTTTCTGGGATTTGCACGGGCACCACCGAGCAGAGACAAAGGGCTGTCTCGGGTAAGTACTGGAGCCATCAGGGCTGGAGTATGCCAGGGAAGACTATGACGACCACAGCCTTCTATCCGGGATACTGCGACAGACAGCCGTTAGCTGGTATGGTCATTGGGCGGTGATTTCGTCACACAGATATCGCCAGGGAGCTACTGAGTGGTTGATGGGCATAGTACACCACTACCGGGTGCTGCTGGACCGGGCTGATATCAGATATGCGGTGACTGCGGCTTTGTACAGGTACCCCTGCTACACGGGGCTTCAACAGGCATTGGTAGAGCGCTTCAACCGCGGGTGGAACACCGTGGCAACGGCTGAGAGAGAGACTTCGTTAGATCTGTGGTCTCTCTACATGATCTACGAGCTGCCGATCAGCGGCGAGGGGTACGAGGAGGTAGTGTTGGATGACCTCCATCGTAGCCATATCGACGGACATGGGAGATACCGGGTTTCTTACAATTATCGGTATTTGCTGAAGACCTGGAGGGACCTAGCCTTGGCTGGGAGAGAGCGGGTAGCGCAGAACTCTAGGGTGCCACTGAATGCGTGGGTCCGCCACTTCTATGACGGACCTTTTTGCTTTGACTAGGAGTTCGCGAGGGACCAAACCCCCTGGGAGGAGTACACAGAGGTGGAGTTGCGTTTCTGGACACACCCCAGGTACATCTATGCACCACAGGAGGGGTGGAACCCCCATAGACTGCCTGACGTGACCCACCTGGCCGCGTACTTGGCATACTGGTTGGCAACGTTCGTGGTCCCCCATGGGGAGGATGGCCAGTTGAGGGTGGAGCTGTTGTGGCCTGCGTGCCAACTGGCGGAGGGACGGAGGCTGGCCTTAGCCCCGGCGGCTCTGGCCAATGTTTATCAAGGACTGGGGGTGCAGGCGGCACACCCGGTGCCACGCGTGCAGAGTCTGCTCCTGTCGACCCACTACCTTAGTGTGTGGGCTGGCCTACTGTTTCCAAGGTTGGTGTCTCGCGGGTCCGTGATGAACTAGGCGGCACCATTGTCGTTCAGCTTCACCGGGCAGCCGGACGGGGACGCAGTCGTGCAGCTGGAGGAAGTGAGGAGAGTCTTGTGTTACTTGCTTGGCAGGGGCGAGGAGGGTGTTCCTTTTGATAGTGCCACCAGGGACTCCCACCTGATTCTGGTGCCTTTGAATGGCGGGGCGGCCTGTGCCCTTCCTTATCAACAGGAGCCGGACGTGGCATTGTACACCGAGTGGGTGATGAGCACCTAGCCAGCGGTGCTGCCTCTACACCGGTCCGTGACGAGCTTCTTAGAGCCGTACTACCCGCACAGGTTTGCTCGAAACTTCGGGTATGACCAGGGCATCCCGCCGAACCAGGAGTTCCCTTTGACGGGTCGTCAGTATAGAGGCCGAGACGTACATTTGCTAGCCGTGGTGTGGTGGGACTTCTACTGTCGCCTGTGAATCATGGAAAATAATCCACTTTTAAGAAAAATAAGCAATATATGCATAAGGAGAATAATGAAAAAGGGAGTAAAAGAGCACATAGTGCTACTAAGGAGAGTGATCGCCAGAGGGGTTACCTCAATAAGAAGAAAAGATGATCACGAATACCTGGTGATAATAGGATGTGGGATGGATGTGGTTCCTTCCTACACCTTCTATCGGCCGGCCGATGAAGGGGGTCTTCCTTTTTGATTACCCTTAAACAAAGAACAAACAATTAAAAGAAAAAGAGATCAGCCAAACGTGAGTGTAGTATTAATCCAAAGATGCAAGATGGTGATGAAAGAAGAGCATAAAGTGTGCACCTTTTGTTTGTTTTTAAAACCCCTAGAGAATTAGGGAGAGGAGAAGAGATGCAATGAAAACTAATGCAAGGAAGAGAATATGGTGATCGATGATGAGATGATGATGACAAACAACAATGAAGAGAAGAAAAGATCCCTGGTGTTCCTGTAAACAGTAAAGGGAAAACACTTTGCTTCGGATGTGGCAGCAGGAGGAAGCAAAAGAGAAATCAATCTCTCAATCTATACGTGCGTCTAACCTCTGTAACAACTCATAACTCACGATTCTTTCGTAACAGCTCTGCTTCTAACCTTGCACCTGTTAACCTCTGTGTGTGTGTGTCTCTGTGTGTATATGTATGTATCTAACCTCACGTGAGATCAACCAGGGCATCTTTATATAGGGTCTCGATCACAGATAATCACAAATTTGGGAAGATAAGAATAGGCAGTGGTCGTCAATGGCAAGGACTCTAGTTCCCAGATCGAGCCAGGTGATCAAGAAAGGCCGGGAACTCTTCAGGAAAGGCGAGTTTAAGCAGGACACGAAAGGGTGAGACATGACCTACCAAAGGGCGTCAATTCAGAATTGACGACCTGCTCCAGGGCGTTAATTCAAAACACGACCGGGATCACGGCGTCACTTTCTGGATTCAATTTTGGTAATAAAAGCCTTCTTTATTTGAAAATTGCGAAAAGACACATGAAGCAAAGGCGTTAAACAAAAACACGCCCTAGGGAAGGACGTTAATCATTGATTTTCCAATTTGAGCGATATTCGTAAAATACCAGGAATTGACGCCCTTCCCTGTGGTCGTCCTTTCTTAAGAAAACACCCCAGATTAGGTCGCTATTTAAAACACGCCCCTCTTCAAGTCGTTAATCACCAAAAACCCAAGAATAAATCACAAAAATAGAAAAATAGAAAAACTTTATATTATAGAAATATTGAAGTTCACTTTGGGGCGTTAACATGGTGACATGAGATTTGATCAACAAAGCGTCAATTTTGGCGTGTCTACAGCTGCCCCCGCCTTGGCGTCTGCTTTGGAAGGGAGTGAGACGGAATGAAACGAAAGTGTAATGAAGTGGAGCGAACTGATAAGTAGATGCCAAGGTATGATGTGACACGCCTCAGACACTAAGCGTTAGAAATCTTTCCAAGATTCAAAGTGAAACAAACTCCGGGTGATTCCAAGGAAGCATCGATTTGCTGGATAAAGGAGACTAAACTAAGCAAATAAAATGTGCACGTGGGCACGACAAGAAGACACCATTGGAGAGCGGTTACCAGCCAATGTGGATGTGCTACAACCAAGGTAGATTTGTAGAAAAATAAAGGGAATTGAGATGAAGATCCAGCAAAGGAACAATTTCAAGGAACTAGCCTGAGCGGCTTCAGAGAGAATAAAGTACTTGAGTTGGAGTGGAATATCTCATGTTAACTCAATCAAGAGCGAGTGACCTTCTTTATTGCCATAATATGAAGATTTTCATCATGAAGCTCAAAGTCCTACATGATGCATGCTGGGCTAAAAGAAAAAGATAAAACAAACTAAAAATAGAAAATAATCAAGGATAATATTGCTAAGCCATCTAGATTTGGTCAAGAATCCAGATCTCTGAGCTGACACTAAGCCGAAGCCCGTTTGTCCGCGCATCAACCCAGAAAAGTGGAACCATCGTCCCAGACCTCTAATGACTCAACGGCCTATCCGTGTGATCAAGACTCTCCTGGAATTATCACCGTTTTTGATGAAGGGGAACTCAAATTCCAGGTTCATCAGAACCATAAGGTCCTTGATATGCTATAATAGCGTAGAACACCATATAGTAACAATGCTTACAAGAAAGAAATACAAAAATAGAGCGATGATACTCTGACACATGACCCACGCTCCTCGAACTCTGCAATCTTCTGCACTCAAAAGTTCATTAGTTCTCTCAAAGCAAAGCAAAATATAATCATAAGTGCTTAACCAAAAATAACTCCAATTAAAAGATAGCACTTAAGTTCATCAAAGCATATGGAGAATCAAATATGCAAGTTAACAAAATAACGACTGGAGTTCATGGCGTCAACATATGAAAGACAACTGACATCAAGGCGTCAAAATATGAAAAACGCCCTTCATCAAGGCGTTAAATGCACCGAGAGTTCAAGAAGAAGACGACCCTCCTGGAGACGCGAAATAAAACACGACCTCGGTCAAGTCGTCAATTCAACAATTGACGCCCCAAGAGAGGACGTTAATTAACAACGCGCTTCCGTCTCCGACTCGAAAGCTAAGCCCAATCCTAACGGTAATCAACCTGCAACTCCGAACGGGCATTAAACTCTCCAAACTTCTATAAAAAGGAAGAAACTTCCTTATGATTAAAGGAACTTCATCGAATTCCTGCTTCTTCTGCTTCCTCTGTCTGTTCACAGGTGCTGCGACCGCTCAAGCTCTACCCGCAGACCGAAGATGAAGAGAGCTATTAAAAGATCCAAGAGTTCCACTCTCATACTAACCGAAATTAATGGGCATATCAGCAGTCGAATTGCCATGAACCAGGTAAAGTGGAATTGTTTCCTTCTGTTCTTTCTTTCATATCTTCATAGTCCTTCTGTTCTGTATTCTCATCCTTCTCTCTGTTCCTTTCTTTTACCTACAGGATTATCCAAATGTTCCAGGAGCCAGGAGATTCACAAAGATTAAGTGGCTGCCTCTTCTTCTCTCCAAGTTCTCTTCAGACATGAGGGTCTACTTAGCAAGATGGCACCTCTTAAGCCTAGTCACCCATGCCAAACATTATGATCAAGTTCACCTTGATTGGGCTACCATAGGAGCTCTAATTGAAATATGGCACCCTTCCACTCATACCTTCCTATTCTCAACTTTTGAGGCCTCAATCTTGTTAGAAGAACTAGAGATGATCTTAGGCTTAAAGAGAATGAAGCTAGGAGATGAGGAAAAAATGGCCATCATGCCAAGACCAGTTTCTTCACATGAGCTACTAACAAGCCTGATTCCCAGCCCAAACTTAGTGAACCAAATCAAAGCTTCCAAGGGAATCAATCTCCTAAAGCTTGCTTCTTGGGTGTACAAGAGATCTGATCAAGCTAAAGAAGATGAAGAGATAGAACGGGTGGCAAAAGCTTTCGTGGTGTGCTTGGCAGGAGCAATCCTATTTCCATCCACAGAAGACTTCTTGGAAGAAACCCAATTAAGCGCAATAGTGAGCCTATGGGAAGGAGAGAGAGCGGGAGCAGCAATTCTAGCCTATCTCTATAGCGGACTTACCTCGGCGGCAATGGGAAGACCCATCTATGGATGCATGCTAGCACTCTCAAGTTAGGTAGATCTCCACTTCAAGTTCGATCCATGTGAGGAGGCCCAACAACCTTCTAGAATCTTCTCAAAAAGCCCACTCTCTTACATGACCGGTTCATTAGGAATAAGCAATAGGGTGATGAACCGGATACCTCAAATCAAAAAGAGAATGGAATGGAGAGAACATCTCAAGGTAATGCCAAAGAACCTTTTTACTTGCGCCCCGGGAATACTCAAGACTCAAGAACTCCGTGCAAGATTCTCTCCCGGCACGGACCTTCGACTCATAGGCGCTTCAGAATTCGTTCTGTATAACTCACATCGGTGCCTTCCTCAACTTGGGCTTCCACGGCAAATGCTTGAAGATCCATCTCATCTCCCTCCGATCAAGACACGGGATCTCGGCAGCAATGAAGATGGAGAAGAGTGCACAACTATCCAAGCTCTGTGGAAAATCAACAAGGCTCATCATCTTGTGGAGAACTTAGAAGAAGACAGAGATTAGTGGAAATCTTATGTAATAGCTTTAAGAAGCTTGAGGACCAAAATGGCTCATTGAAGCAATGTAATCTTTTTCTTCCAATAAATCAATGATAATATTCTGATTGAGCCATAACACAATGATTCTGATCAAATCTTCCAATAACCTGCGGTTCTGTTGCAAATAACGACTCAGCCAATGTCGTCAATTCCATAAATGACGCCTCAGCATACGTCGTCTTCAATGATTGATCTCTCATAATTGACGCCTTCACCTGTGGGCGTTAACTGAATAACGTCTTAAGACAAGGCGTTAATTCGATTTATATTCCAAAAAGTATTCGTTAAAGACCCAAAAGTAACGCCTTAGGGTAAGCCACGTTTCATATAAGCAACGCCTCCAACTCAGACGTTAATCAAAAATAGTAATGATTATTTCCATCGCATCAATCAATTCCCATTAAATGCCTCTGACGACGTCTGCCATTCCCCATGCGAAAAGAAATCACGTCCCAGAACGCGTCGTTAACCATAGAAGAGACGCCCTCGGCTCCAGTCGTCTTCTTAACAAGACATGACTTTACTGGAGTCGTTAATTCTTTTTGACCGTTCGACTTAACTTTCCCTCCTTTCTTCTTCTTCCTTCGTCCTTTTTCCTTCTTTCTCTCTTCTCTCCCACTACAACCCTAACCGAAAACCCTCCCCCATCTCTCTCATTCTCTTCTCTATCTCTCTCTCCCCTCTACACCCTAGCCATGGCCGATGGACTCAAGCGACAGAGGGTCTCGGCCCCGGAGGTGGTGGACTTGGGCGAGGAAGATCACGCCGTGGAGGCTCCGCCGGCGGCGGCCGAGGAGGCTCCGGTGGCGGAGGCCGGCAACGAGGAAGAACGGATCGAAGGAGAAGAAGAGAATGAAGGAGAAGAAGAAGGCGATGAAGGTGGTGAGGACGAAGAAGGAGAAGACGAAGAGGAAGGAGATGAAGAAGAAGGTGGAGAAGAAGAAACCCCGGCGGTGGTCGTGCCTCGCCGTGGCCAACTCCGGCGGCCACGGCAACCCCGGCAACAACTCCGTGGAGGGGTTGTTGAATCTAGACGACAGAAGGTAAGCCCCCAAAACCCCATTTCCCATTTTTTTTATTTTTATTTCCAATTTCACTCCATTTCCATAGCCATCGGGGGAGAAAACCAGAGATTCAGAAAGAAGACGCCCCCAGGGGTGTCGTGAATTCAAGAAAAGACGCCCATACCTGGGGTCGTCAATTCATTTTCTTTATTTTGAAACAAATTAATTTCATGAGAACACGCCCTGTAGCATGTCGTTAATTAGAATCATCATGTTTTATCAATCATGCCGTTAATTTCATACTTCTCAATTTTTTCAATTACCTCTTCAATATTAATGCCTTGATTTATATCTCGCATGCTGTTTTTATTTTATTTTTCAAAAACCTTGGAAAACAATGCCCCCCATCGGGGCGTCAATTCAACAGATAACGACCATAGGGTTGGTCGTCCAATTCATTTTATTCCAGAAATTACTAAAAGTTCATTTTCAGAAAACGTCCCTCACAAGGGCGTTACCTAAACAAATGACGACCCTGGGACGGGCGTCAATTAAAAAAACCTTTAGGAAATTAGAAATTAACCACCAAACCACGCCTCCCCACAGGGGCATCTCTTAAACAAACAACGACCTAGGGCAGGTCGTAAATTCAAAGCTCACTTAGAAACCACGCCCCCCTCAGGTGCGCCAATTAAGCAAACCACGACCCAAGGGCCATCGTTAATTAAATCAAACATCAACATCTTAAACCAAGGCAATTAAGTGAATTTCAGCATGAATAATTGATTAATTAAGCCAAAATTTCCTTCTTTATGCATGCAGGGGTTGATGAGGACATGGATCTCCTGGGTCATGGTCCGGGCAGCATATTACGGCCTCCCCGAGTTCCAGAGAGCCAGGGTAGATGCTATGGGGTTCGGGGCCTTCCTTAGCATAGAGCCAGTTAGACCAGACCTACCGCTTATCCAGGTTTTGAGGGAGAGATGGGATAGGACTAGCCGGGGATTTCTGATGCCTTGGGGTCATATGGTTCCTACCCTAGAGGATGTGGCTAGGATCACTGGGTTGAGGGTAGATGGTGAGGCAGTGAGCGGGATCACCTTACCAGACTATACTGAGTTGGCCGAGAGACTGCTAGGGTTAGAGATGGTCTACGAGACACCTAGCGAGTGTAGGATGATCTTCCGCACCGACCTGACTACAGTGATGGGATTAGGGGATGCTAGGCATAGGTCAGGGGAGTCCTTAGAGCAGTTCTCACAGAGGTTGATCGATGGGGCTAGGGCAGCCTATTGCCAGGACCCAGCCGACAGGGAGAGAGCAGACCGAGACTTGAGGAGGTTCCTACTGCTCCTGCTCGAGAGGCTATTGCTCGGCACGAAGGGCGACGTCATCAACTGCCGATTCCTAGGGATCCTTGAGGATTTAGAGGAAGTCGACAGATACGCCTGGGGAGCGGCGCTGCTAGTGCACTTACTAGCCGACCTGTCCACGGGGACAGGACGAGAGACGACCGTCAGTGGCTTCTCACCTTTTCTTCAGGTATGCACTTATATATTTTTTCCCTTCTTTTTTCCTTCTTTTTTATGCATGTGAATGCCTCACTAATGCAATGCATGGATGCAGGTTTGGAGCCATCTGTACATGCCCATGGGGCGCACCGACCCGCGGCCAGGAGGTGAGGGGGCTTTCCCTCTAGCACGGCGCTGGCTGCCGGTGGTGTTTGGAGCCCCACTCGGCTACGAGTTGTGGGTACTACGGAGAGAGTTCTGAGACTTCCCTCCCTCGCTGGTATGAATGATGCATTTTTTTATGTTTATTTGAATTTATTATGATTATGATGAGATGACATGCATGTTCATGGATGCAGGTGCGATGGAGGCCTTACGAGGGGATGACCGACGAGGGCCAGCCATGGGTTGTAGCAGGGCGACCTCGCTTTGAGCATGAGCTTTGGGTTCACTGCTTGAGCGAGATCGAGCCGTTACGGCTTAGACTGGTGATGAGGACCATGGGCCTACACCAGGAGTGGATAGAGGTAGGGGAGCCGCGAGGAATTGGAAAGAAGACACGCGGTCGCACGAAGGTGATCGACTGGAGGGTGCGGTTCGAGGACCAGTACGCCGACTGGCGGCGAGGCGGGACCCGAGTCACTTCCCAGGCGACCGACAGCTCCGAGTACCTCCGGCGCTACTGGGAGGTATACGTCGGCCGACCCCAGATGAGGGTCCTAGGGGTATGTATGAATGCAATTATTTCTAAATTAAATGCAAATGCTTATGTATCTATCATGTGACTAATATGTAATGGATGCAGGATGCACGGGACATAGCGGCGATGGATGCCCAGGCCCACCTACACAGCCTGGAGGACCAGCTAGCTGTCACACGGGCCGACCTCGAGACCCTGGTGAGTGTTTAAATTATTTCTATATGCAAATGAATTTTTGTTGAATTATTTATGATTAGCCACTGACGATCTTAATAAATGCAGCGTGCCCAGCAGGGAGCAACAGGGAGAGATACGGGAGAGGCCTCCAGCTCGAGGGGACCCAGTGCAGAGGTGACCGCACTAGCAGAGCAGCTAGCGGGAGCGGTCACACGGGCCGAGGCTGCAGAGCGCGACCTCGCCTCACGGGTAAAATCCAAAACTCAAACCTCACTCAATTGTTGATTATATATTTCATTGTGCACTGATGAAATTCATTTCTTTTCAGACTGAGGAGCTTCGAGCCGCTCTCACTTGCGTCTGCGAGGGACAGCAGGCGATGACTGCCCAGGTGAGTGATTTACTTTCCGTCATGTATGGCTTATTTCATGAATTATTGCACAAGGGGACTGATGAGTTATTTACCTGTTTGCAGACCAGACAGTTACAGGCGGCACGTACCCAGGCTGCCCTGGCCGGGACAGAGTTGGCGATCCGTGAGCAGCGGATTACAGAGCTGGAGCGGTCCCTGAGGCGACGGGAGGAGCTGCCTCAGGACGTGGCAGAGTTGCGGGTTGCCCTTGAGCTGGAGCGACGAGAGCGCGCTCGGGAGCGAGAGGAGCACCTGGCGGACCGTGACCGGCACCACGAGCAGCAGCAGACGGACCGTGCCCGGTACCAGGAGTAGGTGGCGGCACGTGAGCGTGAGCTGGCGGACCTGAGGACGCATCTGGCCCTTTCTCAGGAGCGGCTACGAGTGTCTGAGGAGCGTCTCCAGCGAGGGCGTGAGCGAGCGCGTGCTGCGGGGTACTCCTTCACCAGCTCCACCTTTGTGGCGGGTTCTTCTCTTCGAGAGAGGAGCGAGGCAGGGGGCCAGGTTCGAGTTCCATCTTCTTCACGGGGGCCCATGCCCCCTCCACCAGTGCCTCCTCGGGATGGCGAGGACGAGGTGGAGAGTAGGAGAGAGGAGGGTGGAGGCGAGAGCTGAGAGACTTACTTGTACTCCCCCACCCTCACACCTGTACTCAGCTATTTATGATGTATATATATGAGATTGACATTTTTTTTTGTTACCTGAGCACTTGTGTAGTTGTGTACTTGTGGTTGTGTACTTTGTTTCTTTTCCACGTTCTTTGCTTTACTTTACTTTGCCCTGTACCTGCAGTTGTGGTTCACACTTGAATAAACAGGTTAATTCATCTGTTCGACTTGGCCCCTTGCTCAATAAGCAAGGGGTGCCTTTACTTTTGACCTGGATAGCGGGTCAAGGGGCCAAGCCTTTAATTGAATAAGGCAAATGAAATAACCAATAAAGGGAGATGCAACACGCAAGCACACGTATGCAAACAATAATCAAGATGCCCTATGCAATAATGCAAGCACGCACATGAAGAATAAACCCCATTTCCTCTTTTCTTTTATTTTCCTTTTATATTTATTTTTTTATCTTTTATTTTTCAAAAGACGCACCTTAGATTAGGTCGTTATTCAAACAAAAGACGCCCTAGGTGACGGCGTGAATTTGAAAAACATTTTTTGAATTTTGTTGAAAAGACGGCCCACACAAGGGCGTTATTTAAAAAAGGACGACCTTCTCCACAGGCGTTAATTTCAGAAAGGGCGCCTCATTCAAAGGCGTTAATTTTCCTGCTTTCAGCATTAGGTTGACAAAGCTACTAGGGCACTGGGTCCTACATGGTCATCATTGAGGATTCATTGACCTTTCTTGATTAATCAAAAAGGGAGTCGACGTGCCAGTGGTTAAACTTATACGCAAGATCTCGCCCGGTGCAATCTCCTAGGTCAGTCTCGACCATTCTGCCGGTTTATGACTTACCACAAAGAAAGAGATGGAAGAAAATATAAGGAAGCCCATAAGGGATTTTGAAAAGCTTAAGGTAAAACTACCTCCCCTACCCTATGCCTGTTGGGGTTTGGTCTTTGGCATAGGGAAATTTTATTACCTTTTGCCTCTTTTATATTGCATGCATACGCCCAAGGTTTTCCTTGCGGGGACTTTGCCCTCTTGACATGCTTTTCTTTCACGATTTGACTTTTACTTCGAGACTGATTTGTGTTAATAAAAAGAAACCTAATTGTACTTGGGCTTTTGTGGCGTTTTGTTCCCTTTTGGGCCCTGACTTCCACCTACTAGGGCGTCGGATAGGCTTGGCGGGTCTACCCCGAGACCTTCCTTCCTCCCTTATGGGCCGAAGAGGAAAAGAATGGGTATTGTCTTCACCTTTAGTCAGGTTTTGACTTTCCATCGGATTTTGCACCACTTGAGTTCAAGGGTAAGCGTGTAGTGTGTGTGGGTGTCGACCCCATTTTGAGTTAACAAGACTGATGAATGAATACTGAATTTTAACCTTTCGGACCTTGCGTCCTTACAATCATGGCAACCATCTTGAAATTGTTTTTTATTCTTTTGGAGAATTTCTATTTTTTTTTTTTGGATTTTGGAAAATTTCTATATTTTTGGATAGATTTCTATTTTTTTTTGTTTTTGTTTTTTGTTTTATTTTTGGATTTTGAATTAGGGATAGTATTTCTTAAGGTACAGACTATTCCAAGGATGAGTTAGCTCTTGTCCTTCAGCATTAATCAGTTTATAAGCATTGCCAGGATAAACATCTTTTATGACGAATGGTCCTTCCCAGTTTGGTTGGAGTTTTGAGCGGGGTCCACCAGGTTTTACGAAGATTCTCTTGATTACCATCTCACCGACTTTGAATTTTCTCTCAATGACTTTCTTTTGATACAAACGTGAAAGCCTATTTTGATAAACGCGCGCATGCTCAGCGGCGACCAGACGCTTCTCATCTAGGAGTTCCAACTGGGCAAGGAGTGAATCACGACGCTCATCAATAGAGAGTTCCTTGTCCAATTGTACTCGCAGAGATGGAATGAGAATCTCATAAGGGACTACCACCTCCATTCCATAAGTAAGGGCGAAAGGGGTTTGCCCAGTAGGGGTACGAATGGAAGTGCGATATGCCCAGAGAGCTTCAACTAGCTTGTCTGGCCAATCCAAAAATTTATTAGCCTCACACGTCTTTTTAACGATTTTGATCAAAGTTTTATTAGTGGCATCTGCCTGGCCATTGCCCTACGGATAATAGGGAGAAGAATGATGCAATGCAATGTTATACCTGTTACAGAGATCCTTGAGCTCTTGAGAGATGAATTGAGGTCCATTGTCGGTGACGATGGTACTCGGGATGCCGAACCTTGCGATGATGTTCTTCATTATGAACTTGCAGACAGTTGATGCTTTGATCTCCACGAATGCTTCCGCTTCCGCCCACTTGGTGAAGTATTCCGTTGCCGTCAGGATGAACGACTTTTGCTTGGTCAGGAGGTTCGAATCACCAAGAGGTCCAATGATATCAAAAGCCCACATGGAGAAAGGCCATGGGGAGGACATAGGATGGAGTGAAGAAGCAGGAGAATGAATTTTGTCGGCGTGCAGTTGGCACTTAACACACCTTCGAACATAGATGGAGCAATCCTCTTCTAGAGTTGGCCAATAGAAACCTAGCCTAAGGATCTTCTTAGCTAGCATCTGGCTGTTCACATGACCACCACACACTCCTGAATGTGCCTCTTCCACAACCTTCCAAGATTCATCATCGTCGAGGCATCTTAATAACACACTTGTGAGCCCTCTTCTATAGAGCACACCTCCAACCAAAACATAACGTTGAGCAACTCTTCTGATCGCTTTCTTTTCTTCCGCTGTGGCCTCCTCGGGATAGGACTGATCATTGCAAAATCTGGCAATCTCATAATACCAAGGTTTCTCTTCATCAGCCAACTCTTCTTGCCAATCCAATAGCATGACCTCTTTGCCTTTAAGAGCTTCACTCCGCCTGACCTTCTCGAGCACCTTATCCCTAACGTCAAGGAATGCACGATCCTTAATAGCTGGAGTGTCACGCTGATGAATGAGAGGAACATGAAAATCACGCTCAAGAGGGAAGACTAGAGCAGAGGCCAAAGAGGCAAGAGCGTCGGCTAGGATGTTCTGGCTTCGAGGAATATGAACAAAGATTAACTTGGTAAAGAGTTTGGCATAAGCTGAAGCAAGTTCTTGGTAGGGCTTGAGATTAGGATTGATAGTGCGGCACTTGACCAGCACCTGGCGTAGAATGAGCTGACTATCACCAACAATTCGTGATTGGGTAACACCATATCTATGAGCGGTTTGAAGGCCGACCAAAAGAGCCTCATACTCAGCTATGTTGTTTGTGACAGGGAAAGTAAGCTGAGCAGCAAATGGGATGGTGACCCCTTCTGGTGTTAAAAGAACCATGCTGATCCCTCTTCCTTGGGAATTTAGAGCTCCATCAAAATGTAATGTCCACATAGGATCGTGGGGTTGATTGATGGACATCAGTTCTTCGTCTGGAAACTCCGAATTGACAGGATCAAATTGGGGTAGAGGGTGGTGAGCAAGATGTTCGGCGATGGCATAACCTTTGATTGCTTTCTGTTGAATGTAAGTGATGCCGAACTGTGAAAGGAAGCTTTGCCAGCGTGCCAATCGGTCGGTAAGAACAGATTTTTCAAGAAGGAATTTAATCGGATTCATGCGAGCAATGAGGTGAACCTCGTGAGCTAAGAAACAATGTTTTAACTTCTGAACTACCCAGACTAAAGCAGCACAAGTCTTTTCCATGGCTGAGTACCTCTGCTAACAAGGGTTGAGAAGTTTAGACAAGTAGTATGCTTCCCTCTCCTTCCCTTCTTCATCCACTTGAGCTAGGACAGCACCCACAGAGTCATCCAGGACAGAAACATAGAGGATAAGCGGTTTGCCTAGAATTGGCGGCCTCAGGACAGGAGGATTGGCCAGATAATCCTTCAATCCGTCAAAGGCTGCCTGACACTTGTCATCCCAATTAAACTTGACCCCCGGCTTAGTAAGCTCGTAAAACGGCCTGCATCTTTGTGAGTGCTGGGAGACAAAGCGGCGAATAAATTGCAACCTCCCGATTAATCCTCGAACTTCCTTCAAATTCGTGGGAGGAGGCATGTCTCTGATGGCCTTCGCCTTATTGGGATCAACTTCAATTCCCCTTTTGCTAATAATAAATCCAAGCAATTTTCCTGATGAAACGCCAAATACACACTTCTTGGGGTTCATTTTCAATTGATACTCTCGTGATCTTGGCAAGACTTTAGCTAGAACCCCAGGATGCTCAATCCTTGTCCTTGATTTTACTACCAGGTCATCCACATACACCTCAATATAAATATGGATCATATCATGAAAAATTGCCATCATCGCCCTCTGATAGGTGGCTCCAGCATTCTTGAGTCTAAAAGGCATGACCACATAGCAGTAAGTGCCCCATGGTGTAGTGAATGATGTTTTCTCCTGATCTTCTTCAGCCAGACGAATTTGATTGTAACCTGAAAAACCGTCCATGAAAGAGAGAGTATCAAATCCTGCCGTATTATCAATCAGAACATCAATATGAGGGAGGGGGAAGTCATCCTTAGGACACGCATGGTTGAGGTCCCGAAAGTCTATACAAATCCGAACCTTTCCATCTTTCTTCATGACTGGGACGATGTTAGCCACCCAGTTAGGATAGAGGACAACTCTAACAAATCTAGCCTTATGAAGCTTGTCGACCTCTTCTTTCATCTTTAGAGACATGTTAGGGTGGAAACGTCTCAACCAATGTTTGATCGGGACAGACCCTAGCTTAAGTGTAAGCCGATGTTCAACGAGCGCAGGGTCTAATCCAGGCATATCCTCATAACTCCACGCAAACGTGTCTTTGTATTCTTGAAGTATCAAAATAAGCGCTTCCTCTTCAGAGGGCGGCAAATTCTTGCTCATGAGGACAATCCTAGGGTCTTCCTTGGTACCCAAATTAACTTCTTTGGTAGGCTCTTCTACTGAGGCTGATGGTTCATCAAATCTTCTCATGCCACTGGCAAAAGCATCAGCCTCGTCCTCATATTCTTCATAACTTTCATCCCCCTCTTCAATAGGGTCTTCATCATTCATGATTTCATAGACACCAAAACCCTCATAAGAAATATTAGTATCCTCATATTCCCACTATGGCAGGATGATCAGATTCTCTACAAATTCAGGAAGAGCTAAATAAGCCTGGCATCTTCTGGCTAACTCCAACAAAAATCTACGCGGAATCTGCTTACCCTTGGATTTCTTATGAAAATATACCCCATGAATTTTATTAGAAGAAGAGGAACAACTAGCTTGATTAGAATAAGCTGAAAAGGAGGAAGGAGGTGAAGAAGCGGATACAGAAGGAGATACAGATGGAGACCCCTCACCAGAGGGGGAGAAAAGATTTATCAATGAATCATGGAAGAGTGGCCCCTGGGTCGGGACACACTCGGAAAAGAGATAGGAAGTCTCCTCAACGGAGATGGAGGATTAAAGAGTTGGAATTTTGGCATTTTTTTTCATTTTTATCTTTATCTTCATTTTTATTTTCCTGTTCTAGAAGAAAGTAATGTGAAGGGAGAATAGTAGGAGGAGTGGAGATTGAAAGTTTGGAGAAAGATTGAATCAGAGATGACCCGCGCGGGGGTGTGATGGAGAGTTTGGAGAATTGCTCGAGGAGCAAGGGAGGAATCGGGAGAGAAACTTGTAATGAATATGAAGAAAAGCTGATCATAATTGGCGGCGGTCTCGGCACGCGAGAGAACAATTGAGAATGTAGAGAAGCTAGAAGAGACGGATGCATGGAAGTGAGGGAAAAGAGGCCGGCCCACAGCCTGTCTGTCGTAAATCCTTCTTCATATGGAACATCTGGCTCTCCAGTGTCCGTATAATCACTCAGCAACTGCCTCTTATCTGTAATCACAGCCGGCTTTTCAATCAATTCATGTATTAGTGGCGACCATTCCGGATCAGTCGGCATAAAGAGACGGCTCAAGGCAATAGTAATATCATGCATATCGAACCATCTGTACCAATCACACTCTGGATCATCCATCTTCCTTCTTTTATCAGGCCTTAAGGACTCCAGGGCTTTATAAGTGGCCAATGGTGTAATATGGCGAGCAAACTGTCTCGCATGAACATCTTGACAGTCTAGAATTGAAGTGATTATTATAGTCTGCTCATGATTCTGAACGCCACCTGTGAAAAAATGTGTCTTCAATGTCCAAGTAAGCGGCTGGCGATCTGTCTTCAAGGTGGATGTCATAACTGCCCATGGTTCATCTTCATTTTTGCCCGGCCCTTTGTATCCCAGGCCACCTCGTGTAATCAATTTCTGAGGCTTAATAGGCCTAGTCCTGCCTTGATAATTGGCACCCAGACCTTTGCCGTTTTGATACCCCATTTTCATTAGAATTTTCTAGCCAGGGGTGTTTATCATGCTTTTCTTCTTCTTCCCCTTTGAAGGCAAGGGTGTCATAGCAATTGTCGTGACTGTCTCGGGCGACATTGGCCGTGGGTGAGGGAGGTCTAGCATTGATAGCAATGGCTTGTTGGCATGCCAAATAGAAGGTACTGATGAAGCTAAGTGTAATCTTTCTCTGGCAGAATTGGGATACTGGTAACTTTGATAATGCGGCCCTTGTGTGGAAACTTAAGGCACTGATGATTTGTGGAGGGCACTGCATCGAGCTGTTGAATATAGGGGCGGCCCAGAATGCCATTAAATGTTGGATCCATATCCAAAATGTGGAAATCGACCGTGATTGTGGTTGGACCCAAACTGACTTTTAATGTGATCATGCCTAGAGGAGGCTTCTTGGTATTGTCGTATGCTGTGACTGTTATGGTAGATGGCCGAATCAGATTTTCAGGAATGCCGCACATCTTCAAAGTGCTCGGCGGCAATACATTGATAGATGCCCCAGTGTCCACTAGACATTGTTTCACCGCCACCTTATTAATATCAACCGTGATGCACAGAGCATATTTCCTTGCTGAGAGTGGTGCCAGTTCATGCTTATGAAAAGTAATCACCGGCTGACTGCTAGCGGGCGTTAATACTGTGGTTATTTGCTCGACCGGAATGTCCTCGTTGACCATAACTTTCTGTAGATATTCTTTCAGGGCCATCTGATGAGTGGTTGACCTTTTGATCAATTCCAGAATGGAAATTCTTGCTGGAGTTCGGTCAAGATGCTTTAACAAATCATACTGAGTACCCGGCACGGACTCTTGCTCCTGTTCTTGTTCATTAGGCCCCTGCACGGGCTCTTGCTCTCTCTGGGGAAAGATGCGCTGGAACATCCGTCCACTGCGGAGCGGTGCCATGTTTTGCCGCGCCTCTGTCGGGGCAAGTAAAGGAGGAGGATTGGAAGAAGAGGAGGGTGTATTGGCGGTAAGAAGCGAGGGAGAGGTGTTTAAAGAAGGTGACCCCGTAGGGGGTGTTGGTGAGGAGTTCAATGAAGAAGCCCCTGTAGGAGGCGTAGGAGTAAGAAGGGGTGCCCGAGTGTGGGGAGAGTTAATAGGTGGAATGAGGAGAGATCTGGGTACGAAGGATGGGGGAACTGATGGTGGGGGGATCCTTGCCGGTGAAGGAGTAGTGGTGGTGGATGTTGGTGATGGGCGGATAAGGAGTGGTCTAGACGGCAAATGTGAAGGGTTAGTAGTGGATGGCGAATTTTGCTGCATGGTAGGCTGCGGAGGCGGTAGGTGGGTATGGAACGCACTGGATTTCGATGGATGAAAATTGAAGAGGTGAAATCTCGCGCTGAGTCCTGAGCGGGCTGTGGATCACCAGAAGATGAACTGCAAGACAGGGAAATGTATCAGAGGGCCCAGGGGGTTTCCCTGGGGCAAAACCCTCCGATGGTTAAGTCAGTAGAGCTGTGGTGGAAGCAATGATGGGGAGGAGAAAAGCTGGTGCGCGAGATTCCTCTCCACCAAAGGGGTGAAGCGGATTGCTCAGGAGTTTCGAGTGTGAGTGCCTTAATGGCTCCCTTTTTCTTCTTACCTTCCACCGGAGGGTAGCCCTGGTTTAAATTGTATGCCGCCTTCAAGAGTCCTGTAAGCTGAGGGGTCTCCGGCGGGAGTTACGTCCTCAACGTGGGCTTTCATGGCCTTTATCGTGGGAACGTTATCGCCTTGAAGTCCGGCGGCTTCTTGATTCCCCTGTCCGTTGGGGACTCTTAACGGCAGCACGAACGGCTAATGTCTGGTCTGGTCGAGCTCCTGAAACGCCAGCCCTGTCCGGGCGATGAGCGTAGCTCGGTGAAAGAGGGGTCGGATAGGTCGGCTAACGCCTGTCTCTCCCGGGCGGGAAAACGGCTTGGACCGGACCCACCTTGTGACCTGACCATCACTCGGGCCCTCCGAGCCTAGGGGCCGCCGGGGAGAGTTGGTTCCTCGAGTGTTTATTCATTGGGCTTTTCTTTCCTGAGTGGGCCCCGTGGGCTATCACTCGGGTGAGCTTGCCTCGTTGGACCCTGTTGGGTCTTGTTGGGCTGCTCTGTGGGTGGGCTACAGAAATCCCCCTCTCCACTTGTCCCCCTCCTACTCCCGAGCCATGGAGGCTCGGTCGAGTAGTTTTTGAGGCTTTGGACCGGCGTGGCTCAGGTGGGTGGAATTCTGTTGGCATTGTGGAGCCACGTGTAGTGGTCGCCTGGGCCCGTAATGATGATCCTGACGGATTTGAAACGAAGGGGCCCCCCTTTTCTCGGAGCACGGAACGACGCGCCGCCTCCCTCCAGGGTTTTATAGGCGTTGGGCATTGTTCGTCGTTCTAGGCTTCCCAGGGTTTTGGGCTTTCCTTAGTTTCTTTGCTTTTGGGGCTCCTTGATGCGCCGTGAGGGCACAGTGGAGGCGCGAAGTCTTGCGCCGACGTTTGAGGAGTTGGCGAGGATAACCGCGGAGGCGGTCCGGCAACTTCCTTCCCCTCCGGAGTCTTTGAGCTCGTGCGAGGGATCATCTTCCGGCTCGATGGCTGGTCTGCCTTTGGAAATCGGGCAGGTGAGGCGGGAGCCCGTCCCCAACTGTAGTGAGTTGGGGGAGGCCGAGGTGAGGAAGCTGGAGCATCGCTTTTGCTTGCCTCTCAAGTATAGCTTCGCTGCCGCCGCCCTGTATGAGACGAGTCTGGACAGCCGTACGAGACACATTTGCACTTTCCTTATGGCTTGGAAGAGCGGGTTCCGCCTCCCCTTCGAGCCCCTTGTACTCCAGCTTCTCGAGTTTTTCCGGTTGGCGCTTATTCAGTTGGTGGCCAACTCGTATCTCCTCCTCTCCGCCTTTCGGATTCTCTGTTGTCAGCACGATATTTTTCCTTCCTTGGACCTCTTTCATTATTTTTTCGAGTTGAAGGCGCAGCCGTCGGCGGGGAAGGGCTTCTACTTCATCCAGGCGAGGAGGAACAGGAGTTGCATCTCCCTCGCTGCGAAGGATTCCTCGCACAAGGGGTGGAAGACCCAATTCTTCTGGGTGAAGGCGGAGGCGACGGATGAGTTTTGGAGGTGCTTGGTCTCGCCTAATTTTGATGGGGACATCAACGTCAGCCCGCTCACTTTGTGTTTGCATCTACGTCCTTTTGTATTTGTATGTACGCCCTTGTGATATATGGGTACACAATAGTAGGTATTAGTGGGTTTATTTGCAAAAGGCCATTGGGTTTCTTTGCAAATGTGCATGTAGGCCCTGCAGGGGCCCCCTCCCTCATCCTTATTGGTCCACCTGGACTCCTGGGTCCAAGGTGGCTGGTCCATGGTCCAACCTTGGACTTGGACCTAGAATTAATTAAAGAAGACAAATTCCAATTGTCCTCTTAAAGGGGGGGGGGGGGGGGGGGGGCGAACCTTGTAGTTTAATGGGGTTTAATGTGGTTGTCAAACCACATCTCAACCCTTCATTGATCAACCCTTGATCCAAGGGCTTAGAATAGGTTAGACCCCTTGCATATATATACTTGTATTTTTCATATTGCATGAATTAATGAAGAGAAAATTGGCATTTGCCCCCAAGTGAGATTTGCACCCCTCCCCTCTCTCTCCCTGGTTCCTCCACCTCCAGCCCCCTTTCTAGAGTGTAATCCCTTCCCCCTTGATCCCCTCCAGCATCTGAAGCAACTCCGGTGATCGCCGCCGCCATCGTCTCGCCGCCGACGCGTCGTCGCCAACGGTTTCGGTGTTCTGTCCACTCAGGATAGACCCTTCTTCTCCGAATTCCTGATACCACTCCCTACGTCTTCTGAAGCTCAAAACTTCAGGGTTGGTTCCCCTCTAGAACCCTTATCCCCAAAAAAAAAATCACATCAAAATTCATCCTTTAGCTATTTTTTGATTTTCGTCCAAGTCCAAGTTCCAGATCTGTCCTGGTTCTGTTTACTGTTCACCAGCTCTGAGTTTACCCCATTCGAACTATCTTTTGATTTTTGTTGGGTCGTCCAAATTTACTGTGATCTCTGTCCACATTCCTATACCACCAGGAATTTTATTAATTTTTGGTTCACCCTCCAAGTATTTTTCAAATTTCGTCCAAGTTCCCAAGAACATTCTGCCCACAGTTTCCCAGATCCGACCCAGGTCTAGTAAAGAAATCCCAGAAAATCCATTTTGTCTCCAATCAGAAAACCAAAAATAGTCCCGGATTCCTCTCTCATAGATCTTCAACTTTGCTGAAGAGATTATTTCCAGATTCGGAGGTCTTCTCCCCGGTCAACGTCGATCTTCAGAGAAGTCAGAACCTGCCCCTACAGTTCTGGCCAGATTCCAGCAAGCTTGTAAAATACATGATCAGAAATACAGATCTGATTATTTTTTTTGAAGACCCCTACGTCGAAGTACTCTGAGTCAGCTTTCCAACGGCGCTAACCTCGTCGCATTCCGACGACGGGGCTGATCGCAGCAGCAGTTTTCTCCGAGTCGCGCGCCTACAAACAGAACTTTCAGGTTCGTGGCCGAGTTCCCAACGAGCGTCGTCCGAGGGCCGCCCGGCGTCCGGCGGTCGTTCCAGCAGCTCGCCATCCCAGGGGTACGCTTTCCAGGTGTCTCCACACCAGAGGAGTCATCAGGCCCCACACGACCCCTCCGGTCAATACGTGGGCCCCCACTAGCACGAGTACGCGTGAAGCCGAAGCATTGCCCGAAACCGCCCGTCAACCCGAACTTGGTCCTCCCGGGCCCACTTGTGTCGCCCTTTACCTCCCTGCGTGGAGTGGGCTTAATTGCATTGCTGTAAACATAATGTACTAAGTTCCCGGGAGTACGAGCTTCGGCCGGGTGCCGTCTTCGCCAAGCCGAGAGCGTGGAGGTATCGCCTTCACCCTTACACTTGGCATTGGCTTAATTCTTTATATGCTTGTTTATGCCGCTGCTAGAGAGCATGTGTAGGGATACCTAGCTCGCCTTCAATTTATAATATCACTGCTGCGAGAGAGAGCGAAGCCGTCCCGTGACCCGATCCGGGCACGAAAGTGCGAGCCGACCACCCTAGCTCTTACCGGTTTCTCAACCGCGCACATCCGACGCTTCCCTCGTTAAGGGACGATCGCGAGCTTGTCGTGTCCGTGGTCCCGTCCCGCATCAAATTTCCATCCGAATCTTTCTCCTCGCCAGGAGGAGTTCCCTCCCTACGTGGAGCGGCAGGCCGCCCATCTGCTGGATAACCGCCAATCGACCGAGGAGCTGGTGACGCCGGAGAACATCGAACGGTGTTTGCTTACGCGGTTGATGTCGACAGGTACCGCTCTCGAGGTTCTTCTCTTGGGGTGGTAGTTACTTTTCTTCTCCTGACCGGGTCTTCTTTCTTTGTTGCAGATGTGAGGCGGGAACCTCTAGAGGAAACTGCTGAGGTCATCGATCTGGCAGAAGATGACTCGGCGGCCGACGAACCAGAGGCTCCTGTGGGTCGCGCCCAAGCGCGGGATAAGGGCAAGGGGGTGGCCCCCGGGGGGTCTTCACGGCCAGCTGGTACAAAGCGCAAGGATCCCATGGCGAGAAAGTTGCGGGAGGCCGCGAAGGCCATGAAACGGGCCAAGAAGGCAGGTCCCCCTCCTACCACCGGGGGCGACTCCGGCTCGGTGGCGCTCCCCTCTCGGGGGCAAGATGGGGCCGACCCCTCGGGGCCAGCTCCCCCACTTTCCAGGCGAGAGGGGGCCGAGGAGACCGGGGGCCCTTCAGAGGGCGGTGATAGGTCGGCTCTCTCCCCCACGGGGGTAGAGGGGGCCGATGCTGAAGTAGCTGACGCTGAGGCCCAGGGGTCGGCCGGAGGCAGCGATGTCCCGGCCGGTGAGGTGCGGGCCGAGACAGGCAGGGCTGGGGGTTCGCCCGCTAGGGCGTTGCAGCCCCAGGTGCTTGGAGCTCCCGGTGCGGTCGGTCCCGCGGCACCGGTCGAGGTTGGGGGTCGCCCGGGGAGGTGTCGCAACCCCAACCGACCGTGGCGCGTGAGGCGGCCGGTCCCGTCGCTTGAGCAGAGCCTTCTGGCGGGGTGCCCCGGGCGGAGCGGTCCCCTCTGCCGGAGCCCTTGGAAAGGCTCGGCATTACGGGCGACCTGTATCGGGTCTGCCGGTCGATTGCCGCAAGGATGAAGGGGGGAGAAAGGCGCAATACCCCCCCCGGGCTCCTTGATGTTCTGATGGAGGGGGCCTGGTCATAGCTCGGTCGGCGGCTTTGATGGCGGAGGCGCACGCACGGACGGAGGCGGAGCGGTCGAACCTTGCCTGGACCCTTGGGGGATGCGAGAGGAAACTGGCCCGACTCAAGGGGGAGCATGAGGGGCTCCGGCAGGAGTTCTCCGCGTTCCGGGAGGTGGCGCGGGCGAGCCGACTGGAAGCCGGGGTGCTGACCGAACAGCTCGCCAAGACCCGAGAGTCTCTTGAGAGGGCAAGCCGATCCCTGGAGGAGGAGCGTCTGCGTCGCCTCGAGCTAGACAATCGCTGGGAGCTCGAACGTGCCGAGCTGCTAGATCGGGCGGAGATGGCGGAGCGTCTCCGAGCTGAGGCTGAGGTGGACCGGGCCCGGGCAGAGGAGCGTGCGGCCGAGGCGGAGCGGGCTCGGGTCGAGCTCGTCGGAAGGGCGGGGCAGATCGAGGCGGAGGCAATCGAGCGTTACAGGAGCTCGGATGCTTACTCGGCCGACCTGGTGGAAGCCGCCCTACCCTATTACGAGGTAGCACTACGCCGGGGTGCTCGAAAGGGGTTCAAGCAGGGCTATCGCCGGGCGGTAGACTACGCCAATGAACAAAACTCCACGATCGAGTTCCCCTTTGGCCAGTGTTATGACTCGGATGAGTCGGTTTCCAGCTCTTCTTCGTCGGTTGGGGAAGATTCGGAGGGGTCGCCTCCGTCGGGGTCACCGGCTCCGGGCGTCTCGGGAGGGCTCACGACCGAGACAGTTCTCGCACAGGCGAGGTCAGTGTCCGAGCCGGCCGTCACCGAAGGCGCCGGGGGTGACGCGTCTCCTTCCGCCGGTCTCGAACGTCAAAGTGGGCCCGAGGCCTGATGTATTTTGCCTCTTTCCCTTTTTGTCTCTCTTTCCTCTTTTTAGAGGGTTTCCTTTTGGTGTGATAATAAATGACTTGCTCTGTTTGAGTACTATCCTTGCCGTGATTTGGTTGGCGGATCTTGAGTAGTTGGGAGGTGCCGATATGTCCTGCATGGTTTTCGCACGCTGTTTTGGTAGGCTTCTGACGGGGCGTCCTTCCGTTCCCTCATGCTTTGAATGTCAGGCCGCTTCGTGAATCCCGCTAGGGCGGGAAACGAGGAGTTGGAGGTGACTGTTCAGGGGAGAAATCCTTTGGCGTGTTTCCGAGGGGAGGTCATTTAAGGCGTGTAGCCTCCTTTGGCCTATAAGAAGGACCGAAAGGCGCCCTTTCCTCTCCACTGCTTGGGATTTTCTCTAACAGTCTTTCCTCGCTCCTTCCTTTTCACTCTGCGTTGTGCCTTTGCATTCGGAGCATGGAGGATCCTTCGGAGGGCGATGCCGCCGACGACGGGGAGTGGCGGGCTCCCGCTGTCTTGTAATGTTGAACGGATCCCACGGTCGCCGCGCGTGCATGAGACGGGTCCGACGGTCGCCACGCAGATCTGGGGAGGACTTCGGCATGCGGAAGCACGCCATTGGCCTTTTCTTAGCTCCGGCGAGGCGTCCGGGTGGACGCCGAGGCGGAGGACGGATGGGGGCATCAGGGGAGTCTGCCGTCACTTCCCTCCGTGTGAGGGGAGGAGGCGTATCAAGCTCCCTCCTCACCGAGGCCTTCCTCCGTCTGCAGCCTCTTTCTCCCTCTTCTGCTCTTCATTTCTTTCACTCTTCGGGGGCTGCTTGCTCTCTCCTTCCTTCCAAGGAGTTGGCAGATTGGAAGAGGGGAGGCCTTCACGGCGCTCCTTTTTCCTGGTTGTTGCCAACTTGGGAGGTAGCCTTCCTCAGCGTTTAAAGGTGGCCTTCCTCCTGAAGTCCCTCTGTCACCTTTGTCACGGGCCATCCGAGCCAATCGGCTCAACCACCTTTTGTCCGAGCCAGTTTCCGCACGAGGCAGAGTCAGTGGCTGGACGCGAGGAGATCAAAACCGAGTCAGTCGAGCGATGACCCCTTGAAGCGATGTTAGACGGATTTTTTGTTTTGTTTTTGCTATGTGATGTACTGGCATTTGCCTACCTGATGTACCAATGGTTTGGAATGAAAAGAACAGGGATTTATTCCGTCCATCTTGCTGTACAATTTCAAAAGTAGAATTTGCGTAGTGCGGCTGCGTTCCATGTCCGAGGAATAGGTTCCCCTTCCATTGTCGCTAACCTGTACGCACCTTTTCCGAGCGTCTCGACCACTCGGTAGGGGCCTTCCCAGTTGGGGGATAGCTTGCCCGCCGCCTCTAGTGGTCGAGAGGCTTCGGCCTTCCTGAGGACGAAGTCCCCCGGTTGGAAACGTCTGTCTCGGACTTTGGCGTTGTAGTATCGAGTGAGGCGGCGCTGGTACTCCGTTGCCCGGACGTTCGCGATCTCTCGGAGTTCGTTTGCCAGGTCGAGGTTCTCGAGCAACTTTTGCCCGTTTGCCTCGAGTGAGAAGCTGATCACTCGGAGAGACGGATTGGCGATCTCCAATGGAACGACGGCTTCGGTGCCGTATACCAACTGAAAAGGGCTTTCACCGGTTGCCGTCCTGGGGGTTGTTCGGTGCGACCACAGTACGCTAGGCAATTCCTCGAGCCAGCTACCCTTAGCCTTGCCGAGTCTGGTTTTTATGCCTTTCAAGATAGTCTTGTTGGCATTTTCAACCAGCCCGTTGGCCTGAGGGTGGGCGACCGAAGTGAAGTGGTTGCGGATATTTAGGTCGGCGCATCTGTCTCGGAAGTACCGAGAGTCGAATTGCCGACCGTTATCGCTTACTATCACTCGGGGGATGCCAAAGCGACAAATGATCGATTTCCAAACAAAGCCCCAAACGACTGTCTCGGTGATCCTGGCCGTAGCCTCGGCCTCGATCCACTTGGTGAAGTAGTCGATGGCGACGACGATGAACTTCTTCTGGGACTGGGCCGTTGGGAATGGCCCAAGGATATCGATTCCCCACCGAGCGAAAGGGTAAGGCTCGGCTAGGGTGACAAGTTCCGTGGCCGGCTGATGGACCAAATGGTCGAACCGCTGGCACCGGTCGCACTGTTGAACATAGGCCGAGCAGTCGCGCTGCAGGGTGGGCCACCAGTACCCCTGTCGTAACAGGATTCTGGCCAGCGACCTTGCCCCTGAGTGCGCTCCGCACAGGCCTTCATGAATCTCTTGGATGGCTCGGCCTGCCTCGTCGGGACCGAGGCACTTCAGGAGGGGACCGGAGAACGATCTTCGGTAGAGGGTGTTGTCGAGGACGACGAAGCGCCGAGCTTGATACTTCATTCGGCGGGCTTCTCGAGGGTCGGAGGGCTCTTGGGAGTCTTGTAGCCAGGACAGGTAGGGGGAGCGCCAGTCACTTGGAGTGGCCGAGTCAACAGCGAGGAGCTCCGTGTCGATGCTCGGGCGCTCTAGCTCTTCTAGGAGGACCGATCGTGTACCTTCCGGGTCTAGGGAGGAGGCCAATCGAGAGAGGGCGTCCGCCCGAGAGTTTTGCTCCCGAGCTATCCGGACTACCTCAAATCCCTCGAACTGTTGGGCCAGGCTCCGGACCAACTGAAGGTATTTGATCATGGGTGCCTCCCGAGCTTCATACTCGCCGTTGACCTGACCTGCGACTAGTTGAGAGTCGGTGTGGATCCTGACTCGCTCGACCCCCAGCCGTCGGGCCATGCGTGCTCCCGAGATAAGGGCCTCGTATTCGGAAGCATTGTTGGACGCCTGAAAGTTGAATTTTAAGGCGTACTGTAGCTCTATCCCTTCGGGGGACCTCAGGAGGATCCCCGCACCGCTGCCTGCCGAATTGGACGATCCATCGACGAACAGTTCCCAGGTTGGCCCGGTCGTGGTCGGAGGCCTGTCCTCGGCGGGGATGGTGCTTTCGGCAATGAAGTCGGCGAGCGCTTGGCCTTTGATTGCTGATCGCGGCCGGTACGAGATGTCGTAGGCCCCGAGCATAATGGCCCATTTGACGAGTCGCCCTGAGGCCTCGGGGTGGGCCAGAATCTTCTTCAACGGCTCGCCGGTTAGCACGGTGATGGGGTGCCCCTGGAAGTAGGGGCGGAGGTGCCTCGCGGAGGTGACCAACGCTAGCACGAGTTTCTCGATTGCGGGGATCCTCCGTTCGGCCTCATTGAGCACCTTGCTGGTGTAGTAAACCGGTCTTTCGATTCCCGAGTCATTTCTGACTAGGACCGAGCTGACCGTGGATGGCGTCGCCGAGAGGTAGAGCAGCAAGACTTCGCCGGGGACGGGCTTGGAGAGCACCGGTGGCGAAGCCAGGAGCTCCTTAAGCTCGGCAAATGCTGTCTGGCACTCCTCATCCCATGCGAACGTAGCAGATGCTAGCTTGGGTCCCCTCATCAGTTTGAAGAAGGGCAAGCATCGTTCGGCCGCACGGGACAGGAAACGGCTGAGAGCGGCGACACGCCCTGTCAGACGCTGGACGTCTTTAATGCACGTGGGCGGGCGCATGTCCAGGATGGCCTGGACTTTGTCGGGGTTGGCTTCGATCCCGCGCTGAGTGACCAGGAAACCCAGGAACTTCCCGATTTTACTCCAAAGGCGCACTTGGCGGGGTTGAGCTTCATGTTGTACTTCAGGAGGGTGCCGAAGGTTTCGGCGAGGTCGGTGAAGTGGTCTCGGGCCTTGGGGGTCTTGACGAGCATGTCGTCAATGTAAGCCTCGACGTTCCGACCTAGCTGTCCCTCGAACATGTGATTTACCAGTCGCTGATATGTGGCTCCGGCGTTCTTTAACCCGAAGGGCATCCGAGTGTAGCAGTACACGCCGCAGTCGGTGATGAAGGCGGTCTTCTCGATGTCTTCTGGATTCATTCTGATCTGGTGATAACCCGAATAGGCATCCAGGAAACTGAGTATCTCGTTGCCCGAGGTTGAGTCAACCAATTGGTCGATGCTCGGTAGCGGATAGCAGTCCTTGGGGGTAGCCTTATTCAGATCGGTGAAGTCCACGCACATTCGCCACTTGCCTGTGGTTTTTGGCACCAGGACGACATTGGCTAGCCACGTAGGGTACAGGACTGGTCTGAAGAGGCCTGTCTCTTGTCCCTTGGTGACCTGCGCCTTGATGACCGCCTGCTTCTCGGGCGCATGCTTCCTTCTCCGTTGCTGTACGGGCCTGACGGTGGGGTCGAGGCTGAGCTTGTGCATCACGGTCTTCTCTGGTATGCCAGGGAGTTGATCATCGGACCAAGCAAAGGCCTGGACGTACTCAGAAAGAAATTTCTTGTATTGCTGCTGTTCCTTGGGTGGTAGGTCGGCTCCGATCCTTACTCCGAGGGCCGGGTCATCGTTTAGGAATACCGTTAGCAATTCGCCACCGGGCTCGGCGGTTACGGTCTTCCTTCGATTCCCTTGGGGCCCTTATCCCCCCCGTCCGGCCTTGAGGCTTCCACCGAGATGTTGTAGCACCTTCTAGCCGTGGCCTGGTTACCTCGACTTCCCCCAACCCGTTTTTGGTGGGAAACTTCATTTTCTGGTGATAGGTAGATGGTACGGCCTTTATTCGGCTGAGAATTTTCGGCCGAAAATGGCGTTGTACGCTATCATACCCTTGATCACTATGAAGTCCACCATGACCATAACGGTTTTGGGTGGGGTGCCGATGGTGACCGGCAGGCTTAGGGCTCCCTCGGGGTAGGTGGCCAGGCCGTTAAACCCGCAAAGGGGTGTTCGGATCGGGCGGAGCTTGGATGGGTCTTCCCCCATCTTGAGGAAACGGTCATAAGATAATACATCGGGGGCGCTCCCATTGTCAACCAGAATTCTATCTACGTCACAATGGTTTATTGTGGCCGAGACAACGAGGGCATCATCATGCGGGGTGCTTAGCCCTTCCAGGTAGTGGTCGGAGAAGACTATGACCTGGGGCTCCCTCGGCGGGCCCCCTGAGGGCTCTGAGACCCGGCTGGCCCGCTCGGCATGACGCTTCTTCCTCGGCTGGTGTCGCCGCCCGATGTCGTTCCTCCAGAAATGACGTTGATGTGGACCCCTCGGGGGGCGTTGTCGATCTCCTCGGCGGCGTCTCGGTCTTCTTTGCGCCCAGCTACAAACCGGGCCAGGTGCCCCTGACGGATGAGACGTTCGATCTCATCCTGGAGTTGGTGACAGTCGCCGGTGTGGTGCCCGTGGTCGCCATGGAACAGGCAATGCCTGTCGCGCTTGCGATTCTTCGATCTCATTGGTTCGGGCTGGCGGAGGAGTCCCGAGTCTTTGATGTCTTCGTAGATCTCGTAGACTGGCATGGTCAACGGGGTGTACCGCTCATACTTCCGTTTGCGTTCTCCTTCCCGATCGCGCTTCTTGCCCGAGCCAGGGTTTGGCTCGGAGGCCCGCTTCTTGTCCCCCTCCCGACCCGAGCCGGTTGTGTCTCGACAGGCGCTGAGTACTTCTTCCCACTCGGTGTGGCGTAGTGCCAGAGTCACTAGCTCGGCAAGGGTCGAGGGAGGGTGGAGGACCAGTTCGCGGCGGAGATTCTCATCTCGGGTGCCCCTGGTCAGAGCGATCGTGGCCGAGGCCACATCCAGGCGGGGAATTCTGAGGGCTTCCGATTTAAATCGGTGGACATAAGCTCGGAGCCTTTCCCCTTGTGCTTGTTTGAGGGCCAGGAGCCCCGCTACTGACCTTGGGGGGGCGCTTCCGGCGAAGCTCTCCTTGAAGACTGGCCCGAATTGCCTGAAGTCCCGGATGGACCCAGGGGCGAGGGCCCGGAACCATGCCTGAGCGCCTTGGACCAGGGTGGCCGCAAAGGCTCGGCATTTGATAGGATCCGGTGTTCCATGCAGAGTCACCAGGGTGTCGAAGCTATCGTAGTGGTCGGCTGGGTCGCCCTGGCCATCATAGAGCTTGAAGGTCGGAATGGAGGTTCTGGGAGACACCTCTGCCTTCAAGATGTATTCGGAGAAAGGGGATTTCTCCTCATCCTCCGGGAGAGAGGTCTTCTGCAAGGCGCGGAGGGTGCGTTCTTGCTCTACAAAACGTCGTTCGAAATCCCTCAGCCGGAGGGATAGTTCCGGCTACGGTCGCGCCGTGGGACTGGGGGGAGCGTCGTGGCGATCCTCAGGACTGCCGGCGCTCGGGCGTGGAGGCCTCGCCCCCAGTTTCCCTTTTCTGGGCGTGGAGGAAGCCTCTTGCTCCGGGGGCGGAGCTTGCGAGGGTCCTCCCGCGTTGTTGCGGATGACCTGTTGACCGCGGAGGGTGAAGCGGCCCCCAGCGGTATGCTGGGACGCACTTCGACGGGGGGGGCTCCCGGACGGGGCGCGAGACCTGGCATCCCTTGCCGCCTGGGCCCTCATGAGCTCCACGAGGACGTCAAGATTCTTATTGAGGGCCTGGAAGACCTCGTCGCCACCGTTGGGGGGTACCCCCGTCGCCGTCGGAGGGGGCGGCGGCCCATTGGTGGGGACGCTGGCGTTGGAGGGAGGGTTCTGTGAGGCCCTAGAGGGGCCATCTCATGCCGCCACCATGGCCTTACCCTTCTCGACGGTGGATCTCCTCCCTGAGCTTCTTCTCACCATCTTGGCTCTTCGTGCACAGACGGCGCCAGATGAAGAGGCGAAATCTCGCGTTGAGTCCTGAGCGGGCTGTGGATCACCAGAAGATGAACTACAAGACAGGGAAACGTATCAGAGGGCCCAGGGGGTTTCCCTGGGGCAAAACCCTCTGATGGCTAAGTCAGTAGAGCTGTGGTGGAAGCAATGATGGGGAGGAGAAAAGCTGGTGCGCGAGATTCCTCTCCACCAAAGGGGTGAAGCGGATTGCTCAGGAGTTTCAAGTGTGAGTGCCTTAATGGCTCCCTTTTTCTTCTTACCTTCCACCGGAGGGTAGCCCTGGTTTAAATAGTATGCCGCCTTTAGGAGTCCTGTAAGCTGAGGGGTCTCCGGTGGGAGTTACGTCCTCAACGTGGGCTTTCATGGCCTTTATCGTGGGAACGTTATCGCCTTGAAGTCCGGCGGCTTCTTGATTCCCCTGTCCGTTGGGGACTCTTAACGGCAGCACGAACGGCTAATGTCTGGTCTGGCCGAGCTCCTGAAACGCCAGCCCTGTCCGGGCGATGAGCGTAGCTCGGTGAAAGAGGGGTCTGATAGGTCGGCTAACGCCTGTCTCTCCCGGGCGGGAAAACGGCTTGGACCGGACCCACCTTGTGACCTGACCATCACTCGGGCCCTCCGAGCCTAGGGGCCGCCGGGGAGAGTTGGTTCCTCGAGTGTTTGTTCATTGGGCTTTTCTTTCCTGAGTGGGCCCCGTGGGCTATCACTCGGGTGAGCTTGCCTCGTTGGACCCTATTGGGTCTTGTTGGGCTGCTCTGTGGGTGGGCTACAGAAATCCCCCTCTCCAAAAATATTGGGATATTGGTGGTTATATCGATTCGAGATCATGGAGTCCCACCGGGCGTGCCAACTTGTGGAACGCACTAAATTTCGTGTTCGTGAAAGATATCGGGGTGTTCTTTTTATCAGTTTATCGGTTTATCTAGTGCGAGGGCGTGCAAGTCACCTAGGTGACAATGTGTTCGGGCTTCAAGATTGAAGTTGTCCGAAGCCTGGGGTGCGCTCCATCTGACTAATCAGACGATTGTGGGTATCGGGTCGGGACTGGAGACCCGCCGCGCCATAAAGGCCACGACGTTAATTACATCCCCTCGGAGAGGGGAAGACCTCTGATTAATCGCCAAGAAAAGGGGCCTCATGGCCTAAACATCAATTTTTCATTAAAGCATGCGAGTTGGGTTGACATGGTTTAAACCCTCCGCATCGGTATGCAAAACGACGTTCAAAACCATACGAATACTTGCTGCGAGTGCGGCAAATTTAATGCAAGTGCGGGATTAGATCCCGGTATATATATATATCAGTCACTGACAGACCATCCAGTATTCGGTCGAGAGTCCATATTCGAAGCATCGAAGGTGACAACAAAGACATTCGGATATCTGACGTAGGTACGGCACGTTTCATGTGGGTGCGGGATCGGATCCCGGAAGAAGTGGGTCAAGGTGATGAACTATCGGCCCAAGAGGTGCACGGATCATGACCATGTCGGGGATCCCGAGGTCCATGTCCGATACCACGGGGCATCATTACACAGTCCGGGGGAGCGGGTTGTTAAGTGTAAAGCCCGAACTCGACAACGTGCGCCCTCGCACGCGGATCGACCTGCGCGGTCAGGTTGCGGGGGTTTTCGGGGGCGCCGGAACAAAATTTGGATTATGGTGGAGGGGAAACTTTTGATTAGTTTTATTCATTAGCTTTAATTCTTTTCTCTCATTTGATTAAGCATTTTCTCCCTTTCAGGCATGCCGGTTTAAGGAAGCAACGGGGACGGGGCGCGCCGGATTAGTATCAAGAGGAGGGCGCCGTTTTAGACTCCAAAGGAGGAAGTGGGGGCGCCGTTTTAAGGTGAACATGGAGATGGAGAGGGGGGGGGCGCCGTTTTTAGGTGCTCACAGGAAGAGATGGAGAGGGTGCGCCGTTTTTGGGACTCAAGGAAGGAGGTGGGGGTAGGGCACCGGAATAGGCCCAATGAGGGGGGGCGCGCCGGTTAAGGATGCTACAAGGGGAAGGGCGCGCCGGTTTAAGGATACTACAAGGGGGCAGAAGGGCGCGTCGGTTTAAGGAAGGCCAAGGGGCGCGCCGGAATGGGCCCAATGAGGGGGGGTGTGCCGTTTTAGCGTTCAAAGGAAATGGGGGTTACAAGAATGGGGTTAAATCGGCGCGGTGAGTAGTGACCGCGCCGGATTAGGCCACGCCGGGACAGCTTCAAAGAGGTTTTGTTTCAACCCTTTTATGCTCTGTTTCTTGTTTCTTTAAATTGTAAGTCGGTTTATTGATTAGTTGTTCATCTTATGGATGGATTATGTTTACGGAAAGAAGATTTAAGTGTTTTAATCGTTTATTTAGGCGGATTAGCGTGATGATTCAAGTGTTTTGTTCAGGGGGTTCAGTTCACAGAGTTTACTGTGCGTTTCTTTTCTTTCACCCGTGGGCAAGTTCTATGATACGTTTATTCATTATTCTTGGTGTTCTTGTATGTTCTTGACCCTGACGAAAATCGGGCAGCACCTCCCCTAGATCGGGGCTTGTCGGAGAGAAGCGAAGGCCACCAAACGGATTGCTCCGGGGTGACCCTCAAAAATCGGAGTGGCCTTACGGCGGTCCGAACCCATGTGTGAGTGTGGAGCGCTCGAGGGCTAGCCTTCAAGAGCGACCACGACTCACGGGCAATGATCCCTCAAAGGGGAACGAGTGGGGAGGGAGATCAGAAACACTGGAGGCCAAGTAGAAAGGGGGCTACAGCCTGAACGTATTCCGAAGGGGGAGAAGAAGATGAAACATATCAAAAAAAAAAGGATCTCCCGAAGGATCATTTTCATTTCACCGCGAGGGGGTGCAAATACATGGGCTCTTCATGCATCTAAAGAAAGGAAGCAAAGGGAAGAATACATCGGAGGAAAGAAAAAGAAACACAGGGGAGGGGAGAACTGTGTCTCCCTCACCTCACTCTCTGCTCTCTCCCTTTCTTTTTGCTCTCTCTTCACTTCACTCTCACAGGAACACTGGCTTCGGGCTTCAAGGGATTTCTCTCAGAAGAAAGCTTCCGCTTTCCAGGCTTCCAAGAGTTGTCCCTCTTCTCCAACCGATCAAAGTTCCCCGTGGTGGGCTTTTTATAGGGGCTAGTGGCCCTGTCGAAGGGAGAGGCCCCCCGCCTTATTTCTCTTTATTTCTTCTTCTTTCCATCTTGCTTCGCCTGCAACGCCTCTGCCGTGTCGCCGTGTCGAGTGCCGTTGTCGTGGACGTCACCTCCGCCGAGGCTACAGTGTGACCGGGAGGGGGGGCAGAGGCATGGCCTCCTCCTCTGCTGGCATATCCACGGCGAGACACGCCGCTTTCATCATTTGCAGGAGAATGGGCGGCCGACGGACGAAGTGAACGTTCGACGGTGCAGGGCTCGAGAGTTTCCATTCACGGCATATGCTCGGTTGCCCAACGGATCGAAGCAGACATCTAGCCATTTTAAGCAGTTCATCGACGTGCTGTTCGCAGGAAACAGGGGACCGTATTGATGACGGGATGGGTCGATTGCACGCCCGGGAAGCGCTTCAGAGAATAGGTTTAGGGGTTAAAACGGCGCCATATTCAAAGGGGTGCCGTTTTAAGCATCAAAGGGGCCTTTGGGGCGCGCCGTGTAGCCAAAGAAGGAAAAAGGGGCGTGCCGTTTTAAGGGAGGGGCGCGCCGTTTTAAGGCGCGCCGTTTTAAAGCCCCCTCGTGCCGTTTTATGCACCGAATGGATTCTTTTCGAAGTCGTGGCCGTTTATATGAATGTTGACATTCCCGGAAGGTTTCGGTTGCGACGTATGGCCTTCACAATGTTCCACTCGCAGCCTCTGGGACTCGGTCCCAGACTTTGTGTGACTTTCGGTGCACGCCGGGCTGTGTCGGAGTTCCCGACTCTTCTTCGATTCGGCTCTCGGCACGGTCGGCTTTAGAGTTGTGGCCGTATCTTCCGCCCGAGGGGCTCCCTCATCGGCTAGCGGACCACCAAGCGAGTCCTCATCCTAATCGGACGAGGCATGAGGTTTATTTGGCATTTCCGTCTTCGGCTTGCTCTCGAGTGTCGAGACGTGCATGCCGTATGACCATCATCGACATTTTTTGACGTCCACAGTGGGTAAGGAGAGGTCGGGTTGGCAAGGATGGAGAATTGGTGGGAGCAGGTGGATTTTTTTTTCACTAAGGTCATACTTGTAAGGGACAGGGGACCTTACAAGAAAGTTTTTTATATAATAAGCATAAAAGAAAGAAGAGGGTAGGGGATACAGGGAACCACGAAGGGGGGGGGAGGCATCCTGCTAAAGAGGAGAGGAGACCCAAATACAACAAGGGGGCAAGGCCCAATACAGCCCAAAAGAGAGACGGGCCAAGGTAACATAGAAGTAGAGCGCAGGACGTGGTCGCCGGCGGCAGCAAGTATGATCGGCGGTCGGGAGCGCGCCAGGGGTGGGCCATCCACCCTGAGGACGTGATCGCATCAGCAAGCGGGAGCTCGAACAGGGGCAGCACACGGGGATGGTGGGTTGACCATGCGGGAGCAGCGACGAAGAGCCCACCAGAGGTGGCAGGCAAACGAAGAGGCTGCATGGCGAACGAGGCCCACAGTGGACTCCGCAAATGAAGCCGAAGGAGGTGGAGACAGCAAGCTTGGCCGCCGGTCCGGAACATGCCATGGGTGGCCACCCACCCAGAAGACGAGGGCGCAACAGCAAGCGGGAGCACGAACAGGGCCAGATGCATCAACCTGCGCGAGGGGTGCTTCGACCTGAATGGTGGAGGGCGCAACGGCCTCAACGGGGGCATGGACCAGGGCACGAGGGGCAGCAGGGGAGCGGCGGGAGCAGTGACCTGAACGGGGAGGAGCAACGACCAGTGCACGAGAGGTGACGATCGGAACTGGGGGGCTCCGACCTGAACGGTAGCAGGGGAGAGGGCATCAACATCCAGGGCGCGAAAGGCAGCAGGGAAGCCGAGGGACCTGAAGCCTGCAGTCGACGGCAAAGGAGTGGTAGGGAGAAGAGAGACGGAGAGGGGGAGGACAGACAGGGCCAAGGGAGAACCGGGAGGGCTGACAAGGCCAAAGGGGAACCGAAGGGGAGGGGGGATGAGGCAGAGGCTAGGCAGAGGGCAGCCACACAAGGGAGACAGGAAGGCCAAGAGGGGGGGCGGCCAGCCGAGGGAGGGGAGAGGGGACCGGGGGGGAAGCAAGGGAGCCGGCAGGAGGGTAGGAGGACAGAGGGGGGGAAGGGACGCCAGGACGGCCGGTGACGGGTCAAGAGTAGGGCCAGAAAGATGAAAGGCAGTAGAGGGGGGGAGAGGGGAGGGGCCAGGGGGGAAAGGCCAAAGGGAGGACGGAGGGGTTCGAAGGGAGCAGGGACCAACAGGAGAGGAGTAACAGGAGGGGGAGATAGGGCAGGAGCAACGGAAGGGGGGGGGGGAGAGAGGGTAGCAGGCCAAGAAGGGTGGCATACGCAGTCAAGGAGAACAGCTAGGGGCGGGAGAGGAACACCAACGCCAACACGGGGTGGAACCAGAGCATCGTCGAGGCCAGTGGAGGGACAAAACCAGAGAAGGGCTGGAGAGCCCAGGAAACAGAGTATCGTTTCCTGGCCCCGTCCCATCGAAGTCAACGGCGGTCAATGCGGGCTGAAGAAGCTAGGGCGATGCGTGGAGGCAAGCGAAGGCAGCAATGCAGAGCAAGCACCACCGGCCGTCGACGATGGAGAGACAACGGCTGCAGAAGAGGTGGGGCCGGCTAACGGAGGCGACCGGCAACACCATCGCCCACAGGAGGGGGAGGAGGTTGGGAACCAAGAAGGACGGACCCAAGAGGGGCTGGGGAGGCAGACACGCCAAGGGGGGGACCGGAAAGGGAGGGGGCAACGGAAGCTGGACGGAGGAGAGCAAGGAGGAGGGAATAACACAAAAGGAGGCACGGCTAAAGAGAGGAGGCTTCGAGACGAGTGCAAAGGGGTTGACGAGACAGGGAGCAGAGGATGACACTTCGATTGGGGGTGGCATGAGTTGGTCGCCAAAGACGTGTCGACCAAACAGTGGCAGAGAGACGACTAAGGGGTCGAAGGAGACGCCGGCAGGAGCCCCCGGAGAGGCCGGAGGGCAGGCAGCCGTCGCCGGAGCAGGAAAACCACCGATGCAGTCGATGATTCCAGGAGTCGAACGACCAGCAGGACGCACGGGAGCCCCAGGGAGGGCGAAGATAGGGAGCACGGCAGCTTCGGCGGGAGAGACACCGAAGAGGATCTGCGGGGACGAGGGACCGGAGAGGCTGCGAGGCTGCCAGACAACGAAGAAGGAATGGCACCTGCAGTTGCCGGAGGAAAAAGACGACTGACGCAGACGATGACCTCAGCGGCCGCACGACTGAAAGCAGTAGCAGGAGGCCCTACGAGGGTGAGGACATGGCTGGGAGGACCTCCGCGGACGAAGGAACACCACCGAAGAGGCATCCAGACGACGCAGACGGAGCGCCAGAACGGAGGCAAAGGATAGCGACCGTACAAGCGGTGCCAAACGCGGCCGAAGAACACCACCGTGGGGCACAGGGGCGCCAGCGATGGAGGCTACACCGAAGGAGGAGGACGCCAGAGGGGCAGAGGATCAGGATGGGGCAGCAAAAGCTCCCCCCCCCTCCGGCCATGGCCGGAGAGGGGGGAGGACGCGAGTGGGAGGAGGAATGTTCGTCGGCTCCGGGAGCAGGTGGATTAACGGTGCGTAGAAGAGCTCGACTCAATTGGGGAGTAGAAGAAGACGGAAGGGTGCGCAAGAGGCGCAGAGGTTGATTTGGATTATGATTAAATGCCCCGACAGAGGCGTTTTCTTCATGCCATCCCTGTCCTCTCTCCACCTCACGGAGAGACGTGACAGGGTTCACGTGCTGATTTGGCGGGTGCTCCGGCAATGGATTGTGGACAATCCCCATATCCTGCTGAGGTGCTGGAGCTTGCTGTTGCGGCTGTGGAGCTGGTTGCTGTGGCTGCTGAGCCTGCTGTTGCCGAGGAGGCTTTCTTTCTTTCATAGTGGCGATAAACTGTCTCATCTCATCCCAATTAATGCCACCCTGGTCATTTAAATCATAAATGTAATCCTTGAAGTGGAAGCAATGGTCGACATTATGGCCAGGAGAGCGGTGAAAGACACAGTAGTGGGACGTGTCAACATTAGCGGGCCACGCTGCCCTTTCCTTTGGTAGCATGAGCAAGTTGGCGGCCATTAAGGCATTGAAAATATCCGGAAGACTTTCTGGCAGTGGAGGATAGTGGGCCCTTTTGGGGCCTAGTGGTCTCCTTTACTGTTGTTGTTGCGGTCCATAGTTAGTGGGTGGCGGTACTTGGTGGTATTGTGGCAGAGCTGGAGGGTCTGCGCGGGGCGCTTGATTTTGTGGCGGAGCAAAGGAAGGTTGAGGTGCGAATTGGTGTTGTGGTGGCGAGTTGAAGAGAGTGCTTTGCTGTGGATGTGGCGGGGGTCGTGGGTTAGATTGGCGAAAAGGTGTGGGGTTGCCGACCGCGCCAACCTGCTCATTGATGACGGTGCCCTCAGTCGTGGGCCCGCTATTGTTGACATTTGTATTTTTCTTGAACAACTTTGGCTTTGGTTCAAACATGCCCATGATGGGCGAATCCTTCATTTGGGTTTGAATATAAC
Organism: Amorphophallus konjac; assembly: GCA_022559845.1. NCBI lineage: Eukaryota > Viridiplantae > Streptophyta > Magnoliopsida > Alismatales > Araceae > Amorphophallus > Amorphophallus konjac. The sequence continues at coordinate 151,689,052 of CM040129.1, forward strand.
GAGCTCTTTCATAGAGCTCCTCCATGGTTGTCAATCCGTTCATGGCTAATATGTGCCGGAACTGAGGGGTTGCATTGGATATAATCATCTTAACCTGTTCCGGTTCAGACAACGTATCTTTCAACTTTTCGGCCATTGATCGCCACCTATCAGCAAATATTATGAAGTCCTCCTCGGGCTTCATTTTCTCTGCAACCAGATCTGTAACTGAAAGGGAGGGTCCAACCCGGTCCCTGTACTTCTGCAAGAATTTCTTTTGAACCACATCAAAATTACTGGCATCTGCGGGTTCCAAGGAATAAAACCACTCGAGGGCTGGCCCCTCTAAAGATCTTCTAAACAAATAAGCCAATGAGGCCTTATTATCTTGTCAAAAGGAGGTCTCGTACATGAAATCCTTCAAATGAATAAAAGGATTGCCAGTTCCATTGTATCGCCGAAAATTTGCCATCTCAGAAGGCGGCAGATGGAAAACTGGCAGTGTAAGGAGAGAGATCTCCGGGGCATTCTTGGCTGCAGTAACTTTCTTAAGTTGCTCTTCCATGCTGGCCAACTTTTGGAGCAGTAGAACATTGGTGTCGGACTCGACCGGGGCCGGATTTTGAATGAAAGAATTCGGTATAGGCGTCCGTAGAATTCGAGGAGGTTGGAGAAACTGAGGCCTAACCGCTGAGTAGCTTGCCTGTTGGGCCGGCATGGCCGCACCAGGCGTTGGTGGACAAGAGGGGGGTTTGTGCAAGACCGCATGGTCATTAGTGATGTGATGGCCACTCTCGGCCGGAGGGGGATTGGAGGATGAAGAGGGAACAGACTTCCCTTTCAAAGCGGCCTGAACTGCCTGCCGCTGGGAGTCATCTAATTGAGATAGAGCATTAATCAAATCAGTAACATTGAAAGATGGGGAGGGGTTCCCCGAAGTGTTGGAGGGTAAAGCCTGAGAAGAGGGCACAACCTCTTGAGTAGTGGTATCAACCACATGAACTTGAGGATAATGAGAATGAGGAGGAGGGTAATTCCCCTCATGATAGATAGAATCTTGGGTAACCTCATAGGATTGACCAAAAGCATTCTCCTCCACATCATCATAGGAATATCCGTAGCTTGCCATGTTGATAATCTTACCTGAACGGAGTTGCATGCTTAAAAAGAGAGAAAGCTTTATGAAGGAATTCTCACACAATCAATCACCCAATCGAAACAAGCTTAAGCAAATCAACCCTACCAAGTTTATGCAAACAAGTTGAGATGAACACAAGATTTTAGTGTTATGTTTGAGATTAGAGTAAGTTAAATTGCAGAATAATTCACTCCTCTTTGCAAAGTGAAACCTAGTTTGGATCCAAGTGTAGTCTCTGGGTTAACTAGGTTCTCTCTCTTCTTACCAATGATAGGTTCTCTGAACTCTGGGTACTTCAAAGGTACAACCAGCCCAGCGTCCGTGAGGGAATCCACGGGTGTGGGGACTTACGGAGGTCTTGGAAAAGGGATTTCCGGTCCAAAGAGACGGAATGCTCAATGGAGGGTTGTCCCGATTCCAAGAGAGGTGTGTGGAATCCTAGTGTAGGGAGAGGAGGTCTCTCAACCAAATGCCACAAAATGCAGTATAAGATAAGCCGATCACAGTAATATAATCAAATAATCAATGTAAGTATGAATCTAGCATGAATAGACAGAAACAGCAAAGCTTTGTAAACACACAGGAAAGAGGCGACGTAGCGACAGTCGCTACTAATAGAAGAAACGACAGCGTGGCTGTCGTGAATCACGGTGAAGTGCTCACAGACAGTGAAAATCGCGCCTTAGTGTGAGGCGATGTATGTAAAAAGGACGCCTCTGACAGAGGGCGTCAAATATGAGTGGTGCACACGCTCAAAAGAAAGACACGCCTTGATGAGAGGCGCTAATCAATAAAAGGACGCCCGCAGTGAAGGGCCCGAATTCACAAACAGAGTAGAAGACCAAGAGATGTGATAAAAGACGCCTCGGCAGAAGGCGTTAATCAGGAAAAAGACGCCCTGGATCAAGACGTTAACTCAAAAAGCGCCTTTATGGAAGGCGTTAATTCAAAAAAAACCTAGAGACTAATCACAAACTGGCTGATCCCGGGGAGTGTGCAGTGTGCACAGTGGAGGGTGCCGTAGGGCACAAGGGAGGGGTACAGTGGGTACCAAAGGGAAAGGGCACACGTGGGTGCCAAAGGGGAAAGGGCACGCGTGGGTGTGATGCGGGACGGACACGGGAGACGACACTATATGGTGCCACCCTTGGACTCTAGATGAAGACACGACCAGCAACACACACCAGGGAGACAGTAAGCCCGACACTACGAGCTCCTAGTGGCGAAACGTCGCTAACAGAAGTGGAAGCTCACTCGTCGTCCCAAGCGAGGGAAAGCGCGGACCGTGCGCGGTTAAGGAACCGGCGGAGGTCAAGGGTAGTCCGACTCAACTTCCGGACTCGGATCGAGTCGCGGGACGGGTCACTCTCACTCTCATAGCGGTGACATGAACACACGGGCTAGTACCTATCGCTCTCGACAGCGACAAAAGACCGTATACTAGCTAAGCAAATGAACGCCAAGAGGTTCGGACCATTACCTCCACGCACCCGGCGTGGCGAAGACAACCCCGGCCGAATCACGGACTCCCGGTTAAACAATATCACAGCAATACAAAGATTTGACCCACTCCACGTAGGGAGGTAAAAGGTCACATGTGGAGCCCGGGAATCACGCAACTCGGGTTGACGGGCAGCATCTTGATGTCGCCCGGTGGTGCCGAACTCTGCGTTTTCGTGCTTTCTGAACGGCGGGTTCTGCGGGCCCGCGGGGCCCACGGATGGCTCTGTCCTCCGGATCTGCGGGGGTGGGACCCACTGTGATGGGGACCCCTGGTGGGGCGCCTCCACGGACGGCGGTCGGCCGGGAACACCGATCGGGGGTTGATCGGCCCCGATTCCCAATCGATGAACTAGCTGTCCACGGATTTTGGTTGTTGTCTTCCGGCGCGCGCTCCGGCGAAAACGGCCGCTGCGATCAATCCCGACGTCGGATCGGGACGCATGAGCTATCGTTGGAAAGCTCTCTTCAAATGCTTCAATCTAGACCCAGAGAGATCTGCTGGATCTGGTCGGATCAGAATGTTAATGAATTTACAAGCCCCTGTTATACAGTAACCGAAATCTCAGATCTGCAGAGTACTTGTCTGAGAACCACGGTTTACCGCCTAGTAAACCTCCGATTCAGCTCTTGAGCGCTTCTTCAAAGTTGTAGGGTATCAAACCACAGAACGGGGAATTTTTTTGGAATTTGATTTGGAGGTGGTGGTGATTTACTATGATTTGTGGGGTGACTGGTGGTTGGATCTGGGAACAGGGGAACAGAAGTGTAGCTGGGACTGAGAACGATTTTTAGAAAATATGAGATGGATGAACCAAAAATTAAGAAAAATTTTGGATGAAGGGGTGGATGGGTGGAACCTCTGTAGATCGGATTAAAAATCCTCACTTTTGGGAGTGAAAAATAAATAACAATTACGACAACATGTATAAGATGTGATAAAGAATATAGCACGAGGTGCTAAAGGGGGTTGTGATCGCCAGAGGGTTTACCTCAATAAGAAGAAATGAGATCGCGTGTACCTGGTGAAGAGTGGGATGCGGGATAAATGCGGATTTCCTCCTCCAACTCCAATCGGCCGGCCGATGAAGTGGGTTTTCTTGATTGATTACCTTGTAAAAAAAGACAATAAAAAAACAAGCAAAAGAGAGGGGATCAGCCAAAATGCAGTAGTATCGTTCCAAAAAAAACCAACATGAAATAATGAAACGACGTCAACATGCGCACCTCTTTTTTTTTGTTTTTAAAACCCCTAGCAGAGAACTAGGGAAGGAGATAACATGCTAAATGCAGTAAAAGAACTAACGACAAGAGGCCACAATGATGATAATGTGATGAGAATGAAATGAACAAAACAAAACAATATGTAGCCCTGCTCTCCCTGACGAGAGTAAAGGTGCAACCGGGAAGACGCGGGACGGATGCAGCAGGATGAAGAAAAGACAAAGGAGGAAGCCCTGCGTGCTTGTTCAATCTTCTTAACCTCTAAATGCTCAGGGTGCCTGTTGAATACTTAAAATCTTCAACCTTTTTACGAGCGAATGATGTTTTCTTTTGTAGCTTCAATCGGATGTGATCAAACAAGGGAATTGATAAGAACGGGTAATGAGGCATCCAAGGAAGGATTAAGATCGGGCAAGAGTCCAAAGGATGGTAGGGAACTGTAAGGGAAAGATGGAAAAAAGAAGGACTCTGGAGTGAAAACACGCCTTGAGACAGGGCGTCTTTTATGAATTGACGACCTATACAGAGGCGTTTCTTGAAACACGACCTAGGAAAGGCCGTTTCTTCCTGGGTTTAATTTTGGAAATGAAAACTTCCTCTGTTTGGAGATTAATGGAACACGCCTAAGGTAACGGCGTTTCTTCAAAACACGCCCTGAGGAAAGGCGTTGCCTTTTATTTTGAAAATAGATAATTCCAGAAATTAACGGATAATACCAGGAATTGACGCCCTCACCTGCGGTCGTCCTTTCTTTGAAGACGCCTTACGACAGGTCGTTACGTTAAAAAGTAACGCCCTTTGTCAAGCCGTGTTTCACGAAAATGCAGGAAAAATGCAGAAAACTCACAAAAAAGAGAAAAACTTTATGTTATAGGAATATTGAAGTCCACTTGGGGCGTTTACATAATAACATGAGATTTGATCAACAAAACGTCAATTTTGGCGTGTCTACAGCTGCCCCGCCTTGGCGTCTGCTTTGCAAGGGAGTGAGACGGAAATGAAATGAAGTGTAATGAAAGGAATGAAGTGGAACGAACTGATAAGGAGACGCCAAGGTGTGATGGGACACGCCTCAGACACTAAGCATCTGAAATCTTTCCAAGATTCTGAGTGAAACAACTCTGAGTGGTTCCAAGGAAACAATCGATTTGTTGGATAACAGGAGATTAGACTAAGTAAATAAAGGGTGTGCGCGCGGGCACGACAGGGAAAGACCATTGGAGAGCGATTACCAGCCAATGTGGACGTGCTGCAACCAAGGTAAATTTTGCAGAAAAGTAAAGAGAATTGGGATAGAGATCCAACAAAGGGATATTTTCAAGGAATCAGCCTGAATGGCTTCAAATAGAACGAAGTACTTGATTTGAAGTGGAATATCTCATGTCAACTCAATCAAGAGCGAGTGAACTTCATTATTGCCATAATATGAAGATTTTCAGCATGAAACTCAAAGTCCTACATGATGCATGCTGGGCTAAAAGAAAAGATTAAAACAAACTAAAAATAGAAAATAATCAAGGATAATATTGCTAAGCTGTTTAGGTCTGGTCAAGAATCCATATTTCTGAGCTAACACTAAGCCGAAGCCCGTTTGTCCGCGCATCAACTCGGAAAGTGGAACCATCGTCCCAAGCTTTTAACAACTCAACGGCCTATCCGTGTGATCAAGATTCTCCTGAAATCGTCATCGTTTTTGATGAAGGGGAACTCAAATTTCAGGTTCATCAAAACCACACGGTCCTTGATATACTATAATATCGTAGATATCATATAATAACAATGCTTACAAGAAACGATACAAGGTGACAAGATGTTACTCCCATGAGCGATCCAAACGCCTTGAATCCTGCAAACTTCTGCACTTTGAAACTTATTAGACTTCATTTATCAATTCAGAACATGACATGATCATAAGTGCTTAATCATAAACAATTTCATCAAATAATAGCACTTAAGTTCATCAAAAGTATGGAGAGGGCAAAAACGTAGGCCAATAAAACACGCCTAAGAATAGGGCGTTAACAGAATGAAAGACGCCGTACCATAGGTCGTTAAACTTTAAAACACGCCCTTCTCAAAGGCGTCACCAAGAAAGGAAGCTTAGAAGAAACACGACCTCATCAAGGACGTGACATAAAAAACGGCCGCTGCTAAGGTCGTCAAATCAAAAATAACGCCCTAACAGAAGGCGTAACTAACAGCGAAAGCTTAGAAGAAACACGACCTCATAAAGGGCGTGACATAAAACACGACCACAGGTTACGTCGTCAAATCAAAAAGACACGCCCTTACACAAGGCGTGAATTCAGCCCGAACCTCCGTTTCTAAATCAAGAACAGAGTCCTTAACCCAATCAAACTTCTATCTTCGGGACTCTTTAGGACTCTTCAAATCCTTATAAAACAGCAGTTTTCCTTAACCAAATCATCAGAATTTCCTCTGCAGCCGAACTGTTTCCTTCTTTCTTCTCTGCAGGCCTTTCGTTCTGCTTCTTGCTTCTGTTCTCAACTGCAGGCGGCGATGGACAGAATGCTCAAGAAACCTAGGATTTCTACTCCTAGAATCTCTGAAATACAAGGGCACATAAGCAATCGCATTGCTTTGAAACAGGTAAGCTTTCTCTTCTGCCCGTTGCTTTGCGATGCTCCTTCTGCCGAATTCTCCTTTCACGTTGCATATGCTCATGCTTGTTATTGCATGTGTTCTGTTCTTCACAGGACTATCCAAATCTTCCGGGAGCTAGAAGATATGTCCAAATCAAATGGTTGCCCCTCATCCTCTCCAAGTTCACATCAGACATGAGGGTATACGTAGCTAGATGGCATCTCTTGGGGTTGATAACCCATGCCAAGCATTATGATCAAATCCACATAGATTGGGCTGCCATAGGAGCATTGATTGAAACATGGCATCCTTCCACCCATACTTTCTTATTTTCTACATTTGAGGCCACCATCTTGCTGGAGGAAGTAGAGATGATCCTAGGCTTGAAAAGGATGAAACACGGAGAAGAAGAAAAGATGGCCATCATGCCAAGGCCCATCTCCTCCCATGAATTGCTAACCTCGTTAATACCTAGCCCAAATATAGTGAACCAAATCAAGGTCACTAAAGGAGTTAACCTCTTGAAGCTCGCCTCGTGGGTGTACAAGAGAGCGGGTCAAGCTAAAGAGGAAGAGGAGATAGAAAGAGTGACCAAAGCCTTCGTGGTGTGCTTGGCAGGAGCACTCCTATTCCCATCCACGGAGGACTTTCTAGAGGAGTCCCAATTGAGCGCAGTGGTGAGCTTATGGGAAGAAGAGAGAGTTGGACCGGCGATCCTAGCATATCTCTATAGCGGGCTTACATCGGCGGCCATGGGAAGGCCCATCTACGGGTGCATGCTAGCACTCTCAAGCTGGGTTGATCTACACTTCAAATTCGACTCATGCCACGAAGCCCAACAACCCTCAAGAATTTTCTCAAAGAGCCCACTCTCATATATAACCGGCTCATTGGGTATAAGCAATAGAGTGACCAACCGGATTCCTCAAATCAAGAAGAGAGGGGATTGGAGGGAGCATTTAAAGGTAATGCCAAAGAATCTTTTTACTTGTGCCCCGGGTGTATTCAAAATGCAGGAGCCTCGTGCACGCTTCTCCATCGGGACGGACCTTCGTCTTATTGGTGCTTCGGACTTCGTCTTATATAATGCACACCGGTGCCTTCCTCAGCTTGGGCTCCCAAGGCAACACTTAGAAGACATCTCTCATCTCCCTCCAATCAGATCAAGAGACCTAGGCAGCAATGAAGATGGAGAAGAGGTTATCACCATTCAAGCTCTATGGAGGCTAAGCAAACTTCATCAACCTGCAGAAGACTTGGACGAAGACAAGGAACAGTGGAAAAATTATGTAATTTCATTGAGAAAATTAAGGCCCAAAGTGGCTCATTAGTCATTGTAGTTCCTCCTTTCAAAATAATAAAGACTGCTTTCTGATTGAGCCAATTGCCACTGTGATTATGAACCAAATCATCCAAAAAACTGTGTTTCTGTTGTGAATAACGCCTCAAAGAATGCCGTGAATTCAAAAATACACGCCTTACCTAAAGGCGCTTCCAGCGGCCCTTCATCAACAATTGACGCCTGCACAGTGGGCGTAACTTTAAATAACGACCTCCAGCAAGGCGTGACTAGATTCAAACCCAAAAGAATGTAATCGTTGACTCCTCAAAAATAACGCCTTTTCCTTGGTCACGTCTCAATAATAACACGCCTTTACCAGAGGCGTTACTTCAAACAGCAATGATGACTTCTCTCACATCAATCAACGCCCATTCAATGCGTCTGACGACGGTTATCGTTCCCCATGCAAAAGAAATTAACGCCTTAATAGTCGTCGTTAACTTGAATAAAACGCCCAAGGAGTGGACGTGAATTCCATTATAAACGCCTCCCATTAGGGCGTGTCTTCTTTTCGAAACCCAAAAGCCGTCGGGCCCCTTCTTCTTCCTCCTTCCATTCTCATTTCCCCTTTTCTCTGCAAACCCTAACCGAAGCCCTCCTCTCTCTCAATCTCCTCCTTCACTCTCTCAATCCTACTCAATCTCACTCCCCCTAAACCCTAGCCATGGCCAAACGCCAAAGAGTTAGCGCCCCTGATGTTGTTGACCTTGACGCCTCCCACGCCCAAGAGGAAGAAATCTCCGTGGAGGAGCTCGCCGTCGTGGCCTTCGAAGAAGAGGCGGCGATGGCCGGCGGCGACGAGGCTGACGGAGCAACGGGCGAAGCAACAGAAGATGCAGAAGTTGGAGAAGGTGGAGAAGAAGAAGATGAGGAAGATGAGGAAGATGGAGAAGAAGAAGGACCACCGCCCACGGTGGCGGTCGCTCCCCGGGGCCAACTCCGGCGGCCCAGACGACCACTGCCTCGGCCACAACCCCAAAAACACAAGAAGGTGAGTTCCCCCTCCCCAATTCCATTTTTTTTTATTTTGTTTATATTTTTCTTGATTTTCCAAAGCCCTCGGGCACGAAACCTGCAACTCAGAAAAGACACGCCTCCCACGGGGGCGTTACTCACAAACAAAACGCCCTGACCCAGGGCGTTAATTATTTTTAATTTCTGAAAATCAATTAACCTCCATAAAAAAACGCCCTGAAGCATGTCGTTTCTTAAAACTTATGATTTTTCATGAATTCCATGCTCATTAAACAATTTCCAAAAATATATTTTCATGAATTATTTCGCATGCTGTCAGTTATTTGATTTTCTGTTAAATTGAGAAACCCACGCCCTCCAGTAGGGCGTTAATTCAACAAGAGACGCCCAAACCAGAGGGCGTCGCTTCGTTCATTAACGATTCAAAATTAACCACCTTTAGGAAAACGCCCTACCACAGGGCGTTAATTCAACAAGAAACGCCCAACACCGAGGCGTGATTAGAAATATGTTTTAGAAATAGCAAAAACAGCCACCAAAATACGCCTAAGACGGGGGCGTGATAAACATGAAAAACGCCCTCATCAAGGGCGTTACATTAAAGTTCATTCAGAAAAACGCCCCCCACAGGGGCGTGAATTTATCAAGAAACGACCTGAGGGTGGCCGTGAATTCCAAAATGCTAAAATTCAATATTTAACCCAAATCAAATGTAATTCCACATGGATATTCAAACAATTAAGACAAATAATTCTCTTTTAATGCATGCAGGGGCTGATGAGGACCCGTATCTCATGGGTCATGGTCTCGGCAGCATACCAGGGTCTCCCCGACTTCCAGAAGGTTAGGGTAGAGGCCATGGGGTTTGGGGCTTTTCTATCCATTGAGCCTTTTAGACCTGACCTAGCACTGATCCAGGTTTTGAGGGAGAGATGGGATAGGGTTAGCCGGACTTTTCTGATGCCCTGGGGGCATATGGTTCCTAGTTTAGAGGATGTGGCCAGGATCACAGGTTTACGGGTAGATGGTGAGGCCGTGAGTGGGTTCACCTATTCTGACTATACGGAGATGGCCCAGAGGCTACTAGGGCTTGAGATGGTCTATGTGGGACCTAGCGAGTGTAGGACCATTTTCCGTACGGACCTGACTACAGCGATGGGTCTAGGAGATGCCAGGCATAGGTCGGGGGAGACCTTAGGTGAGTTTGCACAGCGACTGACCGACGGGGTGAGAGCGGCATGCTGCCAGGACCCGACTGACCATGAGAGAGCGGACCGAGACCTGAGGAGGTTCCTGCTGCTGCTGCTCGGGAGATTATTGCTGGGGACGAAAGCTGACGTCATCAACTGCCGCTTCTTAGGCATCCTCGAGGATCTGGAGACGGTTGGTACATATGCTTGGGGAGCGGCCCTGCTGGCGCATTTGATGGCTGATCTGTCCACGGGGACAGGCCGTGAGACGACCGTCAGTGGCTTCTCACCTCTTCTTCAGGTATGCAATTTCTCATTTCTTATCTTTTCTTTATCATGATGCATGTGAATATAGTACTAATTGCAATGCATGGACGCAGGTGTGGAGCCACCTATATATGCCGATGGGGCGCGTTGACCCACGGCCAGGAGCTGAGGGATCCTTCCCTCTGGCGCGACGCTGGTTGCCCGTCGTCTTCGGTGCCCCACTTGACTACGAGTTGTGGGTTCTACGGAGAGAGTTCCGCGACTTCCCTCCCTCGCTGGTATGTATGAATGAATGATATGCATTTCTTTTTGTTGTTTATTTGAATATGATGAAATGATAATGATGCGTGTTCATGAATGCAGGTGCAGTGGAGACCATATGAGGGGATGACAGATGAGGGCCAGCCTTGGGTCGTATCGGGGCGACCTCGCTTCGGGCGTGAGCTGTGGCTACACTGCTTGAGCGAGATTGAGCCGTTGCGGCTTCGGCTGGTGATGAGGACCCTGGGCCTGCCCCAGGAGTGGATCGAGGTCGGAGAGCCTCGAGGGATTGGCAAGAAGACCCGCGGTCGCACCAAGACGACCGACTGGAGGGTGCGATTCGAGGAGCAGTACGCCGACTGGCAGCGTGGCGGGACCACAGTCGTTTCCCACGCGACTGACAGCTCCGAGTACCTTCGGCGCTACTGGGAGGTTCACGCCGGCAGACCTCAGATGAGGGTCTTAGGGGTATGTATGAATGCACTTATTTCTAAATTGAATGCAAATGCTTATGTAACTATTATGCGACTAACATGTAATGAATGCAGGATGCGAGGGACATAGCGGCTATAGATGCACAGGCGCACCTCCACATCCTGGAGGACCAGCTAGCTGCCACACGGGCAGACCTGGAGACCCTGGTGAGTGTTTAAATTATTCCTATATGCAAATGAATTTTTTTTTGATTTGTTGAATTAATGATTAGCCACTGACGGTCTTAATGAATGCAGCGTGCCCAGCAGGGAGCAGCGAGGAGAGATCCGGGGGAGGCCTCCAGCTCGAGGGGGCTTAGTGCAGAGGTGACTGCATTGACGGAGCAGCTGGCTGGTGCGATAGCGCGAGCCGAAGCGGCGGAGCGTGACCTTGCCTCACGGGTAAATTCTGAACTCAAAACCTCATTCAAATAATGATTAGATAAAAATTGTGCACTGATAAAAATTCATTTTTACAGACTGAAGAGCTTCGAGCCACTCTTATCTGCGTAGATGAGGGCTTCCGAGCGACGAGCTCACAGGTGCGTGATCTACCTTCAGTCACATGTTGTTATTTCATTTCATGAATTATTGAACTGTGGAACTGATGATTTGTTTACCTGTTTGTAGGCTGCTCAGCTGAAGGCGATACGTACCGAGTTGTCGATCCGCGATCAGCGGATCGCAGAGCTTCAGCGGACCCTGCAGCGACGCAGTGAGCTTCCTCAGGACGTAGCCGAGCTGCGAGTTGCCCTGGAGCTGGAGAGGAGGGAGCGTGCTCGGGAGCGCGAGGAGCGGGCTCGTGAGCGGGAGGAGCACCAGGCGGAGCGTGCCCGGTTCCAGGAGCAGCTGACGGCGCGGGAGCGTGAGCTGGCGGACTCGAGGACCCAGTTGATCCTTTCCCAGGAGCGGCTGCGAGTGTCCGAGGAGCGGTTGCAGCGAGGCCGTGAGCGAGCACGGGCTGCGGGGTACTCCTTCACCAGCTCCACCTTCGTGGCGGGTTCTTCCCTCCGAGAGAGGAGCGAGGCAGGGGGACACGTTCGGGTTCCGGCTTCTTCACGGGGGCCTATGCCTCCTCCACCAGCGCCAGCTCGGGACGGTGAGGAGGAGGTTGAGAGCAGGAGAGCAGAGGAGGGTGGAGGCGAGAGCTGAGAGTTTTGTACTTGTACTCCTCCACCTTCACACCTGTACATGATAGACATGATGATATATATATATAGGAGATTTGAGCTTTTGTTACCTGAGTACTTGTATGGTTGTGGACTTGTGTTTGTGTACTTTTTTCTTTCCACGTTCCTCGTGTTTGCTTTACTTTGCCCTGTATCTGCAGCTGCGGTTTTCACTTGAACAAACAGGTTAATTCATCTGTTCGACTTGGCCCCTTGCCCGGTGAGCAAGGGATGTCAATATTCTGATCTTTGTAATGGGTCAAGGGGCCAAGCCTTTAATAAAATAAGGCCAAATGAAATAATTAAAACCCGGGGATGCCTCATGCAATCATACATATGCAAGCAAATAATTAAAAGATGTCCAGGCAAGAATGCAATTCATGCAACATGAAGAATTTATTTTTTGTTCTTTTCAGTATATATATATATTTTTTGGGGATTTTCTGAAAAACACGCCTTAGATTAGGTCGTTACTCTTGTAAAAGACGCCCTCGGATACGGCGTTACTGTGAAAAGATTTTTGAATTTTGTTGAAAACACGACCTTCCAAGAGGCGTTATTTTTAAATAAACGACTAAGATCTAGGCGTGAATTAACGTTAAAGCGCCTTGAACAAAGGCGTTAATTTTATTCCTCCCAAATTGAGCCGATAAAGAAATTAAGGTGGTGGGCCCTACTCGGTCATCATCTAAGATCCATTAACCTTTCTTGAATAATTAAAAGGGGAATTGGCGTGAATATGGTTAAACTTATACACAAGATTTCGTACAGTGCATTCTCTTCAGTTTGTCTCGACCATTCTGCTGGTTCATGACTTTTCCAAAAATAAAAAAAGAAAGTATAAGGAAGCCCACAAGAGATTCAGAGATACCTGAGGCAAAACTACCTCCCCTACTCTATGCCTGTTGGGGTTCGGTCTTTGGCGTAGGGACGCTTTGTTGCCTTTTGCCTCTTCATATTGCATGCATACGCCCAAGGTTTTCCTTGCGGGGACTTTGCCCTCTTGACATGCTTTTCTTTTCACCATTTGACTTTCACTTTGGAATTGATTTGCATTGAATAGATTTGAACTGATGAACAACCTAATTGTACTTGGGCTTTTTGTGGCATTTGTTCCCTTTTGGGCCCTGACTTCCTCCTACTAGGGCGGCGGATAGGCTTGGCGTGTCTACCTCGAGACCTCCCTTCCTCCCTTGTGGGCCGAAGAAGAAGAGAATGGATATCGTCTTTCGCCTTTGGTCTGGTTTCGACTTTCCATCAGATTTTGCACTGCTTGAGCTCAAGAGAAAGTGTGTAGTGTGTGCGGGGTCAACTCCCATTTTAAATTAGCAAGACTGATGAATGGATTTTGAATTTTGACCTTTCGGACCGTGGACCTTTGCCTGTCATGTCAGCCCAAAAAGGAGAACCATGAAAGAAAACTCTTTTTTGTTTTATTTTGATTTTGAAAATGTTCGATTTTTTTTTTTTTGCTTATTCGGGAGATCTCTATTTTCTTTGGATTTTTTGTGAAGTTTTGAAATTTTGTCTGGATTTTTGTTCAGGGGTAATATTTCTTGAGATACAAACCGTTCCAGGGGTGAGTTAATTCCTCTCCTTCAGCATTAACCAGTTTATAAGCATTGCCAGGATAAACGTCTTTTATGATGAACGGCCCTTCCCAATTTGGTTGGAGCTTTGAACGAGGGCCACCTGGTTTTACAAAAATTCTTTTGATTACCATTTCACCGACCTTAAATTTTCTCTCAATTACCTTCTTTTGATAAAAACGTGAGAGCCTGTTTTGATAAACGCGCGCATGCTCAGCGGCGACCAGACGTTTCTCATCTAGGAGTTCCAATTGGGCAAGGAGTGAATCACGACGTTCATCGATAGAGAGCTCCTCATCCAATTGTACTCGCAGAGAGGGGATAAGAATCTCATAAGGGACTACGGCCTCCATTCCATAAGTAAGGGCAAAAGGAGTTTGCCCAGTGGGGGTTCGAATAGAAGTGCGGTAGGCCCAAAGAGCTTCAACCAGCTTGTCTGGCCAGTCCGAGAATTTATTAGCCTCGCACGTCTTCTTAACAATCTTGATTAAGGTTTTATTAGTGGCCTCTGCTTGGCCATTGCCCTGCGGATAATAGGGAGAAGAATGATGCAATGCAATGTTATACCTGTTGCAGAGATCCTTGAGATCTTGAGAGATAAATTGAGGCCCATTGTCGGTGACGATGGTGCTCGGAATGCCGAACCTCGTGATGATGTTCTTCATGATAAATTTGCAGACGGTTGATGCTTTAATTTCCACGTAAGCTTCTGCTTCCGCCCACTTGGTGAAGTACTCCGTTGCCGTGAGAATGAATGATTTTTGCTTGGTCAGGAGGTTCGAATCACCAAGAGGTCCAATGATATCAAAAGCCCACATGGAAAAAGGCCATGGGGAGGACGTAGGATGGAGTGAAGAAGCAGGAGAATGAATCTTGTCGGCGTGCAGTTGGCACTTAACACACCTTCGAACATAGATAGAACAATCCTCTTCTAGAGTGGGCCAATAGAAACCTAGTCTAAGAATCTTCTTAGCTAGCATCTGGCTGTTCACATGACCACCACACACACCAGAATGCGCCTCTTCCACAACTTTCCAAGATTCATCATCATCGAGGCATCTCAATAAAACACCGGTGAGCCCTCTTCTGTAGAGCACACCTCCAACCAAAGTATAACGTTGAGCCACTCTTCTTATTGCTTTCTTTTCTTCTGTAGTGGCTTCCTCAGGATAGGACTGATCACCACAGTATCTGGCAATCTCATAATACCAAGGCTTCTCTTCGTCAGCCAACTCTTCTTGCCAATCCAATAGCATGACCTCTTTGCCTTCAAGAGCTTCTTTCCGTCTAACCTTCTCAAGCACCTGATCCCTAATATCAAGAAAAGCACGATCCCTAATGGCTGGAGTATCACGCTGATGAATCAGGGGGACATGAAAATCACGCTCAGGAGGGAAGACTAAAGCGGAAGCTAAGGAAGCAAGTGCGTCGGCCAAGATGTTCTGGCTACGCGGGACATGAACGAAAATCAATTTAGTGAAGAGTTTGGCGTAAGCTGAAGCGAGTTCCTGGTAGGGCTTGAGCTTAGGATTGATGGTGCGGCACTTGACCAACACTTGGCGTAGAATAAGCTGACTGTCACCGACAATTCGCAAATGAGTGACACCATATTGATGAGCGGTTTTAAGACCGGCCAAAAGAGCTTCATACTCGGCTATGTTATTGGTGACGGGAAAAGTGAGCCGAGCAGCAAATGGAATGGTGACCCCTTCGGGTGTTAAAAGAACCATGCCGATCCCTCTTCCTTGAGAATTAAGAGCTCCATCAAAATGTAACGTCCACATAGGATCATGGGATTGATTAATGGACATTAATTCTTCATCTGGGAACTCTGAATTGACAGGATCAAAGCGGGGGAGAGGGTGGTGAGCAAGATGCTCGGCAATGGCATAACCTTTGATAGCTTTTTGCTGAATGTAAGTGATGTCAAATTGAGAAAGGAAGCTTTGCCAGCGTGCTAATCGATCAGTGAGGACAGATTTTTCAAGGAGGAATTTGATTGGATTCATGCGAGCAATGAGGTGAACCTCGTGAGCTAGGAAGTAGTGTTTTAGCTTCTGAACTACCCAAACCAAAGCTGCACAAGTCTTCTCCATGGCTGAGTATCTCTGCTCACAGGGGTTAAGAAGTTTAGACAAGTAGTATGCTGCCCTCTCCTTACCTTCCTCATCCACTTGAGCTAAGACAGCACCTACGGAGTCATCCAGGACCGAAACATAGAGGATAAGTGGTTTGCCTGGAATTGGCGGCCTCAGGACAGGAGGATTGACCAAATAATCCTTCAATCCGTCAAAGGCTGCCTGACATTTGTCATCCCAATTAAACTTGACTCCCGGCTTAGTAAGCTCGTAGAACGGCCTACACCTCTGCGAGTGCTGGGAGACGAAGCGGCGAATGAATTGCAACCTCCCGATTAACCCTCGAACTTCCTTCAAATTCTTGGGAGGAGGCATATCTCTAATGGCTTTTGCCTTGTTGGGATCAACTTCAATTCCCCTCTTGCTAACAATGAAACCAAGCAGCTTCCCTGAAGAAACGCCAAATACGCACTTCTTGGGGTTCATTTTTAATTGAAATTCTCGGGATCTCTGCAAAACCTTAGCCAGAACCCCAGGATGCTCAATCCTTGTTCTTGATTTCACAACCAGGTCATCCACATATACCTCAATATAAATATGAATCATGTCATGAAAAATTGCCATCATGGCCCTTTGATAAGTGGCTCCAGCATTCTTAAGTCCAAAGGGCATGACCACATAACAATATGTGCCCCATGGTGTAGTGAATGAAGTTTTCTCTTGATCTTCTTCAGCCAGACGAATCTGATTATAACCTGAAAAACCATCCATGAAAGAAAGAGTCTCAAATCCTGCCGTGTTATCAATCAACACATCAATATGAGGGAGGGGGAAGTCATCTTTAGGACACGCTCGGTTGAGGTCCCGAAAATCTATGCAAATTCGAACTTTTCCGTCTTTCTTCATAACCGGGACAATGTTAGCCACCCAATTGGGATAGAGGACGACTCTAACGAATCTAGCCTTGTGGAGTTTATCGACCTCTTCTTTCATTTTCAAAGCCATGCTAGGGTGAAAACGCCTCAACCGTTGTTTTACCGGGACAGACCCTGGCTTAAGTGTAAGGCGATGTTCAACGAGCGCAGGGTCTAATCCAGGCATATCTTCATAACTCCACGCAAACGTGTCCTTGTATTCTTGCAGAACCAAAATGAGCGCCTCCTCTTCGGAGGGCGGTAAATTTTTGCTTATGAGGACAATCCTAGGGTCTTCCTCAGTACCCAGATTGATTTCTTTGGTCGGTTCTTCTACAGAGGCTGATGGTTCGTCGAATCTTCTTATTCCACTAGCAAAAGCATCAGCCTCGTCCTCATATTCTTCATAACTCTCATCCCCCTCTTCAATAGGGTCTTCATCATTCATGATTTCATAGACGCCCAAACCCTCATAAGAAGCAACAAAATCCTCATGTTCTAACTCTGGCAGGATGATCGGATCTTCCACAAATTCGGTGAGGGCTAAACAAGCTTGGCACCTCATGGCCAACTCTAACAAAAATCTTCGAGGAATCTGCTTACCCCTGGCCTTCTTGTGTGAATCTCCCCCATGATTTTTATTAGAAGAAGAGGAAAAAGAGGAGGAAGAGCAACTAGCTTGATTAGAAAGGAAAGAAGGAGGTGAAAAAGTGGATACAGGAGGTGATACAGAGGAGGGCCCCTCACCAGAGGGGGAGAAAAGATTTACCAAGGAATCTTGGAAGAGCGGCCCCTGGGTTGGGACGCGCTCGGGAGAAAAATAGGAGGTCTCCTCAATAGAAATGGAGGATTGGAAAATTGGAGATTTGGCGTTTTTTTTTCGTTTTCATGTTTTCCTTTGTTTTTATTTTCTTTTTCAAGTAAAAAGCAATGTGAAGGGAGAATAGTAGGTGGAGTGGAGATTGCAAGTTTGGAGAAAGATTTAATCAAAGATGGCCCACGCGGGGGCGAGATGGAGTTTTCAGCAAATCGCTCGAGGAGCGAAGGAGCAATCGGGAGGGAAATCTGAATTGAATCGGGAGACAAGTTGATAGTAATCGGTGGTGGTCGCGGCACGTGACCAAACCAACGGGAATAGAGAGAAGCCAACACCAACGGATGCACAGAAGTGAGGGAGAAAAGGCCGGCCCACAGCCTATCCACGGAAAATCCTTCTTCAAAGGGGACATCTGGCTCCCCCGTATCTGTGTAGTCACTTAACATCTGCCTTTTATCTGTGATTGCGGCAGGCATTTCAATCAGTTCTTGAATCAATGGCGGCCATTCCGGATCTGTCGGCATGAACAGGCGGCTTAAAGAGAAAGTGATGTCATTCATGTCAAACCACCTGTACCAGTCACATTCCGGATCACCCATTTTTCTTCTTTTATCTGGCCTTAACGACTCCAGGGCTTTGTAAGTGGCCAATGGGGCAATGTGACGAGCAAACTGTCTAGCGTGCACATCTTGACAATCAAGCAATGATGTAATGATGGTAGTCTGTTCATTGTTCTGAACGCCACCGGTGACAAAATGTGTCTTTAAAGTCCAGGTGAGCGGCTGGCGATCTGGCTTGAAGGTGGACGTCATAACAGCCCACGGCTCTCCTTCATTCTTGCCCGGTGCTTTGTAGCCTAAGCCGCCTCGTGCAACCACCTTTTGAGGCTTAATGGGCCTAATCTTGCCCTGGAGTTTGGCGCCCAGGCCCTTGCCATCTTGATATCCCATTCTTATCAAAATATTCCAGCCGGGGGTATTCATCATATTTTTCTTTTTCTTCTTCCCCTTAGAAGGCAGGGGTGTCATAGCAACTGTTGTAACAGTCTCAGACAGCATCGGCTGAGAGTGGGGAATGTCCAGCACAGATAATAACGGCTTGTTGGCTGGCCATATAGAAGGAACTGATGAAGCTACATGAATGTCCTCCTCTGGCAAGATCGGCACGCTGGTCACCTTGATAATGCGGCCCTTGTGCGGAAACTTAAGGCACTGATGGTTTGTAGAGGGCACTGCATCAAGCTGCTGAATATAAGGGCGACCCAGGATGCCATTAAAGGTCGGGTCCATATCCAGAATATGAAAATCTGCCGTAATGGTGGCTGGACCCAAGCTGACTTTAAGAGTAATCATACCCAGAGGGGGTTTCTTTGTATTGTCATATGCTGTGACAGTAATGGTGGATGGCCGAATCTGGCTCTCAGGGATACCGCATAACTTCAGAGTGCTTGGAGGCAACACATTGATAGATGCACCGGTGTCTACCAAACACTGCTTAACAGCCACCTTGTTGATATCAACCGTAATACACAGGGCATATTTTCTTGCCGGTAGAGGTGCTAACTCATGTTCATGGAATGTGATTGCCGGCTGACTGCTAGCAGGTGTCAAGACTGTAATTATCTGTTCAACTGGAAGGTCCTCATTGACCATGACCTTCTGCAGGTATTCCTTCAGGGCCAGCTGATGAGTGGTGGACCTCTTGATTAATTCAAGGATGGAGATTCTGGCTGGAGTGCGATCCAAGTGCTTTAACAGATCATAGTGAGTTCCCGGCACTGAATCTTGTTCCTGTTCTTGCTCTTGTGGCCCCTGCACGGGCTCTAGCTCTCTCTGTGGGAAAATACGGTGGAACATCCGTCCACTACGGAGCGGCGCTACGCCTTGACGCGCCTCTGTCGGGGCAATATTAGGAGGAGGGTTGGAAGAAGAAGAAGGAATGTTGGTAACAGAGATCTTGCTAGGGGATACCAAAGGGGAATTCAATGAAAGGTGCGCCCCCGTGGGAGGCGTAGTAGTGGTGTTTAATAAAGATGCCCCCGCGGGAGGCATGGGGAGAGTATTTGAAGAAGGTGCCCTCGCAGGAGGCGTGGGAGAAGAGAGGGATATCCGAATGCGAGGAGTATTGGCAGGTGGTGGAATAAGGAGAGATCGTGGCACAAAAGGTGGTTGTACTGATGGTGGAGGAACTCTTGCCGGTGTAGGAGTGGTAGAGGGGGTAGCGGGTGCTGGCGGTGAGCGGAGTAGGAGTGGCCTGGAGGGCGCGGATGTAGGATTGGTGGTGGAAGGTGGAATGGTAGGTTGCTGTGGTGGTAAGCGGTTAAGAAGAGAGCGAGCCGGCAAGGCCGTGGAATTGATGGTGGTAGATGGGTTGACGGGGCGTAAAAGAGAACGTCCCGATAGGAGACTAGAAGGAGAAGGAGGAACGCGCAGAAGGCGCGGAGTTTGATTTTGGTTTGGATCATGGTGGAATGCCCCGACAGAGGCGTTTTCTTCGTGCCATCCCTGTCCTCTCTCCACCTCGTAGAGAGACGTGACAGGGTTCACGTGTTGATTAGGAGCGTGCTCCGGTAATGGATTACGGACAATCCCCATATCCTGCTGGGGTGCTGGAGCTTGCTGTAGCTGAGCTTGCTGCGGAGCTGGCTGCTGTTGTTGCTGATTTTGCTGTTGCCGATGCGGCCTTCTCTCTTTCATGGTGGCGATGACTTGCCTCATTTCATCCCAATTAATGCCACCCTGGTCATTCAAATCATAAATATGATCTCTGAAATGGAAACAACGATCAAGGTTGTGACCAGGGGCGCGGTGAAATGCACAGTAACGGGATGTGTCAACATTGTCGGGCCACACCGTTCTTTCTTTTGGTAGGACGAGCAGGTTGGCGGCCATCAAAGCATTAAAAATGTCAGGGAGACTCTCTGGGAGTGGCGGATAATGGGCCCTCTTGGGGCCAAGCGGTGGTCTCCGTTGTTGTTGGCCATAGTTGGAAGGTGGGGGGACCTGATGGTATTGTGGTGGTGCTGGAGGGTCGGTGCGAGGCGCTTGGCTCGGTGATGGAGCAAAAGAAGGTTGGGGTGTGAAGTGGCGTTGTGGAGCGGAGGTAAAATGGGGGTTTCGCTGTGGAGGTGGCGGAGGTAATGGGTTTGACTGGTGGTGGGGGTGGCCAACTACGCCAACCTGCTCGTTTGTGACAGTGCCCTCAGTCGTGGGCCCGCTGTTGACATTTGTATTCTTTTTAAACAGCCGAGACTTCGGCTCAAACATGCCCATGATGGGCGAATCCTTCATTTGTGTTTGTATATAACGAGCTCTTTCATAGAGCTCTTCCATAGTTGTCAACCGATTCATGGCCAAAATGTGCCGGAATTGAGGAGTTGCATTAGAAATGACCATTTTTACTTGCTCTTGTTCCGACAATGTGTCCTTCAATTTCTCGGCCATAGACCGCCACCTGTCAGCAAATACAATGAAGTCTTCCTCGGGCTTCATTCTCTCAGCGACCAGATCTGTAACAGAAAGGGACGGTCCTACCCGGTCTCTGTATTTTTGCAAGAATTTCCTTTGGATAACATCAAAATCACCGGCATCAGCTGGCTCCAGGGAATAGAACCATTCGAGGGCTGGCCCCTCAAGAGATCTCCTGAATAAATAGGCCAGGGAGGCCTTATTGTCTTGCCAGAAAGAAGTCTCATATCGGAAATCCTTTAAATGAATGAATGGGTTACCAGTCCCATTATATCGCCGGAAATTCGGCATTTCAGAAGGTGGTAAATGGAACACTGGCAACGTAGGAAGAGAAATTTCCGGAGCATTCTTAGTTGCTGTAACCTTCTTGAGCTGCTCTTCCATGCTGGCTAGCTTCTGAAGCAAGAGAGTGTTGGTATCGGGCTCGACTGGGGCCTGATTCTGAACAAAAGAATGCGGTATAGGCGTTCGTAGAATCCGAGGAGGTTGGAAGGATTGATGCCTAACCGCCGAATAGCTCGCCTGCTGGGCCGGCATGGCCGCAGTAGGCGTTTGTGGACGAGAGGAAGGGGGATGCAAGACCGCCTGGTCATTAACAATCTGATGGTCACTCACGGCCGGAGGGGGATTAGAGGAAGATGAAAGGACGGATTTCCCCTTTAAAGCGGCCTGAATGGCTTGCCGCTGGGAGTCATCCAACTGGGAGAGAGCTTGGATCAAATCTGTGACGTTGATGGATGGGGAAGGGTTCCCCGAAGTGTTGGAAGATGGAACTTGAGACGAAGGGTCCGCCTCATGGATGGTGGTATCGACCACATGGACTTGTGAGTAATGGGGGTGAGGAGGAAGGTAGTTCCCCTCATAATAAACAGAATCTTGGAGAGGGTCCTCATATTGACCAAATATGTTCTCATTCTCATCATCATAAGAGTACCCGTTGCCTGACATGTTGATGGTTTTACCTGAACGGAGTTTCATTCTTAAGAGAGAGGATGTTTAATGAAGGAACTATCACAAAATATTCAATCCAAACAAGGCAATCAAATCACCCAACTATGTTTTATGCAAACAAGGTTGGCAAGAAACGCAAGATTTTAATGTTTGATGTTTGAATTTAGGGTGGATTATTTGTGAAGGTTCACTCTTTTGCCAAATGAGACCTAGTTTGATCCGAGTGTAACCTCCGGGTCAACTAAGTTCTCCTCTCTTTTAACAACGTATAGGTTTTCTAAACTCCAGGTACTTCGAGGGTACAACCAGCCCAGCGTCCGTGAGGGAATCCACGGGTGCGGGGACTTACGGAGGTCTTGGAAAAGGGATTTCCGGTCCAAAGAGACGGAATGCTCAATGGAGGGTCGTCCCGATTCCAAGAAGGGTGTGTGGATCCTAGGATAGAGAGAGGAGGTCTCTCAACCAAGCCAACAAATCAAGACAATCCAAGCAACAATGTAATATCAAGACGAATGCCCAGCAATGAATAATAGCCAATCTGTGAGAAGAACAGTAAAGACACGCCTTTGGAAAGGTCGTGTTCACAGCAAGAGGAAAGACACGCCCTGCGGTAGGTCGTGACCAAATGAAAACACGGCAGCGTGGCTGTCGTAAACTCTGTGAGGGTCTCACAGACCGTAGGAAAAAAACGCCTTAGGATGAGGCGTTATAAAGAAAGGACGCCTGCAACTGAGGACGTCAAAACTCAGAGACACGCCCTGATGGAAGGCGCTGATAATAAATGAAACGCCTCTGAGAGGGGCGTTAATTCACAGGCAATATGATAAGGATGCAGCGAACAGCAGTTATGATAAAGAGAAACGCCCTAATGACAGGCGTTGATAAGAAATGAAACGCCTCGAAGAGGGGCGTTATTCCACAGACAGTATAATGAGCATGCAGCAAACGGCAGTTATAGAAACAGACGCCCTGGAGATGGGCGTTAATCAATGAAACACGTCCCTGTAAGGGGCGCTAAATAGCAGACAAGCCGATGCAATAAACACACGCCCTTTATGGGGGCGTTAATTAATCAAAACACGTCCCTGTGAGGGGCGTTAAATCAAAAGACGCCCTTGTCGAAGGCGTTAATAAGCAGCAACTGACTGATCCGGGGAGTGTGCAGGGTGCACAATGGAGGGTGCCCGAGGGGTACAAAGGAAAGGGCACCGAGGGTACCGAGGGAAAGGGCACGCGAGGGTGCCTAAGGGGAAAGGACACACGAGGGTGTCAAGGGGAAAGGGCACACGAGGGTGCCAATGGAGATGGTAATCAACAAAGAAAACAGTGGAGGTCCCACCGTGATCGCCAATTTGTAGATCGGATTAAAAATCCTCACTTTTGGGAGTGAAAAATAAATAACAATGACGACAACATGTATAAGATGTGATAAAGAATATAGCACGAGGTGCTAAAGGGGGTTGTGATCGCCAGAGGGTTTACCTCAATAAGAAGAAATGAGATCGCGTGTACCTGGTGAAGAGTGGGATGCGGGATAAATGCGGATTTCCTCCTCCAACTCCAATCGGCCGGCCGATGAAGTGGGTTTTCTTGATTGATTACCTTGTAAAAAAAAGACAATAAAAAAAAACAAGCAAAAGAGAGGGGATCAGCCAAAATGCAGTAGTATCGTTCCAAAAAAAACCAACATGAAATAATGAAACGACGTCAACATGCGCACCTCTTTTTTTTGTTTTTAAAACCCCTAGCACAGAACTAGGGAAGGAGATAACATGCTAAATGCAGTAAAAGAACTAACGACAAGAGGCTACAATGATGATAATGTGATGAGAATGAAATGAACAAAACAAAACAATATGTAGCCCTGCTCTCCCTGACGAGAGTAAAGGTGCAACCGGGAAGACGCGGGACGGATGCAGCAGGATGAAGAAAAGACAAAGGAGGAAGCCCTGCGTGCTTGTTCAATCTTCTTAACCTCTAAATGCTCAGGGTGCCTGTTGAATACTTAAAATCTTCAACCTTTTTACGAGCGAATGATGTTTTCTTTTGTAGCTTCCATCGGATGTGATCAAACAAGGGAATTGATAAGAACGGGTAATGAGGCATCCAAGGAAGGATTAAGATCGGGCAAGAGTCCAAAGGATGGTAGGGAATTGTAAGGGAAAGATGGAAAAAAGAAGGACTCTGGAGTGAAAACACGCCTTGAGACAGGGCGTCTTTTATGAATTGACGACCTATACAGAGGCGTTTCTTGAAACACGACCTAGGAAAGGCCGTTTCTTCCTGGGTTTAATTTTGGAAATGAAAACTTCCTCTGTTGGAGATTAATGGAACACGCCTAAGGTAACGGCGTTTCTTCAAAACACGCCCTGAGGAAAGGCGTTGCCTTTTATTTTGAAAATAGATAATTCCAGAAATTAACGGATAATACCAGGAATTGACGCCCTCACCTGCGGTCGTCCTTTCTTTGAAGACGCCTTACGACAGGTCGTTACGTTAAAAAGTAACGCCCTTTGTCAAGCCGTGTTTCACGAAAATGCAGGAAAAATGCAGAAAACTCACAAAAAAGAGAAAAACTTTATGTTATAGGAATATTGAAGTCCACTTGGGGCGTTTACATAATAACATGAGATTTGATCAACAAAACGTCAATTTTGGCGTGTCTACAGACTGCGAGAGTCGAAGAGAGGGGTCTTTTTTATTCTCTGGCCGGGGAAGGGTCCGGACCAACACGGAAGGTTTATTCTTATATTCTCTAGCCGGGGAAAGATTCGAGCCAAGGTGAGAGGTCTATTTTTTAACTGGGAAGCTGTTGGCTGGGATGCCAATGATGAGGGTGCTGTCGGCTAGGAGCCAATGATTATACAGCTGTCGACCCGAAGGCCGATAATGAGGTAGCTGTCCGCTAGGGGGCCGATGATGAGGTAGTTGTCGGCTCAGGGGCCGATGATTGAATAGCTATCGACCCGGAGGTCAATAATTAAATAGCTGTCGGTTTGAAGCCCCGATGGCTGAGAGTTGGTCGGTTTAGCGCCCCGTCGGCGGAAGGTTTAGTCGGTTTAACGCCCCGTCGGTGGAAGGTCTAGTCGGATTAACGCCCCGTTGGCGGAAGGTCTAGTCGGTTTAACGCCCCGTTGGCGGAGGGTCTAGTCGGTTTAACGCCCCGTCGACGGAAGATCTAGTCGGTTTAACGCCCCTTCGGTGGAAGATCTAGTCGGTTTAACGCCCCGTCGGCGGAAGATCTAGTCGCTTTAACGCCTCGTCGGGGGAAGATCTAGTCGGTTTAACGCCCCGTCGGCGGAAGGTTTAGTCGGTTTAACGCCCTGTCGACAGAAGGTGTAGTCGGTTTAACGCCCCGTCGGCGGAAGGTGTAGTCGGTTTAACGCCCCGTCGGCGGAAGATCTAGTCGGTTTAACGCCCCGTCAGTGGAAGATCTAGTCGGTTTAATGCCCCGTCAGTAGAAGGTTTAGTCGGTTTAACGCCCTATCGGCAGAAGGTCTAGTCGGTTTAACGCCCCATCGGCGGAAGGTGTAGTCGGTTTAACGCCCCATCGACGGAAGGTTTAGTCGGTTTAACGCCCCGTCGGCGGAAGATCTAGTCGGTTTAACGCCCCGTCGGGGGAAGGTTTAGTCGGTTTAACGCCCCGTCGGCAGAAGGTCTAGTCGGTTTAACGCCCCATCGGCGGAAGGTCTAGTCGGTTTAACGCTCCATCGGCGGAAGGTTTAGTGGGTTTAACGCCCTGTCGGCGGAAGGTCTAGTCGGTTTAACGCCCCGTCGGCGGAAGGTCTAGTCGGTTTAACGCCCCATCGGCGGAAGGTTTAGTGGGTTTCTATTTGTTTAATGGCTGAAGGTGGGAGGTAAAAGTTGGCCGCGTGACTCTTCTTTCTCTTCTTTTCTTCTTCTTTGTGTGAAGAGGCAGGTGCAAAGACCATGTTCACCTCGTGACTCTTTTTTTCTTCTTCTCTTCTTCTTTTGTGGAGAGGCGGGTGCAAAAGACCATGTTCGCCTCGTGACTGTTCTTTCTCTTCTCCTCTTCTTCTTTTACGGAGAGGCGGGTGCAAAGACCGCGTTTGCCTCGTGACTCTTTTTCCTTCTTCTCTTCTTCTTTGTGGAGAGGCAGGTGAAAAGACCATGTTCGCCTCATGACTGTTCTTTCTCTTCTTCTCTTTTTCTTTTATGGAGAGGCAGGTGCAAAGACCATGTTCGCCTCATGATTATTCTTTCTCTTCTTCTTTTATGTGGAGAGGCGGGTGCAAAGACCGCGTCTGCCTCATGACACTTCTTTCTCTTCTTCTCTTCTTCTCTTCTTCTTTTATGGAGAGGCAGGTGCAAAGACCATGTTTGCCCCGTAATTGCTCTTTTTCCTTCTTCCCTACTTCTTTTGTGGAGGGGCAGGTGCAAAGACCATGTTTGCCCCGTGTCTCTTTTTTTCTTCTCTTCCTCTTTTGTGTGATGAGGCGGGCGCGAGAACCACGTTTGCCTCATGTGTCTTTTCTTTCTTTTCTTCTCTTCCTTTGTGGGATGAGGCGGGCTCGAAGACCACGTCTGTCTCATGTGTCCCTTTTTCTTTCTTTTCTTCTCTTCTTTTGTGTGATGAGGCGGGCTCGAGGACCACGTTTACCTCACATATTTTTTCCTTCTTTTCTTCTCTTCCTTTGTGGGATGAGGCGAGCTCGAAGACCACGTCTACCTCATGTGTCCCTTTTTCTTTATTCTGCTCTTCTTTTCTCATTAATGCTTCCGCGTTGGAGTGTATTTCTCTTAATGTGCCCCCAGGTTGGGGTGTAGCTTTATTTCATAGGCGTCTCCCAGAGGGGTGTGTTTTGCCTCTTCGCTTCTGTGCCCCCAGGCGGGGTGTATTTTTCATGGCTTCTATGCCCCCAGACCAAGGTGTGTTTCTTCTTCAAATGCCCCCAAGGTGGGGTGTAGCTCTCTTCAAATGCCCCCAAGCCGAGGTATACTCTTCACGGTTTCTATACCCTCAGGTGGGGTATGTTTCTTCTTCAAATGCCCCCAAGGCGGGGTGTAGCTCTCTTCAAATACCCCTAAGCTGGGTGCGTTCCTTTCTTTGTGTGCCCCCAGGCCGAGGTATGTTTTTTTTTAAATGCCCCCAAGGCGAGGTGTAGCTCTCTTCAAATGCCCCCAAGCCGGGGTATACTCTTCACGGCTTCTATGCCCCTAGGTGGGGTATGTTTCTTCTTCAAATGCCCCCAAGGTGGGGTGTAGCTCTCTTCAAATGCCCCCGAAGCTGGTGGTGCGGACACCCGAGCAGTTACGCCGAGCCACCGGTACCGCACATGGAGCACGACTCGAGCCACTTCAGCATCCATCTGGCTCGGAGACAGTCTGGAGACTCCCCCCTGAGTCTCGACATTTATCATATTTGTTTAGACTTTATTTGTGTGTAATGTGTTTTTGTTTCATTTTATTCGGTTTGTAATTTTGATTGTAAGAGGGGTTTATTTGTAAAATGGGACCCCCGGGTCCCACGGCCCCCCCAGACCCCTCCCATTGATCCACCTCAGCCTAGGGCCCCATGTGGGGTCAATCAACATTCTAATGTGGGCTTCTAAAAGGGTGGGCCAAGTGGGGGGGACAATTAGACTAATTTGTCAAGGTTGGCCACCAACCTTCCACCTACCCCCACCCCTAGTCAAGGGGGCACCCCCCTCTCACCATCAAGGTTTTAATTTTTGAAAAATGTGAGTAGAACTAATTAGTTCTACTCCATTTTTATATTCCCACAAATCCTAGGTCCAAGGGTAGTTTATGTCTTTTGCCAATTCATACATATACCTTGTATTTTCATTTGATGAGAATTAATGCATTTGAAATCTGGAATTTGCTTGGAGCAGCCCTTGGGCGCACCCCTCCTCTCTCCTCCCTCTCCCCCTTGCAGCTGTGAAGGCTGCCTTCTGGAGGTGTGACTCCTCCCCTATCGATTCCGGTCATCATCACCGCCGCCACGAGCTGCCACCGCACCGCCATCGCAACCGTCGGAGTTTTGCCATCTGCCCGTAGCTGCCACTTCCATGAATTCCTGCCATCATCCACGAGCTCAGATCGATTTGGGATTTTGACGGGATGTTCTATAGGTGTTCCCCACGTCCTACAAAAATTGAGCTCAGGAGCTGAATCGGCCATCAACCGCGCGGTCAACGGCAGTTCTCAGACAACTCACCTGCAGATCTGAGAATTCGGGAACTGTACAACAGGAACTTGAAAATTCAATAAAGTCTAGATCCGGCCAGATCCAGTAGATCTCTCTGGGTCTAGATTGGAGGATTGCAAGAGAGCTTTCCAACGATAGCTCATGCGTCCCGATCCGACATCGGGATTGATCGCAGTGGCCGTTCTTACCGGAGCGCGCGCCGAAAAACAGAACATGAAATCCATGGGCAGCTAGTTCAAGAATTGGAGATCGGGGCCGATCGACCACCGATCGGCGTTTCCAGCCGACCGCCGTCCGAGGAGGCACGCCACCAGGGGTCTCCATCATAGTGGGCCCCACCCTAGTAGGCCGAGAGGACAGCGCCACCCGTGGGCCCCACGGACCCGTAGATCGCGCCGTCCGGACAGCACGAAAACGCGGAGTTCGGCACCGCCGGGCGACATCAAGATGCTGCCCGTCAACCCAATTCGCGTGATTCTTGGGCCCTGCATGTGACCTTTTACCTCCCTGCGTGGAGTGGGTCAAATTATTGTACTGCTGGAATATTATTTAACCGGGAGTCCGTGAATTGGCCGGGGTTGTCTTCGCCACGCCGGGTGCGTGGAGGTAAAGGTCTCAACTTCTCGGCATTCGCTTGCTAGTTTAGTATATGCTCTTTTGCCACGGCCGAGAGCGATAGGTACTAGCCCGTGAGTCCATGTCACCGCTGTGAGTGTGAGAGTGACCCGTCCCGTGACTCGATCCGAGTCCGGAAGTGAGTCGACTACCCGTGAACTCTGCCGATTCTTCAACCGCGCACGATCCGCGTTTCCCTCGCTTGGGACGACGAGTGAGTTTGCACTTCTGTTAGCGACGTATAGCCCATAGGAGCTCTCCGTGTCGGGCTTAGTGTCTCTCCCATCTTGTGTTGCTGGTCGTGTCCGCATCTAGAGTCCGAGGTCCATACCACGTAGAGTCGGTCCCCGTGTCCGTCCCGCATCAGTTTGGTATCAGAGCAGGTTGAGTCTAGGGTAGTCGTTGCATAAGTCTTGCATAGTCTAAGTCAAGTCTAGGATCATCACTATTTTCAAACCATCCTCTCCCCTTCCGTAGGCCCGAAGCCTCAGATTTTTATGGCTCTAATGATTCCGGTGACTACCTCAAGTGGGAGGCCGCCATGGACAAATATTTTGAATGTTACACCATGTCCGATGCCATGCAAGTTAGTTTTGCCCGAGAGAGGCTTGTCCACAAAACCGCCTGAAAATGGGAGAGCATTGAGCGCATGAGGGAGGTTAGGAGGCAAAGGCCCATCGAGTCGTGGCATGAGATGAAGGATGAACTTAGGAAGGTCTACCTACCCAGCCCGGTCACCTCCAACCGACCCCACCCAATCACCTCCACCCAAGTGGCCCATAATCGGCGGCAACGCGCCGCGCATGTAGAAGAGCCTAGGTCCACGACTAAGCCGAGTTCATATGGGAGAGTCCACCACATTACTCCTACTCCAAGCCCCACCATTGCCGAACTCTTCCAAATCATTTTGGATAGAGTGGATAGGAAGTGTGCTTATATCGAATCCCTGCTTCCCCCTTGCCTACCTCCTAGCTGGGATGGAACCAAGCATGAGCCTAAGGAGGTAGCCACCGGTAGTCCCAACCCGGTGCCATCTATGGCTCCATCCCAAGGTCCTCTCCTCATCATAGTGGATCCTCTTTCCCCACCCATGAGAGCCCCTTTACCTACACCCCCTGTCCATCATGAGGATAAGGATAAGGACACACTTATCAAGGAACGTAGTGGATCACGGCAGCAGTGTTATCGCTGCCAGGGGTTCGGCCACTTTGCCGGACAGTGTCCCACTCGGACATCTCTAGCCCTAGGGGATAAAAGGGTTGGAGAAGCCTCACTCTCTGATCTTTATTCGGAGCCACCTCAGCCACAGCTACCCGTGTTTCTAACGGGAAAGCTACTTATACCCGAGCCACTTCTTAGTTGGCTCAAGGATACCTTGGTCCCACTTCCCTTCCCATCTATGGACCCTATCCTACCTCTGGTGCTAATCAATTCATTTCACACCACTTTTCGGTCTACTCACTATGTGGATACATTGGATGACCTTCTTAAAGGGTTAGATCGGTAATTGACATTTACGCACTTGTTGGCTCCAGGCTTCGACCGACCCACAGGTCGTAGTTTAACTCATCCCGCTTTAGGGTCCATCACCTCCGTGTACACCGTGGGTCATGTTACCACGGAGGTTCTTCTACTCCTCCCTATGCCGACCGAGCCCGACTTCATTCCCATTTGCCCAAGGGAGGAATCTTACTTTCTACCTATGACTGCCGTCCCACCTCTCACAATGAATGAAGGTGATCATTTACACCTCCAAGATTTTCAAATGTGGGACAGTGATTTGTGGAAGCCTAGTCCGAGGGGTCATACCTTCTTTGATCCCTTCGACCCATTCTCTTGTGGACCCTGTGACCCACCATATTTACTCCACCTTTTTGAGAGGGTCCACCATCATACCCCCACCGTCTCATCTCCCTTCATGAATGAAGGAGATCAACAACACCTTCTAGACTTCCACACATGGGATCTTGAGATGAGGGAATCCATATCGAGGGGTCACACATTCTTTGATCCCTTCGATCCCTTTCTTCGTGGGCCCTTTAGCCCACAACCTCCATTCCACCTCTTTAAGGAAGTCCACTATCACACTCCTCCTACTCGGGCCTGGCAACCTTCACATGGCAATAGGTCCGAACCGTCATTTGAGGGTAATGAAGACTTTGGTTCCCCCGGTCCACCTAAACCGCCCAAACCTCCCGAACTTCCCACATCCAAACCCAATGTCCATGATTGGTGCATCATAGGATGTCTACGAGTCCACCATGACATTAACCTCCGATTATGTCAAATGCATGCATGGCACACAGTCGGATGTCCTAGACCATCTTGCATATGATTGGGTCGAACTAGCATTAGGTTTGTGTAGGGTCGTGTGTGCATCTGTGTGTTTTTCTTTTTGTTAGGTATGTTAGGAGTCTGCACGACGACGTCCATCGTCACAGTAAGGCCATCAATGCACGGTACAAGGAGTTAGGGGTGCCCATAGACACCACCGAGAGTTCCAAGAGGGCGAATATGTCATGATCAGGATAAGACCTGAACGGTTTCCCTCGGGAACCATTAAGAAGTTGCAAACTCGCGGAGCCGGTCCATTTAGAGTGTTGAAACGCGTTGGATCTAATGCGTATGTTGTGGACCTGCCCGAGGAATACGGTATAAGCTCTACTTTTAATATTTCGGATCTAGTTGCCTATAGGGACCCAGCGGTGATCCCTAGTGAGCCTTTTGAGCCATCTTCTCCAATTGAGAGTGATCCCACACCTGAGTGTCCACCTCCAGCCCCTTTGTCACGGCAGCGTGAGCATATTGATCATATACTGGATGAGCAGGTGATAATTACTAGGAGTGGATCCTAGCCGCGCTACCTAGTGCGATGGAGAGGACGGCCCACTACCGAGGACACGCGGATTACGCATGGAGCGTTGCAGCGGATTGATCTGGACCTTCTGGAGCGATACCGGAGTGATGCAGACCCTTACTCGACAGGGTCAAGTTTCTCCCACCCGGGGAGAATTGGTGCGGACACCCGAGCAGTTACGCCGAGCCACCGGTACCGCACGCAGAGCACGACTCGAGCCACTTCAGCGTCCATCTGGCTCAGAGACAGCCTGGAGACTCCCCCCTGAGTCTCGACATTTATCATATTTGTTTAGACTTTATTTGTGTGTAATGTGTGTTTGTTTCATTTTATTCGGTTTGTAATTTTGATTGTAAGAGGGGTTTATTTGCAAAATGGGACCCCCGGGTCCCACGGGCCCCCCCAGACCCCTCCCATTGATCCACCTCAGCCTAGGACCCCATGTGGGGTCAATCAACATTCTAATGTGGGCTTCTAGAAGGGTGGGCAAAGTGGGGGGGACAATTAGACTAATTTGTCAAGGTTGGCCACCAACCTTCCACCTACCCCCACCCATAGTCAAGGGGGCGCCCCCCTCTCACCATCAAGGTTTTAATTTTTGAAAAATGTGAGTAGAACTAATTAGTTCTACTCCATTTTTATATTCCCACAAATCCTAGGTCCAAGGGTAGTTTATGTCTTTTGCCAATTCATACATATACCTTGTATTTTCATTTGATGAGAATTAATGCATTTGAAATCTGGAATTTGCTTGGAGCAGCCCTTGGGCGCACCCCTCCTCTCTCCTCCCTCTCCCCCTTGCAGCTGTGAAGGCTGCCTTCTGGAGGTGTGACTCCTCCCCTATCGGTTCCGGTCATCATCGCCGCCGCCACGAGCCGCCACCGCACCGCCATTGCAACCGTCGGAGTTCTGCCATCTGCCCGTAGCTGCCACTTCCATGAATTCCTGCCATCATCCACGAGCTCAGATCAATTTGGAATTTTGACAGGATGTTCTATAGGTGTTCCCCACGTCTTACAAAAATTGAGCTCAGGAGCTGAATCGGCCATCAACCGCGCGGTCAATGACAGTTCTCAGACAACTCACCTGCAGATCTGAGAATTCGGGAACTGTACAACAGGAACTTGAAAATTCAATAAAGTCCAGATCCGGCCAGATCCAGCAGATCTCTCTAGGTCTAGATTGGAGGATTGCAAGAGAGCTTTCCAATGATAGCTCATGCGCCCCGATCCGACATCGGGATTGATCGCAACGGCCGTTCTCACCGGAGCGCGCGCCGGAAAACAGAACATGAAATCCGTGGGCAGCTAGTTCAAGAATTGGAGATCGGGGCCGATCGACCACCGATCGGTGTTTCCGGCCGACCGCCGTCCGAGGAGGCGCGCCACTAGGGGTCTCCATCATAGTGGGCCCCACCCCAGCAGGCCGAGAGGACATCGCCACCCGTGGGCCCCACGGACCCGTAGATCGCACCGTCCGGACAGCATGAAAATGTGGAGTTCGGCACCGCCGGGCGACATCAAGATGCTGCCCGTCAACCCAATTCGCGTGATTCCCAGGCCCCGCATGTGACCTTTTACCTCCCTGCGTGGAGTGGGTCAAATTATTGTACTGCTGGAATATTGTTTAACCGGGAGTCCATGAATTGGCCGGGGTTGTCTTCGCCACGCCGGGTCCGTGAAGGTAAAGGTCTCAACTTCTCGGCATTCGCTTGCTAGTTTAGTATATGGTCTTTTGCCGCTGCCGAGAGCGATAGGTACTAGCCCGTGAGTCCATGTCACTGCTATGAGTGTGAGAGTGACCCGTCCCGTGACTCGATCCGAGTCCGGAAGTGAGTCGACTACCCGTGAACTCTGCCGGTTCTTCAACCGCGCACGATCTGCGTTTCCCTCGCTTGGGATGACGAGTGAGTTTGCACTTCTGTTAGCGACGTATAGCCCATAGGAGCTCTCCGTGTCGGGCTTAGTGTCTCTCCCATCTTGTGTTGCTGGTCGTGTCCGTATCTAGAGTCCGAGGTCCATACCACGTAGAGTCGGTCCCCGTGTCCGTCCCGCATCAGCTGGGTGCGTTCCTTTCTTTGTGTGCCCCCAGGCCGAGGTGTGTTTTTTTTCTTCTTATGCCCCTAAGCTGGGGTGAATTCCTCTGCTTCTTATGCCACCCATAGCAGGGTGTATGTTTCTCCTTTTGACGCCCCTAAGCCAGGGTGTATTTTTTCTTCATATGCTCCCAGGTCGGGATGTATGTCTCTTCACTTCTGTGCCCCCGGATCAGGGTAAATGCTTCTGCTTCTTATGCGCCAAGGGCGGAGTGTATCTCTTTGTGCCCCCTGAGCGGGGTGGATGCTCTGCATGTGTCCCCGGGTCGGGGTGTAGCTTTGTCTCCCATGGAGGGGGTGTGTTGTTTCTTAAAAAGCCCCCAGACCAGGGTGTATTCTTCTCTTTCTTATGCTCCCGAGGCGGGAGGGGTTCTCTTCATGTGCCCCCGTGGCGGGATGTGCTTCTTTCTTCGAGTGTCCCCAGGTCGATCGGGGTGAATTCTTTTCTTCTGCCCAGACACACCGGGGGGAATGTTTGCTTCTTGTGCTCCCAAGGTGGGGTGTATTGCTGCTTTTGATGCCCCCAAGGTGGGGCGTATTGCTGCTTCTGATGCCCCAGAGCGAGGTATCTTTCTCTTCACATGCCCCCGACACGGGGTATATTCTGCTTCTAGTGCCCCTAAAGTGGAGTGTATTGCCTCCCCTGAGGCGGAGTGTAGTTCTTGCTTTTTTTTATGCACCCGAGGCAGGGTGAATTCTTCTTCTTCGCTTACGTGCCCCCATATCGGGGTGTATTCCTTCCTTCATATGCCTCTCCTAAGCCAGGGGATGTCGTTTGTTCTGCTTCAGATGTCCCCCGGGGGGCGGTGCATGTTGTTTCATGGACCCCGAGCCTGGGGTATACTCCTTCAAATGCCCCTAAGTCGGGGTGGATTCTCTTTTCTTCTTATGCTCCCAAGGCGGGATGTAGCTTCTTCAAATACCACTAAGCTGGAGCGTATTCTTTATGGCTTCTATACCCCCGGGCGGGGTATGTTTCTTCTTCAAATACCCCTAGGCCGGGGTGTACCCCTCTTCATATGCCCCTGAGTCGAGGCGTGTTCTTTATAGCTTCTAGGCCCTCGAGGTGAGGTATGCTTCTTCTTTAAATGCCCCCAAGACGGGGGTGCGATTCTTGACTTCATATGCCCCCAAGGCGGGGGTGTATTCTTCTGCTTCCTCTGCCCCAGAGTGGGGTATATTTCTCTTTGTATTCCCCTAAGCCAGGGTGTATTCTTTGGTTTCATACGCCCCTATACAGGGTAGGATCTTTGCTTCTTTGCACCCAAGGTGGGGTGTGTCCTCCGCTTCTTATGCCCCCAGGCAGGGGTGGATTCTTCTGCTTCTTACGCCCCCAGGATGGAGTGTATTCTCTTCATATGCCCCCAGCACGATGGTGTATCTTTGTTGCTTGTTGTGCCCCCAAAGGGAGGTGTCTTTCTCTCCATGTGCCCCGGGCACCGGGTATATCTTTGCTTTTTATGCCCCCGAGGGGGGAATTCTTCTTCTTCTGCCCTGACATGCTGGGGGATGTTTGCTTCTTGTGCACCCAAAGTAGGGTGTGTTCTCGATGGCTCCTGTGCCCCCATTGGTGGGGTGTATGCTTCTTCTTCAGATTCCCCTAAGGCGGGGTGTATTCTTTGTTGGTTCATGTACCCCCGAGTTGGGGTGGATCCTCTTCATGTGCCCCCATGGCGGGGTGTACTCTCTTTATGTGCCCCCAGGAGCGGGGTGTGGTTTGCTTCCTGTGCACCCAAGCAGGGTGTATCACTGCTTGCAATGTCCCCCGAGGCGGGGTATCTTTCTTCTTCAAATACCTCTAAACCGGGGCGTATTCTTTATGACCTCTATGCCCCCAGGTGGAGTATGTTTCTTCTTCAAATACCCCTAAGATGGGGTGGACTCTTTTCTTCTTATGCTCCCAAGGCAGGATGTAGCTTCTTCAAATGCCCCTGAGCTGAGGCGTGTTCTTTGCGGCTTCTTTGCCCCCAGGCAGGGTATGTTTCTTCTTCAAATACCTCTAAGCCGGGGTGGACTTCTCTTTATCTGCCCCTGAGCCGGGGTGCAGCTGTTACTTCTTGTGCCCCCATGGTGGAGTATGTTTCCTCCTTCTTATCCCCCATGGCGGAGTGTGTTTCTTCCGCTTCTTACGCCCTCGGGATGGAGTGTATTCTCTTCATATGCCCCCGGCACGGAGTGTATCTTTTGCTTCGTATGCCCCCCGTGCGGGGGTGTATGTATTTTTTTTTAAATGTCTCTAAGCCGAGGTGTATTCTTTGTCCCACATGCCCCCACGAATCGGGGGTGTTGCTTCTTGTGCCCACATGGCGGGGGGGGGGGGGATTCTTGCTTCTTGTGCCCCCCGAGGCGGGGGTGGATTTCTCTTCAGTTACCCCTGAGTCGGGGTTGATTCTTCTGCCTCTTATGCCCCAGGGTGGGGTACACTTCTCTTCATATGCCCCCTAACCCGGGGTGCAACTCTGCTTCTTCTCATGACCCCAAGCCGGGGCAGTCTCTTCTTCTTATGCTTATGCGCCCCTAAGCGGGGTGCATTCCTTTCTTCATGCGCCCCTAACCCGGGGAATGTCGTTTGTCCTGCTTCAAATGCCCCCAAAGGGGGAGGTGTGTGTTGCTTCATGGACTCCGAGGCCGGGGCACATTTCTTCTTCAAATGCCCCTAAGCCGGGGTGAGTTTCTCTCTTTGTGTGCCCCTGGGCCGGGGTGTTTTTTTTTGCTTCTCATGCTTATGTGCCCCCAAGCGGGGTGTATCCCTTCCTCCATATCCATACACCCCTAAACCTGGGAATATTGTTTATTCTGCTTCAGATGCCCCGGCTATATGTTGTTTCGTGGACCCCGAGGGCGGGATGTATTCCTTCTTCAAATGCCCCTAAGTCGGGGTGGACTCTTTTCTTCTTATGCTCCCAAGGCGGGATGTAGCTTCTTCAAATGCCCTAAGGCCGGAGCGCATTCTTTATGGCTTCTATGCCCCCAGGCGGGGTATGTTTCTTCTTCAAATGCCCCTAAGCCGGGGTGAGTTTCTTATTTTGTGTGTCCCCAGGTCGGGGTGAATTCTTTTCTTCTTATGCCCCCATGGTGGGGAATGTCTTTTGCTCCATGTGCCCCCATATCGGGGTGTATTTCTTCTTCAAGTGCCCCTAAGCCGGGGTGGAACTCTATTTCTTCTTATGTCCCCAGGTCAGGGCAGATTCTTCTTCAAATGCCCCGAAGCCGGGGGGGTAGCATTTGCTTTATGTGCCCCCGAGTCGAGGTGGATTCTCTTCATGTGCCCCTGGGAACGGGGTATATCTCCCTCTTTTTTTTGGCCTCTTATGCCCCCGTGGCAGGGTATATCTCTCCTTCTTATCCCCCATGGCGGGGTATGTGCATGCTCTCTTCGGGAGTGGTGGCCGTGCTTGGCCTCATTACTGTAAAGCATTCCCTGCAGCGGGCAGCACTTCATCAAGCTACAGTTGCGGCTTGCTGGGTCTTTTAACAGCCACTCGAGGGGCCGTCTCATGCCGGATAGAGGCAGCAAGAAGGAGGAACGGGCCGGGTCATTGCATCGCAGACTTGGACCCTCCTAGAGTCAGGCGGGATGCCGAGTTTCCTCTTGCTCTTTTGGTCGACAATGCTAGCCAGCCTTTTTTTGTCTTTTCTCTCTTTTCTCTTTTTTTCCTTCCTTTTATTGTGTAATAAACCAAGGCAGGTGCGCGGGAGAGCGCTCACCCCCTCAGGGAGGGAATGAGTGGTTCGCTCCACCGCATCAACCCCACAGTGGTAGTCTTTGTTCAGCACGGGTATCGACGGATGCGGGAATACAACCCTCTCTCGCCGATTCTTTCTCTTCCTTTTTTGCTTCTTTCTTTTCTACTTTTCTTCTTTTCTCCTTTCCTCCTTTCCTTCTTTTCTTCTTTTCTTCTCTTTCTTCTTGAGGAAAGGGGGTTTGATTTCCCCTCCCTTCTCTTCTCTTTTTTTTATAACAGCCCCCATGATTCCTGGAAGCTGCATATGCTTCGAAGCAGCGTCCTCGAGGCCACGAAGGCAACTGCACCGAGTCTGGCTTTTCTCCCCATAGGACTGGCAAAGACAGCACCTGCCATTCATCAAAGCAGGCAAACATCGTTAATTAGGAGGCCATGAGGCCCTAAATCCCGACGAAGAGATGAATGGTGGTTTAAGTCCCACCGTGATGGGGACATCGCTTACCACTCCCTATTTCTCCAAGGGTCCTGACGCTCGCCATTATGTTCAGCTTGATTTTCTGAGTCTAGCTATGTAATTTTCATATATTTCTTGAGTCATTTTGATGTAATTTCCCCTTTGTTTTGAGTCAAGTCCCTAGGTTATCATGTTATTTACCTAAGTTGGTGTCTTCATATTGGGCTAGTATGTCTAATGGGCCCGTTTAGAAGGGCCTGGCCCAGGGGCGCCCTTTTCCCTTTCCCCAGCTCTCTTGATTATCTGTTATTTGTACTTTTCTCAGGGACTTTTTGTAAAAGTTGGGATTCCTATAAATAGGACCCCAATCCCCACTTGGAGAAGTTAATGAAGTATTAAAGAAAGCATTAGCCATTTACATTGTCCCCTCTTGTCTCTCTCTCTCCCTCTTACTCTCTCTCTCTAGCTCTCTCTCTCTCTCTCTAAAGGGGGCGGCCCCCTCTCTCTCTCCTCTCCCCCTCTCTCCAAATTTTGCCCCCTTCTCTCTCTCTTCTCCTTGCCACATCACCCCACCCCACCCCTTCACCTCCCCAAGGCCATTAATCATCATAACTCCCTTCCCCTTCCCCATACAACCCTTCTCCTTCCCCATACAACCCTTCACTTTCCCAAGAGAGAATCCCCTCTCCCAAGTAACATTTCCCCTCCCCAAGACAACCCCTCCACCTCCCTAGGCCACCATTAACACCACCCATTAACCCTCCACCCAAATCAAGAAGAAGCCTCTCCACTTCCCCAAGCCCATTTGCGCCCCCTCCACTCCACCTCCAAGGGGGAACTCCCTCTCCCCACCACCCACTCCCCACCCCCACTAGCTGCGCCCTTCTTCCCCCTCCACTGCTCCTCTTTGCCCTTCCCCTCCCCTTCCCACGTCCATTACTCTCCCATAGCCATCCATCTTCTTCCCCTTGCCCCTCCACCACCATCTCCTCCATCCACCCCTTCCAATACTAGCAGAACCAGTTCTGGTTCGCAGGCAGCAGAGAGAAGGCAACTTGCAGAAGCTGCTCTGGTGTCCTTCAACATCATTTGAAGGCGTGCCTTACATCGACGGAAAGATCTACCAGTCAGCTTCGCATCGGCGGTGGTCTCATCCCCATCCGAGATCCGTGCTACTCGGGAGGTCCGATCTCCCCCGACTGCGCAAAGCTCCCCCTGCAGAGTACCTGAACCAGAGGAGAAGCTGTACCACGACGAACCGCGGAAGAATCAGGCAAAGAGCTCTTCTACAAAGTTCTTCCTCGTCCCGTCTACTTTCAGAATCCAGAAGCAGAACGTCGATCGGCGTCCGGAGACCAAAGTTACCTTTTTTCTCCCTCGGCTGCACGGGTCTGCCACCCACAGCCTGCAACAACCTGCCTCCACCATTCTGAGTCCCCCAGCCCTCTCCGACATCAGACGGCTTCTCCGTCAGTTTTGCTGCGAAGAGGACTTGTCCACGATTCTAACGCCTCTGGCGGTTTGTGATTCAGAGTATGGGAACGGTCGAGGAAGTCTCTGCAAACTTTTGTCAGAAACAGGAAGCTGCCGCACCCAGATTTTGTCTCCCTGATCGAACCTCGTCCCGGATCCCGAACTTCATCAGAAGAATTCAGAAAAATTCAGAGGCATCCAGGTTCCAGATACGAAGCGTTCCCCACTGGTCTCGCCATCAGCAGAATTCTAGAACAGGATCTACGGCCTCGACACCAACTGTCAGTCAGCTATCGCAGAGAGCAGGCAGATTCGGCCACGGCTTCACCTTTCGCGTTTCCGGCGAGTCTCCCCTCCCCGCCTGGCCGGCTCACCGCCCCTCCCTGCGTGGAGGTAGTGTTTGAATTGTAATACAAACATCCCCACCCCAAGTCCACTCTCCTGTGTGAGGTGTAGTGATTGTATAAGTTAAACAGGGATCAAGCTTCATCGGCGCAGTGTGCGGGGAACCCACACTTCCCCGCTCGCCCTCGTCTCCGAACGGGGTTGGTTTCTTCAAACCAACCAGGGTAAGCTCCGAACTTTGCTCCCTCATTAGTGCTTGTTCAGCCAATATCCGTGGTATTGCTCCGTTGAGCAAGAGAGAGAGCGCCCGACCCCGTGTGATCCACTTACGAGCGGTCACCGTGGGCTATGTGAGAGAGGGACCTAGTGCCCCAATTGGCACCCGGCCAGCCCCTTAAGTGTGGGCTTCGTACCCTCGGGAGGGCAACCCTAGCCCTGCTGGCACTCTACCAGCAAGGGTCCTGATCCATCATCTCCACTTGGCATCATCAAGTCACCCGGGCTCATGTGTGTGCGACGGTGATTCGACCCAATCTAGTACTTTATTGCTTTGTGTTTGTGCTTGCGGAATAGGTCCAAGGATCTTTGTCCCTTTACTGCATGCCCCTAGTTGTGTCACATCACACCGGGCATGTCAGACTTGTGGACGCACTAAAATTCGCTCATTAGGTTATGTTCGTCTGTTCAGGAATGGTTGGTTCGTCTATTAAGTGCGTGGGCGTGCCAGTCATGAAGTGACAATTTATTCGGGCTCCGAAGAGCCCATGGTGCGCTCGATCTGACTCGGTCAGACGATTGTGTGGTTCGTGTCGGGACCAAAATCCGCCGCGCCATAAAGGTCACGACGTCATTTACATCCCCCATACGAGGGAACACGCTTGATTAATCGCCGAGAATCAGGGCCTCATGGCCAGGACATTAATTGCATGGAAATGCCTATTAGGAAGCATTAAAATCCCCGTATGAGGGTGAGAAGAAAACATTCGCGGTCATGTCGATCGTGTACTGACCATTTAATGTTCGGACGAATGTCCGGCTCGAGAAAGACGCGATAGTCACGGGAAAACCGGAGCATATGTATGCCGGGATATGGCAATTTTATTATTGAGAGGAACGAAAAATGTTTAGTTAAATCCTGGTTAAAGTGGTCGGGAACGGATAAGTTTGTCGGCTCGGTGCAAGATCAAGCCGCGACCATACTGCGGTGGGTCCCTCGCGGTCGAAACAAGACTTGCATGAGCATCTTTAATATTTCCGGTGCCAAGGGGCAACGGGAGAGTATCCCTTGAACTAGTTGGAAAGTCCTATGTCTTGGGGAGCGAACGTTCGAAACGTGTCGGTCATTCAGGGGACCATTTACTATTCAGACCGGTGTCCGGCTTGAGAATATCGCAATCGTCGCGAGAAGACCCGGAACATATGTATGCCGGGATACAGCAAATATATTATTCTGAGGCACTGAAAACATTCGGTTAAATCTCGGCTAGTATAGCAGGAAATTGGTGAACTTATCAGCCCGATGCGAGATTGAGTCAGGACCATACCGGGGGCGCCTCCCGCGGTCCAGACGGGGCTTGCGTGGGCATCATTAATGTTTTCGGTGCCGGAGGGCAACGGGGAAGAGTCCCGGGACTAGATTCCAAAAAACTAAAAAAACGTGTTCGAAGGGAGCGGGCTATAGGCCGAGGATATGGGTCATACAATGACCATAATCGGGACGGACCCGAGGTCTAAGCGTGGCCCACGGAGGCCTTGTTGACATTCCCATGCAAAGGGTCCAGGGATGACGGGAGCCATCTCGTTCTATTCCGATTTTGTCGATCACTCACGGACCTTTTCATGTTCGGACGCAGGTCCGTATTGAAGGTACGACGTAGGTGAAAACAACCCCGTACAAATATGTGCCGAGGTCGCGGCACTTTCAACGAAAGAGCGAGAACGAATCCCAATAGAATGAATCCGATTTGACGAACCATCGGCCCGGAGCAATGCCGGATTATGACCATGTCGAGATGGGAGCCGTTGGCCATGTTGGTCACTCACGGACCCTTTCATGTTCGGACACGGGTCCGTAATAGAATGCGGCGAAAATTGAGGTTAACCCGTTCAAATGTCCGCCGAATGTACGGCAATTTTAATAATGGCTCGGAAGGGAGCCGGCCTGAGAAATGAGTCCGGCTTGATCGGAATGTCGGCCCAACGCGAGGTCAGGTCATGGTCATTTCGGGATAATTCCCAAGACTCAGGCCCAGCCTGCAAGGGCGGCATTATTGTTCCTTC
Organism: Amorphophallus konjac; assembly: GCA_022559845.1. Taxonomy (NCBI): domain Eukaryota; kingdom Viridiplantae; phylum Streptophyta; class Magnoliopsida; order Alismatales; family Araceae; genus Amorphophallus; species Amorphophallus konjac. The sequence goes on from CM040129.1 coordinate 151,730,967, forward strand.
AGCGTCGGGTCACGGGAAAGACGGGGCTGCAATGTAGATTTTACAATTTTTTTATCTGGGCTTTAAATTATATGCATATATATATATTATTGCTTATTTCCATTTTATGTATTTATTCTGGATGATTTCTCTGTTTTGTTTATTATTATTACTACTATATTTTCTCTCTTTTTTACTATTATTATTCTTATTTCACATTTTTTATTTATTTCTTATATATATATTCAGGTTTATTTATTTATCATGATTTTTATTAATATATTATCATTATTATGACATATATATATATACTTTTATTTTGGAAGGAAAAGTGGGCCGTTGGGGGCAAAAAGGGGTGTACCCGCGAAGGCATGGAGAGCGTGCCGGAGAGGGGTTGGGAGAGAGTGCTGGCGAAGGGGCAAGCGAGCGTGCCGGTGAGGGGCGTGAACGGGCGTGCCGGCGAAGGACGTACATTGTGCCGCTGAGCGTAAGGGGGAGCGTGCCGGTAAAGGGGTCACAGGAGCGTGCCGACGAAGGTGGCTAAATGGGCGTGCCGGCGAAGGGCGCGGGCAGGTGAGCTGGCGAAGGGCGCGGGCGGGTGTGCCGGCGAAGAGCTGCTAGGCTGGGGCGTGCCGGCGAAGGGCGCGGGCGTGCCGGCGAAGGGCGAGCGGGTGTGTCGGCGAGGGACGCATTGAGCGTGCCGACGAAGGGCATAGGGGAGCGTGTCGGTGAAGGGCCAAGCGGGTGTGCCGGCGAGGTGCCATGAAGGGTGTGCCGGGGAGGGCACGGATAGGGTGTACCGGTGAAGGGCGCGGCTAGATGTGCCGAGCAAGGCTCCAAGAGGGCGTGCCGGGGAAGCGCAGGCTGGGGTGTGTCGGCCAAGGGCGACCGGGAAGGCGTGCCGGCGAAGGGTTGAAGGCGTGCCGGGGGAGAGTTTGGAAAGGGCCCACCCCTCCTTCATTCTTACATCTTCTTCCTTTTTATTTCTCCCTTGATTTTATTCAATTCGCATGAATTTATTCTTTCCTTCCCTTGATTATCTTTCATTCTTTCTCTCCTGAGGACGGATACTCAAGTTGCTTAGTCGTCGTTCGTTTCGACTCTCTTTGTGTTGATTACGGTTCCCTTGCCTTGGTTAAAGCATTTTACCGTTGTTCTTTTTATTTGTTTGTTGCTTTCTCTCTTCCTTTTAATTCATTATTGCCCCATTTATTTGTTATTTTTTTGCCTTTTCAACATATTATTATTTCTAACAAAAATTCGGCAGCATCTCCCCTTGACCCGAGCGTAATGGAGATACAGGGAACGCGCCCACAAGGAGTGGTGGAACCCGACAACTGGAGGTGGGCGCCAGAGAGCGGCAACACCTTAATGAAACCCCGGAAAACTCGGAGGGAACGACGGACGGGAAACCTCTTCAAGGCTGGCCGGGGGTGCACTGGGCAAGAAGGAGGGGAGTGGTGGCTGGTGTGTCGGCCAGGAAGCCTCGAGGGCGTGCCGGACTAGGAGGCGCTCGGGTGTGCCGCTGAGGGGCTATGCCGGGGAAGGAGGGAAAAAGGGCGTGCCGGGCAAGGGTCCAAGGGACCGTGCCGGGGAAGGCCCTAACAAGGGCTGTGCCGGTGAACGGGGGCCAAGACGCGCCGGGCAAAGGGCCAAGGGGGGGGGTAGTGTGCAGGCCAAGGGGGGCGTACCGGCCAGGGAACTGTGCCGGTGAACGAGGGGCAAGGTGCGCCGAGCAAGGAAGGCACGGGGTGTGCCGGGCAAGGGTCCAAGGGACCGTGCCGGGGAAGAGTGACTAGGCAGCGTGCCGCTGAGGGGTGGCAGGAGCGTGCCGCTGAAGGAGCGCATAGAGCGTGTCGGCGAAGCGGCCCATGGGTGTGCTGCTGAAGGCCACCATAGGCGTGCCGCTGAAGGGCCCTGGGTGAGAGCAGGCCATTGAGAGGCCAAGGGGAGTAACCCCCCCCCCCCCCCCCCCCGCCATAGGCGAACGGGCGAGGGTGAGGGTCAAAAGTCCTACGAGGGTGAAACGCAAAGGGGGAAAGATCACTGTCGGAGGCCAAACCGATGGGGAAGAAGAGGGAGATCAAAACACCAAGGGATGCAAACACGCGAGGAATGTCTTAGAAAGACATCAAAAATATTCGCAAGCCTTCTATTTCTATTCTCACAAGAGGAATGCCCCGAGGGGACTAATACATTATAACAAAAGGAAAACGGGGAAAAAGGGAAAGCAAGAAAGAACAAGACATGGTGGGGAGTGGAACACCGGCCCCTCTCCTCCCAGACCTCACTCCCTCTCTTCACTCACTCCTCTTCTCTTCTTCTCTTCTTCTTATCTTCGCGCGGATGGCGGCGGACGGAGCAGCAGGAAGGGGGAGGCAGAGCCTCCCCTCCTCTTCTTCTCCTCTTCCTCTCTTCCCTCTTCGCACAGACGACGACGGTGGGTGGAGCGGCGAGCCCTGTCCCCTCTCTTCCTCTCTTCCCTCTTCGCACGAACGGCGGCGGTGGGTGGAGCGGCGAGCCCTCTCCCCTCTCTTCCCTCTTCTTCTCTTCTCCTCCTCTTCTCTTTTTATTCTTCTCTTCTCTGTCCGCTGTCTCCCTCTCTGTGTATCAAAGGAGAGGGGTTTTTATATCCTCCACGGCGGAAGCGTTCGAGCACGGTAGTCGGAGGTGGGAAGCGATTGGTCATGATGGGGTTTGACTTCCCCTGTCCTTGGTGGCAGAGGAGTAGCCTGCGTGGCCCAACCTCCGACCGACACCTCGGACAGCTTACTGCGCGCCAAGGATCTATAGGGCATGGGCGCAAGATCTCGTCTGCCGGAACGTGCCGTTGAAGAGCCTGTATGGCGTGCCGCTGGCAGGCACAACAAGCGTGTCACTGATAGGGCCAAAAGGGTGTGCCGCTGGAAGACACTGCAACCGAGCCGCTAAAGGGTCTAAAGGGCGTGCCGTTGAAGAGGGCAAAGGGTGTGCCGCTGAAGGCTAGCGGGGTGTGTCGCTGAAGAGCCCAAAGGGCGTGCCGCTGAAGGGGCACAGAGTGTGCCGCTGGAGGGGCCTGAGGGCGTGCCACTGAAGGGGCGTGCCGCTGAAGAGCCCTAGGGGCGTGCCGCTGAAGGGGCGTGCCGCTGAAGGGGCTAAATGGGCAGTTCTGAGCCCGTTGTGAGCGCGAGTTGTGGCCCATCCGATTTTCTTCGAGGCCCATGGATTGTGGGGATCTTGGTGGTTGATTTCTCTTCACTATCGAGACTCCGGGGACGGCTTCACGGCAGTATATGCATTTGTTTGGAGAGTTCGGATGGCCCATCTTCCCCGTGGTTTTTTATTTGGAGTCGTTGTTGATGCTAGACTAGTTGGGACGTATGGGCATGTAATTTTGCATGTCCTCTGGTGGTTGTTGAAACAACACTTCCAAATATTGGTGGAGTGAAATTACCCTAAATATCAAGACTCGGGTTAAGATTGACATGGCATGCTTCGTTCTTCACAACTTCATTCAGGGGGAGTAGGGTTTCGATTACTTTCTAATTAGACAAGGTTTAAACAGTGAGATCATGGTTGGTGGTGACGGAGATCAAGGTAGGGCAAAGGGGAAGTGCCTTTAAGGAATGGAATTGTTGTAGCAAGAATGCGGCAACAACACAATACAAGAGAGCAACTTTTTAGCACCTGCAACAAACATTGTGTTTATATATCCATTCCAGTACCACTACTTGTGTACTGTGCCTTAATTTGTAGTTGCACTTTGTTTTGGTTTAATTGCTAAAATATTATCTTGTGTACTGTATTTCACATTTCTAGTTGTACTTAACCTCTAGATTGTAATTCATATATAATGTTTCATTTTATTTGTTATTGGAGAGGGTGATTTCTGTAGCCCAATTAAGAGCAGCCAAACTAGGCCCATCAGGACCGAACGAGGCTCAGCTCATCCAAGCGACAGCCCTCTAGGGCCCACTTCGGCAAAAAAGCCCAATAAAGATCACTCGGGATCCCATCCTTCCTCGGTGGCCCTTAGGCTCGGGAGGCCCGAACGTCAGAACGGAGGAAGACCCACGCCCGAGCTATCCCTCCACCGGGATAAGGGCGAGCGCTCCGCGCCCACTCCGACCTAACAACATCCAAGCTACGCCTATCGCCCGGATAGGGTTGGCACCTCTTATGCTCAGATAGACTGACAAGTGTTTATCCATGCAGCCGTTGAAAGCCCTTTATGAGCAAGAGTTTAGGGGGATAAGGGAGCCATGATCCCTCAAGGCCATGAAGAGCCCACGACGAGGACGTAACGATCCCACGATGAGGACGTAACGATCCCATGATGAGGACGTAACTCCCGCCTGAAACTCCTCAGCTTATGCGACTCATCAGGGGAGCTCGCTATATAAACCAGGGACTCCCTCCGGCGGCAGGTAAGGTACATACATGCCTAAAACTCCCTGAGCAGGAACCACTTCACTATCTTGGTGTTGGGGGATCTCGTGTACCTCTTTTTATCTCTCTCAATACCTTCCACCATTACTCTACTGACTTAAACATCGGAAGGTTTTCCCCATGGAACCATCCCTGGGCCTCCTGATTCGTTTCCCTTTCTCTGTAGTACACTATCCGGTGATCACCCTCCCATCTCAAGACCAGCGCGAGATCACGCCCCTTCATCTGGCGCCGTCTGTGGGAAATGACCAAAGAGCCAGTATGGTGAGAAGAAGTTCAGGGAGGAGGTCCGCCGGTGACAGGGGGAAGGCCACGACGGCGGTGGGGGAAGGCCTCTTACAAGCCTCCCAAAACCCCCCCTCCGGTGCCAGCACTCCCACCGACGGACCGCCCCCTCCGCCTGCGGCTGAGCTACCGCCCCCGCCTCCCACGGCAGTGGGGTTGCCGCTCAACGGTGGCACCGACGCCTTCCAAGCCCTCAACGCGAAACTGGACGTCCTCGTGGAACTCATGAGGACCCAGGCGGCCAGGGATGGAAGGTCACGCGCCCCTCCGGAGAGCCCTCCCCGTGAGAATGTGTCCCAGCACACCACCGGAGGCCGCTTCACCCTCCGAGGACAGCAGCTCATCCGCAACAAAGTAGGAGGACCCTCGCAAGCCCCCTCTCCGGAGCAAGAGGCTTCCTCCACGCCGAAGTGGGGCAGGCATGGGGCACGCCGTCCCCTCCCAGAGATCGAAGTCCCCAGGGAGCGCCAGGACAGCCTGCCTTCACACCCCCTTAGCCCTATGGCGTAGCGGCAGCCGGAGCTATCCCTCCGACTGCGAGAATTCAAGAGAGGTTTCGCAGAGCAGGAGCGCGCCCTGCGAGCCCTGCAGAAGACCTCTCCACCAGAGGATGAGGAGAGATCCCCGTTCTCCGACCATATCTTGAAGGCAGAGGTATCTCTTCGAGCCTCCCTCCCGACCTTCAAGCCCTACGACGGCCAGGGCGACCCGGCCGACCACTTCGACAGCTTCGACGCTCTGATGACCCTTCACAAAGCGTCCGACGCCATCAAATGCCGAGCCTTTGCGACCACCCTGGTCCAAGGCGCCCAAGCATGGTTCCGGGCCCTCGCCCCCGGATCCATCCGAGACTTCAAGCAATTCGGGCGAGTATTCAAGGAGAGTTTCACCGGTAGCGACCCCCCAAGGTCGGTAGTGGGGCTTTTGGCCCTCAAACAGGCGCAAGGGGAAAAACTTCGGGCCTACATTCTCTGATTCAAATCGGAAGCCCTGAGGATCCCCCGCCTGGACGTCATCTCGGCCATAACCGCTCTGACCGGGGGCACCCGCGACAAGAACCTCCGCCGCGAGCTTATCCTCCACCCTCCATCAACCCTTGCTGCGCTAGTAACTCTGGCATTACGTCACGCCGAGTGCGAGGAAGTGCTCAGTGCATGCCGAGACGCAACCGGCTCGGGTCGGGAGGGGGACAAGAAGCGGGCACCCGAGCCAAGCTCAGGCCAAGGAAAAAGGTGAAATCGAGATGGGGAACGCAAGGAACCGTCACGGAAGTACGAGCGGTACACTCCCCTAACCGCTCCAGTATACGAGATTTATGAAGACATCAAAGGCTCGGGCCTCCTCCTCCAACCCGAGCCAATGAAGTCAAAGAACCGCAGTCGCAGCAAGCATTGCATGTTCCACAGCGACCACGGGCATCATACCGACGACTGCCACCAGCTCCAGGACGAGATCGAGCGTCTCGTTCATCAGGGGCACCTCTCCCGGTTCGTGGCCGAGCACCAGGAAGACCGAGGCGCCCCAGAGGAGATCGACAACGCCCCTCGAGACGCCCCTCGAGGGATCCACATTAACGTCATCGCCGGAGGATCTGCATTAGGAGGAGACAGTGGCCGAGGAAGGAAGCGTCATGCTGAGCGGGCGAGCAGAGCCATCGAGCCTCCCAAGGCCCCGCAAGTGAGCCCCAGGTCATAGTCTTCTCCGACCAAGACCTGGAGGGGTTGAGCACCCCACATGACGACGCCCTAGTGATATCGGCCACAATAAACCATTGTAACGTAGACAAGATTCTTGTTGACAATGGAAGTGTCCCTGATGTATTATCCTACGAATGTTTCCTTAAGATGGGGGAGGATCCGTCTAAACTCCGCCCGATCCGGACCCCCCTGTGCAGGTTCAATGGCCAGGCCACCTATCCCGAGGGAGCCCTAAGCCTGCCGGTTACTCTTGGCACCCCACCCAAAATCGTTACGGTCATGGTGGACTTCATAGTGATCAAAGGTATGATAACATACAACGCAATCTTCGGCAGAGGAATCCTCAGCCGAACGAAAGCGGTACCTTCTACCTATCACCAAAAGATGAAGTTCCCCACCAAAAATGGATTGGGGGAAGTCCGAGGTAACCAAGCAATGGCCCGAAGGTTCTACAATATCTCGGTTGAAGCCACAAGGCCGGACGGGAAAAACAAGGGCCCCCGGGAAGTCGAGGAAAAATCCGCAACCGCCGAACCTGGAGGCAAATTGCTAGCGGTTTTCCTAAACGACGACCCGACCCTAGGAGTAAAGATCGAAGCTGACCTAACATCTGAGGTTCAACAGTAATACAAAGAGTTCCTTTCCGTGTACATCCGGGTCTTTGCATGGTCTGATGATCAACTCCCCGGGATACCGGAAGAGACGGTGGTGCATAAACTCAACCTCGACCCAACCATGAAGCCCGTGCAACAACGCAGAAGGAAGCATGCGCTAGAGAAGCAGACGATTATCAAGGAGCAGGTCACCAAGGGGCACAAGACTGACCTTTTTAGACCGGTCATGTACCCGGCGTGGCTAGTTAACGTCGTCCTGGTGCCGAAGGCTTCAGGAAAGTGACGGATGTGCGTGGACTTCACCGACTTGAACAAGGCTACTCCAAAGGACTGCTATCCCTTGCCGAGCATCGACCAACTGGTTGATTCAACCTCGGGCAATGAGATACTCAGCTTCCTAGATGTCTACTCAGGTTACCACCAGATAAGAATGCACCCCGAAGACATCAAGAAGACCGCCTTTATCACCGACTTTGGCGTACACTGCTACACCCGGATGCCTTTCGGGTTGAAGAATGCCGGAGCCACGTACCAAAGGATGGTCAACCATATGTTCGAGGGACAGCTCGGTCGGAACGTCGAGGCCTATATTGATGACATGCCCGTAAAGACCCCCAAGGCCGAGGACCACTTCGCCGACCTAGCAGAAACTTTCGACACTCTCCTGAAGTACAACATGAAGCTCAACCCCGCCAAGTGCGCCTTCGGAGTAAGGTCCGGGAAATTCTTGGGCTTCTTAGTCACCCAGCGTGGGATCGAGGCCAACCCCGACAAGGTCCATGCCATCCTGGACATGCGCCCACCCACCTGCATCAAAGACGTTCAACGCCTTACCGGGCGCATCGCTGGGCTCAGCAGATTCCTGTCTCGCGCGGCCGAACGATGCCTACCCTTCTTCAAACTGTTGAAGGGGCCCAAAATGGCATCTGCTACATTCGCGTGGGACGAGGGATGCCAAAGAGCGTTCGCCGAGCTTAAGGAGCTCCTGGCTTCGCCCCCAGTGCTTGCCAAGCCCATCCCAGGTGAAGCATTGCATCTCTATCTCTCGGCGACTCCATCTACGGTTAGCTCGGTCCTAGTCAAAAATGACTCGGGAATCGAGAGACCGATTTACTACATCAGTAAGGTGCTCGATGAGGCTGAGAAAAGATACCCCGCAACCGAGAAACTCGTGCTAGAGTTGGTTACCTCGGCCAAGCGCCTCCGACCCTATTTCCAAGGGCACTCCATCACCGTGCTGACCGACGAACCATTGAAGAGGATCCTCGCTCACCCTGAAGCCTTAGGACGCCTCGTCAAGTGGGCCATCATGCTCGGGGCCTACGATATATCGTATCGACCTCGCTCGGCTATCAAAGGCTAGGCGCTCGCCGACTTCATCGCCGAGAGCACCATCCCGACTGAAGAAAGATCTCCGTCCGCACCCGGGCCGACCTGGGAACTGTTCGTCGATGGATCTTCCAACTCAGCCGGAAGCGATGCGGGCATCCTCCTGAAGTCCCCCGAAGGAGCAGAGCTACAGTACGCCCTGAAGTTCAACTTCCAAGCATCCAACAACGCTTCCGAGTATGAGGCCCTCATATCGGGAGCCCACATGGCCCGACAGTTAGGGGCTGAGCGAGTCAGGATTCACACCGACTCCCAACTGGTTGCTAGCCAGGTCAACGGCGATTATGAAGCTAGGGAGGCACTGATGATCAAATACCTCCAACTGGTCGCTAGCCAGGTCAACGGTGATTATGAAGCTAGGGAGGCACCGATGATCAAATACCTCCAACTGGTCAAGACTGTGGCACAACAGTTCGAGAGTTTTGAGGTAGTCCGAATAGCTCGGGAGGAAAACTCTCGAGTGGACGCCCTCTCTCGGCTGGCCTCCTCTCTTGACCCCGAGGGTACTTGATCGGTCCTTCTCGAAGAACTAGAGCGTCCGAACATCGATTCGGAGCTCCTAACTATTGACTCAGCCTCCCCAAGCGACTGGCGTGCCCCCTACCTGTCGTGGCTCTAAGACTCCCAGGAGCCTCCCGACCCCCGGGAAGCGCGAAGATTGAAATACTAAGCTCGGCGATTCGTCACTCTAGATGGCGCACTCTACCGGAGATCCTTCTCCGGCCCTCTTTTGAAGTGCCTCGGTACCGATGAAGCCGACCGAGCGATCGAAGAAGTTCACGAAGGTCTGTGCGGAGCACATTTGGGGGAGAGGTCGCTCGCCAGGATCTTGCTACGGCAAGGTTATTGGTGGCCCACCCTACAGCGTGACTGCTCGGCCTATACACAACGTTGTGACCGCTGCCAGCGATTCGACCACTTGGTCCATCAGCCAGCAACGGAGCTTATCACCCTAGTCGAGCCTTACCTTTCGCTCGCTGGGGAATCGACATCCTCAGGCCTTTCCCCGCAGCCCAGGCCCAGAAGAAGTTCATTATCATCGCCATCGACTACTTCACTAAGTGGATCGAGGCCGAAGCCACTGCAAGGATCACCGAGACAGTCGTCTGGAATTTCATCTGGAAATTGATCATGTGTCGCTACGGCATCCCCCGGGTGATAGTGAGCGATAATGGTCGGCAATTTGATTCTCGGTATTTCCGAGACAGATGCGCCGACCTCAACATTCGCAATCACTTCACTTCGGTCGCCCACCCTCAGGCTAACGGGCTGGTCGAAAGCGCCAATAAGACTATCTTAAAAGGCATCAAGACTAGGCTCAGCAAAGCCACGGGCAGTTGGCTCGAGGAATTGTCGAACGTACTTTGGTCGCACAGAACGACTCCCAGAGCGGCAACCGGTGAAAGCCCCTTTCAGCTAGTGTACGGTACCGAGGGCGTGATCCCGTTGGAGATTGGTAACCCCTCCCTCCGAGTCATCTGCTTCCCGTCCGAGACAAACGACCAGAAACTGCTCGAAAATCTCGACTTAGCAGATGAAATCCGGGAGATTTCCAGCATCAGAGCAACGGAATACCGACGCCGCCTCACTCGATACTACAACGCCAAAGTCCAAAACAGACACTTCCAGCCGGGAGACTTTGTCCTCAGGAAAGCCGAAGCCTCTCGACCACTTGAGGCGGCGGGCAAGTTATCCCCTAACTGGGAAGGCCCCTACCGAGTGGTCGAGACGCTCGAAAAAGGAGCATACCGTCTATCTACGATGGAAGGAGAGCTCATCCCTCGGACCTGGAACGCAACTACATTACGCAAGTTCTACTTCTGAGTACTGAGTATTGTGCAAACGACATGAGATAAAACAAAAGGCTCCTTTCTCTTTATTCAAACAACCCGTTTGTACATCAGGAAGGCCGAAGCCAATAGAATACATGTCAAAAAAGTAAAAGATCCATCTGGCGCCGCCGTATGAGCCCATCGCTCGGCTGACTCGGATGACCTTCCTGCGTCCAGCCACTGACTCTGTCTCATGTAGAAACTGACTCGAGACAAAGGTGACAGAGGGATTAAGAAAGAGAAGGCTACCTTCCATGTTGAACTTGGAAGAGAAGGGGGAGAGGGAATGCATATAAAAGCATCTTCCCCGCCAAACTACCAACTATTTGGAAGAAAGAGAGTGCAGGCACCCTCCGAAGAGTGAAAGAAAGGAGGACCAGAGCAGAAGAGGGAAAAAGAGGCTGCAAGAAAGAAAAAGAAACCAGCAGAGTTGGATGAGGAGGCAGGGGAAGGCCCGGAAGGGATGGAGCTTAGTTGGCTTCCTCCTCCCATCCGTGAAGCGAGCAGGAAGGGACGGGCAGCAAGGATGTCTGATGCCCCCATCCGTCCTCCATCTCGCCCCCCTGCAAGCACCGCCGGAATTGATAAAGGGAAAACGGCGTGCCTCCGCACATCGAACCCTTTTCAAGTCTGCCCGCCGGCCGTCGAATCCTCTTCAAGTCCGGAGCAGCAAGAACTCTCTGCCCCTCGTCGGTGGCGGCCTCATCTTCCGGAACTTCCTCCATGCTCCTAATACAACGGCACAATGCTGCGTGAAGAAGGAATGAGGAAAGACTGTCAGGGAAAACCCTAAGCGGTGGAGAGGAAGGGACGCCCTTCAGTCCTTTTTATAGGCGAAGGGAGGCTACTTGCCTTAAATGATTTCCCTCCTCGAAAACACGCCAGAAGGATTTTTTCCTACGAACTGTCACCTCAAACTTCTCATCTTTCGCCCCAGCGGGACACATGAAGCGGCCAGACATTTAAAGCGTGAGAAAATGGAAAGACACCATGTCAGATGCTCACCCAACCATTATGCGAGATTCGCGCAGAAAATATCGGTTCTTTCCAACCACTGCAGATACGCTGAACAAAATACGGCAATGGCGATATGGAACAGATAAGTCTTCATCACAATGCTACTGCCTTATTTATCTCTACATAAAAAAGGAAGTCTTTTTCTTCAAAAAGGAAAAAGGTATACAAAAAGAAGAAGAATCGAAACAGATACATCAGGCCTCTGGCCCACCTTGAAGACCGGAAGTAGAGGGCTCGAGCGGTCTGCCCCCGGCAGCCTCGGCGACGGCCGACCCTGGCACCGACCCCACCGGCGTGGGAACTACCTCGGTTGCGTGCCCTCCTGAGGCATCCGGAGTTGGTGACCCCTCGGATGATGAGCCCTCGGGATCCTCTTCATCCTGCGCCGAAACAGAGGAACTGGAGGATGACAAGTCCGAGTCATAACATTGACCGGACGGGAAGTCAACCACTCCGGACGCATGCTCCTCGACGTAAGAGATGGCCCGGTTGTAGCCCTGCTGGAACCCCTTGCGGATGCCCCGGCGAAGTCCTAGCTCGTAGTAGGGGAGGGCAGCCTCTTTAAGGTCGAACCGGTAAGCCTCTGAGCTCTTGTATTGCTCGAGCGCCTCCGCCCCGGCCGATCCCACCCTACTGGCGAGCTCGGCCTCCCTCTGCTCCGCCTCGGCTGCCTTCCGCTCGGCCTCAGCAGTCCGCCCTTCGGCCACCGCCACATGCTTCTCCGCCTCAGCTCGATCAGCCTCGGCCTCCCGCCGAAGACGCTCGGCTTCCTCCGCACGGTCTACTAGCTCGGCACGATCGGTCTCCCACCGGCCGTCCAGCTCAACGTGTGCTAAGCGCTCCTCTTCGAGAAGCCGGTTCTTCCTCTCGAGCGATTCACGGGCCTTGGCTAGCTGCTCGGCTAGCGCCCGGGTCTCCACCTGGCTCGACTGTACCAACTCCCTGATTGAGGAAAGCTCCCGCCGAAGCCCTTCATGCTCCTCGACGAGCCGAGTCAACCTCCTGTCCGACCCACCGAGAGTTCAGGACAGGTTCGCTCGCTCCCACTCCGATCGAGCATACGCTTCTGCCAGAACCGCCCCCATCTGGGCCAGGGCCAAGCCGCCCTCCATAACCCCGGCGAGAGCTGTGGACGGGGAGTGCTGCCTACCTCCCCCCCTCACCTTCGCAGATATACCGCGACACACCTAGTGCAGGGGGCCCGAGATACCCAGCCTCTCCAAGGCCGCAGGAACGGAGAACCCCCCATCGCCCGGCGCCCCACCGTATGACCCAGATCGAGCCCCAGCCTCGGTCGCCCCTCGCGCCCCGGCCAGATTTTCTTGCGGCCTCTCAACATGGACCGGCTCGGCACTAGCATCACCACCTGAAGCGCCAGCCTCGGCCGCGATCACAGCATCCCCAACTTCGGCCACGGCCCCCTCGGCTCCGGCCGAGGGGAGAGCCGGGTCGGCCCCACTGCCAGTTGCAGGGGCACCCTCGGCCCCCTCGGTCCCGGCCAAAGGAGGAACCGAGCCCGCATCGTCGCCGCCCTCAGGGGCAGCCCCGACCTCCTCGGTCCCCTCTAGCTCGGCTGGTGGGAGAGGCCGCCCGGTAGGGTCGGCCCCACCATGCCCGATGGAGGGGTGAGCCGCGGTAGGGTTGCCTTTGACTGCGGGTACGACCCCGACCTTCTTGACCTGCTTTCTGGCCCTCGCAGCGGCCCGGATCATACCCTCCACAGGGTCCTTGCGCTTGGGTCCCCGCGGTCTGGAGGATTCACCCTGGGCCACTCCCTTGCCCTTATCTTTGGTTCGGGAGTGACCCACGGGAGCAGCCGGTTTGTCGGCAGCCGAGTCATCTCCAAGCTCGATCACCTCTGCGGCCTCCTTCAGAGGCTCCCGCCTGGTGTCTGCACGAAGAAGAAGACGTGTTCAGAAAAAGAAAGATGACCCCCGCATTCGAAGGAAAATCTAAGTTGTGGCACCTGAGCCCGACGGGTGCAGCCGCGTGAGAAGACACCTCTCGATATTCTCCGGTGTCACCAGTTCCTCGGTGGACTGGCGGTGCTTCAGCAAGATGGCTGCATACTTCTCCACGTGAGGGGGGAACTCGTCCTGTCTAGGAGGGATATTAGGGTGGAAATTGGGGATTACCAGGCACCTCTAGGTTTCCTCCACTGAACAAATCCCCACCCAGAAGAATTGGGTCTTCCACCCCTTATGCGAAGAATCCTTCGCCGCCAAAGAGATACAACTCCTATTCCGCCTCGCCTGGATGAAATAGAAGCCCTTTCTAGCCGAAGGATGTGCTTTCAACTCAAAGAAATAGTGGAAGAGGTCCATGGAAGGAGGAACTCCGCACTGGCGGCAGAGAATACGGAAGGCGGAAAGGAGGAGATAAGAGTTGGCTACCAACTGAATGGGTGCCAACCGAAAAAAATCAAGAAGCTGAAGGATGAAAAGTTCGAAAGGAAGGCGGAATCCACCCTTCCATGACAGAAGAAACATACAGATGTGGCCTGTACGAGAGTCCAGGCTCATCTCGTATGGAGTAGCAGCGGCAAAACTGAACTTGTGGGGCAGGCGATACTGGTGCTCCAGCCTCCTCACATTCGCCTCCCCCAGTTCGCTGCAGTTGGGGACCGGCGCCCTCGCCACCGGCTCGTCCTCCCACTCCTCAACACCTGGGCGCTGGCCCGCCATGGAGTCAGGAGAAGACTCTGAGGAAAGGCGGTCTCGAGACCTTGAAGATTCCGGGGGGGGGGGAGGAAGCTGCCGGACTGCCTCCGCGGTTATCTCCGCCAACTCCTCAAACGCCGCTGCAAGCCTCTGCTCCTCCGTCGTGTCCTCACGGCGCATCGAAGAGCCCCCAAAACAAAAACGAGGGAGAGCCAAAACCCTAAAGACGGAGGGAGTCTGGAATGGCAACAAGCGCCCAACGCCTATAAACCCACGCGGGAGGTGGCGCGTCGTTCCGACCTCCGAGAAAAGGGGGCCCCTTCAGTTCAAATCCGTCAGGATCATCATTAACACGGGCCCAGGTGACCACGACACGTGGCTTCCTAACACCGCCAGATCTCCACCCGCCTGAGCCACGCTGGTCCGAAACCCCAAACAGCTACTCGTCCGAGCTTACTAAAGCTCGGGAGTAGGAGGGGGACAAGTGGAGAGGGGGATTTCTGTAGTCCAATTAAGAGCAGTCAAACTAGGCCCATCAGGATCGAACGAGGCTTAGCTCATCCAAGTGACAGCCCTCTAGGGCCCACTTCGGTAAAAAAGTCCAATAAAGATCACTTGAGATCCCATCCTTCCTCGGCGGCCCTTATGCTCGGGAGGCCCGAACTTCAGAACGGAGGAAGACCCACGCCCGAGCTATCCCTCCACCGGGATAAGGGCGAGCGCTCCGCGCCCACTCTGACCTGACAGCATCCGAGCTACGCCTATCACCCGGACAGGGTTGGCACCTCTTATGCTCGGATCGACTGACAAGTGTTTATCCATGCAGTCGTTGAAAGCCCTTTATGAGCAGGAGTTTAGGGGGATAAGGGAGCCATGATCCCTCAAGACCATGAAGAACCCACGACGAGGACGTAACGATCCCACGATGAGGACGTAACGATCCCATGATGAGGACGTAACTCCCGCCTGAAACTCCTCAGCTTGTGGGATTCTCGCTATATAAACCAGGGACTCCCTTCGGCGGCAGGTAAGGCACATATAGGCCTAAAACTCCCTGAGCAGGAACCACTTCACCATCTTGGTGTTGGGGGATCTCGTGCACCTCTTTTTATCTCCCTCAATACCTTCCATCATTGCTCTACTGACTTAAGCATCGGAGGATTTTCCCCAGGGAACCATCCCTGGGCCTCCTGATTCGTTTCCCTTTCTCTGTAGTTCACTATCTGGTGGATCACCCTCCCAGCTCAGGACCAGCGCGAGATCACGTCCCTTCATATATTATTTATTTCATGGTTTATCAAAGTTGCCTTAGCAACCCCCACAGGTATGGCTTTGGCCCCTATAGAGGTTGAAATATGGTATCTCGAATATTTGACCACACTTTTACAATTTCTTGAATGTGAGAGAGAGATCAATCGTCCCGAGAAAATCTGTAATAAATGAACAAACACGTCAGAATGAGTCTTGAGTGAGTACTCCAGAGGACAACCCTCTGATGTTTAAGTCAGCAAAGTGCACGAATAAGGGAGAAAGAGATGGAGAATTGGGGGAGGTGTGCTCGGAAGAGGGAGCAAGTGTTCTGGAGTATGGGATTTCTCAGTAAGTCGATTGCATACCTTTGGAAGTAGTTTGTCCAGGGTCTTATTTATAGGTCCTATCTTGCGCGCCTCCGTTTACTGACTAAGCGGAGTCGTGATTAGAGGAGCAATGGACTGCCCGATCATAAGATCGTCGGTTACCCTCTCGCCCGCTCTCCAAGAGTTGGAAAGGCGACATTATGGCAAGTGTCCCGATTACGTGGGTGGAGACCCGTCACTTGTTGGGATAACCTTCGAGATTGTGCCGATAATGGCCACCCATTAATTTGAGGGCCTCAATATGTGTAAAGCGTGCACGTACAGGGAGTGCGTGCCCGTGGGTTGAGTCAGTCTCGAGTGAGCCTTGTTTGACGGTATTCCTAGATTGTGGGTTGGTTGGTTATAGGTCACAATGGGCCTTGCGAATTTTCCTCTCCTCAACCTCCATGCTCTATTCATGGGGCATCACTTTGTGTCATGCATCCCATTCGTGGATACTGTTTTGGTCATTCTTAATTATGACAATTTTGGACTGTCTAATGGTGCTACAAATTTTGGAGTATATATGTTAACCCATCGATCGTGATGCTAATTTTGAACTGTCTAGCTAACACTTTGTCATGATATTTTGTGTTTGTGTAACACACGATCCTCCTAATCTTGGATTGTTTGATACATCTAAGTGATGTCTGAAGGAGATGCATTACCTTGCTTGATGTATTGAGTTTCGTTTACGTCATACTCATATTGTGGCTGCATGATTTGTTGCTTGGCATCAGGGGTGAATTGGCGATGGGTTAATTAGAGATGGGTAATTTGTCAGAAGGCTGTGATGGCGGGAAGGGCCTGAAATATCCATGTGAGGGATGGACTGGGTAATCAATCAGAACCCCCCTACCCTTACCATGGGATTTACCCAATAGGTTGGAAGACGGCCCTTTCATGGCAACCGCTATTGTTTTTTGCCCTTGTGGGTCTCTTTTATGTGGCCTTTCGTGACCCATATATGAAATGTCCATTCGGTTTCGAACACGTTGATTATGTCTTTGAGTTCTTGGATTTTGTTGTGAAGATGGATTGTTGTACGTGAAATGAGGCATTGATTGTTGAATTCGGATTTGAGCAGGTTCAATACGACATTATTGTCCATAAATATGACATTTTTACATAATTTAAATTTACACAACGTCATGCATGCTAATACATTTCCAAGAATACTTTTTTTATATAAATTTTTGTTCAACAATAATTTTCATGCAAAAAAACCCAACAATTAATTACTTGGTGGAAACTCTAGTGCAGGTCTATGCAGGGTCCATGTAGATTCTATTGGATATCTTCTTCTTCCGTGGGAAGTTTGTTAGGGTGTTTTTGTAAGTGATCCTAACATATAATCTATGGAAAACCTCTCGCACAATGATTATATGTAAAAACGAACTTTCATGATTAGAATACACACAATATATATATATACCAAACGAGAGTGTTACTTACATCTATATAGAACACGTACGGGGTTAAAATCAGGAATTTCAGAAATAGATGATCTTTTAGCGGAGCTAAATGCTGCCCCCCCCCCCAAAAAAAAAAAAAAAAACCAATTTAATATACTTGTTACATGCATATTGATAGCTAGGTGGAGTCTCGTCCTGGAAAACTGTGAAGCATGCATGCTGGAGCAAGACAATTGGGTCTCTTCTCCAGATAAGACGCCGTATATATGTCTCCTCGCCGTCTTAGACAGCATCTCTATTTGGCAACATCGACAAGAGAAAAATTATGGGTATCACTTCAGAAAGTGTTTTTTTTTTATAATCAGAGTACAAATTTGCAACCAAAACGAGCTCCTGCATACAACCCAGCTTGCAATTGCAGCGAATATGATAGGCGGAAAGAAAGATCCCATGCTTCCTTGAACAAGACTCGCATGAAGTTGTGTGGGACAGTTATTTCTCCAACAGGAACTCACCAGCCTTTGCCTATGAGCCACAGCCAATCAAGTGTAACCCCAGAAAATATACCTGCTAGCAAGCATAAGACAAGCAAGTTTCCCAGGGCATTTTGCTCGGGTCCCTGCAGAAAACACACCCAAATTAGGACCATCAGGAAACAAAGTGGCGCATAACTGGGCTGCAAATATAAAACCCCCTGAAGGATCATATATACACGCACAAAAACCATCTGATGTTTAAGTAAAAGTACTCCATTGAAGATTTACAGGTTCTGCTAGAAGTCTCCTCGGTATGGTATCAAAGGGCACAAAGTTGACCAGTGATGAGAGTGGTGATAATACATACTACAATTATTTAGGTGGTATCTATGAATTTTATCACGTTTGGTTAATTATCCCTTTTCCCCTTTTTTTTCTTGGGTGAAATGCATGGCAATCTTCCTGACCCTGCAAGTGAGGAACCTTTCACCTCCTGGTGGCCGGATTGCTGGTTGGTTGGCACTAACCAAAATTCAAGTAAACAAGGATTATAACTAACCTTGTATCCCTTTGGGGCAGCAGTAAGAACACAAACAGTAAGATAACCATTAGATATTCCTAGGAATGATGTCAACATGATCATCCATCCTTGATCTCCATATTTAGCAGTGAAATAGAATGCTGGGATGAGTAGGAAGCGAGAAATTGTTGCAATCATGAGACCCTTTCGTGACGTCATCTTCAGGCTTTCAATAATGGAGATGTATCTCCCGATGAGATCCCATACATTATACATTGCTATCAAAACGAGTGCATACCTGAAATATAAGTGAAATAAAAAAATAATCCATTCAGACTTGGAATAAAAGTTCTGCCATGCACCAAATGGAGATGTTGACAAAGAGAACATGTATTAAGAATTGAACCGAAATTTGATGACAGGAGTAATCTTTGAACAGACATAGCTTACATAACATGCATATAATGTGCCCATAAACCAAGTGCTGCTGGCTATTGCGAAAAGAATGGTTAGTAAAAATACTAAAAATCATCAGAAAGTTTAAACAAGGAGCACATCTTTTCTTCATAGTTGGGCTTTCTAAATCTGGTAAAGAAATATTTTTGTTGTCCTTTCATACTTCATTCAGAACTTTTGATTTTTCAGCTAATTTGAACTAAAATTGGATGCCACAGACCAAAGATTACGATGTTGTAGATGCACTAGTCTGGGACATGGACATACGTAATTCAACATTGTATATTCTTTCTGAACGTCACCATTCTGTAAGCAGCACAACATCTATAACGTAAGGCGTCACAAGGCTGATTTACTTAAGAGGACAAGGTGAGGAGTGCACAAGGATAAATCTTTCAATCTATGAGATTAAGCATGGGAAGTGCAGTATAAATGCCTCCACATATGGTAAGCTGGCAACTGTTGGGTTATCTATGAATCTGTTATGGCAGAAATTAAAATTGCTGGGTATGTTCCAGTGTTGGTGGTGTTATCACAAAAAGATAAGTACCTTGGCATAATCAACAACAAGATATGATGATTTTGTTGGTTTGTCATCTTCAAGATTTGATATTTGGTAAGAAAATTGTATACTCCTTAAAGTTACAAATACATTTCAAGAATAAGAGGACAATTGTATGTCAGAAATGCCTCTAAAGATAGATGCTTTACAAGATGCAAGCTCAAGCTTTTCTTAATCCATTTTTTTAGGGAATGCATGCTGGAGTCATGCAACCACACCTAGACCCATCTCTGGTCACCCAAGGAAAATGTTTAATAATTCATAATGCAAAAGCTTGACCTGCCCCTGCCATTTATAAATGTAACTAAAGAACTACCAACCCCTGGCGGAAAAATCAGGTCCAATCATTAATGGTTGGTATGTGCATAGTCTACAAAAGCTAATAGTGAAAATATTCTGGCAGAAAGAAGACGATAGATGGTACTTACCATGAACCAAGACTGTGGGATCCAGTGTCCTCAGACAGAAATCCGGGGAAAATTGATAATGTCAGGACATAAATTAAAAACATATCAACTGCATAGTCTATATTCTGTAAAAACAATTGCTTGCTGCTAAGGCGTTCTAGATGTTTCGCATCTTCTACCTGCAGCAGTTTAACATTTAAATAAGAACTTTCATTTCTACATTATAAAATTATTATCTTACTGACTGCGATACATACATCCTGGCCATGCAGCTCTTCAACGCCACCAGCAGCAAGATCAGCAGAGACCGTTTTGGATCCTTCAGAAGCTGCCTTAGAACGGTAGTACTTGACAATCGGCAATTTGGGAAAGACAAATGCATAAAGGAGAACGCATAGCAACTCAAAGAATGATGATATAGAAAAGAACAATACTGCAGTTGGCAATTAAAGCAATGTTAGCTTCAGAAACATGCAAGAAATCAAGTTACTAAAAAAAGCTCTTTGAATTTATTGCGTGAATGTGAATACACTCTCTAAATTTATTGCATGAAAGTGAATACACATAGGAAAGAACAAAATGGTTATAGGAATCTAATATAGTCCAAATTGCAATGTGATAGATATTAGCTTGAGGGAACTCTTGGCTTCATTAATTTTGTGATTTAATTATGAAATTCCATGATGTTACGATGGCCATAGATTCACTTAACTTCTAAGAAGAAATGCTTCCGTAGTAACAAGGTAGAGAGATCAGAAAGGACATGATGCTGGAAACACATGAACAGCAGTTGTAAAACACTTTTGACTAGTAGAATGCACAAAACTATATGTTCATTTGCTGGGGTAGTCAAGGTCTTGTATCATGCAGAAGTTGAAAGCATGGGATTCAGAAATTGCTCTCTGGGCAACATTACCATCCCCAATACTACTTACAGCTTCTTCTGTCTGCTGATCCACCACCTAGAGGCCAGATCTAGTGCCGATAATTGTCCTGTTCACCACGTCAATCCCCCTCTAGTTGTCCTCACGGCATCCTCAAACACTGAATTTTCCATGGCTGTCCACAGCCACCTGCTTGTCTCCCACGAGTCTTATATATTGAATGTATCTTCTTTTGGGTCTATGACTGTCTGCTGCCTCTTTCTACATCCGGCTTAGACAACACCAGATTAAACTACAGGACTAGTCAAGCCTATCATGCATAAGCCAAGAAAAAACCATGTGCATAAATACTTCCTTCCCAATTAATGTGATCAAGTCAATACCATTCCTACTGTAATGAGATTAAGAAGACCCTCTATGATGCACCCCCAACCAAGAACATCCATGTCTCTCCAATAACCATCAAAATCAAACACCTCATACAAAATCTCCACAATGGACAGTCATCTCAAAGGAAATTGCTGCCCCTACACTAACCAGACTCTCAAAGCTTTTATCAGCTGTCAATCAGAATCATGTTTGGAGGATCAATCAGTCCAAAACCTTGGAATTGTATAAAGCTGATCCTTCCTAGTTAATGCATCTTCAGAAAGGCTGGATCAGCCTGGTTCAAGTCAATTAACTACAAGTCAGGGCCTATTTGGTCCAAGAATGCCTGTGAATCAAGGGAATGAAAAGAAAAAAGAAAAGGAGAAGAAAAATAGAAAAATTAAGAAAAAAAGGTGAGATAAGAAATGAAGAAGAAAAGACAATTATTTTATGCTTTTATATTATTTTTATTTTCTCATTTTTGTTATCCTAATGTTTCATATTTGCTTTACTTTTTGACATTTTATAGGCTTGTACAGGAGGTGCCTTTCCCCAATAGCCAATAGCCAATTACATCCTAGATGTGAATCTCTTGCTATGGTTTGGAGGAAAAGGTGATTATGATCCAGATTGGCTAATTCAGATTGGGATAATGCTGATCTGATTTTTAAGGCAAAAATCCAATCCCTATTTTAATTAGGGGAAGAGAGATAACATAGCTGTTCAGCTTGGATTGGCCAGAAAGGGTATGAAATTGGCTAATTCCGAGATGATTGTGAGCCAATCCCAATACCAACCTGGATTGTATTGGGCCCGGCCGATCTCACAACCTTACACAATCCTTTGCTTTTGCTAATTCAGGATTCAGTCAAATTCTGCCCACTAAAGGACACCATGATAGGCACCATAATTAGATGCCCCAGCTAGATTTATTGATCCTTTTTCCAAATGGCTAAGGATGAACCCTTGTCTCTTGACCACGATGTAACCAAACTACCAAAGGCCAGCGACATTGGCTACAACTTCTATGCTAACTTCCATGGCAACCTTATATCCACGGTAACTTCTGGTATCCATGGGCAGATCTGAACTTTAGCTGGTATAACTTGCCAGACAGAATGGTTGCATCCTTGGGTCTGCCATGCAACAATTACATCTGGGCCCCATGCCCTGATATCTAAGCAGAAAATTCTAACAGCTCAAATGATAAATGTATGGCTGATGCATGGCCATACTGCCAACATCATCATCAGCTCAATGATCACCTACTAAGATCTCTCTTCGATTTGACATGTGGATTCAGAAACCAGAGGAGAGCTCTAATACAACTTTGTATACACAGTAGCAGTAGTCATTGTCTCTAATGTGGAAGCAAACATAAGCAAAGATGACTACACAAATGCAAGATCAAAAGAAGAAAACACACAGGAAGAAAAGGATAGAAACATTGTCTATATGGTTTGACAATTGACCTGCATCCATGAGTAAACTGCAACCTAGGACACTGCATTTTATAGGTTGTGAAAACTCATGTATATCTCTGACCAAAAAAAAACCCTTGTCCAAACAGGGCACATTGGTCAAACATGGACTATTCTAGCCTACAATTACTCAACCATTTCTAAACTCCAGCTGATGTTTTGATTGCTATCAATAATCCAAATTTTGCATGAATAGTGGGAAGAAAGAAACATGTACAATTATGTCCTTTATTGGTGGATTTCCTGCCTAACGTGACACAGTGAACAGGTGGAACCAAAGATCAGTAGTGTTCTAGATTAAGAATAAAGATAAGGAAACCCATTTTGTGCATGAGTGCAGGTTGTCCGAAATAACAAATGTAAATTATACCTTTTACAATGCATAAATGAATCTATAGATTGGAATCTATTTTTATCATCTGCATAAAACTAGCATCAGATTGGCCAGTCTTCAGAGTTGGATTGGATCCCCTGATAAGATTCTGATCCAGCTAAAAACAAAAGTCCTAGCCATGTACAGGTATAAATAACATGTATGAGAGAGAAAGAGAGAGACTGCAGCTGTAGGAGAGAAAACATTTCCTTTTAAATTAAACAAGGACAATAAAGGCATGGTAGAGAAGAATCATTAATGAGTTATTTTACACGCTCTGTCTTGTTGTGCATTGGATAGATTAAAATGGCAGGACAGGGTTCATGTAGCCAACCCCAAATAATTTGGATAAGGCTCTGATGATGTTGCTACCTTGAGCATGAAAACTTTCTGGTAACAATGTTAAACAAGAAGAAAGGGGTTGTCTATAAAAGCATTTGCATGAACTGGACTCTGGATATAATCCAAAAGCCAGCAAACCAGTCAATGTCATCTCATTTAATCATTCTGCGACACAACTTTCACATAGAAGACAGTGTTATTGATTGTTGGGTGGCAGGGGTGGGGTGGGGTGCATGGAAGGCAGTTTCGGCCGAAACCGATACGTTTCGGCCGAAACGTATCGGTTTCGGCCATACCCGATACAAAAAACATACTAATAACTGTAGCTAGCCGAAACGGGTTAAGTGTATCGGTTTCGGGCGAAACCGATACTGGTTTCGCCCGAAACCGGACGGTTTCGGCCCGAAACCGTCCGGTATCGGGTGAAACACCCGTGAACTTGAGTTCCTCCCCCCCACCCCGATCGTTCTCAGCCGAAACTGGACACCTTCAGCCGAAACCGGACGCGGCTGTGCCTGCGCTGCTGCCTGGCTGCCGCTGCTGCTGCCTGCTGCGAGCTGCCCTGCCGCTGCTGCTGGCCTGCTGCTGCTACGCGCGCGCGCCCGCGGGAGGACCTGCTGCCGTGCTGCGACTCTGCGAGCCTGCTGCTGCTGCTGTTGCTGTGGCAGGAGGTGGGCCAGGTGGCTGCTGCGAGCTGCTGCTGCTGCTGCGAGCTGCTGCGACATCTGCTGGAGGTGGACAGGACAAGCCAGCTGCTGCACCTGCTGACCTAATCCGGTCCAGGGAGAGGGAGCTGTGTTGGCCAGCTTGAAGGATCATTCAACATTCATCAAGGAGGGTAAAATTTTGGAATACCTTAATTTAGGGTTTGATTGTTTTGTTTTAGGTTATTTTGACTGTCATAATTTAGGGTTTCATTGTTTTCTTGTGTTATTGACGAATGGGTCAAAATTTTGAGATGAGCAAGAAGGGTAATGGCTAATGAAGCCCTAATTACTTCATAAAAATTGGGGCTTTTGTCTAATTCGAGTTTCTTAGCAACAATTGAAGGTTAATGAAGTTTCATTGACGAATTTGGAGTGGGATCATGCTAGGATTAGATTTTTATGAACGGTAATTAGGGCTTAATTAGTAATTAAGGCTGAATTAGTTAATAAAAATTGGGACTTTTGTCTAATTCGCGTTTCTTAGCCACAATTGATGGTTGATTAAGTTTCATTGACGAATTTGGGGTGAGATCATGCTGGGATTTTTTTTTGAAGGGTAATTAGGGCTTAATTAGTAATTAAGGCATAATTAGTTCAAAAAAATTGGGGCTTTTGTCTAATTCGAGTTTCCTAGCTATAATTGAAGGTTAATTAAGTTTGATTGATGAATTTGGAATGGGATCATGCTGGTTTTTTTTTATGGAGGGTGATTAAGGGTTACTTGGTAATTAAGTCCTAATTAATCCATCAAAAATTGGGGCTTTCGTCTAATTCGACTTTATTACCCACAATTGAAGCTCAATTAAGATTCATTGACTAAATTTAACCTCTTTCATGAAAAATTATCTTTTTTTCATTATACTTACAAGACATTGTCTTTTACTGTCTTAATGCAGCATTATGTCTAGACGTCAACAAACACAGGAGCAGCAACGGCAGGAGGATCCGGGGTGGGTCCACCTGTCCTTAGTTGATGTTAAGAGAAGGAAGGTTAAATGTAATTATTGTGGTAGGGAGATGTATGGCGGAATTACCAGAGGAAAGCAACATTTGGCAGGGGTACGAGGAGAGGTGAGACAATGCGACCACAGTCCACGAGAGGTGCGAGAGGAGATGTGCCAGTGCCTTCTGGGCAAAAAGGAGAGGATGCAACAAAGGGCTGAGGATGAGGAGGAAATTGCTGAGGAGATTTCTGGCAGAAAGGTTAGGAGGGATGATGATGAGGAAGGCATTGAAGATTCTGATCCGAAGCTGACTGAAGGAAAGGAGCGTGAAGAAGCCGCTCGAAGGAAAGGAAAGGCACCCATGGGTTCAGGAGGGACCTACTCCAGTACAGCTGCACAACGTCCTGACGTTGCTGCCCCGCCCCGGCAGACGCAGAGAACAGGCCCCATGGACAGTTATCTCCACAGAAGGCCCCAGGCTACACAACCTAAGATCAAAAGTGCATTGAGAGGGGTTAAAAAATCTGCAGAAGTTGCAGGGCATGTATTTAAAAGCATCTGTAAATGATTTTTTCATGCAGGTGTCCCTGCACATGCTGCTGAAAGTGAATATTTTCAACCTATGTTGGATGCCATAGCAGATGCTGGCCCTGGCTTGAAGGCGCCGTCACGTCGGGACATATACGGGCGTGGGCTTGAGGCAGAGGTTCAGGAGCTCCATGACTGGGTTCAAAGCTTCAAGCATATATGGATAGAGAGGATGCACTATTATGTGTGATAGTTGGACTGGTACCACGAAAAAGTCCATGATTAACTTTTTGGTCTATTGCATCGAAGGTACAGTATTTGTAAAATCTGTAGATGCATCAAATTTTAAAAAAACTGCCAATTATTTGTTTCATTTGATGGACAACATGGTAGACGAAATTGGTGAAGAAAATGTTGTACAAGTTGTTACTGATAATGAAGCCAGTTATAAGGCTGCAGGGAGGAAATTGATGCATAAGCGCAGACATTTATATTGGCTCCCATGCGCAGCACATTATCTAGATCTCATACTTGAAGACATTGGGAAGGACAAACATGTGAAGAAGACGGTTGAAAGGGCACAAAAGATTACCCAGTATATTTATGGCCATCCTAGGATATTGAACATGTTCAGGGAGCATGCAAGTGGGGGGCGAGATATTATCCGTGCAGGGCCAACCAGATTTGCTTCAAATTTCATTTATTTGGAGTCTCTGCATAGGTATACTGTTGAACTCAATTATTACTTCTTATCCTTATAGTTATGATCCGTATTTGATTCAAATTTTATTTCTTTGCATAGGTATAAGAATGAGTTGAAAGCTTTCATGTACCACAATACCCTGCGGGAATACATCGACAAGGGCAATGTTGATGCTCAGATGGATTATTTGGATGTCTGTCAAATCGTGGACGACAACAAATTCTGGGGCAGAGTAACACGATACATGAAAATAGTCACCCCCCTCGTGAAGGTCCTAAGATTGGTGGATGGCGATGACAAGAATGATATGGGATATCTGTATGAGGCCATGGACCGTGCGAAATTGGAGTTGCAGGAGTCCCTTCCCAAAGAACATGCAAAGTGGTGGAAGATTATTGACCATAGATGGGACACCACATTAAACCACGACTTGCATGCAGCTGGTGAGTGATTATTTGTATTCATACATTATTCTTTAGGTTATTTTATGTATAACATTTAGTTAACTATATACAAATGCAGGTTATTTTCTGAACCCTCGATTCATATACGATGCCAATGCACATGTTGATGCCGAGGTGCTTCAAGGCACTTTAAAAGTCATTGGTCGTTTATCGAGGACACCAGATAAGAGGCTTCAGGCGAAAGTAGAGGTTGGCCTGTTTGATTTCATAAATAAGAGGTATAGAATTTACTTAAGTAGTTATGCTAATCTATTGTGTAATTTTTGTAGATGAACAACTATAGAATGAGAACTGGGACGTATTCTGACTCCCAATTGCTATACGCAGTGGGAAGAGTGAGTCCATGTATACTTCATCTTTGTGCTTTCTTTGCAATTACATCTTGCTTAATTAATTTTTATTTACAACTTATATTTATTTGTTTATGGTTGGTTGGTGTAACAGCTGACTGGTGGATCATGGTGAACAATAGAGAATTAGGCAGTTCTGCATTAGCTTTCATTGCAATCAGGGTGTTGAGTCAAACCACATCAGCAAGCCAATGTGAAAGAAATTGGAGCACGTTCAGCCTTATACACTCAAAGGTTCGCAATCGGCTAAAGGCTGATCGGTTAGAGAAATTAGTGTACTGCCACTACAATATGAGGTTGAGAATAAAGAATATGAGGTTGAGACAACAGCTGCGAGACAAACGCGTCGCCGAGGATGCCGCCTCAGAAATTGATGTAGATGCCTTGTTTGATGATGATAATCCCTTGCAGTCTTGGGTCGAGATACGGGAGCAGGTTGATGAGCCCGTTTTTGATGTTGATGATAGAGCATGGGCAGAGGGCATACTTAATGAAGATGACCCAAGAGATCCTAAATTCAAAAGAACATCAAAGAGGGCTAGAGATACTCACGCGCACCAGTCTAGGGTTGTTGATGACACTGAGGAGCAGTTCGAGTTTGAGCCAGCTAGACACTCAGATACAGATAGCAGGCCAGTCACTCCTAGAATGGTCAAGCCACCGGTCTCCTTAAGAAGAAGTACATCAGTGCATGGGCAAACTGAGAGGACAAATGCTGCTGCTCGAGAGGACCCGACAATTGAGCAGTTGAAGCAGATTTATGTGAGGCACACGCCAAGGGATAAAGGACTCATGTCAAAGATCACTGAAAAATTGGCACCACAAGAGAAAAAAGCATCCCCAAAGGCTAAAAAGCGACTGATTTCTTGTGGTGATGATGATGATCATCCCGGAGGTGCTGCAGGTGGTACTAGTGCTGCAGGTGGTACAGGTGATGCAGGTGCTGCAAGTGGTACTACTGGATACAGTCAAGGTCAGCGAGGATATGATTCACCAGGTTACGAAGGTGGCCAACAGGAAGCAGCTATTTATGGGTCGTGGAATTATGAACCATCATTTCAGTTCCATCCATATCCGACCAGTTCCTCTTCTCTTTCTCAAGATTCCTATGCTGATACTGGATTCGAATCAAGCCAACCAAACACTCCAAGAGGGATCCAAAGAGGGATGCAGGACTTGACTACCTCATTGTTTGGTTATAGTGAATATAGACCATACATGCAACCTGGTTATGGGTATCGACATCAAGGGCCAGACGACGAGGGAGAAGGTTCTTCTAGTAATTATTATCC
The DNA here is from genome assembly GCA_022559845.1 of Amorphophallus konjac. Classification (NCBI taxonomy): domain Eukaryota; kingdom Viridiplantae; phylum Streptophyta; class Magnoliopsida; order Alismatales; family Araceae; genus Amorphophallus; species Amorphophallus konjac. The sequence continues at coordinate 151,758,757 of CM040129.1, forward strand.
ATATTAGGTAAGAATCAATGAATTTTTGTAACATTTATTTTGTCTAATTTGATTTATTGTACTGCTTGTATTAATGTACAATGGAATATTAGTTTAACTTTCACATGTTCAATGTTTGAAGTTCAATGCGTAGTTGTCTACTTCAAGGTTGTTGCACTAACTTATACAGGCAAATGCATGTGTAATAGTTTTTGTGATTTTAAGTGTTTATTTATATTTTTTATGATTTTTGGAGTGATTTTTTAAAATTAATTTGATTTTTTTGAACCTTTTAAATGGGTTTCGGCCGGTTTCGGCCGAAACCGATACCGATACCGAGTCGTATCGGTATCGGACTCGGCCGAAACCGAGTTTGCCATCCATGGTGGGGTGGGGTGGGAGAGGGGGGGATTAGAAAGAATGATGTTAGTATGTTTCCAGAACACAGAACAATGAATGAAAACACATCTCACATACTAGCTCCTTTTCGAAGGCCATCTTTCGTGCTTTCAAATGCTGCCTTTGAAATTAATCGAAGAGCTGATGTAAGAACTCCTGAAGCAGCTAGGCCCGCCAAAAAAGACTGCGTTTGATAGTAAAGAAATCAAAAATAAGATATGATGGTAACATTATAGAGACATTGCACAGAATACAAGAATGAAATGTGTAAACGAGTGTTTAATCCCCAAGAATCCTTACCTGTATGAATTCAGGACACATCAAAGATAAATCACCCACCATCCCACCCTGAACATGAGCATCTGCAATACCAAATGCTCCACTAATAATGCATACACCGATAAAAGCCCCAATACCTCCCCTGCCAGATGTTGCCAAATCCAACTACAGTATTGAAAACATTCTAAATCAGAATCAACATAAAAAACTCAAGATATCTGAAACAATTGAAGGCACTTTGCAAACATATGTATCAATAGTAAGTGATGTAAAACTTCAGAAAATATAATACTTACCACTATTACCAACAATGAACTTACGAAGAAAATAAGAAATCCAGCTAGGTTACGCTTCCTTGTATTTATGTTAGCCTCATGGTACGCCAGTATTGCAAGTGTTCCAAGGGCAAAAGGTTGATAAACAAGAGTAAGTACTCTCGTTGGGTGGTATCTCTGCATAATGGAAAGCACAGAGCATTGAATTAATTCAATTGGACAATTTTAGACAGTAATTGTGGCCATTGACATGTACTAAAAAAAGGTATTTGTGAAGAGATCTCTGAGCTTTTGCAAATTTTCCAAGATGTCTGAAAAATATAAGCACTATCATCCACAAAAATAAGGTGACTTTCACAATAGAGCTTATAGAGAACTAAGAAGTAAGTTGCGTGGATTAATTGTTTACAGAAAAGGATAAATCTACATCTATTTACCTAAGTGAAACCATATACACAAAGTCAGGAACAACATCAGCATTTGAATTGTTTATGTAAGTCTTCTTGTCAACTAAACTCCAAAATGAAATATTCTGCGTACACACTAACTAGTTTGGCATAGCCTCACAAGCAGAAAATTTATGGTTGAGGTTCATTATGATAACAAGTGTCTAATAAGGATACGACTGATATAGATGCTGACATATGAGTTTGGATAGCTTAAATATAGCAGAAATCATGAACAAGGACGTGTGAATGAGCATTCAAGTTAAGTAGTATTTCAGGAAATTCTGGTTTATACAACTTATCAATGAAGTTCGGAAGATTTCATCAATGTACATACATAAATAGAAATACATACACACATAAATAAATGTGTGTATATGTATCTACAACATACATAGATCAACACACACATACAACACCATGGGGAGACGATATTAATTTCTAAGATTATAATTACATTTAATTAGGTGATCTAGATTCTAGACATGATATGTTGGAACAAATTCAAGGACCTATTTTACTTCAGAAAGACCAACTTAGTAAAGAACTTCTTTCAGAAACATCTCTTAGAAAATATCATGAGATTGCATAAACAAATATTTTGGTGAAAGTATAAAAACCATAATTTACATACATGTGGAAGTTTTTTATTACAGTTAAAATTTCAAGATTAAATAATAGCATACATGGGAAAGTAGGAAGCTTGCATAAGATGATGGTGTTAGGTCAAAGGTCGAAGTACAAGGCAAACTCCCCTCCCCAACAAATCCCCCTCCCTCCAAAAAAAAATAGTGAAAATAGGAGTAAAGAGGCACATTGCCGTGAAAAAAAGTAAGATTTCTAAATTTCTAACAGAAGAAATATAAAAGCAAAACAGACTTTCTGCTAACACGGTTCCATCAACATGGAACCATAATATAGTGTTCCCAGAATAGCTGTCCATAAAAAAAATGAACAACCAGATGAAGCATCATTCATACGTATAAAAAACATGACTTCAATAAGATGCTGGAGAGAATAGCAGTGCCCTTGTTGTTGACCTTCAGGAAAGTGCCAGAATTATCAAATAAAGAAATAAAAGAATTCAAAAAAAAATCCTCATAAGATGTTAAGGAAAACAGAATGCTCACTTACCGGAAACAAGTATACATAGTAATCTTCAATTGTCAACATGCTGTTCCAAGAGAAAAGACATCCATTTCCCAGAAGCCAACATACCACCATAGCAATAAGCTTTCCCTGGCTCCATAGTAAACGGGTATCAGCATTTCTTCTTCTCACAATCCACTTGTAACAATACTAGTTAATATCTCCTTCAAGTACAGAAACAATGGACGGGGAGAACAAACCTCATGTCTGATAGGAGCTCCATTCTCAGGATTCAACCTCATAAGGCCCTCTCTTGAGTAACTTCAATGAAAAACGAAGGGAAAGAAGAAGACAAGTCAACAAATTGCAAAGCAGAGAGATCGGCGAAGGCCATTAACACAACTAACAGTACATGTCGTGTGTAAAACATGCTACAAATAAACTCGAACAGGTGTAGCTTACAGAATCCCGCTTTTAGATGGAAAATGAGGACATAACATTACTACAAACGGGATGAAGAATGTCCATGTAATCATAGTGGAATTCCCGCATATCTTCTACAAATCTACAGTCCGGGAATGACAATAAGAGAACCGATATACAAAGTCAGGAAACTACGAAACCGAAAATTGTTGACACCCACTAAAAATCTTCTCCGGCATCAAACGAGGTAACCTCTCTCTTTATTCTTATGTTCTTCTACTGGGAGAAGAGGAAAAGACAGCATAGACCATCACTGCCACATTTATAAATTATACTTCATTTGTCAAAGACACGAAGCAGCAAGCTCATCTAGGAGAAAAATATATCATTATTACGCCAAACACATTAAACAAAAACTACATAGACCGCGCAAGAAAACAAACCCATCCGTAAACAGAGCACACCCAAAAGGAGGAACAAGGAAAGTTTATCCTTTTCTTCATAGGATCCATGATCCCCAGAACCCATTTCATATCTCGACATCTGGCACATGGGTTTAATACCAGAATCAAGATTAACAACCGCAGCCAACAAACAGATGCGAGTCACCGGAAAATGAAAAGAAAGGGAAAGAACAACTGAAGAACACATACACGGTGCTGCTGCCTAGGAACCACACTGCAGATGCGAAGCCGCCAACGACGTGAGAAGGGAAGAGAAGAAGCTGGTTCGAATGTGGACGAGTCAAAGAGTGATCATCAAGCAGGGAGACGACGATTTGAAAAGGCAAAAAGAGAGAGGGTACCCCTTTCTTTCTCGGTTTCTCCTTCCCCTGCGCCCCCCCCCTTCTAAAGAAGCGGTGGGGAAGCGTAATCTGCGAAAGCGAAGATTCCACCGTATGACGGAGGCGGCGTGGACTCTGGAGTGGAATCAAGTTATAAAGAAAAGATTCGGTGGATCCCTCTCATGATCTCATCCCCGGACCCAGAACCCCTTTGCTTCTGCTGACCGGAGAGAAAGGGAGAGCAACCCGCCCCGCCCCCCACTCTATACTACAGAGAGAACCCCGCCCCGCCGCACATTCTTCATCATCCGGCGACGTGGTGATAGGATTTGTTTTAACTTCGTCCGAGATAAGCACGTGGGGGGATATCCATAGAGACGAAACCAAGCTTTGCTGGACTCCCCCCCGGTTTGTCAGGTCAACTACGACTCTGGGGGTCAAAGGTCCATCACGGTTCAGATTTGTTCATTCTTCTGTTCGAACTGCAAAATTCTAAAACTAAATTGATCAAAAATAAAACTGAGGAGAAAAAAGGTGATCAGATTCGCAAGACGTAATTATTTGGTTTGGTTCGTGTTTGAAAGCTTGGGAGATCGACCTGGATTGGATTACTTATGATGCGTGAGAAAGAATTTCGTATAAAATTTTAAGCTTAATTCACCTTTTATTTTGTTTAAAAAAAGAATGAGTACTATATTTTTAATAACTTTTATGCTTATGGTTTAGATTTAACTAAAATTATAACTAAAGCACACGTAGCGGGTGGCTCAATTATTACTCTTTAAAATACCACCGAGAAAAATATAATCCTCTTAATAATTTTTAAGTCTTTGATAATATAAATTGATTATATTTGAACTTAAGACATTAGAGATAGACTTAGTGTTGTCAGATACCACCGAAGTGCGCTACTCTCTTTTAACAAGGGACTAAGCCATTAAGATCTCAAAACAAATGCATAAGGTTACATCATAGTTAACACGGCCAATCAAATTAAGTGAAACTAAGATTATATATGGCATGTCAAGTTAAGTCATGTTGAGATGGCATCAATTAAATTGAGTTATTTATGATGAAATTTAACATCCACCAGTTTAAAATCACTTGAAAGACACGATATCATATTTCTCTTTCACATAAAATGTGTAACCATAAATAAAGAAATATTTTCTTATTTTTATCTGATTTTTTTTAAAAAAAAGATAAGAAGTAGCCATGAGGTAGGACTTTGAAATGTCACAAAATTTTCCTCTTTAAAAAATATAATATTATAAAAATAGCAAAAGAGTTCTCATTATTCGAGTCACCTAGTAGGGTACAACTACAAGAGTTGTCACATAAAACATTATATAAATATATATGAACAAATAAAATATGTTATTTTCAGAAATATATTTTTTAAAATAAATGTGGTGCATCAGACTTCACACAGTATCAGAAACTTTTTAAATAAAAAAATTTCTAACCTCAAAACCAGTGTGTCTAAAAACACCGATTTCTTTTTAACAACGATGACTTCACACACGCAGAAGTCGCGCGCGGCTGTGGAACGGGGGCTCCCTTGGGAGTGGTCCCGCCGGTTCAGGGTATCCGGGTCGTGGCAGGTGGAAACAAGGCCGGGGTTGGCTGATCACCAACCGCATCTAGACCTCATTGTGATCACATATGCTATGGAAGAGAAGGTGACCCACCGCTGGCAAACGAAGTCAGAGATGGAGAAAGAAACGACGTACCCCAAGCGTGCAAGGGAAAGAAAATGTAGCGTGATGCCCAAATACATATGAAAAGGATATATATATATATTTATATATAACCTTAGTTGGACTGATCATGAAATGTGAATTAGTACGTTGGAGTTGGGTTGACTTTGATAGGAGATGATGGGGGCTACATAGCTCCAATCCATTAGTATCCAATGGAGGGTATCTTGGCCTCCACATTTTTTATCATCATAATCTCAAGTCATGTGGTATAAGTGTAGAGTCGTATAGTGCTTCTTGGCGCGCCAATTGTTAACCTTTTTTGTCTAATTATTATAGAGAGGCCAGGACTCGAGGACTAAAAACATTTCTTGAGTCACATCTCATGTTATGGATACTTTGGTAACTCGTGGGGCAAGCCCTGTTGAGGTGGGGGCTGTTTATAGATAGGTGATTAGGGTTGAATTCAGCCGGCACTATAATAAAAAATGGGATTAACGATGGACGACGGAATTGTTCCTCACAAAATAGCGACCAATTTGCTACAGAGAAAAATTCCATGGTTAAAGAATTTAAATTATAAATTTGCATGGTTTAACAGTGGATTTACGAAGGAAATATACTCGTCGTAAGATCAGGGACGGCGTTGCGACAGATATATTCCGTCACAAAAGACGTTGCAATGATCTAAAATGAAAAATATCCATCACTAGTCACGTCGGCGTGAGATTAGTGACGAAAAATCATTCCGTCGTAGTCTTAATTAAATTGATCTGCAACAGATTGACGACATAAAAAAATCTGTCACAAATAACTGAATATATGCTCGTGCAAGGGATCCCATTCCATTGTTAATCGATGACACATTAATTTAAGGTTGCGACGGATTTACAACAGAATATAGTATGTTGCAAAAAAAATTATGAAGGATAAATTTTCATCACTAATCCATCGCAGATTAGAGTCGGATATGCGATTGAAATAAATCCCTTGTGAATCTATAGTAACATGTACTTTTAACGATAGATTAGCACTAGATTAAAGATATATTTTCCACCATAAAAATTATCATCCATTCCGTAAATATAATTAATTACACAGCCTGTTGTCTTTTTATTTTTGTTTAATTCATACGAGATAAAAAAATTAACAGGAGCCTAATAAAACTCTTCGAGTTGGTCGCTTTACGATGTCTACTAGATCTATCATCGCGATTGGATCTCTCATCATTAGTATCTGCCATCGCCACTATCTCCATCTCTGTTTATTCCACTCCACCTCACCTCCATATATAGCAACTTTCCTCAGCAGATGCTATCTCATCTGCAAGTACGTAGTCCGCTTGTCGATGTTATTCAATAATGAGAAATTTAGAAAAAACCCTATTGATAGTGAAGGAAAGTATCCATGTAGTTCGTTGTTGGTAGTTATATTACTCGACAAAGATGGGTCATACGATAAATATTGAGTTGGATATCATTTCACAATGTTGTCAGTCAAAAAATGTTATAAAATATAATATAATCATCATTTAAAAAATATTTTCTTAAAAATTAACGTAGTGGTAAACAAGTCGAAAGAATGCGGCTTTACCATTTTTATTTATTTTGTTAACTTTTAATACATATTTATTTCTAGATAATATAACAATTATTATTATAATAAATATTAATTTATATTTTATTTTATTTTTATATTAATTATTAATTATTAATTTTAAACTATTGTATTTTTTGGTTTACTTTGTTTCTTTATTAATTTTTAAGCATATATATATATATTATAAATGTACAAATTTTACTCTATTGTCTTTTCTGTTTAATTTATATTGTTCATTTTTAATGCATATTTATTAGTATAATTATTATTAAGTTAGTAATAAATGCTACATATTTAAATTATATTTATATTTGTTATTATAGTTAGTAATAAATGCTATTTTGTTAATTTTGTTAATTTTTAATAGATATTCATGTGTATTAAATTATAATTACATATATTATCATAGTAATTTTCAAATAGTAGTAAAAAATTTAAAGATGAATCTGCGACATAATATTTTTTATCACAAAAATAAAATTAATTCTATGACGGATACATGACGGATATTACCTATCGCGAATCAAATTTTATTTAAAATTAAAAAATATTTTAAGTCAGAATTGCGATGACGTATTCCGTCGCAAAAGTCCTAATCTCACCCAATGGTCTGCTCGTATCTCGCTCGCTCACTTTCTCTCTCTCTCTCCCTCTCCCTCCCCGATGGTCCCCGCCACCCCCGTCGGTCCCCCCTGCCATCATCGCTGCGCCTGCCTGCCGCCGCCGGTCCCCTGCCGCCGCTGCGCCAGCTGGTGCCCTCTTCAACTTCCTCCTCTCCTCCTACCGCCATCGCCGCCGCCCCCTTTGTTTTCATCTTACACCGGCAACCACCGTTGTCGTCGTCGTTCGTCACCGCGAAGCCCCCCACCACCGTGCAGGCCCTTCCTTCTCTCCCTCTCTCTCTCTCTCTTTTTCTCTTACATGGCTGGGGACAGAGAGCCCGCCGACGGGTGATGTCTGTGAGATAGAGAGAGCAGGGGGCGGGGGAGAGAGGGAGCAAGGGATAGAGAGACTCAGAGAGAGAGAGAGGGGGGGCAGGGGATAGAGAGAGGGGGCGGGGGGAGAGAGAGACGTTGAGAGAGAAAGAGAGAGAGCAAGGAGCGGGAGAGAGAGGGCCAAGTTGGGGGGGTTCCGGCCAGCCGGCGGCGCGGACGGGGGGAGGGAGAGATAGAGAGAGAGAGAGGGAGAGGGAAGGGGAGGCGGGCCAGGTTGGGGGGTTCTAGCCGACAAGTTCGGGGTGGAGCGTGGGGGGGGCTCTCTGTGTGTGCGCGTGTGAGAGAGGGAGGTCGGTGAATGGGGTTTCTGGCGGCGGGTCTGTGCAGGCGGTGGTGTGGGTGGTGGTGACTGTGGGCAGCGCCAGGGTGGAGGGCGGGCTGCCGGCGCCGCGGGGGGGTGGCGCTGGGGTTGGGGGCGGGCCGCCAAGGTGGGGGAGGGAGGTGCCGGGGTGGGAGAGGGGCCCGTCAGGGTGAGGGGTAGGCTGCCGAGGTGGGGGCCCAGTACTAGCCGTAAGGATTGGGGTAGGGGGGGCTGCTGGCCGTACGGGGAGATAAAAATTTTATTTTCTTACAAATCTGTTATACTTGTACGAAATAATAATTTCTGTAGGAGCCTCGTCTTTCCACAGCAGTGAGTGGACTACATGGAGATGGCGTTGATACCCGATGGCATATGCTCCCATGGTGGTATTTCCAACAAGAAGACGCCTTTGAAAGTGCAAAATGTTATTGCAACTTTGTTTGATGATCACTTGCCAACAAGAGGACTGCCTCCCATCCCATCTGCTCGCGTCGGCTCCACACTATTTTTGCTTTCTGAAAGTTTGTTTTTAATATTCACATATATATGGAGTCAGTCTCCTTTTTCTCTTTTTTTTTCTTTTTATGAAAAATATAACTATACATTAATTCAAGAGTTCCATTACTCATGATCGCTCTAAATTAAATGCCTTCTAGTTGATCAAAGCTGTATGCTAATTAGAAAGTGATTTAGATGGTTCATCTTCTAAGTGGAACATGATTTAGACGTAACAACGTCTAAGTAGAAGGTGACTTAATTAGATGATCATAAAACGACAAAGGTATATGAAGAGTTTAGACGATGATATATCGTCCAAGCCATAAATCCAGTCAAAGAAAAGTTAGCATCAAGTGGGGCTCAAGCAGAAAGTGAACGATTCATCTTAGTCATGCGTGTGACGTTTCTATATCGCAAAGAGTCTAGAAAAGGGTGTTGTTGTCGTTGTAACGATTATTGGAAAGGGCCAATAATTAGCGAAATATTCTCATGTAATGATTAGGAAATATTTGTCGAGTAGTGTCTAGAGTTCCTATATGTATGATGTATTGAGAATAGGAGTTATCCTAACTTTGATAACCTAAAAAGTTAAGTCTCAGTCATTGTATCTCTGTTCTTGGCGTTAGTACAAAGAAGTAAGCTGACCAAAATTTCGTGGACATAGGGAGAAAATCTAACCAACCAAATAATGTAAATCTCTATGTTTTTTCTCTCTCTCTTTTGTATTCTCTTCTCCTTCTCTTTATGTGCATCTTCATTTTTGTATTTATGATCCGTCGTCATCGTCTTCTAACACCAGTGACTACGATAAGATTTCCGTTGCGAAGAAGTTTTTGCTCAACAGACCACTCTTAGGTCGACACATAGTTTGATGACCACCATTTGCACTTGCTCGAGGATAATATTATGCGACAAAGCTAGGGAAGGCGGTGGCCGGTCGATGGCAGGACTCTATATGCACCATTGTTAGAAAGTGCGAAGCTCCTTAGGCTGAACTCACCCTCACACATTCAAGCAGGTTCTTAGTTTTGCGAGGTGGAAGAGACAAATGTCTTCTAGCTTATCTAGAGCGGTGTCTGGCCTACCTTGGAAGATAGTCTCAAGGTTACGGCATCTGAGCACCTGAAGTTGTTATAGTTGCATGGGGGAAGTAGAGGGGTAATTAAGTTCTGAACATGTGGTCACCGAGATGAAGGGTCTTCACATGTGGGAGGGCCCCTCTGCATGCTTCTCGTGAATGACTTGTGCCACCAAAAATTGTAGGGTGTTTCTTGCGGGGAGGGGTGGTGGCATGGGGTGAAATCGATGACATGGGACTGCTCGGACGATGGGACGAGATTATTAACAAATGAAGTCATATCCTGTAGTCCATCATTATCCAAAGTGAAATCATCAATTTTATCCATTAAGTCTTAGATTCGTATCCATGCATTCAAGTTATTTCTTGTATTTCTCGTACAAAGTAATATATGTAATTTCCCATATTCATTTGGAATGGAATGGAGATCAGAGTTTGTCTCATAATAGTCTCTCTCTTGAGCTATAAGACAAAGGTTCGCAATTACATTTTTCGCATCTTCTAATGATTTTTCTTTTTCATCACTCCAAGTAGCCATCATGACTTTGGGTTTAATTTCTTTGACTTCTCTTTCTGAAATCTTTTGAGTAACTCCAAAAAATAATGTCTCATGTACCCGAGTTTCTTGCACTCATAGTAAATGATATCTTCTTTCCTACTCGACTCTCCCTTAGTTGGACAGCCCTTCTTCATTGGCTTCTTGAAACTTTTCCTCACTTGATGAGTTAACATCGCAATGTCATCCTCTTCATTATCTTTGGAGTCATCCTCTTCACTTGATTCTTTTACACTTGAGGAGACCTTGAGAGTTTTTATCTTTTTCTTTTTTATGGCATCCTCACTTTTTTCATGTTGATCTCATAGATCATGACTCAATGAGCTCCTCTATAGAGAGTGTGAAAAATGGTCCCTAAAATCTGCAATCATCGTGGCCTTAGTGTGCTAATGGAGGCAGTGATCTCAATGCCTTCCTTACTAGCTTGGCATTAGTGTATTTCTTTTCAAATCTCTTCCATCTATTGGTAATTTAACTGACTCTAGGAACCATCCCAAAGATGATTTCCTCTAGCTTCATCTTGAATAATTCACATTCATGAACCAAGAGATTAGTCTTAGTCACCTTCTCGAGTGATCCCTTCATAGATAAGTTTCAACTTGTCTCACATTTTCTTTCCACTAGTGCATATATAAACACGAGAATGTTTGTTAATGTGAAGTGCACATTGCACGATATTCATATAGCATTATAATTAATAATGGATTGTCTAGTTTATTCTTGCTCTCACATATCTTCATATTCTGGAAGTTTATAACACCCCTACTCTATTAATCTTCACACTTTATACTCTTGTGGCTTAACAAAGACAATCATCTGATTCTTTCAATAGATATAGGTAGAGCTATTGAAGAATAAAGTACGATGTATGGAGTGGCTCTCAAGAAGAATATCTGTGTTTGTCATAGATTGGATCCCTTAACGTTGTTAAACCTTCAAAAAAATAAGCTTTGGGTTAAGATATGCCAAATCTAAGAGTGCTGGTGAATGGGGTTTGACCCAAATTATCCACAAATTCTAAAAAATAAAGTCAATCACAATCACAACTAAAAATATTGTGAATTAGATATTAGGGGATGCAAATAAACTCAAATCCACGAGAAGGGGGGGAAATATAAAATCAATCACATCTAGTACACAATGATTTTATAGTAGTTCGGTCTCAAACCATTGAGATCTACATCCACTCATCCATCTTGATACGAGTGAGGGACCTTAATAAGATGCTCTGAGCGTCAACCGCACACACATGATACGATGTTCACACCCAAAGTAACAAGAGCAATATCTTTCCAATACAAGATATCTAGAGAAAGCACAAAAATAAAAGAGGAGAGGAAAGATGGAAGAAGTTGATCTTTGGAGATCCTCTCCTTTGATGGACGAAGATCTTCGACAATAGAAGAACTCGCCCTCAATCTTCTCTTGGCAAGTTGTAAGTTTCTCCCTTCACATAGATCACCCTTGGAGTTTGGTATGGAGAGGAAGACGATAGAAGAACCTAAAAGAACACCCAAGAACCCTTTAGACCCTTCAAATCCTTATTTTCTCCTTAGGTTAAGTGAGAGAAAACTCATCTTTTTATAGTCCCAAGGATGTGATAACTTATCTTGTTCATCCATATCGCCCTCTTCTTTGCTCCCTCACTATTCTTCCATAGCCCGACAACATCATCCCTGCAACACCACCCTCTTGTGCACTCCTCCGTATCTCAACCTTCGTCATCCCCCCCTCCTTCCCCTCCACCTCCTCTTCTTCTTCCCTCCCTTCCCTTTGGGGACCCCCTCCGTAAACCCTAGCCTCCACATCTCTCACCCCCAACGTATCACTAACCACTCCCTCCTCTCTCATCGCGCCCTCCACCCTGCCACCTTTGCTGGGATGCCACCCCCCCCCCCCCAATCCTCTTTCTTCTTTCCCACTGCAAGCCCCTGCCTCCCTCGTCCTCACCCTCCATCGACGCCTCACCCTCCACCGCCAGCCCCCAATCTTCTAAAGGGGACTCCTCTTATATTCCTTGCTTGCTGAGGAGAGGGGATTTGTTCTTTCCCTTGTGAGAAGAAAAGTTCATGATTATAAATTCTGATAGATCTAGAGAAATATCATCGATAAATTTTTACATGCAAACGCTTCTTCAACAAGTATATGCACATAGTATTTTTTAAATTTAGAAACCACTAGATACCAACCTAAAAGTTGCCTTTGATGTAGATTAATATGTGTATAATATATTTATGTAAGAATAATTGATATTATTTAATATATATTAAAAGTTTTATATTAATATATACGCTAATCTTGTCCAATGAACAGCATTCAGAGTCGAGAACTGCAGACAGGCTCCTCCCCAATGCTCCTACTTGCGGATTCTCTCCACGCGATATTGTTAATATAACACACTATATAAATAGTATAAATTAAACTAGTGTACATTCCTTATATCTAATGCTCATCAGATTTTCAGATTTTGGGTTTGAATTTGATACTATGTAAGCTCAGCCCAATTTAGAAGATTGGACATAAAATTGTAGTTTGAATCCAGATGATCAGACCAACAAATTAAAATGGACATGATTTTCATATCCAAGCCCACTCAACATGGATCATGTCAGACGTGGGCTACCAATACGTACTAAAGGCCGGATTGTATTATATGTTTTGGTCCGACCTGGCTCAGCTCGAAATTAGTCATTGGTCCGGTCTAGCCCGGCCACACCCAGACATGACCGAGCCCCCCCAACCCATGTTGTGAAAGTTGTTTTGTTGTGAAGTCTATATTTATGAGTTGTCAGTGAGCCTAGATGGGTCAACCCTATCTAAAACTAATGGGCCCAGCTAGTTATAGCCCATATAAGGCCCGATTCAAGCCCACATTATAATAAAGATGAAGAAGTGAGGTCATCATTGGGTCGGGCTAGCACACAATTTTCATGCCAGGCTGGCCGCCGCTTGACATTCTGGACTTGCAAGCTGAAAGTAGGCCCAATAGTTCATCCCACTTTTGACTTGTGAGCCTAAAAGATCGGATTGTTACGGGTTGGCCTAGCTCAAAAGTCCACGGACCAGTGTCGCCCGTTGATTGCCCTAGTCAAATTGAACTACTAGCATTTGGGTATCCTTGATGGCCCTATCCACTCAGCTTTATGTCAAAGACCATAACATAGTCCACAAAAATCACATTATTTGTTAAGGGCCGCTTTGATAGTCGGCTTGTCGGTCAGTTAGCGCAACCAGGGAGCAGGTGGGCCCCGCCTCCCCCTCGCCTTCCCCTCACACATGCATGTCTAACCGGGGTCGGGTGAGTTAATCGACCCTTCGGGGTCGATTAACCTACCCCCACCCGGTTATCAAAAGGGGCTAAAAGAGTAGTGCTTACTGTAAACTATAGTTTATAGCTGTGTGTAATCTTGTTGCAAACTCATTTGTTATTGATCGATCATACATGTGTTTGAAGAAAGTTGGACAGACCGATGTAATCATTCTGTAGACCCTTGTGATGTGTGTGATAAAAGAAAGACTTGAAGCTCAATCTTGTAAAAATAAAGCACACACTTATAAAATAAAAACCCAAGTAGTGAGTTTTAAAGTGACCGGCAGGAAATTGTAATTCTAGGCCTTGGCGACCTATAGTGTTGTTACCCAAGACGGCTTCAGTGGATTCAGCATTTCAGTAGAACAAACAAGCCCACTATGAGCTTACATAGTGGGCCTTACATGTCATTGCAAAAATGTATGTTTTGTTTCTAACATATCTACTTTCCATTCTACAAGTATATGTTTTATTCCAACAAAATAAGTCTACACTTGTTTTTCTTCTGTCAAGTGCATCATATGGGTCTGTAGAGCAGTCACAATAACCTACTCAACCATCTTGTTGTTCATGACTAGACCAATATTAGGTAGATTTATAGGATGATTTGACATGACTACAAACTATATTTACCACATGAGTAGAGTAATACTTGTTGTACATATGTGTTGTGTTGTTATATTACACGTCCCTCTCTCGTTAGTATAGCTTAGACTGATAAAACAAGAGAGAGAGAGAGATACCGATGAGAGGTGGGTGTGGTATTTCTCTTGCGATACTCCTATGAAAATGGAGCAGGAAATGGCGCTCTCTCTCTCTCTCTCTCACACACACACACACACACACACACAGAGGCATGCCCCCAGTGGCCCATACGAGCCTAATGATGGTGCCCTCTAGATGGGGAGAAAGGCGTGGATGCATGCTGTTTTATGCACTCATGTGGCATTTTCCCTTAGCCCAATAAACCTCTCTCTCTCTCTCTCTCTCTCTCCACCCTGGCGGGATCGCGACCCTTTGTCCCGGCACACTACATACAAGCGTGCGTAGTGTACACCCTTTTGACTGCTAGGAGCTTACGGCGTTGAAGGTCTGCTGTCAAAGCTTTCCTCTCGGGGGAGAAGAGAACAAACCCCAACAGAGATAAAAGAAGAGTAAAACTTACACCCGCCGCGGGGGAACCCGGGGAAAAGAAAAGCAAAAGTTTCCCGCGTCTCCCTGTTCTTCCCTCTACCATCTGCCCCCCTCTGCCTGCACTCCCAAAAAAGACCTTTGCTTTAATCTTTCTCTTCCATCAATGCACCACAGTGAGTGCACCAGTAAACAAGAAAACAGATAAAATGCTCCCAAATTAATTAAAGTTACAAGGAAGAAGAAGAAGAAAAAAGAGAGCTTCAATTCTCCTTTTCTTACATGTACAAGTATTTTAAACACACCATCAATCATAAAGAGAAGTCTGTTTCTTTGGCCTCTTTACCGTGGTTCCATACGGGAAAAGGGGAAACGAATCGTCCCTCCCACCAGGGGCTGTTCTACTAACGTCAAGTTGCTGCCCGCCTTTAGAGTTTAGAAAAATGCTGCAGATCTTCAGGTGTTTTTTATATATGCTCACCATCACTATTCTAAGCAGGGTCCTGCTTAGAATAATGATGGAGCATTCCGAGGGTAGATGATGAGAGGAGCAGGTAGAAACTGCCAGCTTCTCTATATATTAATTCTAGCTAGTTACTCGGAGTCAACCATCTGAGTGAAAACTAGCTCATAGATTTCGATCGAGACAATTAACTCAAGTCCACCAGCAAGGCGCCAAAAAGTCGCAGTACGGTACTAGACATGTTACTGACGATATCAGCTGATGAACAGAACAACATCGTGTACAAGAAATAACAGAAGGCCAGAAAAATAGAGGACAGCAGAAGAAAAGTTCTGAAAATTTGCCAGAGTTGATAAATGACATGACAAGGTAGAATTCACACCCAACGTATCTTCAAGACCAATTCTCCCTTGCCCGCCGCCCATCATGAACTATAAACCCGAGAATTTTCACACCCATGGAAAGCATGATCAAAATGAGTAATGCATACAGCTACACAGACTCAAAGTTGGCACCGAGCCGGTGACTCACAAATGGACTGTTTAAACAACTTCCATGGGATGTACCTGGTGCCAGCAAGTTGTGAAACTGCAACACATGGAAGGCATAAACCAGAGCTTCAGTAATGTGGTACGTTGTGGCCTTCCAACAGGCATATCTTGATTCAGCTGGCTTTTGAAGATGTGGGAGATGAGAAACGATTTTGAGCTGATCCAAGCGCAAAGAAGAAAAGGTGGCTTCCAGAAGGTTTCTGGCACTTTGGGTTTCTTCTGTGTCTGCCCTTCTCATGTCAACTGGTACCTAAAGCGCTCCTGGAGGAGTCTTCCAGGAAAAAGGACGGCACCTTCAGCAGGGGTACCTCATGCCATGTTACCTTTCAGCACCCAGTTAATGAATCCTTGTATGCATCTATTATGTCTGTATTCAAGCATGTGAATGGGGCAAATAATGGGGTACTTCTGCTCATAATTTGAACGCTTAGACGATGCAGGGTCTGAGTAGCCAGGCCATTTCAATTCTTTGGGCGTACATCTGTGTGCAAAATCAAATCACGCTTGCACAGAAAGGCATGACCATGCACCGATGATCTTATGCTGAGCTTTAAATTGGATGGCAATAAAGCAAGCAAATTAACTATTGTGGAGAACAACCGGTCAAAATTGAAGTTACCGCATTTTGATATATTCTAAAGAGGTTTTTGCAACTATGCCCTTGTTAAAGTTGTTATGTCAAAAAAATCATTCCTAGATTTGTATTAGCAAGGATACCATTTTCTTTGTCTAAATAGTGCAGATATGTCATCGCCGTAACCGTCTGTAACCAGCCGTGAATTTAACTTTGGTTAAGTTTAACTTTGACTTCAGAAAAAATAGAAATACCCCTTGTTTAAAAAAAAGACACCTCTATGTCTTCCCTCTCTCATCCCTAACTGGAGGTGCCTCCGCCGACGGTGGCATAGGGACGACAGGGGCTGTGATGATGGTCGGAGGGGGGGCGAGTCGACAACGGTGTCAATTATGTTGACGTTGGAGATGGAGAGGGGTGTGGGGGGACGGAGGGTGAAGAGGAGGCCGGGAGGGCGGAGGGCGTATGTTCGGCTCGCGGGACTTTCGTTCACAGCATGACACACACTGGCCTTTCGGAGGGCCGAGATGGGTCGATCTGGCACGTTTGCTTCCGGGGGTATATATTAATGAAGGAAACACAAAGAATTGATAGAAATGGACAAGAACGAACGGTGTATGGTTAATCATTCTAAGAGCATACAACACACACATGAAATGGGTCAACCAGACACGGTGACGTGCGAGGGTGACTGGGTCAGGGGAGGTTGGGCAGGATGCGGGCATGCCAATCGATTTATCGACGATCACCTACGGAACCAAGTTTTGACAGGGGCAGTGCTGCTAGGGCATGTCACGTGGGCAAGGAATGTCGGGTGAGGATAGGAGAAGGTTACGCTGGTACAAGTGAGGCGATTGTGGGGGCTCGTGTGCTCAGCGTCTTCCCCATCGACCACAAGCGACTTGTGTTTATTTTACATCGGGCAAAATCCGAACACCTTTGTTTCTACCACTGAAAAAGGACTGGATTTTCTGGAAGCCGTGACGTTGGGAGGATATAGTCGCGCTACCATTGGAATGCAACTACTGAGTCCAACAAACCGGATGGGAGACACTGGTTTTTGGATTAGCTGAGCGGGATACGGGCTCGAAAAAGGGGGCTGCGGACACTGGCTCAACACGGAGCAAGCAGGTACTAGCCCAAAAGGAGGAGGAGCCGACACTGGCTCAACAAGGAGTAGGCAGGTACTGGCTTGAGTACAGAGCAAGACAAGGAGCTGGCAAGTAAAACCCGAAAGTGTGCTGGCAGGGCGAGTAACCATTTTTTTTCGTATACTTCATTATAGGTTGTCATAAAAGGCATTACATAGGGGTATTAAAGGCCCAAATACAGTGGAGGCAAGCCACAGGACAAGTCTGTCTCGAGGATTGGTCCCCATGTCATTGCGTGATAGAGCTGGTTTACCGTTGTTTTACAAAGGGTCCCCTAAGGGACAACAGACACTATGAAGTTATCATGGCTAGACTGGACACCGAGGTGTTGGTGCTGACTGACAAAAAATGTAGGCCAGGCGTGGCTCAGGATGAGCAGTCGGGCACCGGGTCAAGGTCGAGCGTCATTGTGTCTGAGAGCACCAGAGTGGTGAAACAGTCGGTCATTGGCTCAGAAAGAGCAATCAACGAGCAGTTCCAACGCATGGTTGAATTTAGCATGCTAGTCTGTGACGACCCGGAGATCCCGATACCGGTATACCGATACCAAGAACTGGGGAAGCCACCCAAGAGGTTGATGAGGCCCCTGAAGGGTTAGTACGTTCGCTGAGGACGCGCACAATGAATTGGGATCACGAGCACACGCGATGAAATAGACTATAACTTGAAGATTTAAGCGGAAGTAATTTACAAAGATAGAGTGATAGCTAAACTGTACACTAGTCCAGAGTCACAAAAGTACAAGTCCACTGCACAAAGGAAGTTGAAAGTACAACTACACAGGGCATACCCCGGTCAAAAGTACCCAAAAGGGACCGTCGAACTATCGCTGGCACTCTATACACGATCCCCAAAGATGCGGGAACCGCCGACGGGAGACTGCTGTTGCTCACCTGAAAGGAGAAGGAGTGAGTCATAGCCAGACTCAGTAGGGGTCACGTGGATCCCTACCTCACACTAACAAGCAGGCATGCAAATATAAAGCAATTAGAGCATACATTTATTGCAACAAACATGCATTGGCATAACAACACAGGTATAGCAAAGCTGTAAGGCCTAACTAAATAGTCTAAACATCTGACTTTATGCCAATACAAATGTATACATTAGCGACTGAAGCTAAATCTACCAGTAGAAAGAATCCCAACTACTCCAGGTGACAAGAGACCGCAGAAGGTGTCCACTAGAAAATAGAGACCAGAAGCGCCCACTAACGACTTACACTGCGTCTCAAGGAACTCGCAAGTCAGGCTGACAACAAGCGAGAGGCGTAACAGTACCGAACCAAGAACTAGTCAGAGTAACACTCGTCAGTGTCAGTCCAGCCCTCTGACCACGTGTGCACACACTGACTCCTGCCTAGAGTCAGGCCTCTAGCTAGTCCCCCCCCCTAGGACGCTACAGTAAAGAGCCGGGGGCCCACGGTGACTAGCTTACAAACCGCTCAACGGGTACGCCCTTCCACCTTTGTCAGGTGAAGCGACACTGAAAGTCTCAGGGCTAAGTCTAGTGGTTCCATCACGAGGAAAGAGGAAGTACTCTACCGGGATCTAAGAGTGAGCCATTGTTTATAAAATAACTTAAACATAGCGATTATGCAACATGAAATGCATTAGAAGATGAACCGACCATCTTTTTGAATGCTAGAGGGTGTGACAGTGTAGCATAGATCGTGACAGAGTGTCACGGTCTAGGGTAGGTGCGTTACGTCACTGTAACGCGCCTATCGGGAGCCGCCAGGCTCACCCGAAGCAACTTCCTCACACGCAGGGGACAACAGTGCGTAACGCACCAGGGGTAGTGCGTTACATGACTGTAACACACCCCCTTAGGTCCGTTAGAGGCACCCGAGGGCTATTTCACTGAAATACAGAAACACAGGGTGTGACGATCTAAGGTAGGGGCGTTACACTGATGTAACGCACCATCCGAGGCCGTTACACCCACCCGAGGGATAAGCCGCACGCATGTATCGGGGAAATGTAACACACCTAGGCTGGCGCGTTACAACACCCTAATGGCCCTATCTAGGTCCGTTAGGTGGATCCCCCGCCCAGCTGCCCAGAAGCTGTGACGCACCCGGATGGGGCCGTCACACTCACGTAACGCACCGGGTCGGGTGCGTTACGCATGTGATGGTCACTAGGATGACCGTCACACGAGCTGGGTTGCGAGTATGTCCGGTTTGAAACCGGAACATCCCCCGATCGACCGAACTCGACGGGGATCGCGTTAAAAACATGTTCCCTGCTCAAACATACATCCATAACATCAATTAAACGCTAGGAAACATAAAAACACAGCCCAAGGAGTGAATTTTCATGAAATTGAGTTAAATCACACTAACATGGGGATTTCACCGAAAATGAAGAAAACAGCCGTGCATGGCGGTGCAAGTGGTGTCCAGACGATCCTAGTCAGGTAAGGGTTCCATCCCCCTACCTCATTCAAGTCGAAAGTGGACGATCGGTCGCATGCAAGGGCAAAACCTTCACGCTCCTCCTCGTCCCGTCCCGTCTCCTCGGGCCACGATCCATGCCGAGGTGGGCATCAACGCGCTCCACTCGTCGCCACGAGTCCAACGGCGCCCTCCACGCCGCGATCCGTCGCCGTCTCGCCTGCTTGCCCATGGAGAGAGAGAGAGAGAGAGAGAGAGAGATCGTGAGGGAGAGGGGGAGAGGAAATGGGGAGAGAGGGATCGAGAGGGGTGGAGAGGGGGAGGTGAGGTGGTGATGTACGTGGGTGGGGAGAAAAAAGGGTGAAACATATATATTTTTTTTGAAAGAAAGTCACCTTTTGCAAAAAGACCCCCAACCCTCCAATATTATGAAAAAGCCCAATGGAATCCATAAACAATATAACTTAATCCGAATGAACACCAGTAAATGGCCTAAAAAAATCCGTAAAAATGGCCAAAGTTCGCGGAATAAATCTTAAACCCGAACCATCAAAGATCCGTTAAGACACGGGCCTTACAGTCCCTCCCTCCTAATAAAAATTTCGACCCTGAAATTTAAGAAGGAGAACAAAGAGGAAACTGCAAAGGAATCATGCCTCAAGCGAACAAGAAAGGAAAAGGCTGTCTCATCTCATCTTCACGCTCCCAAGTAGCTTCGTTGCCCGAGTGACGTTGCCAGACGACCTTAACCAGGAGAATCACTTTATTTCTCAACCGTTGCTCACGACGGTCTTCAATTCTGAGGGGATACTCCGGTGTAGATAGGTCGGCAGTCACTTCTAGCCAAACAGCATCATCGAGGACATGAGATGGATCAGAGACATATTTCCTCATATGGGAGATGTGGAACACATCATGAATAGCCTGCATTGCCGCTGGTAGCTAAAGCCGATAAGCCACCTGGTCCACACACACCACAATAGGAAACAGACCAATGTACCGTAGACTGAGCTTCCCACGCTTCCCAAATCTGGAAACTCCTTTCATCGGAGATATCTTCACAAACACTTTATCTCCAGGCTCAAACTGCAGTGGTCGCCTACGCTGATCCGCGTAACTCTTCTGTCGACTCTGAGCTGTCAACATTTTCCGCCTGATCAGGCAGACCACATCAGCACACTGTTGCACCATGTCAGGCCCTGTCAAAAGCCGGTAACCGGCATCAAACCAGTTCAAAGGGGTACGATAAGGATGACCATATAGTGCTTCATAAGGTGCCATGCCGATGCTGGAGTGAAAACTATTATTATAAGCAAACTCCACAAGTGGCAAATACTGACCCCACGAACCCTGCCACTCAAGGCAACACGATCTTAGCATATCTTCAAGAGTCTGAATCGTCCTTTTTGACTGACCATCAGACTGTGGATGATAGGCTGAAGAAAAAGCCAACTCAGTGCCCAAGGCCTTCTGGAAACTGCGCCAGAAGCCGGAGGTAAAACGTGGGTCACGATCTGACACAAGTGAGATAGGAACACCATGCAGTGGCATGACCTTTTCGATGTACAGGTCGGCCAACCTCTGCACACTCCAAGTAACTTTAATCGGCAAAAGTCTAGCTGTCTTAGTCAATCTACCGACTAACAGCCAGATTCCATCAAAGCCCTGAGAAGTCCGAGGCAAACCCACCACAAAATCGGTTGTGACATGATCCCACTTCCATTGCGGAACTTCCAACGGCTAAAGCAATCCCCCTGGCTTTTGGTGTTCGGTTTTCACCTGCTGACAAGTTAAGCACTTGGAAACAAACACAGCCACATCTTGCTTCATGCCTGGCCACCAGAACTACCTTTTTAGATTCTGATACATCTTGGTAGTGCCAGGGTGAATAGCAAAACGGGATCTGTGAGCCTCGCTCAAAATTGCATTTCTCAACTCTTCAATAGCTGGAACATATAACCGGCCACGAAAACTGACAACCAGCCCATCATCAAATTCAATGTCATGCATCGATATGACGCGGGTCAAATCAGAGTCAGCCTGTTGGGCCTCTCTAATCTGCTGATATAGAGTTGAAGACATGGCCAAACTAGCACACACAGTAGCCACTGGATCAGTTGGAATGTCCACGCTAACCGTCTCACTAGGAAGCTATTCCCGCTGTAATATCCCGGACCTTTCGGATCCTTCTTTATGGGTCCCGGATCTAGTTTTCGGAGTGTCCGGCTCCGTTGTGTCCGAAATTTCGTTTCGGACATCTTTCGTGTTCGGATCGGCGCGATCCGGAGTCGTTTCGGAGGCCCGGAGGCGTTCCGCGGCTTTTTCCGCGTGTGTTTTCCGATTCCCGGTGTGTGTTTCGGCTTTTCTCTTCGGACGCTCGTTGCGGGTGAACCGGGCTGTTCACACGGACACGAGTGGTACCGTTGCGATCGGTGCGTTCCGAGGATCGCGGGGGTGTGATTTCCTATTTTTTTGGAATTTTACGGATTTTCCGGGTTTTTCTATAAAACCCTTTTTCTTTTCTCTCTCCCCCACCATCTTCTTCTTCCTCTCTTCTTCTTCCTCTTTCCTCCTCTACCGTGTCTCCCTCCCTCTCCCTCTCTTCCTCCCGGTTGGCCACGGCGAGCTCCCCTCCGGCTGCAGACGGCGGCGGGGCGACGGCGCGGCGACGTGGGCGGCGGCGAGGCGGTCGTGGGGGCGTGCGGCAAGCGTGGGAAGCTTAAGGAAGAACGAGGGTTTTCAAGCGTTCTTCGCGATTCGTGGACGATCCGGCGGAGCATTCGCTCCATTGAGGTAGGGTGACGTTCCCTAGCTCTTCGCCGTTCTTTTCCGTGGTTTGTAGGCCGCGGGGAGGCCGAGAGAGGCATGTTTGGGCGTTTTTGGGGTTTTTCCATGTTTTGGGGTGAGCCGCCCGATCTATGGTTTTAGCCCATGATTCTATGTTTTGGTGGCTTAGATGCATGCTAGGGGTCCCCAGGGGTCTTCCCCCTTGTTTTCCCCCTCTCCGGTGGAGGTACGGGGGCGTGGTTGGTGTTTTTGGGGTTTTCCCGCCGTAGCGTGCTCTGGGGCAAGCGACGGTCACTCCAGTGACCGTCACATGCTTGTAACGCCCCTAGAGGGGTGCGTTACTTCCCTGGGTGTTGGCCTTTAGAGTCGAGGGCTGTAGCGGTCCTGCGACTGGCCGCCGTTTGCTAGTGACGCCCCTGGGCTGGGCCGTCACATGCTTTCGACCGTTGGGTTTTGACCGTTGGGGGTCAGGCCATGTAACGCACCGAGATAGGCGCGTTACATGCGTGTAACGCACTGGGGCAGGAGCGTTACTTCCCATTGTCCCCCATGTGGATGGGCCAAGCGACGCGCTGGGGCAGGCGCGTCACTTCCCTTTCCATCCCGAGCGTGAGGGCCATGCGACGCGCTGGTCTAGGCGCGTCACATGCGAGTAACGCACTGAGCCCGACGCGTTGCTTGCAAGGGACGCGCTAGGGTAAGGGCGTTACTTTCCCTGTGGTTTTCGTGGGTGTGGGGTGCCATGTGACGCCCTGGCCTAGGTGCGCCGCTTCCAAGCGACGCACTAGGGTGGGCGCGTCGCTTCCCCCTACCCCCTGGCCGTGTGACGGTCCGCCTTAGACCGCTATTTCCAAGTGACGGCCCTAGAGTGGACCGCCATTTGGCAGTGACGGTCTGAGGGTAGACCGCCACTTCCTGTGTTGCCCCATGAGGGTGGCAACCTCGCTTTTCTCCGACCGTGGTCTCCGTGCGACGGGACTAGTGCGTGGGGTGATTCCCACACGTTGTCGGGCTTGGGCGTTGTTTTCCGTAACTTGAGAGTCTACTCCTTCAGTGACCCTCCACTAGTCGTAGCCTACTAGTACGCGTGTGCTAGTCGCACCAGGGAGTGGTGTACGGGCTGACCTTTAGAGACGGTTTGTGGACCGGTTACCGTTGGGCCCCACGTCTTGCAGCCAGAGTCCGGCTGAGGGGAAAACCGGTCAGAGGGCCAGACCAGGGACGCGTGGTCTGTGTGTGCACACGTGGTTGGGGGCGGTTGGACCCACGTCGACGGGCGTGACCCCAGCTAGTCACTTGTTTGTGGTTACTTGTACGGTGTTTGCGCCTCGGGTAGGACCTACCACGTCAGGCGGTTCACCTGCGGTGCGGTGTAAGACGTCAGGGGACGCTACCGGCTGTGCTTCTAGTGGGTGGTACTCCTGTCGAGTACGGAGTGTCAGACTGTCAGTCGTGTGTTTCCGACCTTCGGGTTTTGACGGTTCGACCGTTGAGTTGCGGTCTTCTCGTGCCGTGGCACGTGTGTCGGTTTGCGTGCCGTAGGGTCTAGTTCTGTGGAGTACAGGGCTTTCCTTTCCGAGGTACTTTCCTACCGCTAGAGTAGTGGTTTCTCGTTTTTCGAGGTAGGGTTCGAGTGATCCCTACTGAGTCTTGTTCCGAGACTCATTCCCTGCGTGTTTTCACCGTGTTTCAGGTGAGGCGCCACCTTCGGGGAGCGTGTCAGGAGCGCAGCGGAAGCGTGGTGCGGGTGTCCTGAGGTAGTGCCAGAGGTCAGAGCCGGGGGATGCCCCGTGTAGCTGTACTTTTCTTTCTTGTCACTGTACTAGTCGTGGACTACTGTTGCTGTTGTTGTTATTTTATTGTGGACCATGTAAAATGTTAAATTCATTTCCTGTTTAATTTCTACAATTATTTGTGATACTTGTGTAGTTTCCACACCATCCTTTTAACCCTTCCGAGTCTTCGGACTCGTGGGTGGCGGTGCGAGTCTCGGGTTATCGGGCCTTCCCGGTAATCGGATTCTCGGGTCGTTACAGCTGGTATCAGAGCGCGGTTGTGGAATTACATGAGAATTATAGGTAATTGTATTGGTCCACTAGTCCACAACGATGATGTACATGTGACGCTGGCATGGGGCACCGTGTGTTTATTTTGACATTGCCGTTTCCGTGTTTTTCTGTCTTGTGCTTCAGGAGCGAGTATGGCGCCGAGGAGAAGTTCTCGCTCTCAGCAGGGGCAGTCGGCTGGAGGTCAGGAGATCCAGCAGGGGGTCCAGAGGGACCAGGAGGAGCATAGCAGAATTCCGGGAGCTACCGAGGCCGCGGATGCTGCGAGGGCTCCGGGGGCCGAGGGTTTTCTCCGTGGCATGTACCATCTCATGACTCAGCAGTTCGGCGGAGAGGCCGGTGAGGGCTCGTCAGTCAGGGGTGGGCCAGGCCGAGCAGTGAGGGACTTCATGCAGTTCCATCCACCTTACTTTAGCGGCCAGGCAGACCCTGATGCGGCTCGTGATTGGCTTGATGAGATGGAGCGGGTGTTCAGTTCTGCGAGGAGTGCTGTCGAGGACAGAGTGGTGTTGGCCTACAACCAGTTGCAGGGTACGGCTCGGAGGTGGTGGTCTTCCGAGTGGAAGACGTCCTTTCAGCTTCGTCCACTTGAGCAGGTCGAGTGGGATGACTTTGTCAGTGCTTTCGAGCGTACGTACTGTCCAGATGTTGTTGCTACGCAGCGGATGCGGGAGTTTCTGGAGCTGGTGCAGGGTGACATGTCCGTGTTGCAGTACAGGGCCCGATTTGTCGAGCTGGGTCGGTACGCACCTCATATCATGGAGCATGAGAGGGTGAGGACGACGCAGTTTGTGCAGGGCTTGAGGCTGGAGCTGAGGCACCATCTGATCGCGAATGGGGCCACTGATCTCGAGACGGCGTCTCGTGTTGCGATTTCCTTGGAGATGGATATGCAGAGGACTCGAGGACCGATCAGCCAGGGGCAGTCTGTGTCAGGTCGCAGCCAGCAGTCGGCTACTCAGCAGCAGGGTTTCTTTCAGTCTGCGTCGGGTGGTTCAGGAGTACCGGCATCGGCAGCTTCGGTGACAGGATCTGCGTCCTTCGGCTCGAAGGTCAAGAAGTTCTTCAAGAAGGGGTTCGGCAAGAAGAAGTCCAGAGATCAGGGGCAGGCTTCATCGGGCAGTGTGCAGCAGCCGTTTCCTTTGCAGCGACAGGGATCGGTGGGTGGATCGCGAGGACCTTGTCCACGGTGTAGTGAGACCCACCCAGGCAGGCAGTGCACGGCGCCGATCATCTGTTTTCGGTGTGACCAGCCAGGGCACATGGCGCGTGACTGTCCTCAGAGGCCGCCGCAGCAGCAGGTTTCCCAGCAGCAGCAGCAGCAGGGACAGTATCCGCCGCTACCCAGGTCAGCTAGTGTGGGAGGCAGGCAGAGAGCTCGTGGCCAGATCACGCACTTGACCAGGGCAGAGGCAGTAGCGTCGCAGCTCGTGGAAGGTACCGTTCAGATTTTGGGTTGTGCGGCTCGGGTTTTATTTGATTCTGGCGCGTCTCATTCGTTTATTTCGGAGGATTTCGCGTCGAGCGTCGAGGAGCCGGTGACCCAGTTGTCCTGTGATTTGGCTGTGGAGTTGCCTTCGGGTGACTTTATGGTCACTCCGTATTGCTTCGACCAGGTTCCGGTGTGGATCGATGGGCGGAGTATGCCAGGCAGGTTGTATGCGTTGCAGCTTCGGGATTACGACGTGATTCTAGGCATGGATTGGCTCGAGACTCATAGAGCGGTGGTGGATTGTGGAATGAAGAGGGTCTACTTCCAACATCCGAGCAAGAGGACCTTCTATTTCCAAGGTATCCGTTCCACCTCTTCTCGATTTCTTATCTCTGCTATTCGAGCCCGTCGATTGCTTGATTCAGGTTGCCAGGGTTTTCTCGCGTCAGTGGTTGTGTCTGACCGGATGGAGCCGAATGTCGAGGACATTGCGGTGGCGTGCGAGTTTCCCGATGTTTTTCCTGAGGAGTTGCCTGGATTACCTCCCCAGCGGGAGATCGATTTCGTGATCGAGGTTGTGCCTGGTACGGGACCTTTGGCGAAGGCTCCCTACCGTATGGCCCCCGCTGAGTTGAGGGAGTTGAGGGCGCAGTTGCAGGAGCTGTTGGCCAAGGGGTATATTCGTCCGAGCTTTTCCCCTTGGGGTGCGCCCGTGCTGTTTGTGAAGAAGAAGGACGGTAGTCTGCGGCTGTGCATTGACTATCGGCAGCTGAATGAAGTGACCATTAAGAACAAGTATCCGTTGCCGCGGATTGATGATTTGTTCGACCAGCTGCAGTCTGCGCGAGTGTTCTCGCGGATTGATTTGCGGTCCGGTTACTATCAGCTGAGAATTCGCGAGTCCGATGTGGAGAAGACTGCGTTCAGTACGAGGTACGGGCATTATGAGTTCTTGGTGATGCCGTTTGGGCTCACCAATGCCCCAGCAGCCTTCATGGACTTGATGCAGAGGGTGTTCCACCCGTATTTGGACCAGTTCGTGGTCATCTTCGTGGATGACATCCTTGTTTATTCGCAGTCTGCCGAGGAGCATGCGTACCATTTGGGTGTGGTGCTGCAGACGTTGCGAGATCACCAGTTGTATGCGAAGCTCAGCAAGTGCGAGTTTTGGCTCAGCGAGGTGCACTTTCTGGGGCACGTGATTTCTGGTGATGGCATTTCCGTGGATCCCGCCAAGGTCGAGGCCGTGATGCAGTGGCCGAGGCCGAGGTCGGTGACGGAGATCCGGAGTTTCTTGGGGCTTGCGGGTTATTATCGCCGGTTTATCCAGGATTTTTCCCGCATTGCGACCCCGATGACGAGGCTCACGCGGAAGGATGTGCCTTTCGTTTGGTCCGAGGAGTGTGAGCAGAGCTTTAGGGAACTGAAGAGGTTGCTCACCTCGGCTCCGGTGTTGGTTTTGCCTTCTGGATCGGGAGGTTTTGTGGTGTGTACAGATGCTTCCGGCGTTGGATTGGGTGCTGTTCTGATGCAGCATGGTAGAGTGGTGGCTTATGCATCTCGGCAGCTAAAGCCCCATGAGGAGAACTACCCTACCCATGACCTTGAGTTGGCGGCAGTGATCTTCGCGCTGAAGATCTGGAGGCATTATCTGTACGGTGAGAAGTTCGAGGTGTTCACTGACCATCAGAGTTTGAGGTATGTGTTCTCGCAGAGAGATCTGAACCTCAGACAGAGGCGTTGGATGGAGTTCATGAAGGACTATGACTTCACCCTGTCTTATCAGCCGGGCAGGATGAATGTCGTCGCCGATGCCTTGAGTAGGAAGGTTGCGGTCAGTACCTTGATGCTGAGGAAGTGGAGGCTCTGGGAACAGGTGCCCGAAGTATCTTTCAGGCTCAAGATTCCCCAGAAGCCAGGGTTGGCAGTGCTTGCGAGTCTGACTGTCACTCCTGCTATCCGTCGTCAGGTGACAGAGGCTCAGCATGCGGACCCTGAGTTGCCCCGGATTTTGGCGATAGCTGATGTGGAGCTTGGCGAGGACGGTGCTGCGAGGTTTCGTGGCAGGCTGTACGTCCCAGCGGAGGAGCAGGTTCGTCGTGCGGTGTTACGCGAGGCTCATGGGAGCAGGTACACTGTGCACCCGGGTGCGACGAAGATGTATCGGAACTTGCGGAGGCAGTTCTGGTGGCCTGGCATGAAGAGAGATGTGGCCGAGTTTGTGGCCAGGTGCCTGATCTGTCAGCAAGTGAAGGCGGAGCATCAGCGACCAGGCGGTACTCTCCAGCCCTTGGATGTTCCTGCTTGGAAGTGGGACCATGTGACCACGGATTTTGTGGTGGGGTTGCCCAGAACCCCGACTGGGCAGGACAGTATTTGGTTGCTGGTGGATCGGCTGACGAAGGTGACGCGGTTGCTACCGGTCAAGGTCAGCTGGAGCGTGCCTAAGTTGGCTCGTCTTTATGTGGAGCGGATCGTTCCGTTGCATGGGGTTCCCATTTCGATCGTGTCGGATCGGGATCCGCGCTTCACTTCTGGATTCTGGAGGAGTTTCCAGCGAGCTCTTGGCACGGAGTTGGCATTTAGCTCGGCGTATCATCCACAGTCGGATGGCCAGTCTGAGAGGACCATTCAGACTTTGGAGGACATGCTGAGATCCTGCTGCCTGGAGTGGCAAGGGAGTTGGATTCGTCACCTACCGTTAGTGGAGTTTGCCTATAACAACAGCTTTCATTCGAGCATCGGCATGGCTCCTTATGAGGCATTGTATGGGCGTCCTTGTCGGACTCCACTTGATTGGTTTGAGGTGGGTGAGCGTGTTTTGACGGGACCGGAATTGGTGCAGCAATGTGTGGATGTTGTGCACCTGGTTCGTCAGAACATGTTGGCGGCCCAGAGTCGGCAGAAGAGCTATGCTGACCGTAGGCGGCAGCCCCTCGAGTTCGCCGTGGGCGATCATGTGTTCTTGAGAGTTTCTCCGATGAAGGGGGTGATGCGGTTTGGACGGCGTGGGAAGCTGAGTCCCCGCTATATTGGTCCTTTCGCGATTGTGGAGCGCATCGGTGAGGTTGCTTACCGGTTGCAGTTACCCTCTGAGTTGGCGTCGGTGCATGACGTGTTCCACGTCTCTATGTTGCGGAAGTATATGCCCGATGACTCTCATGTGCTCGAGTTTTCCGTTTGGCCTGAGGTGACTCCAGATCTTTCTCTCCCAGAGTTTCCGATCCGCGTGGAGGATAGGCGAGAGCAGCGCCTGCGGAACAAGGTCATTCCCTTGGTAAAAGTCGTGTGGCAGCGACACTCTGGTGGTGAGGCTTCGTGGGAACGTGAGGACGAGATGCGTCAGCAGTTCCCGTACCTGTTTGAGTGAGTCTTCCTCTTCTTTCCCCTTGGGTTGTTCTCAATTTCGAGGACGAAATTCCTTAAGGGGGGAGGGCTGTAATATCCCGGACCTTTCGGATCCTTCTTTATGGGTCCCGGATCTAGTTTTCGGAGTGTCCGGCTCCGTTGTGTCCGAAATTTCGTTTCGGACATCTTTCGTGTTCGGATCGGCGCGATCCGGAGTCGTTTCGGAGGCCCGGAGGCGTTCCGCGGCTTTTTCCGCGTGTGTTTTCCGATTCCCGGTGTGTGTTTCGGCTTTTCTCTTCGGACGCTCGTTGCGGGTGAACCGGGCTGTTCACACGGACACGAGTGGTACCGTTGCGATCGGTGCGTTCCGAGGATCGCGGGGGTGTGATTTCCTATTTTTTGGAATTTTACGGATTTTCCGGGTTTTTCTATAAAACCCTTTTTCTTTTCTCTCTCCCCCACCATCTTCTTCTTCCTCTCTTCTTCTTCCTCTTTCCTCCTCTACCGTGTCTCCCTCCCTCTCCCTCTCTTCCTCCCGGTTGGCCACGGCGAGCTCCCCTCCGGCTGCAGACGGCGGCGGGGCGACGGCGCGGCGACGTGGGCGGCGGCGAGGCGGTCGTGGGGGCGTGCGGCAAGCGTGGGAAGCTTAAGGAAGAACGAGGGTTTTCAAGCGTTCTTCGCGATTCGTGGACGATCCGGCGGAGCATTCGCTCCATTGAGGTAGGGTGACGTTCCCTAGCTCTTCGCCGTTCTTTTCCGTGGTTTGTAGGCCGCGGGGAGGCCGAGAGAGGCATGTTTGGGCGTTTTTGGGGTTTTTCCATGTTTTGGGGTGAGCCGCCCGATCTATGGTTTTAGCCCATGATTCTATGTTTTGGTGACTTAGATGCATGCTAGGGGTCCCCAGGGGTCTTCCCCCTTGTTTTCCCCCTCTCCGGTGGAGGTACGGGGGCGTGGTTGGTGTTTTTGGGGTTTTCCCGCCGTAGCGTGCTCTGGGGCAAGCGACGGTCACTCCAGTGACCGTCACATTCTTGTAACGCCCCTAGAGGGGTGCGTTACTTCCCTGGGTGTTGGCCTTTAGAGTCGAGGGCTGTAGCGGTCCTGCGACTGGCCGCCGTTTGCTAGTGACGCCCCTGGGCTGGGCCGTCACATGCTTTCGACCGTTGGGTTTTGACCGTTGGGGGTCAGGCCATGTAACGCACCGAGATAGGCGCGTTACATGCGTGTAACGCACTGGGGCAGGAGCGTTACTTCCCATTGTCCCCCATGTGGATGGGCCAAGCGACGCGCTGGGGCAGGCGCGTCACTTCCCTTTCCATCCCGAGCGTGAGGGCCATGCGACGCGCTGGTCTAGGCGCGTCACATGCGAGTAACGCACTGAGCCCGACGCGTTGCTTGCAAGCGACGCGCTAGGGTAAGGGCGTTACTTTCCCTGTGGTTTTCGTGGGTGTGGGGTGCCATGTGACGCCCTGGCCTAGGTGCGCCGCTTCCAAGCGACGCACTAGGGTGGGCGCGTCGCTTCCCCCTACCCCCTGGCCGTGTGACGGTCCGCCTTAGACCGCTATTTCCAAGTGACGGCCCTAGAGTGGACCGCCATTTGGCAGTGACGGTCTGAGGGTAGACCGCCACTTCCTGTGTTGCCCCATGAGGGTGGCAACCTCGCTTTTCTCCGACCGTGGTCTCCGTGCGACGGGACTAGTGCGTGGGGTGATTCCCACACGTTGTCGGGCTTGGGCGTTGTTTTCCGTAACTTGAGAGTCTACTCCTTCAGTGACCCTCCACTAGTCGTAGCCTACTAGTACGCGTGTGCTAGTCGCACCAGGGAGTGGTGTACGGGCTGACCTTTAGAGACGGTTTGTGGACCGGTTACCGTTGGGCCCCACGTCTTGCAGCCAGAGTCCGGCTGAGGGGAAAACCGGTCAGAGGGCCAGACCAGGGACGCGTGGTCTGTGTGTGCACACGTGGTTGGGGGCGGTTGGACCCACGTCGACGGGCGTGACCCCAGCTAGTCACTTGTTTGTGGTTACTTGTACGGTGTTTGCGCCTCGGGTAGGACCTACCACGTCAGGCGGTTCACCTGCGGTGCGGTGTAAGACGTCAGGGGACGCTACCGGCTGTGCTTCTAGTGGGTGGTACTCCTGTCGAGTACGGAGTGTCAGACTGTCAGTCGTGTGTTTCCGACCTTCGGGTTTTGACGGTTCGACCGTTGAGTTGCGGTCTTCTCGTGCCGTGGCACGTGTGTCGGTTTGCGTGCCGTAGGGTCTAGTTCTGTGGAGTACAGGGCTTTCCTTTCCGAGGTACTTTCCTACCGCTAGAGTAGTGGTTTCTCGTTTTTCGAGGTAGGGTTCGAGTGATCCCTACTGAGTCTTGTTCCGAGACTCATTCCCTGCGTGTTTTCACCGTGTTTCAGGTGAGGCGCCACCTTCGGGGAGCGTGTCAGGAGCGCAGCGGAAGCGTGGTGCGGGTGTCCTGAGGTAGTGCCAGAGGTCAGAGCCGGGGGATGCCCCGTGTAGCTGTACTTTTCTTTCTTGTCACTGTACTAGTCGTGGACTACTGTTGCTGTTGTTGTTATTTTATTGTGGACCATGTAAAATGTTAAATTCATTTCCTGTTTAATTTCTGCAATTATTTGTGATACTTGTGTAGTTTCCACACCATCCTTTTAACCCTTCCGAGTCTTCGGACTCGTGGGTGGCGGTGCGAGTCTCGGGTTATCGGGCCTTCCCGGTAATCGGATTCTCGGGTCGTTACAGCCACAATTTCCATTCCTGAAGAAATAGTTGACAGACTTGCACTTTCCTGCTCAGAGCATCAGGCACAACATTCATTTTACCTGGCTGATAGGAGAGTGTAAAGTCATAGTCCTTCATATATTCCATCCATTGGCGCTGTCTGAGATTGAGGTCCTTTTGAGAGAACACATACTGCAAACTCTGGTGATCTGTAAAGATCTCAAACTTTTCACCATACAGATAGTGCCTCCAGATTTTCAAAGCAAAGATCACTGCAGCAAGTTCTAAATCATGAGTCGGATAGTTCTCCTCATGCTATTTCAACTACCGGGATGCATAAGCAATAACTTTACCATATTACATCAACACTGCCCCAAGGCCAACCCGAGAAGCATCTGTGCAGACCACAAATCCACCCGAGGCAGAAGGTAACACCAGCACTGGAGAAGAAGTGAGTAGCCTTTTCAATTCATTAAAGCTCTGCTCACATTAATCTGACCAAAGAAAAGGAATATCTTTACGAGTCAGTCTATTCATTGGTGCAGCAATCTTCGCAAAGTCCTGGATGAACATGCGGTAATAACCTGCAAGACCCAGAAAACTTCTGATTTCTGTCACTGTCCTCGATCTCTGCCATTGAAGAACAGCCTCAATCTTAGCTGGATCCACTGCGACTCCATCACCAGAAATCACGTGGCCTAGAAAATGAATTTCCCGAAGCCAGAACTCACACTTACTGAATTTAGCAAAGAGCTCATGGTCTCGTAGAGTCTGCAACACGATCCTCAAATGTTGTGCATGTTCTTCCTCAGAAGCCGAATAGACAAGAATATCATCGACAAAGATGACAACAAATTGGTCTAAGTATGGCCGAAACACACGCTCCATTAAGTCCATAACAGCTGCAGGAGCATTGGTCAACCCAAAAGGCATAACCAAAAACTCGAAATGACCATATCGCGTGCTGAAAGCAGTCTTTTCAACATCAGATTCCCGGATTCTCAACTGGTAATAACCAGAGCGGAGATCAATCCGAGAAAAGACAAAGGCAAACTGTAACTGATCAAACAAATTATCGATACTGGGCAAAGGATACTTATTTTTAATAGTCACCTGATTCAACTGCCTATAGTCAATACACAATCTCAGGCTCCCATCTTTCTTCTTCACAAATAGAACAGGAGCACCCCAAAGAGAAAAACTGGGTCGGATATAACCCTTATCTAGCAACTCAAGCAACTACGCCCGCAGTTCTTTCAATTCAGCTGGAGCCATCCGGTACGGTGCCTTGGCCAAGGGTGCCGTACCCGGAATCAAATCAATTAACATCTCAATCTCTCGCTGTGGAGGTAAGCCCGGCAACTCGTCAGGGAACACATCGGGGAACTCACACACCACAGGAATACTACTGACATCCTGTTGAGGTGACTCAATAGCCACCACTGAAGCTAAGAACCACTGACAACCTGCATCAAGCAATCTACGGGCTCGAATAGCAGAAATAATCAAGCGAGATGAACGGGACCGAATACCTTGAAAATAGAATGCTGGTTTCCCAGGAGGCTGAAAGTAGACTTTCTTGGATCTACAGTCAACCACGGCTCCATATTGTTTCAACCAATCTTTGCCCAGAATAACATCATACTCTGACAACTGCAAAGCATACAGTCTCGCCGGCAACCGACGGTCACTGACCACAACAAGAGACTCCTCGAGACACAACGGGGTGAACATAAAATCTCCATATGGCAACTCAACCAACAAATCACAAGTGACCTCAGTGGTGGGCTCCTCAATACATGCAAGAGAATCCTCAGAAATAAAGGAGTGAGAAGCACCCGAATCAAATAATACGCGAGCTGCATGACCATAAAGTATGATCGTACCTTCCACCAGGTGAGATGCAACAGCCTCCGCGCGAGTAATGTGAGAAACCTTCCCTTTTTGCTTCCTGGCTGCTGCAGAAGATTGTTGGGAAGACGCCGAGGCTTGAGGATAGAACTGCGGAGGTAGAGGTGGCGGAGGGAGTCTGAATTGAGACTGTTGACGCTGAACAGATTGAGAGAATTACACTAGCATTGACTGTAAGGTTTCGCACAGCACCTACGGGCGACGCAGCGGATAACAAAAATTCATTTGCCCGATCCCGGTGTTGTGGAAAGCTTAATCTGTGCTCTAATCGGTGTTTCTAAGACCCTAATTACGGGTTGCGTGTTTCACCTTGCGCGGAACGACGCTGTCCGCGATGCTCGATGCAGAATAACGAGCCGCAGAACTATACGACCTCTAGAGCATATCCACACGGACCCTTGCGCAGCGACGGTACCTCCCCGGTGTAACTTTCCCCGACTCTATCACCTTCTGGAGAGAGAGAGAGAGAGAGAGAGAGAGCAAGGGGGAGAAAGGGGGGAGGCTAATCCTCCTCTTAGGCTTAATGCTTAATTAGCCTAAGAGGTTGGAAGAGAAGAGTTCGAATGAACTCACGTAGGTTGGCTATATATAGAGATTTGGACCTTTTCTAAAGACCTCCAAAGGACCAAAACTGTATATATGTCCTATCTCATATTATACATGTATTAAGCTCCATTTACACTCCTTTCCAAAAGGAATTAAATAGAAATAATACATACATTTGTATAATAATAATCCGTCACCCAAGAATCCATTGTGTGTGATCCTCTAAGTCCTTAGTCACTCTAGTTTAAGGCCCATTAACGTCTAATTCCCAATTAGAAGTAAATTAAACGTATTCTTCGCTTCTACCAGAGCCGAAGAATAGTTTAATTTATTCCGAACCTTTGATCACGTTGGGTCAAGCATATCCGCGTGATCCTATAGGACCCCGGGTTTAAAGCAGCCTGTCTGGTACTTGTAAGTCCACAGTTACCGCATTGATATAATCCCTCGCTCCTTCTATGAGTCTGGTACGATCGAGGGTATGGTTTATGTCAAACCCCATGATCGTGCCATTTGACTATGACCTCCTTAAAGTATATGACGTCCGTTCTAAACGAACTCACACGACCCTGGCCAGAGATTTAACAGAGCGTCAACGTCATGACCCATTAACTGTCTGATATATACCCGACAGTGAGCGATCCCTTCTTGACCATTGATGATCTTCACACGTATTCTGGAGTGGTTAATGACTCGACAATTCATGACTTATGGTTAAAATCACTTAGCTAAGCAATTAAACCAATCCAGTCCTCGTGTAAGATCCGATCAATGTCTCAGGTCAAAGGACCAACGATGCTACTAAGACAGTTGGATCTTCACTTGACATTAGGTATAATCAACCATCTGAAGATCCAATAGCGGATCAGTTCAGTGTACATCCTCCAAGGACATACACCTACACATATGTGTTGGTGCCCCGGACCAATGACCATGAGACTGGTCACTGACACATCATGTGTACTGGTTTAATAGGTAATCAAAGTCCCCGAGTGATTACCCTCCAACCAGGAACAGTTTAAGGTATGTGTTCATGTAAAGTCAGTCTCATAATCGAGATCCCATCTCGAGTTGACTTTACAACCACATATCTTAGGGACAACGTAAAGTAACACAATCGCATATTTACGCTCAAATACCACTTTATTAATAATGAACAAGATCGTACAACTATTGGGCCTACCCGACCCGAAATTGGCCTGTAGCACTCCAACTAACATTGACTTCATCAGGCAGTCTCGAACAATGTGACATGGCTGGTCTCAACGAAAACAAATCACCGGTAACGAGCACGGCTTGCCCGGGTGGTTACCACCACACCTTGTGGACACCAACAATTGCACACCCAGGTATCCTACTCGGCCCAGCACCAACAACAGCACCAAGTGGAGAAGCCCCGGAGAGACTGGTCATCCGGACTCCCCAAATATGCACACTGCCACGAAGCCGTCCCCGGAGTCACGACAGCCAATAGAAACCAACCCCCGGGAAGCTCACAATCTGTGGCCCCCGAAGGGAATCAAGCGAGCCACAACCCGTACTCACAACGGGCCCAAAACTGCCCATTTAACCTCTCAGCGGCACACCCCCAGGGAGCCCCAGCGGCACACTCCCCAGGGAGCCCCCAGCGGCACACCCCCTGGGAGCCCCAGCGGCACACTCCCCAGGGAGCCCCAGCGGGGGGGGGGGGCCTTCAATGGCACACCCCCCCCCCATGGGCCTTCAACGGCACACCCCAAGGGGGCTTCAATGGCACACCCAAAGGGGCCTTCAACGGCACGCCTTTTGCCCTGCCCAGCGACACACTTCTTTGGGCCTTCAACGGCATGCCTTTTGCCCTGCCCAGCGACACACTTCTTTGGGCCTTCAATGGCACGCCTTTTGCCCCATTCAGCGGCACGCTTGGGCAACCTTCAACGGCACGCCTTTTGCCCTCTTCAGCGGCACGCTTATAGTGTCTTATAGCGATACGCTTCTTCAGCCCGCCAGCGGTACAGCGTGAAGGTTTTTCAACGGCCAAACGACGTGAAGCCCATGCCCTACATATCCTTGGCGCGCAGTGAGCTGTCCGAGGTGTCAACCAACGGTTGGGCCACGCAGGCTACTCCCCTGACAGCCAGGACGGGAAAGCTCAAACGTCATCATGATGAAGCTGCTTCCCGCCTCCGACTGCCGTGCTCGAAGGCTCCCGCGGCTGGGAGTATAAATCCCCTCCCATTCCGACAAGAAAAAAAAAGGAAAGGAGGAGGACAGAGACAGAGGGCATACCCACAGATACGAACAGAGCCTGCCACCGGGAGAAGAGAGAAGAAGAAGAAGAAGCTGCTCCGGCATTGGAGGCTTCCCGGAGACCAGAGAAAAGAGAGAGAGAGTAAGAGTAAGAGAAAGAGAGAGAGAGGGAGGGTCTGTGTACCAGTGGGAGTGGGGAAGAGTAGGGAGCCGTCGCCTCTGCTTGACCCCTACTCCCCTCCTATTTCCCCTCCATATTCTTCCTTTTCTTCTTCTCCCCTCTCCTGTGACTTCGGTCTTGATGTATACCGTAATATGTATGGCCGGTGACGGTCATCTGTCTTTATGAATGAAAGTCTCTGGCCCTTTCTTTTGGGTCTTTTCCAGCCTCTCCCGATCTATTCTGCTGTATGGTGTGTCATTCGTTTTCTCCTTTTATCCGGTGCTTTTGGAGTCTCCGTAGCGATGTGATTCCTCCGATATAATCCTTGGCCTCATGGGTTCTTTACCTTCTTCTACGGCCGTCAGTTGTGCCCATCCGTTGAAGGGAGAGAGGGAGCCTTCTCCTCTTCCTGAACACCCAACTACCAGTGATAAGTGTCCATTTCTTATGACAATTCATTGCATGTACACTATTTTATGTGCATATAATTAGGCAATTATGCATATTTCATAGTTAACCTCAACTCCGCATTTAAATTGGAGCTTTCACGTAAATTGATTAATTCAATTATCTTATTTAATAATAAATTAAAGTTGAGGGCCATGAGCATTAATTCTCCATTGCATAATCATGAGCATTTGAGATTGATATGCACATTGTGGTAATTTTTATGGACTAAACTGCAATTATATGTGTGTAGGACACCGAAGGTAATTACAAAAGAAGCCGGGGGTAAAAGGGTCATCACCATTTTGACCAAGTCAAATAAAGAATTCAAATTATTTTAGTTGGAGGGAAAGGAAAGTTCAAAATTTTGAATTCAAAGTTTGAAAAGGAGGAATCCAAACTTTAAGTTTGGAAAGGAGGAAAAGGACACTCAAAGTTTGAAATAAAGGAGAGACATGATGAGCCTTGGGAAATGGAGTGCCTAAAGTCCAAGAAAGGGGGTGCCCACCTACTTTTTCTCTTCCCCATGCATCATATTCCACTTAAATCTCAGCCATCCATCTCCTTTTGATACAATCTCCACCCTCCATCCACCTAACTTTCCCTATAAATAGCCCATGGCAAGGAGGAGAAATGAGGGACTTCTTTTGGCAATCTTTCACTCTCCCTCTTTCTCTCCCAACCTTAGGCCTCCGATTTCTCCCATGTAAGTTCGTTTTCTCCTTTTGTGTTCTTCATAAAAGTTCTTCCTTTTTTTTGTTCTCTACAACTTCTTCTTCTTGCTCAGCTTCTAATTCCTTCTGGTTTTCAAGCTATTTCGTATTCTTCATTGTGCTGTCCTGTTCATCTGTGAAATAGTATTTTTCTCTGTTCTTCCCATTATTTCTCCCTCTTCTAGTCATTTTCTACTCTTGCTGTCTTCATGAAAGTTCTTGGTTTTTACGTGTTCTACAACTTCTTAGTTTACACCATCTTCTAATTCCGTCTGGTTTTGAAGCTATTCCTCATTTTTCAACTTGCTGTCCTGTGATTTCACTATTCATCCGAGGTGATAGTTTCTATTATTTCTCTATTTTGAAGCTCTTCTGCTCTTCTTTTCTATCTGAGTTCTTCATCAAAATTCTTTCTATCTCTCTCCTCTTCAACTTCTTCTTCTTGGGCATCCCCTAATTCCTCTTGGGTTCAAAGTTATTCACCCTCCAAAGGCAGATTCAATGACAAGGGCGACTTCCTCCCGGTGTACACGGCGATCTCTTTCAAGACGGAGCGATCCTCTCCAAGGCTCGGCGAGGAGGAGACGACGACGTCATCACCATTGCTACTACTATCTTCACATCTCAGGCCCCTCTTTTTGTCATTGCTTTTGTGTTATGTTACTTCATTGTAATCTTGTCACCTCTTTGTTGTAAGCTTGTCTTGCGCTTCATGTACTTTTTCTTTTAAGTTAATGAAGAGAGTTATTCTTTTAATCTAGTTTTTCATGTACTTTTTCTTTTAAGTTAATGAAGAGAGTTATTCTTTTAATCTAGTTCTTGATCTTCTTCCATCTCTACCCCCTTCTTCTATCTCTTCTTTTCACTTCATGCAATTAATTTCTATAGCATAGGCGCATAGTTATGGTGTTTTCAATTAAGTGTTAAAATCGTTCTTTGTTTCATCACTTTTCTTCAAACAATCAAATCACAAATGTTTTCCAAAGGACTCCAAAGTTTTTAACTCTAAAAATCTATTCTTCCTTGTGGATTCGACCCGTGCTTGTCCTAATACTACATTCTCTTTTGATCAGTTTGTGCGAGTGCGGTTTTAAGATTGTTAGCGCACGTGTAGTAACGACATACGCTTCCGTGTTATCAATTTTTGACGCCGTTGCCGGGGAAGAATGATGATTTTTGACTTAATAACTTTGTTTTCCTTGTGTTTATAGTGTACTAATAAAGTTCTCTTTTCTTTTTTTTTGCAGGTGAAAAAAAAAGGGAGAAAAAACAACTTGAAAACTCAAAAAAAGTAGAGTTAAGTTTGCCTTTCTTTCTTTCATCTTTGTGATTTAGTCATTCATTTCAAAAAAAAAAAGGAACGAGGGAACGCTTTTCAAGTAAGTATCCAAAATTTTCCTCTTTCATTTC
This sequence comes from Amorphophallus konjac, assembly GCA_022559845.1. Taxonomy (NCBI): domain Eukaryota; kingdom Viridiplantae; phylum Streptophyta; class Magnoliopsida; order Alismatales; family Araceae; genus Amorphophallus; species Amorphophallus konjac. The sequence goes on from CM040129.1 coordinate 151,798,517, forward strand.
AATTTCATTTCTCTACATTTCATATCTTGTGGTTAGATAGGTTCATTAAATAAAAACAAAAAAAAGCATCACTTGAACTTCAATAAAAATGTCCATTGCAAGAGTAGAACCCACACTTCAATGTTTTAGGTCATGCATCATTTAGGATAGACTTCGTTTTTCCTTGTTGTTTAATTATTGTTAATTGCATTATTGAAGATTGCAGGAGGCAAGGTGAGTACTCTAATTTTTTCAAAAGCATGCTCATGCATTTCCATGCTTGCATAGAACCCCTTGTTTGAACTTGGTTTGTTGCATATCATTTCTAAAATATTCTAAGGGCAACACCCATAAACAAGATAAGGTGGGGATTTCATCACCCTTCCTTAGCCCACAAACCATAATTCTCTTACATCTTTGCATCACCTAGACCTTAAATAAAATTCAGTAGACATTGGCCCTAGGTTCACACTGTGGTTCTTGTGTTATTTGGGCTTACCCTCTTGTGAAAACTGGTGCCTAAGGCAAGACGGTCGGACGGCAAACGCCTTAAGCGGGATAGTGGTTTGGCATAATTAGGTCCCTACGAAAGTAGGGGGAACCTCCCACTTCCCCACCCCTTACCTGGCCGGTGGAAACATTGAGGGTGAACTTAAGTTTCACTTTAATCATTTTGTGAAACCCAATTTATAGGTCTAGGTCACATCTAGGTCATTAGGAAATTTGTGTGATAACTTGTTTGTGATTGCATAAAAAAATTAAAACAAAAAAAATCAAAAAAAAAAATTTCTCCTCTTCTCTTTCCTCATCCTATTTTGTGTCAAAAAAAATAATAAACAAACAAAAATCAAAAAAAAAAAATCTTTCATTTCTCTCTTCGTCCTAGTTAATGCAAGGTAGAAGATCTCAACATCCAAACCTACTAGGACCCATTCAAGAAATTGAGAGAGTCTTGTATCCAGGGAACGATCTCCAACAAGATCTCATGGCCGAAAATCAAGGACCTCACCACCAAAATCTAATGGCCGAAAATCCCAATCCTCCAAAGCAAATGAAGGATTATTTCTTGCCCAATCAATACCAACTATCCTTCTATGTCCAAGCACCTCAGAACCAGGCGGTTCATTATGAAATCAAGTCTAGTACCATCCAAATGTTACCGTCTTTCTATGGAAATCCTAATGAAGACCCTTACAAACATCTTGATGAGTTCCTTCAGATCTGCTCAACTGTTAAAATCTAAAATTTCTCTGATGATGCTCTTAGGCTAACTCTCTTCCCATTCTCTCTCAAGGATAAAGTCAAATATTGGTTAGGAGCCTTGGGTAGAATCATTGATACATGGGCGGAAATGCAAAAAGAATTTTTGAAGAAGTTCTATCCCATAGGGCGAACCAATACCATGAGAAGAGCAATTACTGGATTCACACAAAACCCAGGGGAACATATCCATGAAGCATGGGATAGACTAAAAGATTTATTGAGGAAATGCCCCCACCATGGGTTATCAAGATGGCAAATTGTACAGGCATTCTATGAGGGTTTGGCGGAGAATTATAGACAGATGGTGGATGCATCATGTGGGGGAGCATTCATGAGTAAGAGCGAGGATGAGGCTTATGATTTATTCGAAATACTTAGTGAAAATTCCATAAGCCATACCTCGCTTTCATCATATGAAAGAATTATTGGGCCTTCTAAGAGGGGTGGACTTTATGAAGTTAAGAGCCAAGGTGAGTGTGAAAACAAGATAGATATTAATGCCATAACCCAAAAGTTGAATAAAATAGATTTGTTGGCACAAAAGATAGAGAAGGTCGATATGGTTGCCCAAAAGCTAGACCAGTTGTTGTCCATGTCTAGACAGGAACCCTCTTTCCCTTCTGCCCCTCAACCTCAACAAATCTCAACCCCAAGTCAAGAAGAAATCTGTGCTTTGTGTTCGAGCCCTAGCCATTCCGTGATTGGGTGTCCCACAGCAGCCCAACTCCCCACATTTATCCAAGAACAAATCTTTGCTGCTCAAGGTGTCTCCAAGCCCACGTATGATCCTTATTCAAACACTTACAATTCGGGCTGGAGAAATCATCCAAATTTTTCTTGGAAGTCTAACCAAGGCCCATCCACCCAATCTCATCCCTCACACCATCCAAATTCGAAACAATCATTTTCCATGCCAAGTCAGTTAAACCAAAATCTCTCTTATCAGCCTCCTTTCCATCAACAATCACATTTCCATCAAGCTCAGGCCCCATATCCTCAAGCTCAATTTGCTCAGGGCCAATTTCAACAATTTCCTGCACACCGTTCACATCAACCACATTATCAACCACCTCCTACTCAGTCCACTTTTGATGACAAGTTTGAACAACTCCAACAACTCATCTTTACCCAAGCACAATCCATTTCCAAGTTGGAGAACCAGATAGGGCAACTTGCTGCCAATAACATGAGAAGAGAGGTAGGTCAACTCCCTAGCCAACCGGTGGCCAACCCCCGCAATCAACAACCTCCAGGCTTCCCTCCAAGAGCTCCTATTCTTCCTCAACCTAATCAGCCGAACCAACCTCAGCTGCCCCCTCATATAGGTCCTCAGTTCGAGAATGCCAAAGCCATCTCTAGCCTTAGGAGCGGGAAAATTCTTAATGACCCTTATCAAGCTAAGGATGTGGGTAGTAGTTCGGGCCAAGATGCCCACGAGGATAGTGATAGTGAAGATGAGGAGTCAACAATTTTGCAAGAAAAGAAGAGGCAAGAGGGGGGAGAAAATAAGCTGGACAAAGGGAAAGCAAAGGTTGATGAAGGACCTCGAGAATATGTTCCTAAAGTCCCATTCCCTGATGCATTGAAGCCTAAATCTCAACAGAGAAAACCGGTCCAACAAGATGAACTAGTGGAATTGTTTAAACAAGTGAACATCAATATTCCACTATTGGATGCGATCAAACATGTGCCAGCGTATGCAAAATTTTTGAAAGATCTATGTACACTAAAAAGGGAACCAAAGGCAGTAACACAAAAGGTCCGCTTGTCTGAAGATGTCAGCGCAGTTGTCATGAATCATTTGCCTAAAAAGTTGAAGGACCCTGGAGCTCCACTGATTTCTTGTGACATAGGTGGAATTACATTTGATAGAGCATTGCTGGACCTTGGAGCAAGTGTGAACTTGTTACCCACCTTTATATATGAGCAGTTTGATCTAGGGGAGTTGAAACCCACATCTATAATCCTCCAACTGGCAGATCGATCTGTAAAGACTCCAAGGGGACTATTGGAAGATGTGATTGTGAAGGTGCATGAATGTTATTTCCCGGTGGACTTTCTTATTCTGGATATGGCCTCATCCCAAGAATTAAAGCACACACCTATCATTTTGGGACATTCTTTTCTTGCTACGGCCAAGGCTAATATAAATTGCGCCACGGGGATGATGAATATTTCTTTTGGAGGAGAGAAGGTTTCTCTAAATGTGTTCAAAGCATCTCAATATCCGAACCATGAGAAAGAATGTAGTGTCATTGATGTTTCTGAACTAATTGAAGAAAGTCTGGACGTTTATGAGGAATGTCTAGAAGAGGGTAGCATGCTCCAGGATTCTCCACTTTCTAGTGCACCCTACTCTAGAGTAGAGCCACTCCCTCCACTTCAAGCTGAACCCATTCTTCCATCTTTAGATCAACCGCCCAGTCTAGAATTGAAGCCTCTGCCGGATCCTTTGAAGTATGCTTATCTAGGTCCTAACCAAACTCTGCCCGTAATCATTGCTTCCAACCTCACCGCTGCTCAGGAATCCCAACTCCTAGATGTCCTTCAGGAGCACAAGAGGGCGATAGGTTGGTCAGTGGCCGATTTGAAGGGTATCAGTCCGGATGTGTGTATGCATTACATTTACTTGGAGGATAATGCCAAGCCGAGCAGAGAGATGCAGCGTCGGCTGAATCCAAGTATGAAGGAGGTAGTTAAGAAAGAAGTTGTCAAATGGTTGGATGCCGGGATCATATATCCCATTTCTGATAGCAAGTGGGTCAGCCCAACTCAAGTTGTTCCCAAAAAGTCAGGGCTGACAGTTATAACAAATGAGAAAGGAGAAGAAGTTCCCACACGATTACCAACTGGGTGGAGAATATGCATTGATTATAGAAAACTAAATTCAGTCACGAAAAAAGATCATTTTCCACTCCCATTCATTGATCAGATCTTGGAGAAACTGGCTGGGCAGAAGTATTATTGCTTTCTAGATGGCTATTCCGGGTATAACCAAGTTGCAATTTTCCCGGAAGATCAAGAGAAAACAACCTTCACATGCCCCTATGGCACATTTGCTTTCAGAAGAATGCCTTTTGGGCTCTGCAATGCCCCTGCCACATTCCAGCGATGTATGATGTCCATTTTCTCTGAAATGGTGGGGGAATGCTTGGAAGTTTTTATGGATGACTTTTCAGTGTTTGGTGATTCATTTGATGATTGTTTGGGAAATTTGACTCGGGTATTGAAAAAATGCATTGAGTCGAATCTAGTGTTGAGCTGGGAGAAGAGCCATTTCATGGTAAGAGAAGGGATCGTTTTAGGCCATGTAGTTTCAGAGAAGGGAATAAAGGTTGACCAGGCCAAGGTTGATGTGATTTCTAATCTTCCTCCCCCTTCTTCGGTCAAACAGATCTGTTCCTTTCTTGGCCATACAGGATTCTACCGCAGATTCATTCAAAACTTCTCCACCATTGCTCGACCACTTACACAATTGCTTGCCAAGGACACTCCCTTTCATCTTAATGAGTCATGTCTAGAGGCGTTCAATTCTTTGAAAGCGGCTCTCATACAAGCTCCCATTCTCCAATCTCCTGATTGGTCGCTCCCTTTTGAGATCATGTGTGATGCCTCAGACTATGCTATAGGAGCTGTCCTAGGTCAAAGAATTGAAAAGAAACCCGTGGTGATCTACTACGCGAGCCGCACCCTCGCTGATGCCCAAGTTAACTACACCACCACGGAAAAGGAATTATTAGCTGTTGTGTTTGCCCTCGAAAAGTTTCGATCATATATGTTAGGGGCGAAAGTCATTGTTTATTCCAATCACTCAGCATTAAAATTTTTGATGTCTAAGAAGGAAGCCAAACCCCGTCTCTTACGGTGGATTTTATTACTACAAGAGTTTGATTTGGAAATAAGAGACAAGAAGGGGTTGGAAAATGTTGTAGCTGATCACTTGTCCAGGATTGTAATTCCTGAAAGTGCTCCTATGTCTGATTCCTTCCCTGATGAACAAATTCTTTCCATCTCTCACACAACAATCCCTTGGTTCGCTCATATAGTCAATTACCTGGCAGTAGGGTAGATTCCCGAAGGGTGGTCTAGACAGGCAAAGGATCGATTCTTTTCTAAGGTAAGACACTATTTTTGGGATGACCCAGAGTTATTTCATATGGGTCCAGATGAAATAATAAGAAGATGTGTCCCCGAGGAGGAGCAACAATCTGTTTTGAACTTCTGTCATAATCTCGCTTGTGGGGGACATTTCTCAGGTAAGAAAACTGCTGCTAAGGTCCTGCAAAGTGGGTTCTTCTGGCCCACACTTTTCAAGAATGCCTATGAATTTAGCAATATATACCTGTCTAAGGTGTCAAGCTGTGGGGAATAATTCTAAGAGAGACATGATGCCACTCAATCCCATCTTGATTGTTGAAATTTTTGATGTTTGGGGGATTGATTTCATGGGACCATTTCCAGCATCATTTGGAAACGAATACATTCTTGTGGCCGTAGATTATGTGTCTAAATGGATAGAAGCAATAGCCACTCGGACTAATGATCATAAAGTTGTGATGAAATTTGTTCGTAAGAATATCTTCTCTAGATTTGGGTGTCCCAGGGCTATCATCAGTGACGGGGGTTCACATTTTACTCACTCCCAATTCCGAGCTTTACTTAAGAAATATGGGATCACTCACAAAATCGCCACCCCCTACCACCCCCAAACAAGTGGCCAAGTGGAAATATCCAATCGAGAAATCAAAAACATCCTGCAAAAATCTGTTCGGCCCGATAGGAAGGATTGGTCTGAAAGATTGGATGATGCTCTTTGGGCCTATAGGACTGCATACAAAACTCCCATAGGTATGCCCCCCTATAGGCTGATTTTTGGAAAAGCCTGTCACCTACCAGTTGAGCTAGAACATAGGGCGTACTTTGCAATAAAACAAGTGAATTTGGACTTGGCCCAAGCTGGTTCCCATAGAGCTCTCCAACTCAATGAGTTGGAGGAGCTATGCAATGAAGCCTATGAAAATTCCAAGATCTACAAAGCTAAGACAAAAGCCTTTCATGACAAGCACATTTTGAGAAAATCTTTTCAACCTGACCAAAAAGTTTGGCTTTTTAATTCAAGGCTGCGTTTGTTTCCTGGAAAATTGAAGTCTAGGTGGGATGGTCCATTCATTGTAATCAAAGCTTTTGACCATGGTGCTGTCAAAATTTTAAATCCTCAAAATGGTCACATTTTCACTGTCAATGGTCAAAGATTGAAACCTTATTTGGAAAATGATCAGTTGAAAAAAGAATCCATTGTTCTAAGTGGTCTGGAATAAAATCTTTGTGAGCTCTCATGCGTCTGGCTGAAGACGAAAAAATTTAGCGCTTCTGGGAGGCAACCCACAGTTTTTGTTGTTTTGACGTTTTTGTTTGAGTGTGTTTTAGTAGTCAGGTTAAGGCCAAGGAGAGGAAGTCATCCACCGCCTATGACATTGATGGAGGTTGCGTCCCGCTTATCCGGTTGTCTCTTTCCCACTCAGAAGTATTTATTGATACATTGTTCTTTTGCTTTCAATTCTACATGCCATTGAGGACAATGTCATTCAAGTTGGGGGGGGAGAGAAATTTTCATGATGCATATAGTACAACCTGATAGGAGTTCTGTCTTGCATAAAGATGTAAACCCCATTTTGAGTTTCATGATTCATGCTTAAATTAAAAGTAATTCTGGAATAGAAAAGGCTAGGGAGAAGGATGATGGAAAATTTAGTCAATCTAGCCATGGAAAACTGATATAAGAATCCCTTTAAAGTTCATGTGCACTAAAACAAAAAATTTTTACATTACACACTAATGAAACAAGCAAGACAAGCCCTCTGCTATTTTAGGTATATTGTCTGATATTCTGCACTTCTTAAGAAAAGAGATCTTTATACAAAGCTTTCTGCCAAATTATCTATCAAATAAGTGCAATGGCACTATAAAAAAAAAGAGAGAGAAAAAAAAGAGAAGAAAAAAAAACACCATGAAAAATGCCCCTAATCTTAGTAACCGGGCCTACTTCACCTAAGACGTGTTGAGGTTCGCGTAAAACGGAAAAGGGAACCTGGATCTGCGAAACTGGGCCTGCTTCTCCTAAGGCAAGAGTCGAGGTTCACGTTGAGCAGTGAAGGGTAGTGCAGCATCATGTGTGGTATAAAAGATCCCAAAGGGACAAAACAATAAGGTAGACAAAAAGCGAATATGATTAATACGCTGATCTAAGAGGTGCATGATTGAAAGACATTTGCTTGGAATAGCGAATGGGGGATGCAATTGTCTAAGCTGTGGATTTGGTAGTTACACATGCACAAGTGCTATTGAGCTTTAATTTAAATTCTTAATCATGTACAATTAAGTTCCTACATAAGGCTAGTGTGCATTAATGATTCCAGATTCCTAATCTTTGGTCGATTCTATGAAGGGATAACTGGATATGAGAGCATGAATTTTGTAAACTCTTGTTAGTCATAAAATTCAATTTATTGGCATTGCTAAGGGACTAGCAATGAGTAAGTTGGGGGATGTGATAAGTGTCCATTTCTTATGACAATTCATTGCATGTACACTATTTTATGTGCATATAATTAGGCAATTATGCATATTTCATAGTTAACCTCAACTCCGCATTTAAATTGGAGCTTTCACGTAAATTGATTAATTCAATTGTCTTATTTAATAATAAATTAAAGTTGAGGGCCATGAGCATTAATTCTCCATTGCATAATCATGAGCATTTGAGATTGATATGCACATTGTGGTAATTTTTATGAACTAAAGTGTAATTATATGTGTGTAGGACACCGAAGGTAATTACAAAAGAAGCCGGGGGTAAAAGGGTCATCACCATTTTGACCAAGTCAAATAAAGAATTCAAATTATTTTAGTTGGAGGGAAAGGAAAGTTCAAAATTTTGAATTCAAAGTTTGAAAAGGAGGAATCCAAACTTTAAGTTTGGAAAGGAGGAAAAGGACATTCAAAGTTTGAAATAAAGGAGAGACATGATGAGCCTTGGGAAATGGGGTGCTTAAAGTCCAAGAAAGGGGGTGCCCACCTACTTTTTCTCTTTCCCATGCATCACATTCCACTTAAATCTCAGCCATCCATCTCCTTTTGATACAATCTCCACCCTCCATCCACCTAACTTTCCCTATAAATAGCCCATGGCAAGGAGGAGAAAGGAGGGATTTCTTTTGGCAATCTTTCACTCTCCCTCTTTCTCTCCCAACCTTAGGCCTCCGGTTTCTCCCATGTAAGTTCGTTTTCTCCTTTTGTGTTCTTCATAAAAGTTCTTCCTTTTTTTTGTTCTCTACAACTTCTTCTTCTTGCTCAGCTTCTAATTCCTTCTGGTTTTTAAGCTATTTCGTATTCTTCATTGTGCTGTCCTGTTCATCTGTGAAACAGTATTTTTCTCTGTTCTTCCCATTATTTCTCCCTCTTCTAGTCATTTTCTGCTCTTGATGTCTTCATGAAAGTTCTTGGTTTTTACGTGTTCTACAACTTCTTAGTTTACACCATCTTCTAATTCCGTCTGGTTTTGAAGCTATTCCTCATTTTTCAACTTGCTGTCCTGTGATTTCACTATTCATCCGAGGTGATAGTTTCTATTATTTCTCTATTTTGAAGCTCTTCTACTCTTCTTTTCTATCTGAGTTCTTCATCAAAGTTCTTTCTATCTCTCTCCTCTTCAACTTCTTCTTCTTGGGCATCCCCTAATTCCTCTTGGGTTCAAAGTTATTCACCCTCCAAAGGCAGATTCAACGACAAGGGCGACTTCCTCCCGGTGTACACGACGATCTCTTTCAAGACGGAGCGATCCTCTCCAAGGCCCGACGAGGAGGAGACGACGACGTCATCACCATTGCTACTACTATCTTCACATCTTAGGCCCCTCTTTTTGTCATTGCTTTTGTGTTATGTTACTTCATTGTAATCTTGTCACCTCTTTGTTGTAAGCTTGTCTTGCGCTTCATGTACTTTTTCTTTTAAGTTAATGAAGAGAGTTGTTCTTTTAATCTAGTTCTTGATCTTCTTCCATCTCTACCCCCTTCTTCTATCTCTTCTTTTCACTTCATGCAATTAATTTCTATAGCATAGGCGCATAGTCATGGTGTTTTCAATTAAGTGTTAGAATCGTTCTTTGTTTCATCACTTTTTTTCAAACAATCAAATCACAAATGTTTTCCAAAGGACTCCAAAGTTTTTAACTCTAAAAATCTATTCTTCCTTGTGGATTCGACCCGTGCTTGTCCTAATACTACATTCTCTTTTGATCAGTTTGTGCAAGTGCGGTTTTAAGATTGTTAGCGCACGTGTAGTAACGACATACGCTTCCGCATTATCAACCAGCAGCCTACCCTTGGCCTTTAGCCCTTCTTCTTTTCCTGAATAACCTGCAACCCTCCCAATCTATACACGTAGCCCCCTTTGGCCCTTGGCCGATATACCACAACGGCCCTCAGCGGCACACCCCTCCGGCCCTTGGCCGGCACACCTGTAGTGGCCCCCCAGTGGCACACTCTTCCGGCCCTTGGCCGGTACACTCATAACCACCCTCAGCGGTACACCTTCCCTGGGTGCCTCAGCGGCACGCCTGGCCCTGCCCTAGCCCGGTACGCCCTGGCTGATCCCCAGTCCACCTTGTCCAGGCCTAGAGTTCTTTGGCTTGTTGTTTTCCCCGCGTTTTCCCGAAGTTTCACTAAGGTGTTGCCGCCCTCGGGCGCCCACCTCTAGTTGTCGGGTTCCGCCACTCCGTGTGAGCGCGTTCCCTTTATGTCCCTTACGCTCGGGTAAAGGGGAGATGCTGCCGAATTTTTGTCAGAAAATAACAACATGTTAAAAAGGCAAAAGGAAGCAACAAACGAACAGAACGATCAACGATAAAACTTTTCGACTAATCGAGCCACTGCCGATAGCGTGAGAAGAACTGAATACCGACATAGCATATCAGACATCTGACTTGTGAGCAAAAAGGCTGAACAGAACCAAGGAAATGAGAAGTTTATATAAGACTATGTAAAAATCAATAAACGAAGAAAAGAAAAGCCTTAAAAACAAATAATAGAAGATTCCAACCTTCACCGGCACGCTCTGTCGTGCCCCCAGCGGCACACTCCAATAGCCTTCAACGATATGCTTACCTAGCCCTTCACCATCATACCCTGCCTCCACTCTTCAAACACCCTTCGCCGACACACTGGTTTCCACCTTCCCCGGCACACTCTTTTAAAACCTTCAGTGGTACGCCCTTTTCAACCTCCAGCGGCACGCCTTCACTCTCCAGCGGTACACCCTTTTTGCATCCAGCGGCACACTCCATTCCCCAGCGGTACACCCCTTTCCATTGTCTCTCCCTCCCTTCGCCGGTACACCCTCATCCACCGTCTCAAACTCAATGTATAGACTTGGCAGATTGACGTACAAACACAGCAATGAGCAATGTACAGACTTCGAGCCACAGCCAAGGGACAACGTATAGACTTTGAGCTGAATAAGCTGAAGAATGTATAGACTTCGGGTGTCGGCTGCACGAGCGATGTATAGACTTTGAGTTGCAACGTATATACTTTGAACAGCAGCCAATGAATAATGTATAGACTTTGAGTTGGCCAACGTACAGACTTTGGACTGGCCGATGTATAGACTTTCATGAATAATGTATAGACTTTGAGTTGGCCAACGTACAGACTTTGGACTGGCCGATGTATAGACTTTCACGAGCAATGTATAGACTTTGAGCTGCAACGTACAGACTTTGAACTGCAGCCAATGAATAATGTATAGACTTTAGGCTGGCCAATGTATAGACTTTGAGCTGCAATGTACAGACTTTGAGCTGGCTGATGTATAGACTCTAATAAATGATGTATAGACTTTGAATTGCAGCCAATAGCCAACGTATGGACTCTGAGCTGCAGCCAATGGCCAATGTACAGATTTCCGAGCTGGCCAATATGTAGACTTCAATAGACGATGTATAGACTCTGGGTTAATGAATACAGCCCATGAACAGACTTTGAACAGTCGATGTATAGACTTCGCGTCGCAATAGCCCGTCAACGTATAGACTTCGAGCCTTCCCCGGTGTACCCTCTTCTCCCTTCACCGGTACACCCTCCAATCATTGCCCTTCAGCGGCACCCTCCTTAAGCCCTTCAACGGCACACATATCTAGCCCTTCGCCGGCACACTTTCCGCCCACCTTTCCTCAGCGGTACACTCCCTTTAGCCCCCCTTTCAACCCGTCAAGGGTCAACTCTCCCCAAGAAAAAAAACAATACATGAATATATATATATATATATATATGTGTGTGTGTGTGTGTGTGTGTGTGTGTGTGTATATATATGGGCATATAATGGCAGAACTAACAAGCCAATAAAAATCATGATGAATAAATAAACCTGAACAGATCCGTATAAAAAAAATTGAATGAAATACGTGACAATAATAATAAAAAAAAGTAATAATGACAGTAAGCAAGATGAGGGAAATCACCCGGAACAGATACGGAAAGAGGAATCAGCAACGGAGTAACAAGAACAATAATGATAAAACAATATAAGGTATTAATAATTCTACATTGCAGCCCCCTCTCTCCGTGACTCGACGCAGAAGGAACAATTATGCCACCCTCTCAGGCCGGGCCCGAGTCTTGGGAATCATCCTGACATGGCCAGGCCCCGACCTAGTCTCGGGCCGACATTCCAATCAGACCGGATTCGTTTCTCGCCCCGGATCTCTTCCGAGCCATCATTAAAATTACCGTGCATTCGGCAGATATTTGAACGGGTCCACCTCAGTTTCCGTCGCGTTTCTATCACGGACCCGAGTCCGAATATGAAAAGGTCCGCGAGTGACCGACATGGCCAATGGCTCGTATCCTTATGTGGACTTTACTGTGATTTATTCCTGTCCCCTTCTCGCGCAATTAGTATTATTTCTTTCGGCCGCAGGGCCCCTAATTTCGGTAATTAATCAAGGGTGTTCCCTCATATGGGGGATGTAAAAAACGTCGTGACCTTTACGGCATGACGGGATCTGGTCCCGACACGAACCAGACAATCGTCTGACGAAGTCAGGTCGAGCGCACCATGGGCTCTTCGGGGCCCGAATAAATTGTCACTTCGGTGACTGGCACGCCCACGCACTCAATAGACGAAACACCCGCACCAGCGAATTTTAGTGCGTCCACAAGTCTGGCACGCCCGGTGGGACCAATCCACCCTTCATCTCTTTGCCGGAATCCGGGGCCCTGCGGCCCCCCGTCTTGTAATACGAATTGCGTTACTTTCTCAAATGCAGGAGAGAATTGCATCATGGTGCCAACGATGGCTGTCACTTGCGGCCCTCAGCCCGTTGAGAACCACGTCCGAGGCGGCTACCTGGCGCTCCCCCTCAGCTTCGGGAGCTTCCCTCCCACCGTGGGCTTCCCCAACTTCTTGGGGGTGGCCTTTGCCAACATCCCCGAGGTGAAGGCGCCTGAGGAGTCCCAGATCAACGCTCTCGCTCCGGGGGCCACTGAAGCTACTACCGGCCGAGCTGTGGCCAAGAACAACAATGGCGTCCCAGCAACGATGCTAAGCTGCAACGTGCACCACGTGCACCAAACCACCGGCCCATCCCACCAAGGGTCGGCATCCTACCGAAGAAGGCTCCGGAGGAGCAACGTCGGCGCCAGCTCTGGGCGCCGCACGTCCAACTCTGGGAAAACTATGGCTGTCGAGGCCCTCCGAGTCCGCCTGGACGGGCAGAGGTCCCAGGTGACGCCGGACCGTGTCGTCCCGACTGTCCCAGTCCACAATTCCTTTCAAGGACTGGAGAAGCTAAGGGGAGGGTGGTGCCCGCTGCCGTGGCCTTCTCACCGAAGACTGCGCCGGTTCACAGGCCGGCCAAACTGAAGCAAGTCTGGGTCCCCAAGGAGGTCCAACCCACTGCGCCCGCCCAGGCGGGACCTAGCACTTGCCGCCTGAGACGGGCCCGAGGAGGTGAGCAGGTCGAATTCACAACCCCGGCTCGCCGACCTGCACCTGTCATGGTGGTGCTGCCCGAGAAAGCTCACCGCCATCACCGCGGGCGTCGACACAATGCCGCCCGCCCGGCACTCAGGCCTACTCTCCTCCTGCCGCTGTCATCGACATGCAACCGCAGGCTGCTCTCCCTGACCAGGAGTGGGAAGGGATCGAGCAGGCTATGAGGAATTACCTCCGAGGCCCGGGTAGCACCCCCGCCGGCCGCCAGAGACTGCTGGGGGCAATGGCCTTCGCTTTCTAGGAAGAAGGAGCCCGGCCCACACCCAGCGCAGAATCGAGGAACCGCTCGGAGGAGCAGCGCCAGTCCCCTGTCCAGGAGGAAGCGCCGCTCTGATGGTCGGTCTTCGACAGGCTGGTGTTCCCGGGAAGATCATCCAGGAGGGCGACAAAGAGAAGCAAGAGATGGCAAACCTTCACTTGCAATATGGCAGGAGTTCACGATCGGTATGGGGCTTTGCCTGCTGATCCGGAAGAGATGGCCAGACTTGCCGCCAGGACGGGACCCCTTACTAGAAGAGGGAGAGCGGCAGGCAGCGTGACACCCACAGGCTCCGAAGGGACCTTACCTGAAGAGCCCCTTGCAGCCCTCACGGCCAACGTGGTCACCACCGGCGACACGAGCGACGGACCCTCCACATCATCCGAGGACGCCCCGGCCGAAGAGACGGGGGGCATGCCCCGTCTCCCCACAGTTGACCCTGCAATGCTGCTCATGATGCAGCGGTTCCAGCAAGAAATTGAGTTACTTAAAAAGCAATTGAATGAACGGAACACACCGCCCCCGATGTCCTGGCAGACCAAGGTTTTACCCGAAGCACCCAGGGATAGGGGGCAATCTTCAGAAGCAGCCCTTCCAGCAGCCCCCAACCCTCTCGGGGACGCGTCCCTGCAGCAGGCACACTGCACCGCACCGGCCCCGCCACAGGCCTCACTTTCCCAAGGGTCCCTCATGGCCCCCCAGGCCACCGTGCTGGCCACCCCGAGCGCGCAGCCCGCTCATTTTTATCCGAGTCTGGTCGACCCGGCAACAGTTATCCGGTTGATGCTGGAACAGATGATAGACATGAAACTGGCCGAGAGAGGTGACGGGGATCAGACGCCGTTTGACGTCTACTGGGTGCCCTACCTGGCTCACCATGCTGCGAAGAAGTTGCCGATCGGCGTCACCAAGCCACCCAAGTTCGAAAAGTTCAACGGACAAGGGTCCCCCAGGGAGCACATTGCTTATTATGTGAACGTCATGGGGGACTTGGCTGCTGATGAGGCCTACCTCCTGAGGTTCTTCGGCTCGACACTCACCGGGCTTGCCTTTGAGTGGTACTCCGGCCTGCCACCCGGGTCTGTCGCCGATTCGCCTGACATGCAAAAGAAGTTCAAAGAAAGATTCTATGTTGCAGAACGGGAGGTCACCGTGGCAGAACTTTATGCCACAAGACAGAAGAATGACGAGTCGGCCCTCGACTATATCAAGAGATGGAGGAACCTCAGCATGAGGTGCAGGCATCCCCCACACCAGGAGGATGCGGTGCAGATCTGCAAACAGAACTTGAAAAAGGAGATTCTGGAAAGGATGATTGGCACCGAGGTCAAGACGTTTGACCGCCTGAACAATGTGGTAGCAGAGATCGAGGCATTTTTGGCCCGATACTCCTCCACCCCGGCCATGTCAAGCCAAAGAGCCAGGCAGGCCGAGAAGAAGCCAGCTCCCCCTGAGGTGCACACATTAGATTTCTAGGCTTTTGAAAAGCAGAAAGAGAAAGCCAAGGGGGCTGCCAACCTTCCTCCGCCCAGAACCACAGAACGGCGGGAGGGCCCCTCACTAAGGGAGAAGATGAGAAACAAGCTATATTCCTTCGCCCGGAACAAATCCAAGCTCATGCTCGAATGGGCAACCAGCTACAACAAAATTACACTGCCAGAGCCGAAAAGGCCCGACGACCTAAAGAAAAAGGATGACCCGCGCTTCTGCCTGTACCACCGAGTGCTCGGGCATACCATTGAAGACTGCTATGTCTTCAAGGATGTTATTGAATCCTTAATCAAGAATGGGGAGCTGGACATGGGGGAGCATAGAGTAGACCCCCCGCAACCGCATGAGTTGCCCAGCATAACCTCCACTGTCAACATGGTCTCGCTATACCAGGAGTTGCCTGCGGAGTGGGCGGAGGCCTGCGCCCGCACCACTTATGAGACTTTCATCACGACCCCGGCTCAAGATCAAGGAGGTTGGCAGACTGCAACTAGAAAGAATAGAAGAGCACACGTCCCTCAACCCAGCCTCGGAGTTCGTCTGAGGGATGTGACACCCCTGCCTACACCACCCCCGGCAAGCCCAATTCGCCACGACACGGCCCCTCGGCTGGTCATGAGGCGGCCCACTCATAACAAAAAGAGCTCTGTCCCGCTGCGGATGCGTCTGAAGACCAGTCCGACGGTCGAAAGACTCCAGGCTATTATTGATGGGCTCGAAGATTATGAACAGCCCAAAATCCAGCCCGTGGAGCTGAAGGAGTATGTCCCATGGGAGGAGTTCAAATCACTCGAATTGGCTCCAGGGGCAGAAGCTGAAGCAGAGAAAGAGCCTCCCCTGTGGGCTGAACTTCCCCAAGAGCAGCCATCCACCGCAGCAGGAAAGAAGAAGAAGAAGAGAAGACCCAGGGGCAAGAAGAAGAAGGAGGTCGTCGTCGCCTGCAACACCCTCTCGGCGTTATTCGACACTGCCCTTTCCCTGGAGGAAACAGAAGAAGAGCCACCCCATGAGCCGCCAGAGGTGAATCAAGTTGAAGTCTCCATTTCCCAACATGCCACCAGGTCAGGAAGGAAGTGGGGGCGCCCTCCTAAGGATAACCTCAACATCATGCTCAGGGGGGAACAACCATACCAGGTTCCCGACCCTGAGGTCCGAGGCACCGAGATCCCTCCTCCGGCGGGTCTCTATCCCGTAGGGGCTAGGAGTCGAGGCACCCCTTCATTCGCCGAATTCCTGTTAGCCCGAGCAGGCGGGAAGGCGCGCTCCCAGGGGTCTCCTTCGACCGAAAAAGTAAGCAGCTCCCAAGCTCTACCGGCGGCAACTCTTCCTCAGCCAGAAGCGGGCAACAGTGACATCCCAAACCTCGCCGAATTCATGCGGGGGACGGAGGAAGCCCAGCAGGCCCCGTCGGCTCAACAGGCTGCAACAGAGCCCACAAAGCTGGCATCCCCTGATCTGACACCCCAGCTCCAAGGTGGGGGCAGGCGCGGCAAGCCCGAAGAGATGAAATTACTCAAGGTGCGGGCTGCGGACCGAATAGTCAGACACCTCAAAAAGATCCTGACCCGGTTTACCGTATGGGAGATGCTGTCTTTGGACGAAGAAACATGGCAAGCCATCATTGCCGCGCTCCAGACGCCAGCACATCTTGAAGCTTGCCTAATAGAGATATCACCTGAGGTGGCCGTGACTTTCACAGAAGATGACATGCTCCTGCCCACCTGCAGCCATAGCAGACCCCTCTACATGAAAGGGCAGTTGAACGGCCAGCCTATCAACAGGGTCCTGATCGACCCGGGGGCAGCAGTGAATATACTCCCCTACCGGGTGTACCAAAAGCACTACTTTGACGTACACCTGGTTGAGGTCAAAAATGTCAAGATTGCTGGTTTTAACCAGAAATGTGAGGTCCCCATGGGGGTTGCAGAATTCAACTTGACTTTTGATGATTTCACCACCAAGGTCCGGTTCCATGTCATCAACTCCAACACTTCCTACAAGGCGTTGCTGGGACGGCCCTGGTTACACCAGAATAGAGTGGTGCCCTCCACCCTGCACCAATGCATTAAATACCCTTGCGAGGGGAAGGAAGTCAGGATCTTCGCCGACCTCCACCTGTTCGAGGTGTTCGAGTGTCATTTGTCAGATGCCAATCTGTACTTAGAAAAGGCGAAGCAAATTCCCCAAGCCGCCCAAGACAAGGGAAAGAAGAAAGTGGAGTCGGGCAGTTGGTTTCCTCCGCCACCCCCAGGTTATGTGGCTCCCCCACATGTACCATTCATTGCACAAGAGGGGGGGGGTATTTAAGGCAGCCCCTCTCCCCATCTACTCTACACCGAGGACGCCTTGCCTCGAAGACCTGCTGGAGGATGTCAGAGTCCCGCCAGGGATCATCAAGCCCATTACAGAAATTGACTGTCAAGCGGCCGAGCAGCTGAGAACTTTTGAAGTGCCTAACCCGGAGGGGCCATCCATTATCTTTTATGTTGCCGGGGAAAAGCCAGTCAGGGAAGACGATGATTGCCGATTTCCTGATGAGTTGCATGACCCGCACGTCCCCATTGCGGGACTCCCCCACATGACCGACCAGGCAGCCAGAATGATCAGAAAGCAAAAGATTCCCCCCTATCAACCCTCCAGTCGGAAGGAAATGTTCGAAAGAATGTGGAACCCACCAAACCTGGATCGGCGGTTGCTGCAAACCACCAAGCACCCCGGTCTGGGCTTTTCACTAGAAGATTATTACGAAACTGATGTGATATCGGTTTCGGCCTTGCCCGGCGACGACCCCGCGGAAGCTGCAGATTTGCGGGAAGCCCACCAAGATGTACATTTCAGGCCCCCGACTGAGGAGGCACAAGATGAAGAAGTGTTCCTTTGGAACCCTCTCCGCCGCCGCTGCATGGGGAAGACCTCCTCTTTCTCCGAGGGACTAACCTCGAAGGGGCACACCACTGAGGCGCCCTCACTCCGGCCTGCTGGCGAAGCAAGAAGCAGTAGCATGGGGCATGCTCCGAATTTCCCCCGATACGACCCCGTCATGTACGCCTTGTACCATAGGCAGCAACGGGAAATCGGGGTGTTAAAGGCACGGCTGGCTGAGTTGACCTCGCTAGTGACTGACCTGATCCAAAGTTCTCTCCGCCCGTGGGGTGGACACATGTCTCGACCCCGAGACACCAGTCTCGATGTCCCCGTCTGGTCAAGAAGGGAGACAAGAGACACGGCAAGCCCATTAATCGGGCGACCAACCAGGCGAGGCCTGACACTCCAAGAGAAGCTGTAGAAGCCCTACTCTTTCCCAAGAGAGAAGACTCAGGGTATTTTTGACTGGGCCTGCCATTACGGCAAGGTCTCCCTCCCACGGTCCAAGAGGCCGCAGGACACCCGAAGAAGTGAGGACCCACTGTTTTGTCCCTACCACCAGATACTGGGCCACGCCATCGAAGACTGCTATCTCTTCAAAGACATTGCTCAAGACCTCATTGACAAGGACGAGCTCAGAATGGGAGACTATGTGGTAGCCCCACCACGCCCCCACGTGGCGGACAGCCCCAGAAGAGGAGCCTATACAATATCCATCCAGTACCAGGCGCCTGAAGATGTGGCTGCCCCGGCCCCCGTCGGAGCTGTCTATGATGAGTACACAGAAGACCCCGAGGTGGCCTTGTGCCTTTCTGCACCAGCGGACCCGACGGCTATAGTCCAGGAGGAGTGCGTGATGAATGCAGCCTCCACGCCCAATCACGAGGAACAAGAAGAGGGGGATGGCGTCCTCGAGCCCGAAGACAATGAAGATCAAGACTTCATCGATTTGTCGCCAGTCCCGCCGAAAATTGAAAATGGCGGCCAGGCCACAGTCGACGAATTGATTGAGATCAACCTTGGCACCGAAAGTGACCCCAGGCCGACCTTCCTGAGTGCTCTTATGCCCCTATAGGAGAGAGAGCAATACACAAAGTTGCTGCAAGAATTCCGGGATTGCTTTGCCTGGAACTACAAAGAAATGCCCGGGCTCAGCCCCGAGGTGACTCAGCACATCTTGGCCATTGATCCCACGGTGGAACCAGTGAAGCAGTCTCCCCGGCGCATGAGGCCGGAATTGATCAGCCAGATCTGCAAGGAGGTTGACAAGCTCATGGATGTCGGCTTCGTGGCGAAAAAACCAATACACCACTTGGTTGGCCAACATCGTACCGGTGAAGAAGAAGAATGTACAGACCAGGATTTGCGTGGATTTTCGCGACCTGAATAAATCCTGCCCAAAAGATGACTTCCCGGTGCCTGTCACCGAAGTGATGATTGATGCAACCACTGGCCACGAGGCCTTGTCCTTTATGGATGGATCGTCCGGCTATAACCAAATTTGGATAGCCGACTACGACCGGATTCACACGGCTTTCAGGTCGCCCAAGGGGATATTCCACTACAAGAGGATGCCCTTCGGCCTCAAGAATGCCGGTGCTACATATCAACGGGCGATGACCAAGATCTTCGACGAGCTGCTGTACAGCAAGGTCGAATGCAACATTGATGATCTAGTTGTCAAGACTAAGAAGAGAGCTGAACATCTGAGCGACCTCAGGGTCGTCTTTTCAAAGGCTCCGGCTGTATGGGCTGAAGATGAACCCTATGAAGTGTGCCTTTGGCGTGCCCAGTGGTAAGTTCCTAGGCTTTATTTTCCGGCACAGAGGGATCGAGATTGACCCCTTCAAGATAAAAATCATTCAGGAGTTGCCCCCTCCGAAGAGTCTAGGAGAGCTAAGGTCCCTACAGGGCCGTCTAGCCTACATCCGCAGGTTCATCTCCAACCTGTCGGGGCGTTGCCAACCCTTTCACAGACTGATGATGAAGAATGCACCCTTCAGCTGGGGTCACGAATGCCAGCACGCGTTCGACCAGCTAAAAGAGTACTTGAAGACCCCGCCGGTCCTGGGGGCACCTGTCAAAGGCAGACCGCTTATTCTCCACATAGCGGCTACCGAATATTCACTGGGGGCAATGCTCGCCCAGAATAATGATAAGGGAAAGGAGCAGGCGCTCTACTACCTCAGCCGGAGATTGGTGGGAGCGGAGGCCAAGTACACTCCGATAGAGAAAGTCATGTCTTGCTTTGGTCTTCGCAGTCAAGAAGATGAGGCACTACATGCTGTCCCATGAAGTGAGCTTAATATCCAGGGCTGACCCCATCAAGCACATTCTCTCCCAGCCTGTCCCGAAGGGGCGCCTTGGCAAATGGGCCGTGCTGCTCATGGAGTTTGACATCACCTACGTGCCGCAAAAGGCCGTTAAGGGACAAGCCGTCGCGGATTTCTTCGCAGCACACCCTGTGCCCGAAGACTCCCCGTTGGCCACAGAACTACCCGAGGATGAGACACTGGAGGTGGATCATGTCCAACAAGCTATCTGGCAGCTATACTTTGACGAGGCTTCGAGAACAGAAGCGACCCCGTCCGGACGCGCCAAGGTACGAGCCGGAGCCGGCATCGTCCTCAAATCGCGAGACGGAGAAGTGATGCACACTTCCTGCTGTATTAGCAAGCCCTGCACAAATAATGAAGCAGAGTATGAAGCTCTGATCATCGGCCTTCAGGTGGCCCTCCAAATGGAGATCAAAATGCTCCAAGTATTCGGCGACTCGCTGCTGGTCGTCAAGCAGGTCTAGGGACAGTTTGATGTCCGAAAACCTGAGCTGCTCCCTTATCACACTAAGGCGAAGAGACTCATGGAGCGGTTCTACCTCCTTGAGATAGGCCATGTCGCCAGAGGGGAGAATGCACAAGCCGACGCCCTGGCAAAACTGGCAAGCTCACTGGCAGTGCCTCCAGATGGATCTCTCAGTATCCAAGTAATAAATCAGCGCCAGATGCCCAGTATGATAGAAGAAGAACCAGAAGAAGAAGAGCTAGAAGTCACCACAGCAGAAGCCGTCGGCCTACCTGACTGGAGAGACCCCCTGATGCAGTGGTTCAAGTACCAGCAGCTGCCCAAGCAGAGAGAAGAGAAGATCAGGCTAATCAGAATTAAGGACTCTTATGAGCTCCGAAACGGAATATTATTCCGAATGGTGGCCGACGCCAAGCAAAAATTACTCCTCTGATGCTTGTCCATTGAAGAAGCCTGGAGGGTCATGAAGGAGGTCCATGCCGGGACAGCTGGCGCACACCAGGTGGGGCCGAAAATGAAGATTGAAATAAAGAAGCTCGGCTATTATTGGCCTGCAATGTTCGACGACTGCTACAAATATGCTAAGTCGTGTCAGAAATGTCAGGAGCATGCCACCATACCCAGAAGGCCCCCCGTGCAGTTACACCCAACCGCGCCTAGGTGGCCGTTCGCCCAGTGGGGAACGGATGTCGTGGGTCCCTTACCTGCATCTTCCACAGGCTGCAAGTACATTTTGGCGGCAACCGACTACTTCTCCCGCTGGGCAGAGGCTGTCACCTTACGAGAGGTCACCGGAGAGATCGTGGTCAGGTTTGTCCGCCGTAATATCATATTCCGGTTTGGCGCGCCCGACCGAGTTGTGTCAGACAACGGCAGCCACTTCCACAACCACAAGGTCTACCGGCTGGCAGAAAAATATAAAATTGATTGGAGGACATCGACTCCTTACAACCCACAGGCTAATAGGCTAGCCGAAGCTTTTAATAAGACACTCTGCACCCTCCTGGCCAAGACTGTCGGCTCTAACAAGAAGGACTGGGAAGAAAGGATGTACGAGGCGCTATGGGCGTACCGAACCGTGTACAAAACTCCAACAGGCTGCTCGCCCTTTTCTCTTGTATACGGCTCGGAGGCAATCGTCCCTGTTGAACTGGAAATACCTTCCCTCCGAGTCGCCATTCAGCATGTGCTTGTCCTTGAAGGGCAGACCAACACCGAGCGAAGACTCGAAGAACTCTCCAGCCTGGAAGGAAAACGGCTTCGGGCCCAACAGAATATTCAGGTCTACCAGGCCCGGATTGCACGCGCCTTTGACAAGCTTGTCAAGGAACGCGAATTCAAAAAGGGTGACCTTGTCATGGTCAAGAGAAGAAATCTAATGGCTGCCAACCCCAAGGGTAAGTTGAATGAGAACTGGCTCGGACCCTACGTAGTCCAAAAAGTCTACGAAGGTGGGGCCTATGTAATTGTCAACCATCGCGGGGAGGTTCAGTTCCCGCCGCTTAATGGAAGGCACTTGAGACTGTACCACGCTCTGGCGCCCCCGTTCAATCAATAATATAACCCTCCGCCCTATTTTGGACGGATTTGCGTGATTAATGTCCAAACAACTTGACCACTATCCATGTTTTTAAAAAGGGAGAAGAGAAAAAAAAAGAAAAGAGAAAAAAAGGAAGAGGAAGGTAAAAAAAAGAGAGAAAAAAGAGAAGAGAAAAAAGGAGAAGAGAAAAAAAAGAGAGAGAAGAAGAGAAGAGAGAAAGGAAGAAAAGAAAGAAAAAAGAAGAGAAGAAGAGGAAAAGAGAGAAAAAGAAAAGAAAAAAAAAGAAGCGAGAAAGAAAAAAAAAGAAAAAAAAGAGGAGAAAAAAAATAAGAGAAGAGAGAAAGAAAGAAAAGAAAGAGAAAGAAAAAAAAGAAAGGATACAAGAGCAAGGGAAGAGTGGAAGCCGAGAAAGGGAGAACTCCCCCCATTTCTAGCCGTCGCCCCGTAGCAACGAAAGTACTAAAAGAAATTTCTAAATAAACTCTTCTCTTCGTCCCCCCCAGGCAGTGAGTACCCCTTTGACTCGGACCTCCTGTCCGGGTCATTGACTAGACAAACTCTTCTCTCCGTCCCCCCCGGGCGGTGAGTACCCCTATGGCTCCGACCTCCGGTCCGGGTCATTGACTAAACAAACTCTTCTCTCCGTCCTCCCCGGGCGGTGAGTACCCCTTTGGCTCGGACCACCCCCCGTCCGGGTCATGGACTAGACAAACTCTTCTCTCCGTCCCCCCCCTCCCCCGGCGGTGAGTACCCCTTTGGCTCGGACCTCCCGTTCGGGTCATTGACTAAACAAACTCTTCTCTCCGTCCTCCCCGGGCGGTGAGTACCACTTTGGCTCGGACCTCCCCCCATCCGGGTCATTGACTAGACAAACTCTTCTCTCCGTCCCCCCCCCCCGGGCGGTGAGTGCCCCTTTGGCTCGGACCTCCCGTCCGGGTCATTGACTAAACAAACTCTTCTCTCCGTCCTCCCCGGGCGGTGAGTACCCCTTTGGCTTGAACCTCCCGTCTAGGTCATTGACTAGCCAAACTCTTCTCTCCGTCCCCTCTGGACGACGAGAAACCCGGTCTCTGACCGAGACCCCCCCGCCTGAGGCCAGTACGCGTTTCCAACGTTGTGGCAAGGCCAGTGAGTCGCCCGTTCGGGTATGGTGGGGGTGGTCCCCTCGTCCTCCCCCTAGGAAGGCGAGCACTCTCCCGTGCCCTGACATGGGTTCCTGCTTGGTCCTCCTGGAGCGAACCATCGCAAAGACTCACGCCCTCCCGATGCGTCCCATCACAAGAAAAAAAAGAGAGAGAAAGGACAATATACGCAAAAGAGGAGGAAGGAGAAAAGAGGCCCCCTAGGGGAATGCGTGCTAGAAGAGCATGTGAAACCATAAATCTGTTGTTCGATTCAGATAAAAGAAAATCGACCTACATGAGCTTCGGGGCATACCCCAGTGTTACATTCAAAAGAAAAGAGAAAGGAATTAAGGGGTGCAACGCTCAGTCGGTGCCCCTGAAGATGTCCTCGAGGGGGAGGATTCCGACGCAAGAAACATTCGTCATGTCGTGCAAGCGGCCCCTCCGTTCTTCGAGTCGAGCAAGCTCCGCCTCCACAGAAGCCACCTCGACCTGGGCAACGGCGAGAGCCTCGCCTTCCTCCTCGACCGCTCTTTCGGCTTTGGCAAGGTCAGACCTAGCCGCGACGAGGTAGCTCTCCAGTTTCGCAATTCGGCTCTTAAGGGAGCAAACATTGCTCTGGCCTTCCCCAAGAGCCTTCTCATGGCGCTCCTCATCGTGACGCCGGGCCTCCAAAGTTTGTAAGTACTCGCCGGCCTAGGCATCAAGGGCGGCACATTCGTCAGGAGCCTGGGTCTCGAGGAACTCGCGACGCTTAACATACTTCAGTAATAGTAAGACTCGTCACGACCATTCCCCCAGTGGACAGCCCAGCACTTGTAACGCTCCGGTCAGCTGCGTCATTATGGTGTGTACCTCCCGGTATAATAAGGAAAGGTCGGCAAAGAGCATCGTCTGCAGCGTTACTAGCATTTGACGAACTGGCGCCTCCGACGAGGTGTGACTGACCGAAGGCATGACTGGGGGAGTGAGTTCCACGGCGTTGTCCACCTCCGCCCACAAACGTCCGGCGGGTCCACGTGGGCTGAAGAAGGACGGAGAAGCAAGATCAAGTCCCCTGGCCGGCCTGGCTCGACAGAAGGACCTCTGGCCAACCACCGCTGGGGGAATGGGTAA